>CM075977.1:99862474-100034732 GCA_038087875.1 Malacoraja senta
TTTCTCCTTCTCCGAGCATTTAATTCTCGCTTTAATTTTGTTGTTTGAAAGGGAGAGCTCGGGAAGTGTGTGTGCGGATTGAGTATAGGGCGACCCAGCAGTAGAGCTGCTGCGTCACAGCAACAGACACCTGGGTTGGATTCTAACCTTGGGTGCTGTGTGTGTGGAATTTGCACTTTTTCCCTGTGACCGTGTGGGCTCTCCCCAGTTGCTCCCGTTTCCTCCCACGACCCATAGACGTGCAGGTTTGTAGGTTAATTGGCCCTTGTGTATCAGGAGCGGATGCGAAAGTGGGATAACATAGAACTCGCTTATCGATGGTCAGCATGAAAGGGCCAGTTTTCATGCTATATTGTTAAATTAAACTAAACTTTCAATTCTATGGTGTGCTCAGATCAAAGGGCAAGAAGGGCAAAGTATTCCACTTCAAGGTTTGTTGAATGGATGGTCCTACATCTGTGATGGTCTGCACTTCCTTGTAACACTGTAAAAGACCTGCAAGTAATGACTCCGTTTTGCCAAGCCCATACCCTAAAGCAATGTCATCTGGCCAAAGGGAAAGGATATAACACCGTTTTTTATTAGTGTTCATAACGGATATAATGTACTGGTAAATTAAGCAAAACAAAAATATAGAACATGGAATTGTCAAGAGAGTTCAAACTGCTTTCAAATCACGTTGAAAATTTATAGCTTATGGCTCCAACAATTGGAGAATGATCAGAACAATAGAATAATTGTTGACTTAAGTTGAATGGGAAATGATCTTCAGCCATCTTTATGTTCTCTAGTTGAATCAGAATGAATCTCCAGCTGGGCATTGCTGTTCCTGAAACTAGTATCAAATGCTTCTTGCCAATTTTATTGCAAAAATAATTGTGCACATGTTGCAGAACTTTTACCAGACAACCTGGCTCTAATTTTGGACAGCTACTTGGCAAACCTGTCCATTATTCATAGTAAAACTGATTGTACAATTAAATGGACCAGGGTGGCAAGACTGAAGCAGAAGCCTGCTCCCCTACCTCATTTTAATGTGTGATTTGCTCCAGGATATACTTTAATCATCGGCTCTACAGTGTACTAGCCAACAGCTAGACCATATCATTAAAACATCTGCAAATTTAGTAATTCTCATGAAACACATCTGTAATAAAACACATGAAGTACTGCTTGAATACAGCATCAACTGCATGAACCCAATGTTCAATTACATGTTAAACTTAAGAAAAATAGAAAAGTAATACCACTTATGATTTGTCTTAAAGGAATGGAAGATGCCAGCTGTGATAAAACTGAATATTTGACCAACTACTTGTCCAACATTGATGACATAATTTTGTTCCCTGGTCCTCTGGGGCGTATTCGATCCAGATATAGTAACAATCCCAGATGTAAGTACAATTTAGATGTTAATATTTATTTTTGATTTTCAACCTTAGGTACAGCAATTCTAGATTTTCAGACTGTTTTTTAAAATGATGGATAGCTCATTTGATTAGCCTATGATTCATCAGTTGCGATTGTTCTCTCCCTCCATTTGTGGACTGAATGCTCTTGTGATGGATGGGATTAAAACTAAATATCTTTCAATGAATCTGAGAAATGACAAGATGCAAAGTTTGTCATTGCAGAACCTCACTGTTTAATAAATATACTGAAAGATGCAAGATATAGTTCTGAAACACTTTGCACAACAAAAGGGGAGGGGTGATTTGACATTTTTTAAATCTTGCATGCCATTGTTGGCTGGACTTTGGATATCTTATTTCTGCTAGAATTATAATTCATAATAGCATATTATAACATATAATAACATTGCAAATGCAAGAAATCATGGAACACTGTAAATACACAGCTTGTCAGGCAGCATCAGTGGGACTGGAGCAGTCAACATTTTGAGTTGATGTCCTTGCATCAGAAGCAAGCGACAAATCCCGTCTGGATTCAACTAATTGATGGAGGTTATTTCAACGTAATTTTGTGACTGAATTTGGCTAGTTTAGTTTAGAGATACAGCGCAGAAACTGGCCCTTCGGCCCACCGAGTCCGTACCGACCAGCGATCCTCGCACACTAACTCTATCCTTCACACACTAGGGACAATTTATACACATACTGTACACCAAGCCAATTAACGTACAAACCTGTACGTCTTTGGACTGCGGGAGGAAACGGAAGATCTTGGAGAAAACCACGCGGTCACGGGGAGAACATGCAAACTCTATACAGACAGCATCCGTAGTTGGGATCTAACCCATGTCTCCAGCGCTGCAAGCGCTGTACGGGAGTAACTCTACTGCTGCGCCACCGTGGCTGCCTAGTTTATTTTTAATTTTAATTTTCCACACATGAGATGTGTAAATTCTGACCCACATGATATAGTACCAAATTAAACAGTTTCACCAGCTTCATTAACGGCAATGTGTCAATGAGTAATTAAAAAAGTTTTTGTATCTGGAGCAGACCCTGGTTTGTGCTGAGCGCATGTTATGGTTGCCATTGGAAAAGTTCCATTCTGGAAGCAATGCCTTGCACCTGGAAGTTTTTTTTTTGAATATGTACTGAAACAGTTGTGACTGGGATAGTTGTCATTGCCTATCTTGCTTCTTGCTATCAGTGTGGTGCCAGTCTTACACACTGATGCAGTTAAGGTGGATCTGGATGCCTATCTGTGCAAATGTGCATGAAGTTCTCCTGTTCTCTGCCGACTTTCTGTGTATCCCCACAGTGTCATTTCTAAAAGGGCAATTTAAAAATGATAGTTATTTATCAAATGCCTTTCTCGTCAGGATTTGGGCAACCAAGCGGGCTCATTTCCACTCTTTGGCAGGTAGTTACACCTGATCTTAATCAGAATCCCTCTGTTGCCTGGTGGCGCAATGGTAGAGTTGCTGACTCACAGGGCCAGAGACCCGGGTTCGATCCTGACTACGGGTGCTAGTCTGTACGGAGTTTGTACGTTCTTCCCGTGACCTGGGTGTGTTTTTTTCTGGGATCTCCCATTTCCTCTCTCACAGGTTTGTAGGTTAATCGGCTTGGTATCATTGTAAATTGGCCCTAGTGTGTAGGATAGTGTTAATGTGCGGGGATCGCAGGTTGGTGCAGACTCGGGAGGCTGAAGGGCCTGTTTCCGCACTGTATCTCTGAACTAAATTAAAGCCTGTTACCTCTGAAAGCTATCATCGTTGCTTACATACTGCAATAGTTGGTGCAATCTGGTTGGAATATGATATTGTTGTTGAAACAACCTCTTGGTTTATCAACTCAGAATATAACAAAGATTTTTAAATATTATTTATTAAATAAACCTTTTGCTGCACTTTCATTGTTCTGTCCATTGCTTAAAAATGCAATTGCCTTTCTTCACAGATGATCCCAAGGCATTGGTAGCCAACCTTACTGTGAGTATATAGTAAGAAGATTAATATTTAAATAGAGGGATGGTTAAATGTTATTAAATATGGAAGTTTGTTTCTGTACTCATTCGTGGGATATGATTGTCGCATGGATGAGCAACATTTATGATCCATAACGCTGTGGCACTGTCTTGGATCACTACCTCTCATCATTTAGAATTTACCCTCATTCACTGTGAAGAAATGGTGATATATTTTAGGTCCGGATGGTACATGTGTAGAAAGGGAACAGATGTTTGCATCTGCCCGCTACCCATGGCTTTCTTGGTGGTAGAGTGCTCAGTTCTTGGGAGTGCTGTAAGATTAGCTGAGGTGATTTACTGTAACGCATTTGGTAGATAATACTCTGTTGTCATACGAAACAGGTAGTTCAGGGAATGGACATTTTAGGATGATGGATAAATTATGTGAGCTGGGTTTTTTCCTGGAAGACGTTGAGCTTTTTGTGAGTTGTTGAGACTGCCCAGATCTATCCGTCTCTATCTAATTCCTTAACTAGTAGAAAGGCCTTGGGATGTGAGAAGGTTCATCCCTCAGGAAAGGAGACCCAGCCTCTTGTATCCACAGGGATGTATATTGGCGTAGCAAGTGGATCTGCTGCCTTTCAGGTCTAGCAACCCAAAACAATCCTGACCTCCAGTGCGGTTTGTGCAGAATCTGCTTATTCTGCTCGACTTTCCTCCTCCTCCTCCATCCCAAAGATATGCACATTGATGGGTTAATTGTCCCCTGCAAATATTCCCAAGAGTAATGTGAGTGATACCATTGAATGGAACGTTGGGAGAATTGGTTATTGGGAAAAGAAGTGGCCGAATGGGATTACTTTGCCAGCTGGCATAGATTTAGTGGGCTGAATGGCCTCATGCTGTATCATGGGGGTAATATGGAAGTTTAGTTGAAGTAATTTATGTCATTGGTCCATTTAAGATTTTGTTCCATCATGAACCCCCAGGATGTTGATTGTGGGAGATTCGGTAACACCACTGAATGTCAAAGAAAGGTGGTTGGACTCTCTTTTATTGGATCCAGTCTATGTTTGGCACGTGTTGCATGGATATTAGTGTCACTTATCAGGCTATGCTTGAATATTGTCAAGGTCTTACTCCATGGAAGTATACAGGGGCGGAAATCGCTTTTAAAACATGGGGGGGGGGGGGGACACATCTCCCCCCCCCTCTCCCCCAGGGGATTTCCACCCATGCAAGTATATACTGCTCGATTGGTTGGGGAGTCATGGATGGACTTTGTGCCATCACCATTCAACTATCCCACATTTAATGGAAGGAGGGTCAGTGGCCAGCAACTGAAAGTAAATGAGTCTAGAGCACTGCTCTGAGGAATCCTGCATAATGTTCTAGGGCTGGGACATCTGATAACCATAACTTCTTTTCTTTGTGCATGGTCCAATTTCCCCTCAATGCCCAATAACTTCACATTGCTACTGCACTCAGTCAAATGCTGCCTTGAAACTGTTACTCTCTCATGTCACCTCTGGAAATTAGGTCCAGGTTTGGACCAGTGCGATCTGGAGTCATGTGGTCTTTGCCCCCACGATAACACAGACGTTCAATTGTATTGCAGCGGCATAGTAAATTGAAACAAGCAAAAGAGAGAATGGATCCTTTTATTTCTGAAATTGTTTGTGGGAAATAAGAAAGAAGTTTCTGATATTTAAAGAAATCGTGGCATGATAAACAGGAAGATAAACAAGTAGGGCGACACCATGGTGCAGCGTTGGAGCTGCTGCCTCACAGCAACAGAGACTAGGGTTCATTCCTGACTATGGGTGCTGTCTGTATGGAGTTGGTACGTTCTCCCCCCTGACCGCGTGAGTTTCCTTCGGGTGCTCTGGTTTCATCCCACACTCCAAAGACGTGCAGGTTTGTATGTTAATTAGCTTTGGTAAAATTGTAAATTGTCCCTAGTGCTTGTGCATGGGGTGATCGCTGGTAGGCGCGGATTCAGTGGGTCAAACGGACTGTTTCCCCACCGTATCTCTAAAGTCTAAAGTAGTTCCTCTCATGAGTAGACTTAATATAATGTTGGGCATAGTGGTACTGGGATATCCAGAAAACAATCGCAGAATGTTCATATAATGTAGAACATACATACTTTCAAATGCTGCATAATTGCACTCTTAATACAAGCAACCAAAAATTCAGAGATCATAAAGTATTGCAGCCCATATTACTAATATTACTATGTTTTGCACCGTGCTTGAGGTACATCCGAATTAAGTTTTTGTATGAATTCGCCTTATATGAATTCAAGACTGCAAAGTGCAGCCAGCTCCATTCACGCATGTGGACACAATGTGATGGAGCATCCAATGCAATAAAGCAGCAGCTACTCAATGCCTGATTGCATCCTGCAGGTTGTATGTTTGCCATTCAAAGTCATATCATGAGTGTGGATTACAGAGTATGAACATTTTAAAGGCTCAAATTTGTACCCAGTAGCTGGTAGAATAATTGCTTGGCACTTTGGCCCGATATAGCTTTCTGATTAAAGCAGTCCTACCCCCCCCCCCCCCCCCACCCCCCTTCTCCTCATGCATATGGTTGGCCGACTTTTCATTCAATCAAGTTATGTTTTATTGGATATGCCTAATAATATTTGGAAGTTGCTGATTTGTACAGAGGACTTGAGGTCAGCATAAGCAGCTAGCACTCCCCTGCTTCGAGACATCTGAAGCTTGAACTTGAAAAGCATCAATTGCTTGTAGACTCGTAACACTATCGTGTACTCTGAATAGCTAACGTTTTTACTCTGAATAGCTAAGGATCCCTTTAAAAAGCATGGGTAGTGTTTAATCTTGCCGTTTAACATATTTTTCTTAATGTGTTCAGAGAGCAAATGGGATACTGTCAACATGTAACATTGCAGACTAATTGATGTTAGCATCAATGACGTGACCGGTGTCAGGAGTTATGGAGAGAAGGCAGGAGAAAGGGGTTAGGAGTGATAGATCAGCCGTGATTGAATGGCGGAGTAGACTGGATAGGCTGAATGACCTGATTTGGTCCTATCTTATCAACTGATGTAAAGATATGCCTGTTCTGCACACTCCCAGTGTTATGTGCCCATTCTACCATAACCTGTTTGCCTTTATAGTGGCAGAATTATGTGCATATAATTGATTCTGGTTCCAAATGTTGCCCAGGTCCTGCAGAGCTCAGTTTCATCCTGTGTGTTTTGTGAAAGTTGCTCTGGAAAGTAATATGAATCATAATGTAATGGTCTACTTATCTCAGCTATACTGCGCATCTTAGTTGTGTTGAGGAATGGAAAGCTGAGAGGCGTCTACTAAATTGCCTTTTGCACAGACGAGTTTCCACTGGGTGCATTTTATTGCCATAGCTAAAAGCAATTGTTGCTTAGTACTAAACCAGGGATGGGGAACCTGCGGCCTTAAGGCCACATACGGCCTAGGCCATGAAGTGCGGCCTTTTGAATGATTCCAAATTTTGTAGAACAAATCCTTATATTTTTAATCATATGTTTTTGTTCGTCTTTTATTATTTTAATTTTAATCTTAAAATGAACATATTTAAAATACGAAAGAGTAAAAGAAGATTCAACGAAATAATCCTCCCCGACTGATGGCCACAATTAAAATATTAGTAAGTCATGAGGGCTAGGTTAACAAAATAATGTACATTTTGAAGTATATTTAATTGAAGTTTCCATGGATGCGGCCTTATTAGGTTACAGCTAACTTAATGCGGCCTTCCAACATGAAAAGGTTCCCCACCCCTGTACTATACCCTTGCATAATTTACTTTGGTTTAATAGTTTATATGTATAGTTATTGAGATACTGCATGGAACCAGGCCCTTCAGCCCCCTGAATCTGCGCCATCCAGCAATCATGCATGCACTAGTTCTACCCTACACACGAGGACAATTTACAGAAGCCAATTAACCTATAAATCTGCACTTCTTTGGTATGTGGGAGGAAACCGGAGCACCTGGAGGAAACCCACGCTTGCAAGGGGGAGAATGTGTGAACTCCACATGCTACCCGTAGTCAGGATCGAACCCCAGCCTCTGACACTGCGAGGTAGCAACTCTACCACTGTGCTGCCTACTTTCTATCAAGTGTTGATTGTATTATAACATTGGTTCCATTTCCTTTGCAATCAGTGCAGAAGGCCCGACCAGCACTTTAAGCCCTACTTGAAGATGAACCTACCAAAGCGTTTGCATTATGCTAACAATAGAAGGATTGAAGATATCCATTTAATGGTTGAGAGGAAGTGGCTAGTCGCAAGGTATTTATGCTCGGTTAAATTCAAACCACAGGTTGCTTGTTCTTATTTTGAGATGGCTTTCAGTGCTGTCGAGTCAAGTCAAGTTGAGTTTATTGTCATATGCACAAGCACATTGAGGTACAGCTACAATGAAAATCTTGCTAACAGCTGCATCACGGGCACATTGACTCAACCTGCACACAAAATACAATTATATGTAAATTATACATTGCACAAATTCAGTCAAAGGAAATATCTGCAAAAAACAAGACATGAGTGCAAACCTATATAGTTAGTACTTTATTTCTGTGTTATGTACAGCTGCATTATGTGGGTTTTTTGTATATTAAATATCGTAGTTTCTACTTCATACTCTTGTAAATTGTGACAGTGTCTCTCAATTGTACATTAGTGGCATTAGGCCTCTATATAATAACCTTTCTGTAAACTTATAGTCATAAAGTCATTGACTGATACAGTGTGGAAACAGGCCCTTTGGCCCAACTCGCCCACACCAGCTAACAATGTCCCAGCTACACTAGTCCCTCCAAACCTGTCCTATCCATGTACCTGTTTAACTGTTTCTTAAATGTTGGGATAGTCCCAGCCTCAGCTACCTCCTCTGGCAGCTTGTTCCATACACCCTTTATGTGAAAAAGACACCCCTCAGATTACTATTAAAACTTTTCCCCTTCACCTTGAACGTATGTCCTCTGGTCCTCGATACCCCCACTCTGGGCAAGAGATTCTGTGCATCAGTAATGTTTTCACTTTGAGACTCTAACTCAAATAATAGTCCGTTCATAAAGTGTGTGAATAACATGAGGCTGACTCTAATAATTTGTTATTGCCTGAAATTTGTGGATTACATGATGTGAGATCTGAGCAGGACCAGGGTCATGTTTGTTGTCTCACATTTAGATATGTTTTGTTCAAATGACTGGGCAAACCTATATTCATTTTTAATGCATCCATGTAAATCTTTGGATCAAAATGATGAGGTAAACCTATTTTGCTAACATCACATTATTTATTTACTAACAGATATAAATACAGTGTATCTTGCTTCACTGACAAGCTAGAGCATGCCCATAAGTATCAAGGCTTAACATTCCATTATTGTCCTGACTTTCCAAACCCAGATTTAGAATAATATAAAAGAAAGATAGACACAAAAAGCTGGAGTAACTCAGCGGGTCAGACAGCATCTCTGGAGAAAAGGAATTGGTGATCGGATTGAGACCCTTCTTCAGAAATATATTTTTTAATGGATGGTGTTCATTCAAAACACATGAAAGTGTTTTTAAGTTTAAAATGGAATCAATAAGTTTGTGTTAGATGTCACCAATACTTCTTTAGATATCAGACGTGTCAGATTTCACTGTTCCTTAGTGAAGGCACCTTAGTTTCTTTGCGGCTTCTTATGCCACCACTGTGAAACTGGGTTCTGTTTCAATCAACAATAATAGGTAATGCATCCTCACTGTGAACCAATTCCTAGCTATTTCTAAATTTAGAATTAGTTTAAATCTGGGCATTAAATAATGTGGCCCCTGGTTCCTGGTATATAAGGAAACATGGAGTTTAGAAGGATGAGAGGGGATCTTATTGAAACCTATAAGATTATTAAGGGTTTGGACATGCTAGAGGCAGGAAACATGTTCCCGATGTTGGGGGAGTCCAGAACCAGGGGCTACAGTTTGAGAATAAGGGGTAAGCCATTTAGAACGGAGACGAGGAAACACTTTTTCTCATAGAGAGTTGTGAGCCGGTTCTCTGGATACTTTCAAGAGAGAGCTAGATAGAGCTCTTAAAGATAGCGGAGTCAGGGGATATGGGGAGAAGGCAGGAACGGGGTACTGATTGGGGATGATCAGCCATGATCACATTGAATGGCGGTGCTGGCTCGAAGAGCTGAATGGCCTACTCCTGCATAGTCTACTGTCTATTAATTAAATATTTCCAATTTACTTCCTTGAACTTGTAAACACAATGTGAATGTTTAATTGTTTAGAATAAAATGCTTTCAAATAGACACATGAATGGCGTTAAAGTACAATATCGAGTGAGTTGTTGCACCAAGTATTAATGAGGAAAAGCAATGCATCTATATGTGCAACATGGCAAATAAACTCATAGAGTAAGCAATGACATTGATATAATAGACCTTTTGGAGAAACGTGCCAGACTAGAGAAGGTAATTGCAATTCTTTCCATTCCGATGTGCTCTATATATAAGCAAATGCATACACACAATGTTTGTACATTATGTTTATATAAAAAACATTGTAAGTACTATTTAAGAAGGTACAAATTAACTTTTCTTTCTACTTTTAGAAAACCAATGGAGGGAACCAGAAAACCATCTGGAAAATGTAACTTTCAAGGTGACCATGGTTATGACAATAAAATCAATAGTATGCAGGTAGGATTATATGATGATACCTTCAATTGCCTGAACGATAGTTTACTAAATTAATTTTGAGAATCTTTCACCTTGGATAGAAATAAAATCCGTAATCAAGTTCACTTTTTGTTTTGTTTGAATTGTGTTAGTGGAATTGTTTGACGAGTTAATGCCTACAAATTTATTTTGTTTTCATCTCTAGACTGTTTTTATTGGTTATGGGCCAAGTTTCAAGTTCAAGACAAAAGTGCCACCTTTTGAAAATATTGAATTGTATAATGTTATGTGCGGTAAGTTTCTTTTTAGATTTATATCCAAATGCATGTATTGTTGGAAAAATATAGCTTACAACAGGACATTTCAAATGCCTTCTGCCACAAAAACATAAGACCAAATTACTTTAATTATTCAAAGGACATCAAACATTTAGGGACTAAACTTTTCAAAAAGAAATTGGGGAGTTTTAAGGTGAAAGACATTTCTAAAGATCTTAAGTGTTGAACACATGTTCATTAATAGGCCGTGGTTAATATAAAGAATTCCACACTACGAAAAGGCAACTAAATAACAATAGGGAATGCTTTCACTGTTCCCTTGTGTTCTGTGGTTTGTGGGAAAGTTTTCAGAGCTGTTATTCTGTTAGAAAGTACATTATGTGCCCCTTTATACTGGATTGTTACTTATGACACATTTTTTATTTTGTTATAACTTATGCTTAGGAACAAATAAATGGTATATTGCTTGTACTTAGGAACAAATAAATTGGTGGTTTGGTAGGAAGAAAGCAGGACTGATAGATTATAACTGTGAACAGCTTGGAGTTCTTCTCAGGAAATAAAAAATGCAGAGGTTATTTTCTTTTGAAGACAACTTTAGAACTAAAGAAGGTAGACAAAAATGCTGGAGAAACTCAGCGGGTGAGGCAGCATCTATGGAGCGAAGGAAATAAGCGACGTTTCGGGTCGAGACCCTTCTTCAGACTGATGTGGGGGGGGGAGGCGGGAAGAAGAAAGGAAGAGGAGGAGACAGTGGGCGGAGGGAGACCTGGGAAGGGGAGGAGAAAGCAGGGACTACCTGAAACTAGAGAAATCAATGTTCATACCGCTGGGGTGTAAACTGCCCAAGCGAAATATGAGGTGCTGCTCCTCCAATTTACGGTGGTCCTCACTCTGGCCATGGAGGAGGCCCAGGACAGAAAGGTCGGATTCGGAATGGGAGGGGGAGTTGAAGTGCTGAGCCACTGGGAGATCAGGTAGGTTAATGCGAAACGTGCGGAGGTGTTGGGCGAAGCGATCGCCAAGCCTACGCTTGGTCTCACCGATGTAGAGCAGCTGACATCTAGAGCAGCGGATGCAATAGATGAGATTGGAGGAGGTGCAAGTGAACCTCTGCCGCACCTGGAAAGACTGCTTGGGTCCTTGAATGGAGTCAAGGGGGGAGGTAAAGCGACAAAGTGTAGCATTTCCTGCGGTTGCAAGGGAAAGTGCCAGGAGAGGGGGTGGTTTGGGTGGGAAGGGACTAAAGAAGTCTTTGATAGTGTAGAAGTCTTGGGAAGCCCAAATGCCAGCCACAAAGTTACTGACAAATCCAATAAGGAATTTGGGGGAAAAGCTCTTTACTGAGAGGATAGTTATGATCTGGAGTTCACTCTCGTATAGATTGCAACAAATAACATATGCCAAGGGAAAGATAACAATGAGAGCGAAATGAATAGAAGGTTATGTTAATTGTGTGAATAAAAGGTACGATAATAGCAGACTTGTCCAGAGCAGAAAGACAAGCATTCAACCAAAGGACCCATTTCTGTGATGTAAACACTATCTGATAATTTGGTCTCTTTGAGATAAATATTCAGAGACACTGTTCCTTATGTAAAATCTTCTCTGATCATTAATATTAATGGAAAGGGAATCGAGTGCCAAATTCTCTCTTTTTTCTGAGAATAGATTTTCTTAAAGTTCACAAAATTGATCACTCCAGGAATCGGCTTTAAGCTGCATGAATCAACCACAGTGTGTGTACTCTAATACTTGAGGGAGTGCAATTAGCAGTGTTAGTCTGGTCAGCTTTTCTCATCAGACAAATTATTTTGGCATATAGACAAACAAACAAGTGTTCTAACACTATACACCTATGCAAATAACTTCATGGTTTTGACTGTTATCTCCAACGTCTGCACAATGGGATGTGAGACTGTAGAGTCATACAAATCTAATTCCATGTGTGTATAACTTTACAAAAGGAAATGCTGCTATAGATACTAGGATTGTGATATATAAACAGAAAATATTGTGCAGGACAGGCAGCATCTGTAGAGAAAGCACCATAGTTACCTTCAGACAGAAGGCAACTCATCCAAAATTGCTCCATCCTCAGCCTTGCATTCCTCTCAACATTCTTCTCCACCTGATTCATGCGCATCTGGCCCAGAGTGCCTGGTTTGATACAGCTGAACGGACCAGCCCTCTTCATTATTTCTCCACCACGTTCAACTGAATGGGAACATAGTAGCCTGACTCCCTTCTTATCCATTCTGTTGTCGCCAGTGAAGCGGCAGCACTAGATAATCTTCCAACCAGCTCCTGAGTCCCCCAAGGATTGATACCTGGCCACTCTGACCATTTGGGTCAACTAATCATTTCTGGAGTTTTTTTTATTTTTTGGGTGATGCTACAGTTCTTTGTAATTTTATTCACAGAAAATCCAAGGTTACATCAAAAGACAGCGTTCCTTCTCCAATCAGTCTGAACGTCATGAATAGTTGATGGTGCCAGTTCTCTGCATAGGTTTCAGTTGCAGACATTTGCTTCAATTTAATTATTTAGAAATTTTTTTTTTTTTGTATGAGCAGGTTTCCCAAAAAACACATTGACGCCTCTTGGATACTGAACAAGAAGTGTCACTGTGTTTTTTTGGGAAACCTGCTCATACAAAAAAAAAACATTTTTTGACAAATTTGACAAATTGCTTTACCTTAAACTTAAACATAAACTAAATCCAAATTTCAGGCTAAAAGTTGAAGAAAACAGAGTTTGTGATATCAGATGAGCGGTTTTGATCCTTATCATTACTAATTTGCATTAATAAAGCTCAATGTAAACTCATGCCAAGAAAGGTCGAGAACTTGAATCTGAAAAGACAGCTTGAACTAAAAATTGATTTGATCATTATGTAATGGATGGAACAAGGGCAAATTGAGTTTGATAAGCAAGTATAAGAAAAGCTGTGTAGAAAGAAAACGAAAAGATAACCTAATTGTATCAAAGCAGCTAACAGAGAGTTCTGTTCAAACAGAGACATTAGGGACATTCAAGTTGTTGAGATAATCCAGGGCTGAGACACACTGCTTGATCCTTGATATTGGAGGGTTGATTGAGGATAAAGGACAGAAATATCGATTTTCTTGCTGGCTGCCTTGAAATATATATGTGACATACTGAAAACTGTAGTGCGGGTAGATTAGGAACATGACTGTACACTAAATATTGACCGCAGAACACGTTCAAAGTAATAAAGAACATTTGGAAACAAAATGACCAGTATTTGGAATGGATGTTCACATTAATGAGATTTTCTCTTAGAAATTTAGTTATCTAAAATTCCAGACTTTCTTAGTTAACAAAATAAGAGTTTTCAATATTCAGCCTGCCAAATAGGTTCAGTTTTATGTGTGGAATGGAATATTTAGTGACATATAAACACAATGCCACGAAAAGCAGGGAAAGGTCAATCTACTTCCTTCTCTATGATGGTTATTCATCTGTTTTAGATCATTGGTTCCAAATGAACCAGCCCCATGAACATGTTTAAAACACAAAGTGCTTCAGTCACTCAGCAGTTCAGGCAGCATCTGTGGATTGAATCGATAGACAGCGTTTCAGATCTGCAGAAGGATCCCGACCCAAAACGTCACCTCCCTAGTCCCTGCAGAGATGCTGCCCGACTGCTGAGTTACTCCAGAACTTTGTGTTTTACTCACGATTCCAGCATCTGCTGATCCTGTGTCACGTTCTGTAATCTGGCTTTCTTCCCATCTTTCTCGTAGACAATTTAAAATCTTTGCTCTGCTTGGCATGAAGACGGCTACTTCTATCAAGGGCAAATATATATATGTCTCTGAATGTAAAAACAAAAAATGCTAGAAACACTCAGCAAATCAGACTGCATCTGTGGGAACAGAAACAGAGCTGATGTTTCAGGTCGTAGACCCTTCATCAGAACTTGGAAGGAAACAAGATACATTTTATCAGAATGACTTATTTGTCAATCAACAAGTCAGCATGGTGTCATAGAGTGATACAGTGTGGAAACAAGCCCTTCAACCCAACTCGGCCACCAATGTCCCAGCTACACTAGTCCCACTTGCCTGTGCTTGGTCCATATCCCTCCAAACCTGTCCTATCCATGTACCTGTCTAATTGTTTCTTAAACGTTGGGATAGTCCCAGCCTCAACTACCTCATCTGGCAGCTTGTTCCAGATACCCAACACCCTTTGTGTGAAAAAGTTACCCCTCGGATTCCTATTAAATCTTTTCCCCCTTCGCCTTAAACCTATGTCCTCTGGTCCTCGATTCCCCTACTCTGGGCAAAAGACTGTGTGCATCTACCCGATCTATTCCTCTCATGATTTTGCATACCTCTATAAGATCTTCCCTCATCCTCCTGCGCTCCATGGAATAGAGACCCAGCCTACTCAACCTCTCCCTGTAGCTCACACCCTCTAGTCCTGACAACATCCTCGTAATTTTTTTCTGTACCCTTTCAAGCTTGACAGTATCTTTCCTATATCATGGTGCCCAGACTGAACACAATATTCTAAATGTGGTCTCACCAACATCTTATGCAACATGAGCTCCCAACTTCTATACTCAATACTCTGACTGATGAAGGCCAAAGTGCCAAAATCCTTATCTACCTGCAACTCGACCTTCAAGGAACCATGCACCTGTACTCCTAGATCCCTCTGCTCTACAACACTACCCAGAGGACGACCATTCACTGTGCAGGTCCTGCCCTTGTTCGACGTCCCAAAATGCAACACCTCACACTTCTCTGTATTAAATTCCATCAACCATTCCTCCGCCCACCTGGCCAATCGATCCAGATCCTGCTGAAATCTTTCACAACCATCTTCACTGAAGCATTGATTATTTTTTTTCCTCTATGTAGTCTTTACAAAAGAAATGCAAAGATGAGGAAATATGACTTGTTTGTCTCACTAAGTGCTTCTTCACTAAAACCGAGATGGGTGTTAATGATTTTAATATTTGGCCTAAACGTCTATGTCATTTCCTGCTCTGGGTTTCAGTTGTTGAAAGTCACGTAATGTGGCATTTGAATTTTTTATGTGAGAAAATGTTATGTTTGAAAATGTTATAATTGATGGTCCACAGAAGAGATCAGAGAACATAGATGAGCACAGCACAAGAATAGGTCCTTGGGCCCACAATATCTGTTGCAAACATGATGTCAAATTAAAGTAATCCCTTATGCCTGCACATGATGCATATCCCTCCGTTCCCTGCATATCCACATGCCTATCTAAAACCCTCCGAAACACAACTGTAATATCTGCCTCTATCACCACCCCAGGCAGTGCGTTCCAGGCACTCTGTGTTTTTGAAAAACGGCTTACACACAAATCTTCTTGAAACTCTGATATTCAACATTTCGACCCTGTGCAAAGGTTCTGACCATCTACCCTATCTATGTCAAAGAGTCAGAACTCCAAACAATCCAGATTTGTTCTATCTCTCCTTGTAACAAATAGCCTTTATTCTAGGAAGCATTCTGGGAACCTCTTCTGCACTCTCTCTGAAGCCTCCACATCCTTTCTGTAAGGGGACAGCTAGAACTGCACACAGAACTCAAAATGGGGCTTAACCAAAGTCCCGCAAAGCTGCAACGTGACATCCCGATTCTTACACCTAAAACTTCTCTGAGTTACAGAAAAGCATTTTCTCACGTCTCTCTTGAAACTTTTGACCTGTGTAAAGCCGTGTCCACTGGTCCATGAACTATTATCTCATGAGAGCAATTCATTTCAATATGTCTTATTTACTTTAGTCGTGATCTTCTATACCTCTATTAAATCTCCTGTCAACTTTCTTTGCTCTCAGGAGTAGTTCACTTTCATCATTTTTACTTTAGAGCTGAGATCCCACATCCCTAAAACCATTCGAGAAAATGTTTTTACATCCTCACCATGCCCTTCATATTTTCCTAAAATGCAGTGACTAGAATTGAATGTGCTTCTGTTTATGCATTCCAAGGTCCCCAATAGTTCACTAACAACCATTTTTAATATTACTTCTGCTTTCAAGGATCAAGTCAAGTCAAGAGAGTTTATTGTCATGTGTCCCAGATAGAACAATGACATTCTTGCTTTGCTGCAGCACAACAGAATATTGTAAGCAAAAATACAGAACAGTTCAGTTCAATATACACATAAATATGCAGATAAAGTGCAATAGGCTGTTATAGTTCAGAGTTTGTTTGTTGGCGAGTTTAATAGCCTGATGGCTGTGGGGAAGAAGCTGTTCCTGAACCTGGATGTACCAGATTTCAGGCTCCTGTACCTTCTACCTGATGGCAGCGGAGAGATGAGTTTGTGGCCAGGATGGTGTGGGTCCGTGATGATGTTGGCTGCCTTTTTGAGGCAGCGACTGCGATAGATCCCTTCGATGGTGGGGAGGTCAGAGCCGATGATGGACTGGGCAGTGGTCACAACTATCTGCATCCTTTTCCGCTCCTGGACGCTCAAAGTACATGTACTCCCAGCTCCATTATTGTACATCCTTTAGAACTGGGACTTAGTCCACAATGTCTCATATTCATTCTTCCACATTGCTTCACTTCACTCTTTATAATTTAAATTGAATCTATCTCTCATCTTCCCATCCTATCAGCCAGTTTCCTGTCTTGCGATCTGTTACTATCCTCCTCACTGTTTGCCACACTTCCAAGCATTGTATCATCTGTATATTTGACTGTTTTACTCCCAGGTCTTAGTGATCGAATTATATCAAAAGCAACGGAGGTCCCAGCACTCTCCTCTTGGGAACACCATTGTCAAACATTCACCAATTTCCAGCACAACCATTTACTACCCGGTTGCCAAACACTTTTAATTCCCCTCCCATTCCCATACTGATCTTTCTGTCCTGGGCCTCCTCCATTGTCAGAGTGAGGCCAAATGCAAATTGGAGGAACAGCACCTCATATATCGCCTGGACAGCTTAAATGTTGATTTCTCTAACTTCAAGTAACCCTTACATCCCCTCTCTCTTCGCCCCTCCCCCACCCGTCATTGAACTAGCTTCAAAGTCGTCTTGTTGATTCACACTGCCTGTAACTCGTTTTCACCTTAGCCCACAGCTAACAATGGCCTATTTCCTTTATCATTGTAACTTTTTTGCATATCTTTCATTCATTTGCTCTATATCTCTCTACATCACTGTCTAGATCACTTGTTTCCCTCTCCCCTGACTCTCACTCTGAAGAAGGGTCTTGACCCGAAACATCACCTATTCCATTTCTCCAGAGATGCTATCTGACCCGCTGAGTTACTCCAGATTGTTGCGTCTATCTTCCATTTACTATCACAATCAGCCTTCCCCTGTAAGTTCATTTCCTAGCCCTGTTGCTCATCACAATGTAATTCCATCTGCCTCACGTTTTGCTAAAGCATTCATAAAATGCCCATCATCAATGCTTTCCGTTACCTCATCAAATAAGTCCAGTCTGTTTTCTCATGTAAAAACTTTGGCTTGGCCTTTAACAAATCATACAAGTACCTATCAATACTTTCCTTGAAAAACCTCTCCAGTTGAGATTGAACAGATTGGGTTTGAAATATTAGATAATGCAGATGCTGGAATCTGTCGCAAAATATATCTGTTTCCCATGGGGAAAAGAACCTAGCCTGTACATCATACATCATTCCATTATAGTTTTACTAACTAGTATTGGGTTCCAATTTATTTTAGCCAGATCCCTTCTAATTCAACTAAGGTTAGTTGTGATTTGGAAGTTCTGCTTTTGCATTTCTCTTTGCCTCTCATCATTAATTATACTGCTCACCTATGTTCTCCAATGGCATGTTCCTACTTTCTCCACCTAATTCCCCAGAACTAGATCCAGCAATGCTCATTTGGTTTGGAACACAATGATCAACTAAGTCATGTGATAGGAGCAGAATTAGGCCTTTCGGCCCATCAAGTTTCTACTCCGCCATTCAATCATGGCTGCTCAGCTAAGGCTAAAATGAAGCTAAGTCACGATCATATTTAAGAAATTCCTCCCCCTTGTTTGCCCTTTAACTAACATTTTTTCGAATCAATATTGGGGTAATCAATATTGCCAATCCACACATTTCACTCATTCCCTTGCAGATTTGCTCTTCTATCTCCCTCTTTTGTAGCCAACAGAATACCTCAAGTAAGCCGATAGCTCCCTTGCTTATCAGTTGAAACTTAATTTCTCAAGCAAATCTCCTATCTTCAGTTCTACAGTGCGTCCCTTCATTGGCACTGCTACCCAGCCTCTGATATTTTTTACCCTTGCCTTTTCTGAATATCTTGCATCTCAGAATATTTACTGCTCCATTATGGCCCCTTCAGGTTGAGTTTAGTTTAGAGATGCAGCGTGGAAACAGGCCTTTTGGCCCATCGAGTCCGCACCGACCAGTATTCCCCACACATTAACACTATCCTACACACGCTAGGGAAAATTTACACATACCAAACCAATTAACCTACAAACCTGTACGTCTTTGGGAGTGTGGGAGGAAACCGAAAATTTCGGAGAAAACCCATGTGGTCACGGGGAGAACGTACAAACTCCGTACAGACAGCACCTGTAGCCGGGATTGAACCCGGGACTCCGGCGCAGCAAGTGCTGTAAGGTAGCGACTCTACTGCTGCACCACCATGGCACCATGTTCGTAAGTTCTAGGAGCAGAATCAGACCATTCGGCCCATCAAGTCTACTCTGCCATTCAATCATGGTTGGTCTATCTTTCCCTCTCAATCCCATTCTCCTGCCTTATATATTTTAGTAATACATAACCCCATATTCACCATATTTTCTACCATAAAATCCAACGTTATTATTTGAATAACAATTGTATTTAGTTTTGAGGTCACCCTCTCTAACTTCATTTTTTCTTTGTCTGGTCATTATTTACTGACGACATTATTGTTTGCTGATTGAATTTAAGCTGAGTTTTGATTTGATGTACTTTGGAAGTAGAATGTGATCCCAGAGCAGAGGTTTAATATCTTGCTGTAATATATTAGGCATAAGTATGAGGACTTGATTTTGTGATCAGAAAGATGATTTCAACTTGGCAGGAGAGCTTGCCTCTCTCGGGATGTCTGGATGAATTGTGTGCAATGGTGAGCAACCTTATTACTGATGTTGTGCAGTCCCTTTGTTAAAACATTACAGCAGTCAATGTTTTTCACCCACAGATCTTCTTGGACTGAAACCAGCTCCTAACAATGGAACCCATGGAAGTATGAACCATCTTTTGCAGAATCCCCCATTCAGGCCGTCCATACCAGATGAAGTGGCTAAACCAGCTCCTGTGGTCGCTGCTTCAGCAGTTCAAGATGACTTGGGTTGCACGTGTGATGAGAGGGTCAGAGAATAATTACATTTTCCTATCAGTTGCTGAAATAATATGTTGTTTGGTCAGCTATCTGGATGTAAAAATGTCCTTAAGCACCTTTGCTTTTGACCAGACTAACAGGCAAAATCTCCATTTGTTTATTTATTCTTAACTTTATTTATTCTTAACTTACTTTATTTTACATTATTCAGAAAGGAAACCTTCTCTTTAGTTTGTTAGTTTAGAGATACAGCGCGGAACAAGCCTTTCGGCTCACCAAGTCCGCTCCAACCAACGATCCTCGCACACCAACACTATCCCACACACACTAGGGACAATTTACAATTTTACCAAGCCAATTAACCTATCAATTTGCATGTCTTTGGAATGTGTGAAGAAACCGGAGCTCCCTGGAGAAAACCCACGGAGAGAACATACAAACTCCGTACAGATAGCACCTCATGGTCAGGATTGAAGCCAGGTCTCTGGCGCTGTAAGGCAGCAACTTTAACTCTGCGCCACTGTGCCACCCCCCGTGCCTGGCAGAATGTTGACTGTATGGGCGAAGTAGAGGAATGGACTATTCACTGCATTGTTGGTGCCGTGCAGCTGCTGCAGTCATTGTAATTGGTACTGAGTGTAGGCATCAACCTTGTTAAGACCGAAAAGTTATGCCCCTTGATGATAGCCTGAATCTGGCATGATTTTAATTTTGCATTGGAGCTGTGACAATCAATAAAGGAACTAGGACCAGACAATATTCAGGAAGGTTGGCCAAAAAATGTGGTTTTAATATTTTCCTTGTGGCACACAAGGTGATGGAGTGCTTGCCTCAGAAACCAGAGTACCAAGCTGCTTCTGCTCCCTGATGGTTATAATTATATCAGAAGCCCTGTCCTCAGCTATCTTCAGATGCACCCACCAAACTTTGAACGTGCTTGGGAAATACAGCCTTTGATCTCCACTGCAGTCTTGTTCCATCCACAACTCCCCCCCCCCCCCCCCATTTCACCAGGCTCCTATACACTCCCAGCAGATATGTTGTCATCTTCATTCCCATGTTTGTGGAGTTTATGCTGGTATTATCATGGCTACTCCCCTGGACTTGCACACCACAAGTCAATGTATCAAGGCTGCATCAATGTGTTGGAAAGAACTGCAGATGCTGGTTTGAATCGAAGATAGACACAAGATGCTGGAGTAACTCAGCGGGACAGGCAGCATCTCTGGAGAGACGGAATGGGTGATGTTTAGGGTCGAGACCCTTCTTCAGTCTGATGTCAGGGGAGTGGGCGGGACAGAGATAAAATGTAGTCGGAGACAGTAAGACTGGTGGGAGAACTGGGGAGGGGATGGAGGGAGAGGGAGAAAGCCCTTGAGAGTGTGTCTCTCCCTCTCCCTCTCCCCTGACTCTCAGTCTGAAGTAAGGTCTTGACCCGAAACGTCATTCCTTCTCTCCAGAGATGTTGCCTGTCCCACTGAGTTACTCAAGCATTTTGTGCCTATTTAAGACTGCATCAAGGTAGATTTAGTGTTTTAGTTTGAGAGATACAGCGCGGAAACAGGCCCTTCGTCCCACCGAGTCCGCATCGACCCGCGATTCCCACACACCAACACTATCCTATACACACTGGGGACAATTTACAATTATACCAAAACAATTATCCTACAAACCTGTACATTTTTTAAGTGTGGCAGGAAACCGGAGATCCTGGAGAAAACCCACCGAGGTCACGGAGAGAACGTACAAACTCCGTAAAGACAGCACCCGTAGTCAGGCTAGAGCCTGAGTCTCCAGCGCTGTTAAAGCAGCAACTCTACCGCTGCACCACCATGCCGCCTTAATCTTTGATTCCTTATGCAAATTAACCTATTACAGCTTTATCTTCTTCTTCTTGCGTATGGCGTGCACAGCCTCGGACAATGTTCTATTTGATCTTATTTGGTTGTGCTCGCCGGGTTGATTGCATTCGTCGAAACAGGGCGGACCACGTGAAGGTTGCAATCTCCCACCCCATCTTTATGCTCATCTTAACTCTCTGAATTGAAAGTCTATCATAAACAGATTTGCTGATCAATGGTTTAATTGACTTTTTACATTTATGTTAATTATTTTAGAACAGAGGAGAAGAACTGAATAAGCGTTTGCAGCATAGGGGAACGGAAGGTAAGTCCTTTAGAGCTGTAGGCACATGCCATTTCAATTCTATTTTAAAATGATACTGATAATAAGAGCGTGTTTATGAAGCTAACTCATCATTATTCGTGCAAGTGATTACACATTTCTGCTTTCATATTTTAATTTTTGTTTTGAGATCTTGGTTTTTATTGCATGTGGTTGCAAAAACCGTGATGGCAAATTCTTCCTTCACTGGAAGTGTCAATGTCTTTATTCCTCAGCACAGAACTGGATCAGTTGTCTTCATCTCTCCGAGGTGTATAATTTCATCGCATTTGCTTATTGTTCCCTTTTTCTTTGAATAAGAAAAGAAGTTTAATGCTATTTAGCTGTCACAAATGAAGATTTAAGTCTATAGAAATGATTACAGATGTCCTTAAGATCTATGTAGGAAGGAACTGCCGATGCTGGTTTACACTGAAGATAGACACAAAATGCTGGAGTAACTCAGAGGGACAGGCAGCATCTCTAGATAGAAGGAGTGGGTGAAATTTCGGGTCGAGACCCTTCTTCTCAACCCGAAACGTCACCCATTCATTCTATCTGGAGATGCTGCCTCTCCCGCTGAGTTACTCCAGCATTTTGTGTTCATATAAGATCTATTGAGCACTTAGAAGTAAACTCTTGTTTTCTTTTTGAGTGGCAGTGCAGTTTGCCCAACCAACACAAAGCCTGCCTGATATTCATCCCATTCACCAGGATCAGAATCGGATGGCCAAACTTGGCCTTCAACATCCCAGTGAGAATTCATCCCATGGTTCAACTGTTTCTGGATTCTTTGACTTTCTTTGACATTCCCAATGCTGTTGGAGACATTTTAGCCCTTTTGGTTATCTAGCCTGCTGAAAAATTCATGAAGGTGTAACTTGATTAAATCTGCTCGTCTGCAAATATTACAAATCTTTAATATATTCGTCGAGAGAGCTCCATTGTCAATTTTCTCTAGCATTGTTGATTGGCATCCAAATATAACCAAAGACCAAAACGTCCTGAGACTGGTTCACTTAAGTCCCACTGTATGAGGTAATTCAAGTGTTCTCCCGAGTTTCCTCTGATTCGAACTCGGAGAATTACGGTAATAGCCGTTCGTCGGCACTCGGGGCTCTCGTGGACATTTTTCACAGTGCTGAAAAATCTTCACGAGTTACCGCGTTTCCCGAGTACCTGACATTAGCATTACGAGCCACTACGAGACATCCACGAGCTCCAACGTAGCCACTACGTACATTCTACGAACTTACCACGAGTTTGATTTTTTAAAAACTCGGGAGAGCTCTTGAATTACCTCGTACTGTGGGACAGGCCCATTAGATTGTGTGCAAAAGGGAAAAAGAACAAAGTATATACTTAAAATCTCTTTGGATTCTCCTTAATCTCACCTGCCCACCTCATTTCTTCACATATGCTCCTCAATCCCCTATATTGCTCCAGGGATGCACTTGATCTCAGCTGCCTATATCTGACTTGTACCTGACCAGAGCCTCAATTTATCTTGTCATCCAGAGTCCCTTCCTCCCACCTGCCTTGCCCTTTATTCTAAAAGAAACATGCATACCATGCACTTTCGCAATCACACTTCTAATGCCCCTACTTTACGGATGTCCCTTCACCTCCAAACAACCTACTCCGATTAATTCTTCCAAGTTCCTGTCTAATAACATCAAAGTTGGCCTTGCCCCAATATAGAACTATTTTAAAGCTGATAGACCCATGGTGGCTGGTCCTATGAGGCTCACCCACTGCCACATTGACCAGCCCATTTTCCTAACAATAGCTGAAGCTTTGCCCTCTCCCTTGTGGAGCTCTCTACATATTGTCTGAGCAACCGTTCCTGAACACGTTTGAGAAATTGCACCCCATCGAAGCCCTTGACGCCATGGCAGTTCCAGTCTGTATTGGGAAAGTTAAAATCCCCTCGTGTGACAACCCCACGAGACTAGCAAATGCCTGCAATCGCCTGGCATATTTGTCCCAATAGTTCCAGTAGGCTACATGATGGCCTATTGTATAATAAGATGATCATCCCCATTGTATTTCTCAGCTCAACACCTACAGGCCCTCTGGACGATTCTGCAGGAAACAGTAGCCTTGCTACATGAGGTCATCTAGGGTGTGCAGCACAAATGACCATCTCATGCCACCAATTTTATCTCCAAGAATCTCCCCTCAACCTCAACCTCACCCCACCTGAAACACAAGTCAAGTCAAGTCACATTTATTTATATAGCACATTTAAAAAACAACTCTCGTTGGCCAAAGTGCTTTACATTTGTTATAAGAATAATATAAACAAACAAACTACATACATATATACATATAGCCCTCGCTCAGAGGACGTCAAGAAAGGCTTGGGAGTATAGATAAGTTTTTAGTCTTGACTTAAAGGAGTCGATGGAGGGGGCAGTTCTGGTGTCTAATACAATAGAATAGAATAGGGGGCAGAAGCATGCTGTATTCTGTATAAACCTGTTTATTCAAGCTTGAATGAAGAATGTTTAATTGATTACTTCTGAATTTATGTCGTCTAACAAAAAACCACTTGGTTTCCCCCCTTCAGATAACAAGCATCTACTCTATGGTCGACCTGGCGTCCTTTATCGTACCAAGTACCATATTTTGCATCACCAAGGTTATATAAGTGGTTACAGTGAAACCTTTTCAATGCCACTGTGGACTTCATACACCGTGCCCAAACAGGTGTGTGCTCCACGGTTTAGAAAGTGCTTGGTAAATTCAGCAAATTGTAGGTAGTTTGGCTGCCCTTGGTGTTGACACTGCAGGTCTAAGGTAGAAAAGCACAGTGTTTGCCTTCATAGATACAAATGTTGGGGGGTTGGAAAATTGAAGTGCTGCGATTATTGGTAGAAATATAATCTGAGCAGATTTTGCTTCCAGAGGTTGAAAAGTGTGAGTATTGCAATGTGGCACTGACCTGCACAAAGTGTAGATGATCAGAGATTTCTAGTTTAAATGTGGTTCTGGGGAGATGGGTGGGCAGGTCACCTCCCCTCCAGGGACTTGTGTTGGATATCAGCCTGATTGAGAAGGCTCGGTTCTGGTGTGTGACGTGCCTGATCTGTGATGAGTGTGGTTACGTGAAGACAATAGACA
The DNA here is from genome assembly GCA_038087875.1 of Malacoraja senta. NCBI lineage: Eukaryota > Metazoa > Chordata > Chondrichthyes > Rajiformes > Rajidae > Malacoraja > Malacoraja senta. The sequence continues at coordinate 99,887,456 of CM075977.1, forward strand.
ATAGGTGCAGGAGTAGGCCATTCGGCCCTTCAAGCCAGCACCACCATTCAATGTGACCAAGAGAGTCACCTCACAGAATCTACTGCACAGAACAGGAAGGCATTTATTCCACAAACTGAAGGCTGGTTTTATTCTGTACATCTACCAAGCCAGCTGTGGGTAGCAGCACGATCGGGAACCCCTTCCTCTGATCATCCCGTGCAGGCAGTGTTCAAGTCGGACTGATTCATTGCTAAACAGAATTGTGAGGAAATCTAACATGCAGCGTGTGCCCAATTTCGGCAGTCAAGAGTGTTTTATTGTCATATGTCCCAGATAGAACAATGAAATTTTTCCTTGCAGCCGCACAACAGAATATGTAAACATAGTACACAATATTATAAACGAGAAAAAAAGTACAGTTGTGTATATAGTCTTGATATCGTATAATTCCAATGATCTGTTGCTCATGCCAGATAATCATCTTAACATGTTATAAGTTTTTTATTCTTAAATGCTTATTTTTACCAGGTTAATAATGCTTGAGATTACTTTGCATCCGTGAAGGTTCATTGACCTATTATAACAAAGTCTTTTACATCGCATGTAGGTGGAGCTTTTTAATCTTCCGGACTTTCTGAATAATTGTGTGAGAACTGACATTCGCATCTCTGCAAGTCACACTCAAAGTTGTTCGGCTTATAGAGCAGACCGACAAATTTCATATGGATTTCTTTATCCTCCCAGTAAGTTAATTTACTTTGAATAATCTTTGTAAAACTGAATTGATAGATTTGAACAATATTATCAAAAACAATTTACTTCATTTAAGTTGAGAGGTTGAATATTTTCATTCACGGTTCAGATCCATTTCCAACTGACGGGAACCATAATCATTTTGACAGAATTAAAGTTTTATCTAATGTTTAAAATATGAACACTTTTTAATTAAATTGGGGATAGCAATAGTTCTTCAGAGAAGAAGGCTGCAGTTCAGTTTATCAAACCAGTGTTAGTGTTTCAAATTCACTTTCCATTCTGTAAAACACTTTGGACTATCTTTCTAATGTTAAAGGCATTAATCACTTGAGATCCTTCCTATGTTTTGAATGAAAAGTTCTATTATAACTTTGCAACTCATAAGCATTGTCCATTCCAGTCAGCAAAACGCAAGGCATATTAAAGAAAGCAGACAAAAATGCTGGAGAAACTCAACAGGTGAGGCAGCAGCTATGGAGCGAAGGAATAGGAGACGTTTCTGGTCGAGACCCTTCTTCAGTCTGAAAAAGGGTCTCGATCCGAAACTTCACCGATTCCTTCGCTACATAGCTGCTGCCTCACACGCTGAGTTTCTCCAGCATTTTTGTCTACCTTTGATTTTTCCAGCATCTGCAGTTCTTTCTTAAACATTAAAGAAAGCATTCTCTTTACAGATGGAGGGTTGTTTGTGAGATAGAAAATATGAAAATGTTATCCGATTATTTTGTGCAACATTTTGAAACAAAATTCTTGACAATTTTAGTCTTGATTTTAATTTGATGCATCATTCAGTTGGGCCATTGCTAATTTATGTAAATAATGTTTCATGCAGTATTTAATTTGTAAAGTTAAAAATCGATTTTCCAAACACATTTTGGAAATATGAAATAACAGAAAATGCTGCAACTACCCAGCAGATCTGACAACATCTGATGAAGGAGAAGCAGAGTCAGCATTGCAGGGTAATGGGCTTTCATGAGAACAGTTAAAAGTTCTGATGAAAGGTCACCAACAGGAGAAATCATTTGATCCAACATTGTACATTCTGACGTGAAAAAAAGCAAGGTCTTGTCGTGCTCCATTTCCACCTCCAACTGTTCCTCAAAATGTTCCAATGTGTGTTTTCCTTTGCCTTCACTTGTTCTCTTCTGTGTAGAAAAACCAAGGTGGTTTCAAAATGCCATCTGAACATATGCCGTGTCATCATCGTTTCACTGATGCTGGATTGACTTTTCCAAATAGCTCACTAGCTTACATGCTTAAAAACTCTCTCTTAGTCATCCCTTTTCAAGGCCAAATATTCTAGGTTTCTACAGTTGTTCCACATAACCAAGGCTTCTGACAATGCTGCAAGGAAAAAATAATTTCTTATGCAGGTAATCCAACCCAGGCTTTCAAGTCTTTCCAGTTAGGGATTAGATGATTGTTAGACCAGAATTGAAATTCAGATGACGTATTTAAGAAGGAACTGCAGATGCAGGAAAATTGAAGGTACACAAAAATGCTGGAGAAACTCAGCGGTATAGATGCTGCTGCACCCGCTGAGTTTCTCCAGCATTTTTGTGTACCTTCAGATGAAGTATGTTTGTCTTATTTCTTTAGTAAGTTTACACTCTCCTGACTTGTGCTCTTGCAGAGAGTGAGAATGGGTTTGAGGGGTCAAGTAGTGAGTTGCTTGCTGCAGGATACCTGGCCTCTGCCTAGGATCTGTCAACAGTAATTATAACTATATCAGAAAGGATGGCAATTAGATCTCCAGTTATTGTGTAGCATTTGTGTGGTATTTATCATTGACATTTTATATACTAAATCAGGTGTGCAGAATTGGTTTTATTTTGAAAATTATACATTTCATTGTATTTCCCATCTGCTCAATTTGTCTTTTCCTTATTTTACAGCCCTTGGATCCTCCCTTGACGCTAAGTATGATGCTCTACTAACTTCAAACATAGTTCCAATGTATCCTGCTTTTAAAAGTGAGTACTTGGAAAATCAGAAAAGGAAAAGTGGGCAAATAGTAGAATTTGATTTCCTCATTGTACTGAGATTATAAGCTATTTTTTGCAGTTGTGATTCCTGATGATATTGATGTAGAAGGAATCACAAGAACACAAAATAAGGAGAGGGAAGAAAGAGTCCACTTAGCCCCTCAAACCTGCCTCACCATCGAACAGAATGGCTGATCTGCCCCAGGCCTATTTTCTTCTGTGCCTGCTTACCATCGTCCCCAATGCATCCATCTTTCAAAAATGTATCCATCTCCCTTTAAATCCTTCTAAATGATCTAGCTCCTGGGCTAAACAATCCAAAGTGGTGGTGTAATTGAATGAAAAGGGAGGTGGCTCCACAAAGGCATGAATTTTACTTGACAATCACCAACCCAAGTCCTTCCATCTGTTTGGAAAATTTAGGTTGCAACATATCGTCATAAAGTTTTTGTGTTCTTTTTCACAGTCCGTCCATTAATTTTTCCTGAAGCAATAATTGATTTACGGAAGAGAAGAAAATATTTTGAAATGCGCGTCCAGGTTAAGAACTTGAGATTGTGCATGGTTATAAATTTTCCTCTAGATTACAATTTTTTATAAGTGCAGCTGAACTGCCAGGGATGTGAATCTTGAGCATGTATCACAATAATCAAGGGCCAAATATTCTGCAGCTTTATCAATATTAATGATAACCGGTAAATTTCAGTTGGCGTGTAAAACCATCACCTCACTGCTTAACTGGCTGCTGTTACAATGCCACAATAGATTTGGCAGCACTGTGATGATGCATAGAGATAATCCAACTTTTTGCGTTGCCATCCCGATAATGTCCAAGAATGGTTGTATTATGGGTTGGTGAGGCATCTGTTGAAGGCGGGTCGCATGTAGTTCCAAGTAACAGCAGTTACATTGTAATCTTGTGTTTGTTAACCATTGTGTTGCCTTCATTAGCTGTTTTTTTCTTCCTGTTCTGGTTGTTGCTGAGTAGAAGTGTGGAACCATTTTCACAAGGTAATGGTCAAACGACTGGCTACAGAGCGGAATGGAATCAATGTGCTAAGTGGACCTGTGTTTGATTATGACTACGATGGTCTTTATGACACGCTTGATAAAGTTAAAAGGTAAGCCTAGATTTTTCTTTCATCTGGTTAAATATAAGGCAATCTCCTTTACATTTTGATGGTTTATTTCTTGAGATTGGCCAGGTATTGAACCTGTGGTATCATTTCTAGGAGGAAAAGTGTGTGGTGTCTAGCTAGCATTTATTCCTCAATGTTACAAAAGCCGACCATAGTTGTATTTGTGTGAAGCGGGTGTTTGTAGATTAGCTGTTGTCTTTCCTGTTTTGTGTGGTAATGATACTTCAGAAAGAACCAATTGGCTATAAACTGTTTTGGAACCCCAAAATAAATTACAACAGTGCCATATGAATATAAATATTCCTACATTGTTCAGCCCTTCTTGTAACTTTTCATTTAGTAGCGGAGCAAAAACAAATAGCTACAGTACTTTTCAAAAACTCCAGATCTAATGACATAATCACCAAAGATCCTATAGCGGAGCAAGATAGACCTCTCCTGCTAAATGCAATGGGCTGACGTGTAGTATGCAACGGAGCGGAACATGGGCCTTTTTTTCATCCATTTCAGTAACCCGACCCGACCCGCAGTGTAATCGACGTTGCGGGGGAACAGTTTGTGTTAATAAATTATAATTCTGAAAATGAGGAGAAGATTTTTACCAAAGAACTTTATTTTTACGAGGATGTTTCCGTAACCGGCTTCCGTCTCTGCACTAGTATCTTTGCTCCGCTTTGGGATCTTTGGTGCGGAGATGGAAGCCGGTTACGGAAATGGGGCCGAAAATTACCCATGAATCTGCCCATGACCGTACTACGTCTTTTTCATCGAGTGATCTATCTTGCTCGCTATAGGATCTTTCATAATCACATTAGATGGACACAAAATGCTGGAATAACTCAGCGGGACAGGCAGCAAGAAGGAATGGGTGACATTTCGGGTCAAGACCCTTCTTCAGACAGGCAGTGAGTCTATTTTTACCCATTAAGATGCTTTAGTTACAAGTTCACAAGTTATAGGAGTAGAATTAGGCCATTTGGCCCATCGAGTTCTCTCCCATTCAATCATGGCTGATCTCTCCCTCCTAATCCCATTTTCCTGCCTTTCCCCATAACCCTTGACACCCGTCCTAATAAAGAATGTATCTATCTCTGCCTTAAAAATATCCACTGACTTGGCCTCCACAGCCCTCTGTGGCAATGAGTTCCACAGATTAACTAAAAAAGTTCCTCTTCACCTCCTTTCTAAAAGAGCGGCCTTCAATTCTGAGTTAATTAAGTTAGTGAAGCTATATATTTTAGCTTCAAAATCCCTTATCATCCATTTAATTGCAGTATATATCTGTGTCCACCAAGGGGAAGGACGTGGAGGGCAGTGAGATCAATGTAGAGAATACTAACATGCAAAGGCAGTTTAAGATTAGAAAGGAGTGCATTGAGGCTCATTAAGAGCATTAAGATGGACAAATCCCCAGGACCTGATCGATCGGTCTATCCCAAGTTATTGAGTGAGGCAAGAGAGGAGATTGCAAGTACCTTGATGAATCTTTACGTCTTTAGCCACAGGTGAGGCCCGTGGGGCTGCAGAGTAGCCAATGTTGATCCTTTGTTTAAGAAGAGATAATCCAGGAAATTAAAGACCTGTGAGCCTTACATCAGTGGCAGGGAAGCTATTGGAGATGATTCTACAAGATAGGGGATTTACAGTACTTGTATTTGGAAGAGAATGGGCTTATTATGGTGCGTCAGCATGGCTTTGTCTGCAACAGTTCATGCCTTGCGACCTTGACTGAGGGTTTTGCGGAGGTAACGAAGATGATCGATGAGGGTGGAGCAGTGGATGGTATCTACATGGAATAGGCATTTGACACAATCCCTCCTGGTAGGCTGATTGAGAAGATTAAGATGCATTGGCTTCACGGTGACTTGGTTGCTTGGATTTAGAATTGGCTTACACACAGAAAACAAAAGGTTTGATGCAAGGGTGTCATTCTGGCTTTTCATTTTAAGTTTGATAAACAGATCTTTATTGCATGGTTAAAAAACACAAAGTGCCGGAGTAACTCAACTGGAAAGGCAGCATTTCTGGAGAACGTGGATGAGTGACGTTTTGGGTGGGACCTTTGGTGCTACGCTCTCCGCCATGGACCGACACCTGCAAGCCCTTGCCCTGTTCTCAATTTTAACAAGTGATTGTTGTTTGTGGTCAGCCTGCTGTACTGCGGACAATATCATTCCCCCATTTTAAGCCTATATTTTGACACCACCCTTTCACTAAGGAAACGGAACATGTTGTACCTATAAATGTGCCTGGTCAATATTTGAAATTATAGGTCATGACTGAGTGGAAAAACAACATTTGAAGTTTTCCATCTCAAAAAATCAATTCTGGGTCGAGGAAACAAAACAAAATATAAATGCTAATTTATCAAGACTTTAAAAAAAAAGAAAACCTGGCGAGGATCTCCAAGTGTTTTAAAAACAATCTTGTGAATATTAAGTAACTTGATAATCAAAGAGCTTTATTAATGTAACATTATTCAAGCTTTTGGGATTGTAGCAAGTAGGGTTGCCAACTGTCCGGGACATCCCGTATATTGGGCTAAATTGGTTTGTCCCGTACGGGACCGCCCTTGTCCCGTATTTGACTGCTGCTACTCGGGTCAAGGGGATTGTCGGGTTGGAGTGCCGTGTCTGGCCCCGCCTCACCCGTCCCGACGTAGTGCAGCCCATGGAGTGCAACAGCAGCAGCACCTCGCCCGTGGCCCCGTCAGTCGGCAGCACGGCCAGCTGTCCAACCTTCGGACCTTCGTTTACCGCCGACACCACCACCCCTCCTTCTCATGGCCGATCATCGGTTCATGAGTTGGATGGGGTGCGGGCCAAAACTCCTCAGCCGGCCCGACGGCTGGGCTTTGTGTGCAGTCCAGCACCCGGGCCAATTCATCATTCACCCAACCACGGCCGAGTCGGTCAACGTATTGCAGTCAGGAATTTGTCCCATATTTTGACCTTTTCCTTTTTTGGGAGTGAGGAAGTTGGCAACCCCAGCAGCAAGTGATCTGAAATCAATATTTATATGTTGCTGCTAGCCTTAGCAGTTATATTCCTGGATCTGCTGAAAACCTAAGATTCAATGATATAATTTATATCTGCATGTTTACCATTAAGTGATGGGTACACAAACATTCATAATATTTAATGGCGTGTCACAACCAGCTTGAAATATTTACATATTTAAACTATGATTTAAATGTTCCAGCATTCAGGGAAAAAAAGAGGAAAGGCTATTGTTGACTATTGTGTAGGAGTTGCATTTTCACGACCTTCTTTGTCATTTTGAGTTCTTCTGTTCTTTTGGAAAATTCCATTCAGCAAAATGAATGAAAGCAAATATGAACTGGCTACTCGCTTGCAGTTATCTGAGGAACCTGATGCTTATGAACGCTGGGGTGCACTGTCAAATATTTACAGACAAATAGTCAGTAGAACCAATAACTCAACCCTAGTATTTGTCAGTAAATTTTAGTGAGCATATTAGCAGCCCTGCGTACATAATGTTGAACTCATTGTATCCTTGATGAGAGAATCCATTTCCACCAAGTATTCAAAGGGGCATTGCATTCAAACTTTGCAAACACTGAAGAGAATCCAAATCCACCGTGGGGGTTTGAGCAACATGATACAACACTGGTCTGGAGTTGGGCTGCAGTAAAGGGCCTGTCCCATTTAGGCTATTTTTTAGGCTAGGCTGCCGCCACATGGTCGCCGGGGTGTCGCCTGTATGGTCGTGAGTAGTCTCCTCAGTCGCCCAAAGAGTCGTAGCGTCTTTCTGGTCGCCGCTGGATTTTCATGTTGAAAGATTTTCGCCGACAGTGGGCTTGACGCCAACGAGCGTAACTTGACTTCTCCTGACGTAGGTGCAGGTGTAGGTTGTCGCCAATGCGGACTTCGGTGAATTCCATTGGCGACTACCTACGTCAACCAGCGACAGGTACCGGCAACTGAATTGTCTTCAGTTGTCGCCGACAGGGTCGTATCTTGTCGCGGGTGGACGTAGGTTGTCATAGGTGTGGTTGTTGGTGGACGTCCTAATGGGTCACCGGTTGTCGGTAGCTTGACGTCGACTAGGAGGTAGGTTGTTGTAGACATTGTCGTAGACATTGTTGTAGGGGGGTCCAGTCGCCGGTTTTTCAGCGACCTGCTACGACTGTGACAGTCGCCGGCAGTCGCCTAAATAATCGCCTAAGGGGACAGGCCCTTAAACTCTAACAAGTGAGGGCTCCTGGAGCCAATATCACTATCACCACATTAATTTTAGTCCATTCGGCTGTACCCATCACTTTTCAACCTGGGCACCAGCCAGAGAAAGTACAGGTTCATCAGCCTTGGTTTGAAAGATTACATAACAATTGATGAAGCATAATGGAGCAATTTCATCGTGATTTATTAAATTCTGAAACATTTTGATGGACCGAGTAGCCAATGATAAGAATCATCTAGTTATTTTAGAGAGTGCTTGCTGATGTACTGTGTACCCCGAGAGAGCAGAATTATCTTCTTCACCTTTGGCAGAGAGCAGTGGCCTGACTGAACACACTGATTCAGCAGGGTCGCATGCAACATTGCAAAGACAAAGTAGCAGATGATGTTTAGGGTGGGATAAATGCAGCAGCATCCATAGTGAGTATGAGAAAGGCAAATCCATTTATTTTCTTACCTTAAAAAAAAAACTGTGACCGGGTTTTAAAAAAAACAACCCAAAAGGATTGATGTAAGCAAACCCCTAAAATTTGGGCGGTCACGGTGGCGCAGCGGTAGAGTCGCTGCCTTACAGCGAATGCAGCGCCGGAGGCCCGGGTTCAATCCCGGCTACGGGTACTTTCTGTACCGAGTTTGTACGTTCTCCCCGTGACCTGCGTGGGTTTTCCCCGAGATCTTTGGTTTCCTCCCACAATCCAAAGACGTGCATGTTTGCAGGTTTATTGGCCTGGTAAATGTACAAATTGTCCCCAGTGGGTGTATCTCTAAACTAAACTAAACTAATCTAAAAGCTGGTGCACAAGTCCAGAAAGCAATCCCAAAAGGCCATTGTTGTGTCCTTTATCTGCACAGGGCCGAAATTCAACAGTGATGCTGTATGTTTCAGGGAACTAAGACCTGGTCAGATGTTATCTGGGTACTAGCCAGAGAAAGTTCAGGTTCATCAGCCTTGGTTTCAAGGATTACATAACAAGTATAACTGCATTACCTAAAACAATAACATGGTAAATTGACCAGCTACTGTATATTGCAGGAATATAAGGGGAAATGTTGCTGTCTTCACAAAATTCAATCTAAAATGCCTAAAGATAATGCATTTGTAGCTCCGCTTAAAGAATGCACACTGGATTGGGGAAAAAACAATGATGTATTTCTGTTTTGGTGCCATTTTAGTTGTTCTTTTTCTTTTAGACTCGTTGATGCATCGATCCCAGTACCAACCCATTACTACAGCATTATTAGCAGCTGCCTGGATAGCACCCAGCCTGTGGACAAGTGTGATGGGCCACTCACTGCTACATCATTCATTCTGCCCCATAGACCTGATAATGATGAGAGTTGTAACGTGAGTACTGTGTAAATAGCAGTGTTTCAGTACGGCTCTGCCTGTAAGGGGATGGCATTCCTTACGTCTCTCTAAAACAGGTCGCTGAAATGCTTTCCTCATTTCACTTTGCCTTAATATCCCAGGAGCCATCACTGCCGAAAGGACTAAACCCGAACCAGCCTATGCGCTGACACAGCCCTTCTTCTTATCAAGTCCACACACAAGATTAGAAGTTGTTCAGCCAGAGCTGAACACACTTCTCTGCATCTGCATACAATGGTGTCTGTCTTGTCGCTTCTTGAGCTTCTTGTGCGTGGTGGTGGAAAGATTGGTGGAAACAGGGCCGCGACGTGAACGCTCTTTCCTTGGCCCTGATACAGCCCTATTGATGGTCCATTGCACCCTGTAGTTATTTCTGGGAGTGGGTAATGAGTGTTGTATGCTGTCCAAGTGCAGCCACTGTATATTCTTCTGCTGAGTGTATGGATGAGAATCCTGACTGCACAGCGACCAGTCGTTGTACCCACATCCCTAATCTGGGTGAAATCAACCAAGGCAGCAAGCACAAGGTCATATGTAATAGGAGCAGAATTAGGCCATTCGGCCCATCATGTCTACTCTGCCATTCAATCATGGCTGATCTATCACTCCCTCCTAACCCCATTCCCCTGCCTTCTCCCCATAACCCCTGACACCCACACCAACCAAGAATCTATCTCACTCTGCCTTAAAAATATCCATTGACTTGGTCTCCACAGCCTTCTGTGGCAATGAATTCCACAGATTCACCACCCTCTGGCTAAAGAAATTCCTCCTCATCTCCTACCTAAAGGAATGTCTGTTATTTTTGAGGCTATGCCCTCTGGTCTAAGACTCTCTTACTAGTGGAAGCATCCTCTCCACATCCACTCTATCCAAGCATTTCACAAGAAACAACATCACTTGCTGTTTGTCAGGTCTTCATCCGAGGCAACATGTTTCATTTACTTATTGACAAGTGTACAGAAATACAATGAAATGCTTGCTCTCCATGCTATCCAGTCAAATCATTCTATACATGAGTACAGTAGATCTTATTCTGGACCAGCACACAGAGGCCCATGTTCTGACACCTTGCAACTTCCAAATCTCTCAAAAGACTGATCTTGCCCAAGGTTATTTGCAATTTTTTTTCTTCTCACCTTAAGGAGCAATGTCTTGGCCTTGCCCAGTTCGATGCTGTTGACTCCTTCTGCTGCCACAGACTGCATTCGATCCACTCGGTCATGCAGCTGCTGTAGGACCCCCTGTGGCCATATAGTTTAGTTTAGAAATACAGCGAGGAAACAGGCTCTTCAGCCCACCGAGTCCGCACCGACCAGCGATCCCCGCACACTAACACTATCCTACACACGCTAGGGACAATTTTACATTTATACCAAGCCAATTAACCTACGAAACCTGTACATCTTTGGAGTGTGGGAGGAAACCGAAGATCTTGGAGAAAACCCACGCAGGTCACGGGGAGAACGTACAGACAAGCACCCGTAGTCAGGATCGAACCCGGGTCTTTGGTGCTGTAAGGCAGTAGCTCTACCGCTACGCCACCGTGCCTCCCAATACTATGACTCACAACCATGGCAAATGCCCCATTCCCTCCTTGCACAGAGGTTAAAATGTCCCCCTTCCTAAGCCGGCCGCGGACCTTTAGCGGGCTTTCCGAGTGCGTAAGGGTGAGGTTGTGGACCATTTACAGCATGCATGGGGAAAATGCCTCAAATATTGAATCCAGTTCTCTTTCAACTCCAAAATAATAAGTATCAGAATCCAAATGATTTTTATCATCTATTATCTACTTTATCTACTTGTCCATTCTTTACACCAGATTCATTGCCATTTGAGAACAATGGTCTTGCATTTGGAAACCCAACAACACTTGTAGGCATACAACCAGTTCACCCAGCAATCACAGATCCATTGGCTGGAGCTCTTAGTAGACTATGAGAGAGGGAAACGGGATTTCATTGCAGATCCTGTAGTCTTGAGCAAGACTCACAATGCTAGAAGAACTCAGTGGGTTAAGCAGCATCTGGAGAGGGAATGGACCGGTCCCAACGTTTTGGGTTGGTGCCCTTCTTCAAATTTTAGTCTGAAGAAGAGTCCCTATTCGAATTGTCACTTGTCCATTCTTTACACCAGATACTGCCCGACCCGCTGAGTTCCGCCAATACTTTTTGTTTTGGTAAGAAAGGGGCTGTGGCTGTATATCTGGACTAGCAAGTTTCCGTGAGAAATATGAGCGGATCACAATGGAAGACCAATCATAGTGAAGCTTGGCAGAGATTTTCAAGAGCTGGCACAGCAGATAGAGAAGTAGCAACAATTAAAATAATGCAATAAAAAGGGAAAAACTGCCCTCACAGAGACTGGAAAAACACAGAAGGGCGATCAGTGCCAGTAACGACGAGGCAGCCAATGTTTTGATTTTGAACCTTCAAGCTCTTTGAAATAAATGCAAATGAGCAAATCAATAAGGTTAGAAAAAATGGAGAAACATAAACATAGATAGTAGCAAAATTAGTGACTTTTTGCCCTTGGAGCTAACATTAAATGCAGGTTAAAATGTTTTTTTCACCTCCTGCCTGCGAGAGACATGGGAAAGGGCAAAACGTGGCTGAGGTTCGACCATGCTCGCTGCATCATCTGTGTGGAATATCACTGCCCTCAACCACCTGTAGTGCTGATTCAACAATGCTCAAGGGTGATTCATTGTCATGGAACTATGGAAGTCTTACTTGCTGCAGATTTACAGGCACATTATATGTAACTCCATTACAAATATGTATACAACAAATTGTCAGTTGTACTAGGTAATTCAGATCATAATATTGCAAGCTTAAGTCTGCAATGCAAACTAATACAATGTTCGCAGTAGTTCGATGCTGAGGTAGCAGTGACATGAGAGCAAGGCCTGGGTGGCCTGGATTTTTGATATTACCTGCCTTCTTGAGGCAGCAATTCCAATAGATCCCTTCAATGGTGGGAAGGTCAATACCGTAATGGACCAGGGGTATATATCCCCAGCTCCTCAATCTTTCCACATCCCCAAAGCCTTACCACTCGTCACTTTATTTTATGTTTCATGTATATTTTATGACTGTCGGGAAATTAACTTCCCTCCTGGGATAAATAAAGTTCTATCGTATCGTATCATCCACCACTTCCTGCAGCCTCCTTCCTTCTTGGGCATTCAAATTATCCAAACCAATCTGTGGTGCAACCAGTCTGCTCTCCACTCTCCACTTGTAGAAGTTCAATAGACTATTTGGCAACATGCCAAATCTCCTCTAACCTTTTGAGGACGTCAAGGCATCGGTGACCTTTCCTTGTGATTGCATTGATGTGTTGGGCCCAGGACAGAACATCAGAGATGAACGCTGCCTCCCAGGAACCTGGAGCTGTTGTCTTAACCGTGAAATATATTCAGAATGAAAGCAAGTATACCAAACATGAAATGTCCTTTTTTCCCCCCCAGAGTAACGATGAAGATCCAAAATGGATTGAGGACCTCATGAAACTACACACAGGACGTGTGCGTGATATTGAGCACCTGACTGGTTTAAATTTCTACCGCAAGACCAGCAGAGCTTTGCCTGAAATCCTTTCTTTAAAGACATTCTTACAGACATTTGAAAGTGAAATCTAAATCTCTTTATTTGTCTTGCAATACATCTTTTATTTACAGGTGTATATTTTTGATACTGTTTGTTTTTTGTATTTATTAATTCAAAACCAGAATATTTTCAAACTGATTCTTTAAAGCTTTTAAAATAATAAGCATGTGCCTCTTTTCCCTCCTCTTTTGTCATTATTTAGTTATTTGTCATTTGTGTTGTACTTTTGCAACTTTTATCTTTGCCTAATACTAGGACTAGGCTGCGAGAATTGATCAACTTACGTTGAGAAAAATCCAAGATTACTCAGTACATTGTTCTATAATTTCCATCTTACATATATCAAAGGTGCGATATGTATATATATATACTTCACTATTGCCGTGATGTAGACTTGTATTTATAATTTACTCGGTGTGCCAAAAATATTATAAATTGCAACAAATGTGAGTGAAAAAAGAAATTGCTGACGGGACTCAGCTAGTCAGGCAGCATCTGTGGAGGCGGATGGATAAATGATGCTTTGGGTCGGGACCCTTCACATTGATGGAGTAGAGGAGAAATGTTTGGTCAAAACAGGTGAGAGGTAAGGGTGAGGCAAGTGCTGTCGAATGATAGGTGCAAGGAGGGGTTCAATGACAGATTAGTAGATGGCAGAGAGAAGGGTTGCGATGGTGACCAGGGTGGAGGTTGAGGAGATAATAGGGTGCAAATGGTGGAGTTTGATAAGAAAGGATGGTGGGACTGAGATAGTGAACCAGTGAGGGGGATGACGAGTAGAAGGGGCAAAGGGGGGGGGGGCAGGAAGTAAAATGGGTGATTGAGGGTCAGGTGGATGTGGGTGCTGTTTGGGTGGAGGAGGGGTGATAGGACGGGGAAAGAAAGATGTGCACAGGGTCATCTGGAGAATTGAGGAGGAGACTTGCTTGAGATTAGATAATCCAATGTTCATGCCATTTGGCTATAAGCTACCCATGTGTGGAATATGAGGTGCTATTCCTCCAGTTTGTATGTGGTCTCAGTCTGTCTATGGAGGAGGCCAAGGGCAGCCTCCTGGGTATGGGGATGGGATGAGTTGCATTGAAGTGGCTAGCAATCGCGAGCTTCACCTTTCCCTAGTGGATATTTGGTGAAACAGTCATCTAGTCCAAGCTTGGTCTCACCGATGTAGAGGAAGTCACATTGGGAGCACTAGCTGAGGGGGTGCATGCAATCTCAGGTAAAAATGTGTTTTGGACCTTGAATGGAGATGAGGGCAGAGGTGCACTGACTGGTTTTACACCACTTGCCATTGGAGGGAAAAGTGCTTGGGGAGGGAGAAGGGTGGGTGGGAGGGATGAGCCAACCAAGGTGTCATGGAAAGACCAATCTCCAATAAAAGAAGGAAGAGGTGGAGTTGGGAAGAGATTTCTGGTGGTGGGATCGGTTGAGAGCTGGCGGAAGTGTTGGGGAATGATGGGTAGAACGCAGAGGCTGGTGGTCTGAAAGTTAAGGGCCAGAGGACTCCATCCCTGTTCTGTTTGGGAGCAGGGCAGTGAGGGAAGATCTGCAGGATACAGAAGAGGTGGGATGGGGGCTCCATCTACATCTGTGGGAGTGAGCCACGTTTCCTGAAGTAGGACATCTCATGTTGGAGAGTAGAAAGCCACATCTTGGGAACAGATACAGAAGAGGCATAGATAACCACAGGAAAGGGTTGGTGTCTTCACAAGAAATGGGGAGAGAGGGGGTGCGGTCTAGGTAGACAATAGACAATAGGTGCAGGAGGAGGCCATTTGGCCCTTCGAGCCAGCACCGCCATTCAATGTGATCATGGCTGATCATCCCCAATCAGTACCCCGGTCCTGCCTTCTCCCCATATCCCCTGACTCCGGTATTTTTAAGAGCCCTATCTAGCTCTCTCTTGAAAGCATCCAAAGAACCTGCCTCCACCGCCCTCTGAGGCAGAGAATTCCACAGACTCACAACTCTCTGTGAGAAAAAGTGTTTCCTCGTCTCCGTTCTAAATGGCTTACCCCTTATTCTTAAACTGTGGCCCCTGGTTCTGGACTCCCCCAACATCAGGAACATGTTTCCTGCCTCTAGCGTGTCCAAGCCCTTAACAATCTTATATGTTTCAATGAGATCCCCTCTCATCCTTCTAAACTCCAGAGTGTACAAGCCCAGCCGCTCCATTCTCTCAGCATATGACAGTCCCGCCATCCCGGGAATTAACCTTGTAGCTGTGAGAGTTTGTGAATTTGTGGTCAATGTCTGTAGAGAGTCTGTCCTCTGTAATGGAGGTAAAGACATTGAGAAAGGGGAGAGTGGTGTCAGAGATGGTCCACGTGAATTTGAGGGCACGGTGGAATTTCGAGGTGACGTTGATGAGCGAGTGCAGAGGCAGCTCTCGCGCAGTCATCGATGTTGCAGAGCAAGAGTGGAGGAGTGGTGCCAGGGTCTGGGACAAAGTGTCCAAGCAGCCAACGAAAAAGACAGGCCTAGCTGGGG
Source organism: Malacoraja senta (assembly GCA_038087875.1). Taxonomy (NCBI): domain Eukaryota; kingdom Metazoa; phylum Chordata; class Chondrichthyes; order Rajiformes; family Rajidae; genus Malacoraja; species Malacoraja senta. The sequence continues at coordinate 99,902,993 of CM075977.1, forward strand.
CCTGTGTGAGGGCCCACAAGGCTGCACTTTTGCTTTGGGGAAAAAAATGAGAGGATTGGAAAGAAAAGTCGTCGAGAATGAGGACACATTGTGCCAGGAGGAAAAGAGTATTAGTTGAGGGAAACTGGCTGGGATTGTCTTCTAGGAAGTAGCAGGGGACCCTGAGGTCTTCTTGATGGGGAATGGAAGTGTAAAGGGATTGGACATTCATGGCAAAGATGAGGCAGTTGGGCCAAGAAATTGGAAGTTGTTCAAGTGGTGGAGAGCATGTGGGGTGTCCGGATATAGGTGGAAGAGACTGGACAAGGGGGACAAGATAGTCAAGATGGAATAAATGTGTTCAGTAGGAAGAGACATTGGGCCTCCAGTGCAGTAATGTTTGTGGATGTTGGGTAGGAGGTAGAAGCAAGCAGTGTGAAGTTGTGCAACTATCTGGTCGGAGTTTATGTTGGGGGAGTAGTGATAAGATCTGTGATCGTTTGAGAGTTAGTGGCCTGGTGTTTGTTGGTGGGGTCATGGTCACGGACAAGATATGATGAGCTGTTGCTTTGATTTGTGGAAAATTGATTTGCCTGCTGTAAAATATACTAAATGCAATGTAAACAAGCTTCTACGTACACTTTCATTGCGTTCTCGGCTGAAATGATGTACGAAATAATCTGAGGGCAAAAGAGATGGAAGAAAATAGTGTTGTGGCTGCTTTTATTTTCGGGGATGGGGGGGGGGGGGGGGGGGAGGGGTGGGTGGGGACGTGGATGGCTGTTTATTTTCTTTGATATTTGATAACCTGTTATTGGAAATATTATGTGTGCAGGGAATGGGTAGATATGGCGCATGTGTTGGCAAAAGCGATCAGTTTAAGTAGGTATCATATTTGGCAGAGACATTGTGGCTTAAGGGCCTGTTCCTGTGCTGCACTCTTCTATGTTCAATGTTCTAAGGTATGATACGATGGAACTTTATTCATCCCCGGGGGGGAGTTGGTCTGCCAAATAATCTGTGATCAATACAATATATTTGAAATGTTCATTTTCCGAAGAAGCTTCTTGGCATTGCAGTAACTCATGATGTTTTTCTTTGCAGTTTATGTGTTGATCCACTTTAAATGGATCAGGCCTGAAGCAGTGGCCAGTTTAGTATAAACTATCCAAGTCCACCACAATCTAAATTCACTTACCAGTTACAGAAATGGTACAGAAAGAGAGGAAAAATAGGCCCAAAATAAATGTAGTTACAATATTCGCTGTATGCCGCCATTAAAATTGTAACAAATATCTGTCTTGGTTTTTGAACAAGTGGCAAATATTTACTTGTTAATTTTGTACACATAATTAAATAACGCTTGTTAATTTAGAAAATTTAATATCCGTCTTGTTTTCTGTCATCCAATCAGACGAATCAAGTGCAAAGCACAATGTTTTTGTGCATCTCAAAGTACCTTGTCTTTAGGAGCCGAGAGATGGTTTGATCAATGAAAACAGGTTTTAGTCAAGATATTCAGTTTTCATTCTGCAGTTCAGAGGTGAGGCCTTGATAAGGCATCAACGTTTTCCTCAGATACAGATAAGTAAGTTTGCTAAGGGTCCTCCTGAAAGTTGTGCCGTGCACCACAGAGGTGATGTAACTGTATTGACATCAGCTGATTGTTCAGAATCCTAATTCTTCAGCAAATTGAGAGGGGAGGCGAGGAGCCTCTCGTGATTTCTCCACAATACATTTGGTTTTGAAATTGAACCTACAATGACACTACTTTAGCAAAAAAGTCAGAAGTGCAGAATATGAAAATGTTAACTAAATGAATGTGTTGAAGTGTTGGAAGACACAAAATGCTGGAGTAACTCAGCGGGACAGGCAGCATCTCAGGAGAGAAGGAATGGGTGACACTTCGGGTCAAGAAGGGTCTCGACCCGAAGCGAAGAATCTGAAGAAGGGTCTCGACCCGAAGCGTCACCCATTCCTTCTCTCCAGAGATGCTGCCTGTCCCGCTGAGTTACTCCAGCATTTCGTGTCTACCTTTGATTTAAACCAGCATCTGCAGTTCCTTCCTACACGTGTTGAAGTGTTGTCCGTCTTTGTAGTCCTGAGAAATGTTTCTGAGGATAAAGAATTGCCCAAAATCTGGGAAGATGTGTGGAGTGAATTATCTTGTGTGTGAAAAGTCTGTTTCCGTTTCCTGATAGCTTGCCGTGGATTTCCTTGCCCTCTCGGGTCTAAATCTGTTCCAGTTAAATATGCATGAATTCCAGAGGAGGGATTATCATTTAAAAAAACCTTGCTGGATAATGTAGACTATACATTCACAATAAGCTGACAAAAGTCTGTTGTCATTTTGTACTGCTTCCTCCTTATCCTTCATTGAAGTATTTTATGGTAACCCAGCAGTAGTGTTGGTACAAATTGTACATGCACTTGAATTGTCCTGACACTATTCGGTCTTTTCTGTGTACTGGGTAAATAATACAATGGGAACAAATAAATATTATGGAAAAAAAACCTCTTGATCCTTGTATTGCGATAGTATTCAGAACTCAAAGTGCAGTTAAAGTATCTCATTGGGTTGCGCTGAAGCAGATGACCCCAATTCATGATTTTTTTCCTTTAAGTCGTGACCTGTGGATGAGTGATGAGACCATTTCACATTATTTCTCCACCCCCCCCCCCCCCCCCCATTGACCAGAAAACCGGTGCTGTTGATTCTGTGAACCTTCTGATACTCTGGCTGAGCACAATCAGATGATCAGATCTGTGCAACCCCCGGACTCGATCTCAAACCTTGCACAGTGGGCGATTGACCTATCGTTTAATTTATGCCAGCACTGCCCTGCAAAGGTTTGAGGATTAATATCGCTCTCCTCCTGATTGGTGATGTTTTGGCTTCCCTTCTTCACTTTCGATAACCCATCATTCTGCTTGTTGACCTGCGAGGGGAATTCATCCCTGTAATTGAGAAACCAAGTTGAACACTGAAAGAAGCAAGATGTGTAATCTTTGAAATCTGCCCCTTCATTCATCCTGTCACTGGGACTGTTTGCTTTGCAAGGCACGAACACCCGGGTTCAGGCTGATGCTGAACTTTCCCCAGTTACGTCAAAGAAGAGCTGGCATGTGAACAAAACTGTTCCCGTCAGTCACATTTTCATTACTGCAGCGGAAGGATTTTTTTTTCTTCAACCTGAGGCAATAGTTATTTTATGTCCACTAAATACAAAGTTGTTTGAGAGATTCTGGCAGGCTCATCTCTTCCTCACTTTTACGGGCTAAGGGTCAGTGATGTAATTAATGAGTGAAGAGCCAAGAGAACCGGCATTGCAATAACCCCAACACCGAGTTAAAGTAACAGTGCTTTGATCTTTCGCCCGTCAACTAACAATATGTGGCACGCGAATAACAGACCGTATAGGAAAATAAGCTAAGCATGGTTGACGGTGACTGTGAAAAAAGATTTGCGGGCCTGTTGCTTGCCTTTCCCTCATAGAGAAGAGTGATGACGATGGTGGAGTTTTTAATTAAATGTGCATTCATTTGGAATTAAACGTGCTTTTCTGTGATATGCTAAGCAAGAGAGCAAGCCAAGCAAAGTTCATTTATCAACAGGACGATCAAAGTGTGACCTAACATGTCAGTGCATCTGGTCACATAGCAAATGTTGTGGGAAGGAAATGGGCAACTTCCTGGCATTTGAAAGAAGTCTTTGTTGTTGTTGATAAATGAACAGCAATTCTATATGGTTGCTCCTGTGTCGGTGTTTACACTTTGCATCGGAGGGTCTGGAGTGAAACTTAATGGGGGAAGGTTATTAAAGCAGATTTATGAAAGACCTGTTTCAGAGACTATAACACTTTTTTTTTTGCTGGTTTCCTGAATACAATTAAAACAAAATCTTTATCTGGCAAACCTGGGCAAATAAAACATTTGTGCAAGAAGTATTTTTTTGTGGAGAAGCTGGTTTGTGATGGGAAAGGGAGATTGGTAGTTCCAGATCATGCGGCAGAATAATTTTGTACTGTATAGCAGCGTAAGGATGGGACAGGATAATCGATTGCTGATCAGCTTGGGGCTTAAAGCAGAGTGCATCTGCAAGTGTGGAAGTGACTGAGAGGCAGGCAGGCGGGAGGTGTCTCATGAACAATGAAGAAATCCTTTCCTCCTCTCTTGTGAGAAATACTGCAGGGAAGGGTCAACATGTGCCATTTTGAAGTTGTGATACAAAGGACACATTTGAATTGCACTCAAAACCCATGTTTTAGTCTTTGGCTTTGTGCTGCCGGATTCAAATGTACAGTCTTCAGAGTCTACACTCTGTCAATGACTGCCTTACTGCCAGCCACCATTTATAAAAATAAACTTATGTTTTGTCATCTTCCTGTTTTATTTCCCCCCTCCACTGCCAGTGCCCATTTTCTGGGAGCTTTAGTTTAGTTTAGAGATACAGCGCGGAAATAGGCCCTTCAGCCCACTAAACCCGGGTCCCAGGCGCTGTAAGGCAGCAGCTCTACCTCCACACCAGGGTGAGCTGTGGATGAAAATCTGCTCTGAGATGGTCGTTGATGTGTGCACTACGTTATGCTAGGCAACATATATATTGGTGAACGTTTTAACACATGGGAAGCAGGCACTTGGATGCTCAGGCCTGTTTCATCATTCAACAAGATGACAAGTCACCTTATCATGACCTGGGCTCCACTTCTCTGCTGCTCTCCACAACCACTGATACCCCCCCCCCCCCCCCCCCCCCCCCCACCACGAAAAAACGAAAACATCTTTCTCCTTCATGGCAATATTCAATGGTTCCGCCTCCACAATGGACTACAAAAGCTATCAACTCTAGCCTCCATATCACTCACATACAACGTGAAGAGTAGAGGACCCAACACTGACCCCCCCCCCCCCCAGAGGAACACCACTAGTCACTGGCAGCCAACCGGAAAAGGCCCACATTTACTCCCACTCTTTGCCTTCTGCCATTCAGCCAATCTTCTATCCATGGTGAACTATGTTCACTGACTCTCCTTTGTCTATTCTACTAGTTACTTCCTCAAAGAATTCCAACAGATTTGTCACGAAAGATCTCCCCTTAACAACATCATGCTGACTTTGACCTATTTTATCCTGCGCTTCCAAGTATCCCAGAACCTTATCTTTAATTATGGACTCTAAAATCTTACCAACCACTGACATCAGGCTAACCAGCGCATCATTTCCTTTATTTTGCCCCACTCCCTTCTTAAACAGTGGAGTTACATTTGCAATTGTTCGGTTCTCTGGAACCATTCCTGACTTTTGTGCCTCTTGAAATATCACTACTCTTGCCTCCACAATCTCTACAGCCACCTGATTCACAACCCCATAGTCCACCTGGTCCAGGTGACATCCACCTTCAGACCTTTCATCTTCCCAGGCACCTTCTCCTTAGAAATACTCTTTCTCCGTTTTGAAGGATGAGCGGGGATCTTATAGAAACATATAAAATTATAAAAGGACTGGACAAGCTAGATGCAGGAAAATGTTTCCCAATGTTGGGTGAGTCCAGAACCAGGGACCACAGTCTTAGAATAAAGGGGAGGCCATTTAAGACTGAGGTGAGAAAAAACGTTTTCACCCAGAGAGTTGTGAATTTGTGCAATTCCCTGTCACAGAGGGCAGTGGAGGCCAAGTCACTGGATGGATTTAAGAGAGAATTAGATAGAGCTCTAGGGGGTAGTGGAATCAAGGGATATGGGGAGAAGGCAGGCACGGGTTATTGATTGGGGACGATCAGCCATGATCACAATGAATGGCGGTGCTGGCTCGAAGGGCCGAATGGCCTCCTCCTGCACCTATTTTCTATGTTTCTATGACGGTACACACTTCTCTTGAATTTCTGGCGTCTTGCTTGTGGCTCAGGTAACAAACCAGAGTTTATTGCCTTTTTGGTTCTGCTTTTTTAATTTAGTCCTTAATGCTCAAATTTGGTCATCAGAACTTCTTTCCTTGTTTTACCGACATCATTGGTACCCATATGGACCACGAAGACCGGATGTTTCCCCTCCCGCTCCAAATTCCTCTGCCGATCAGATGAGATATCCCAACCCTAGGCACCAGGCAGGCAACACAGCCTCTGGGACTCTTGATCCTTGTTACAGAGTTGTGTCTATTCCCCCTCATTATACAATTACAACGACGTCTCTTCTCCCCCCCCCCCCTCCCATCCTTCTCCCCAACACACATCTTGTGCCATGATTATGTTGCATATCCTTTCTACAGCTCATTCTCTTGCACACGGGGAGCAAGAATCTCAGCCCTGTTAGACAAACTTAAGGGCTGAGGCTCCTCCAACACTGCCTCTGGGATCCCCCTACCAACCTCATTTGCAGTCACCCTCTCTTTCTCCTGACCGCAGGCCAAACGGGTGTGACTGCCTCCTGAAACACAGAGTCCCGGTAATTCTCCCCGCCCCTTATGTGTTGTAGCGATTGAAGTTCGGATTCCAGGGCAACTTTGAGCCCGAGTTGTCCTCGAGCAAGCAACACGTGCTGCAGATGTGGCCACCAGGAACCACAAAAAGATGGAGAACTCAAGTTCAGAGATGCTGTCTGACCCGCTGAGTTACTCCAGCGTTTTGTGTCTCTCTACAGCACATAAACAGATCCATTGGCCCAACATGTCCATGCCAACCAAGTTGCCTAACCAAGCTAGTCCCACAAGCCTACACCTGGCCCATATTCCTCCAAATCTTGCCTATCCATGCACCCGTCCAGGTGTCCTTTAAATGATCTCCCATTGTTTGGAGAACTTCCTGGGTTCTATGAAAGCAGGACATCTCTCCTTCTCTGGCACGAAGATCTACACTGTAACATCTAGGTCCCCCTGGAACCCACTCTCCTGCATACTGTCCCCTTCATGAACACCCCCCTTCCTGATCCAGTCCATGCTGCAATAATAATAATAATAATAATAATAAATTGTATTTGTGGGCGCCTATACAAAAGTCTCAAGGACACCTTACAGAGTTTAACAAAGAAACAAATAATCGGGGTAAAATAAGTTATAAAGACATCACCAATACACAAATGAAAGGCAGAATTCAATCCAAAGACACAAAAAAGAAAATCAGAAATACAATGTGAGGAGAGAGCAGCGGCAGCTGTATGGTAGAATAGCTGCCAGTGTTGCAGTCTCTCAGCACATGAGAAGCCCGGCAACTTCACTTCAGCTCCCGTCTCACTGCAAGCCAGCAGCCATCAGGTGAATGAAGTCTCCAGCACTTGATGTTTTGCTCAAGATTTCAACATCTGCACTTCCTAGTGTCTCTGTGGAAATCAGGTTGGTGAGCTGCCTGCACCAGACTCCTGGGTACATGCTATTCCTGTTTCAAGAGCCCAGTGATCATCTTCAAGCATTATCCAAATTGATCTCTTTGCTTTTGGAAACACATGCTAAATTAATCTCAAATTTCATGGTGAACACCTATTACTGTTGATGCACAGAATGGAAAACTTTGTGAGCAATAATTGAAATACACAAAGTGATACCAAATGAATTCATTTGCTAAACTCTGTAACATTTAATGCCTGCATTTCGTTATAAACCTAAGCGAATATTTAAAATGATCGAATGAGTTGAGCAGAAAATAACTGATCCACATTGCCACCTGGTGGTTTGAGCCAAAATTGCATGAATCAAGGTACACAAACATGCTGGAGAAACTCAGCGGGTGCAGCAGCATCTATGGAGCGAAGGAAATAGGCAACGTTTCGGGCCGAAACCCTTCTTCAGACTGATAGGGGGTGGGGAGAAGAAAGGAAAAAAGGAAAAAAGGCGGAGGAGGAGCCCGAGGGCTAGGGGAGGGGAGGAGACAACCAGAGGGCTGATGAAGGGGCGGGGACAGCAAGGGCTAGCAGAATTGGGAGAATTCAATGTTCAAGCCACCAGGATGTAGACTGCCCAAGCGGAATATGAGGTGCATTTCCTCCAATTTCCAGTGTTGCTCGCTGTGGCCATGGAGGAGACCCAGGACAGAGAGGTCAGATACGGAATGGGAGGGGGAGTTGAAGTGCTGAGCCACCGGGAGGTCAGGTTGGTTATTGCGGACCGACCGGAGGTGTTCGGCGAAACGATCGCCAAGCCTCCGCTTGGTCTCACCGATGTAGATCAGCTGGCATCTAGAGCAGCGGATGCAATAGATGAGGTTGGAGGAGATGCAGGTGAACCTCTGTCGCACCTGGAACGACTGCTTAGGTCCTTGAATGGAGTCGAGGGGGGAGGTGAAGGGACAAGTGTTGCATCTCTTGCGGTTGCAAGGGAAAGTACCCGGGGAGGGGGTGGTACGGGAGGGAAGGGAAGAATTGACAAGGGAGTTACGGAGGGCGCGGTCTTTGTGGAAGGCAGACATGGGGGGAGATGGGAAGATGTGGCGAGTGGTGGGGTCACGTTGGAGGTGGCGAAACTGAGGATCACTTGTTGTATGTGACGGCTGGTGGGGTGAAAGGTGAGGACTAGGAGGACTCTGCCCTTGTTGTGAGTGGGGGGATGGGGAGAGAGAGCAGTGTTGCGGGGTGTGGCAGAGACCCTGGTGCAAGCCTCATCTATGCTGGAGGAGGGGAACCACCGTTCCCTGAAGAATGAGGACATTTCGGATGCCCTGGTGTGGATCGCCTCATCCTGGGAGCAGATGCGGCGTAGACGGAGGAATTGGGAGTGGGGGATGGAGTCCTTACAGGAAGCAGGGTGGGAAGAAGGGTAGTCCAGATAGCCATGGGAGTCGGTAGGTTTGTAGTGGATGTCGGTAAGAAGTCTCTCACCTGCGATGGAGATAGTGAGGTCAAGGAATGATAGGGAAGTGTCGGAAATGGTCCAGGTGTATTTGAGTGCCGGATGGAAGTTGGTGGTGAAGCGGATGAAGTCAGTCAGTTGTGTGTGGGTGCAGGATGTGGCACCAAAACAGTCATCGATGTAGTGGAGGTAGAGGTCGGGGATGGGGCCCTGGTACGCAATGAATCAAGAATGGTTCACCCAGAGCAATCACTTGCCCAGTCTTAGTTGTGATTCTCATTAGCTTCTTGACCCTTCTGATGAAAAAAGGATAGAAACTATAGAAAATAGCAGAGTTGGGACTCAAAGGTGTGGTGTGGTCCATCTGCTGAAGAAGATATTGTCTTTGATTCTTGTTCCCTTGAGACTGGCTGGGATGCTCAGACAGACCTTTCCAACTGCGCATCTCCTTTTGATTACTTTATCTCACATGTCTGATAGTAAACTGAATTGTTCTTTCTGCAAGACCAGTTTTTTCTTAGAGATACAGGGCGGAATGATGAGCGATCCCTGCACAATAACTCTGGCCTACACACACTAGGGATAATTTTACATTTGTACCAAGCCAATGAACCTACAGACCTGTACGTCTTTGGAGTGTGGGAGGAAACCGAAGATCTCGGAGAAAACCCAGGCGGTCATGGGGAGAACGTACAAACCGTACAGACAGCACCCGTAGTCGGAATCAAACCCAGGTCTAGCGCTGTAAAGGGGCTGTCCCACTTGGGCGACCGAATCCGCGAGTTCTGGCAAGTTTGCCCTTGACTCATACTCGTAGCATGGTCGACACGAGGTCGTGGGAGGTCTTCGTAGCTCTCCTTCATGCTCAAGACTGGTCTCCGTGTACTCGAGGCCTCAGCTAGGTCGCGGCGTTTTTTCCAGTATGTTAAAAAATGCCCGCGAGTATAAAAAGGTCGCCATGGAAAAAATCGAATCGTTTTTTACTCGTAGGTTTAGTCGTAGTAGGTCGGCTTGTTAGTCTACGTAATTGAAGGTAGTCGAAGGTAGTCATAGATAGTCTTCATCATAATCGAAGGGAGGTCGAAGGGAGGTCGAAGGAGATCGATAGAGGTCGTCTTCACTCTCTACTATTCGGTGTCCAATTTTCCCGAAGTTAGTCGTAGCTAGTTAAAGTCTAGCTCTTTAAAGCCAGTGAACATAGTCGAAGGAGGTCTTCAACATGTCATTTTTAAAACTCTTTTCAACTCGCCAATTAGGTCGCCCAAGTGGGACAGCCCCTTAAGGCAGCAACACGCCCGATGGTTTACAATTGAAATAAATTACTTAAACATAGAAACATAGAAAATAGGTGCAGGAGTAGGCCATTCAGCCATTCAATATGATCATGGCTGATCATCCAACTCAGTATCCTGTACCTGCGTTCTCTCCATACACCCTGATCCCTTTAGCCACAAGGGCCACATCTAACTCCCTCTTAAATATAGCAAATGAACTGGCCTCAGCTACCTTCTGTGGCAGAGAGTTCCAGTGATTCACCACTCTCTGTGTGAAAAATGTTTTTCTCATCTCGGTCCTAAAGGATTTCCCCTTTATCCTTAAACTGTGACCGCTTGTCCTGGACTTCCCCAACATCGGGAACAATCTTCCTGCATCTAGCCTGTCCAACCCCTTAAGAATTTTGTAAGTTTCTATAAGATCCCCCCTCAATCTTCTAAATTCTAGCGAGTACAAGCCGAGTCTATCCAGTCTTTCTTCATATGAAAGTCCTGACATCCCAGGAATCAGTCTGGTGAACCTTCTCTGTACTCCCTCTATGGCAAGAATGTCTTTCCTCAGATTTGGAGACGAAAACTGTACGCAATACTCCAGGTGTGGTCTCAACAAGACCCTGTACAACTGCAGTAGAACCTCCCTGCTCCTATACTCAAATCCTTTTGCTATGAATGCTAACATACCATTTGCTTTCTTCACTGCCTGCTGCACCTGCATGCCTACTTTCAATGACTGGTGTACCATGACACCCAGGTCTCGTTGCATCTCCCCTTTTCCTAATCGGCCACCATTTAGGTAATAGTCTACTTTCCTGTTTTTGCCACCAAAGTGGATAACCTCACATTTATCCACATTATACTGTATCTGCCATGCATTTGCCCACTCACCCAGCCTATCCAAGTCACCTTGCAGCCTCCTAGCATCCTCCTCACAGCTAACACTGCCCCCCAGCTTCGTGTCATCCGCAAACTTGGAGATGTTGCATTCAATTCCCTCGTCCAAATCATTAATATATATTGTAAATAGCTGGGGTCCCAGAACTGAGCCTTGCGGTACCCCACTAGTCATTGCCTGCCATTCTGAAAAGGACCCATTTACTCCTACACTTTGCTTCCTGTTTGCCAGCCAGTTCTCTATCCACATCAATACTGAACCCCCAATACCGTGTGCTTTAAGTTTGTATACTAATCTCTTATGTGGGACCTTGTCGAAAGCTTTCTGAAAGTCCAGATATAACACATCCACTGGTTCTCCATTATCCACTCTACTAGTTACATCCTCGAAAAATTCTATAAGATTCGTCAGACATGATTTACCTTTCGTAAATCCATGCTGACTTTGTCCAATGTTTTCACCACTTTCCAAATGTGCTGCTATCCCATCTTTAATAACTGACTCTAGCAGTTTCCCCACTACCGATGTTAGACTAACTGGTCTGTAATTCCCCATTTTCTCTCTCCTTCCCTTTTTAAAAAGTGGAGTTACATTAGCTACCCTCCAATCCTCAGGAACTACTCCAGAATCTAGGGAGTTTTGAAAAATTATCACTAATGCATCCACTATTTCTGGGGCTACTTCCTTAAGTACTCTGGGATGCAGCCTATCTGGCCCTGGGGATTTATCGGCCTTTAATCCATTCAATTTACCTAACACCACTTCCCGGCTAACCTGGATTTCACTCAGTTCCTCCATCTCATTTGACCGCCGGTCCTCTGCTATTTCCGGCAGATTATTTATGTCTTCCTTAGTGAAGACAGAACCAAAGTAGTTATTCAATTGGTCTGCCATGTCCTTGTTCCCCATGATCAATTCAGCTGTTTCTGACTGCAAGGGACCTACATTTGTTTTAACTAATCTCTTTCTCTTCACATATCTATAAAAACTTTTGCAGTCAGTTTTTATGTTCCCTGCCAGTTTTCTTTCATAATCTATTTTCCCTTTCCTAATTAAGCCCTTTGTCCTCCTCTGCTGGACTCTGAATTTCTCCCAGCTCTGGTAGGCAGCTTTTTCTGGCTAATTTGTACGCTTCATCTTTTGTTTTGATACTATCCCTGATTTCCCTTGTTATCCACGGATGCACTACCTTCCCTGATTTATTCTTTTGCCAAACTGGGATGAACAATTGTTGTAGTTCGTCCATGCAGTCTTTAAATGCCTTCCATATATAAGCTCTTCCATAATGTGATCACTATTCCCCAGAAACATCTTAACGATCAGATCATCAATTAACTCTTTCCCTCTCCACAGAAATGAAGCTGAATCCTCTCACACCGTTCCAATGAAGATCCAATCTAAGCTCAGGAAACACCAACTCGTCTTCTGACCGAACATGTCACTGCTCTCAAGATTCAACATTGATTTTGATCATTTCAGATAATCAGCCTTTCTTCCTCTTCTTGCGTATGGCGTGCACAGCCTAAAGTTGTAGGGCAACTTGTTCTATTTGATCTTACTTAATTGTGCATGCCAGGTTGATTGCATTTGTCGAAACAGACGTGAAGGTTGCAATCTCCCACCCCTGCCTTTCCAGTTTGTGCCAACACTGGTCAGTTTCTGTGAAAGGTCTTGTAACATTAACCCCATTTCAACTTCTCCACAGATGCTGCCTGACTTGCTGGGTAATTCCAACAACTTTGATTTCATTTTTCCACATTGTTACGTCTTTGTTTGTCTGTTCAAATTCATCTAATTTTATTTACATTCCATCACCTCCATTCATTCTCTCCATGGATGCTGCCTCACCCGCTGTGTTTCTCCAGCATTTTTGTCTACCTTCACCTCCAGACACGTCAGTGTAACAGTCTTCTCCACCCTCTCAGCTTGCACCACCACCCTTTGTGTCATTTCTTGTGTCTTGCTTTGTCTCGACCCGAAACGTCACCCGTTCCTTCTCTCCAGGGATACTGCCTGTCCTGCTGCCCCTGTCTACTGCTGTCCGACTGTCTTTCCTGCTCTGTCTGACTGTCTCTCCTGCTCTGCCGACTGTCTCTCCCACTGTCCGACTGTCTCTCCCGCTGTCCGACTTTCTCTCCCGCTGTCCGACTGTCACTCCTGCTCTGTCTGATTGTCTCTCCTGCTCTGTCCAACTGTCTCTCCTGCTGTCCGACTGTCTCTCCTGCTGTCCGACTGTCTCTCCTGCGCTGTCCGACTGTCTCTCCTGCTGTCCGACTGTCTCTCCTGCGCTGTCCGACTGTCTCTCCTGTGCTGTCCGACTGTCTCTCCTGCTCTGTCCGAATGTCTCTCCCGCTGGTAGACAAAAGTGCTGGAGAAACTCAGCGGGTGAGGCAGCGGAGGTGTTCGGCGAAACGATCGCCAAGCCTACGCTTGGTCTCCCCGATGTAGATCAGCTGACATCTAGAGCAGCGGATGCAATAGATGAGGTTGGAGGAGGTGCAGGTGAACCTCTGTCGCACCTGGAACGACTGCTTGGGTCCTTGTATGGTGTCGAGGGGGGAGGTAAAGCGACAAGTGTAGCATCTCTTGCGGTTGCAAGGGAAAGTGCCCTGGGAGGGGGTGGTACGGGAGAGAAGGGAAGAATTGACCAGGGAGTTATGGAGGGAGCGGTCTTTGCGGAAAGCAGATGGGGGGGAAGGGGAGATGGGAAGATGTGGCGAGTGGTGGGGTCACGTTGGAGGTGGCAAAAATGACAGAGGACTATTAGTTGTATGTGATGGCTTGTGGGGTGAAAGGTGAGGACTAGGGGGACTCTGCCCTTGTTATGAGTGGGGGGATGGGGAGAGAGCAGTGTTACGGGGTATTGAAGAGACCCTGGTGAGAGCCTCATCTATAGTAGGGGAGGGGAACCCCAGCTCCCTGAAGAATGAGGACATTTCCGATGCCCTAGTGTGGAACACCTCATCCTGGGAGCAGATGCGGCGTAGACGGAGGAATTGGGAGTCGGGGATGGAGTCCTTACAGGAAGCAGGGTGGGAAGAAGTGTAGTCTGGATAGCCATGGGAGTCAGTGGGTTTATAGTAGATGTCGGTCAGATGTCTATCACCAGCGATGGAGATAGTGAGGTCTAGAAATGGTAGGGAAGTGTCGGAAATGGTCCAGGTGTATTTGAGTGCCGGATGGAAGTTAGTGGTGAAGCGGATGAAGTCAGTGAGATCTGCATGGGTGCAGGAGGTAGCACCAATGCAGTCGTCGATGTAGCGGAGGTAGAGTTCAGGGATAGGGCCACGGTATGCCTCGAACAAGGATTGTTCGACGTACCCTACAAAGAGGCAGGCATAGCTGAGGGCCATGAGCGTGCCCATAGCTACGCCTTGGAGGAAATGGGAGGAGTCAAAGGAAAAGTTGCTGTCCAACTCTCCTCTCCTGCTCTGTCCGACTGTCTCTCCCGCTGTCCGACTGTCTCTCCCGCTGTCCGAGCGTTCTCTCCCACTGTCCGAACCTTCTATCCCGCTGTCCGACTGTCTCTCCCGCTGTCCGAGCGTTCTCTCCCACTGTCCGAACCTTCTCTCCCGCTGTTCGACTGTCTTTCCCGCTGTCCGGCTGTTCTCTCCTATTGTTTCTGACTGTCCTCTTCTCACTCTCTCTGACCTTCCTTTCCCAGTGTGTCAGACTTTTTTTATAACAAAAAGTGTATTCAATTATTAAAAAATAATATTTACACTATAATAAAACAAGCCAGAACCCACCACCATAATACAATACAAACATATATCCATAATAACCTACTATACAACTATGTTACAATCCTTATTGAGGATACATTCAACATCACGCGGAGCCCAGCGGTCCCGGAACTCCCCTCAAGGTGCCTGTGGACCGGGCGTATTCCCTTTCTAACCGCACCCGGGCACGGACGTATCCCCGGAAAAGGGGCAGGCAGCCGGCTCGGGTGGAGCCCACCCCGCCTGGCGCCTTGACTCGCGGATGGCCAGCTTGGCCAGGCCCAGGAGCAACCCAACCAGGACATTTTCAGCCCTACCCTCTCCCATACGCACAGGGTGTCCGAAGATGAGAATGGTGGGTGAAAAATGCAGCCAGAAGGCAAGGAGCAGCCCCTTTAGGTATTCAAACAGTGGCTGCAGCCTCACGCACTCCATATACACGTGGCATACAGACTCTTCCAGCCCGCAAAAGTGGCAGGCGGCTGGCGAGTCTGTCACCTCGGTGTAATACCCTCCATCTGACTGACCTCTCTGTCTGACTGACCTCTCTGTCTGACTGACCTCTCTGTCTGACTGACCTCTGTCTGACTGACCTCTCTGTCTGACTGACGTCTCTGTCTGACTGACCTCACCCCTTGCCAAGGGACCTCTGCCACTGATCGACTGACCTCTCCAACTGTAATATTGTCTTCCCTGTTGATGGGCAGATGAGTCTCACTGTTCGACTAGTCTCACCTTTGTTTTTTTTTTGTATCAAAAAATAATTTATTTAATTTCAACACGACACAAAACCCCCCCCAAAAAAAACAAAACGGTGGTGACGTACCCACCACCATGTTACAAAATCATCAAACAACTATTTTACAGATATTCTAATAACTACCATGCAACCCCGGTAAAGGGGCAAGCATCTGGCTCGGGCAAAGCCCTCTTCCGCCTAGCGACGTGACTTGCGGATGGCCAGCTTGGCCAGTCTCACCTTTCTTGGACTGACCTCCCCACTCTGGATATTGTACCATTTTCCCACTTGGATCACGTTCACAAGTGAAAGGAGCAGAATTAGGCCATTCGGCCCATCACGTCTACTCCGCCATTCAATCATGGCTGATCTATCTCTCGTTCTCAACCCCATTCTCCTGCCTTCTCCCCATAACCCCTGACACCCGTACTAATCAAGAATCTATCTATCTCTGCCATAAAAATATCCATTGACTTACCCTCCACAGCCTTCTGTGGCAATGAATTCCACAGATTCACCACCCTCTGGCTGAAGAAATTCCTCCTCATCTCCTTCCTAAAGGAACGTCCCTTAATTCTGAGAGGGCCGTCTTGTCCTCGACACTCTAGCTGTCAGGATGGTGTTGGTGCGACTGTACTCACCCCCTCACTCTAGTGACATCCGCACAGTGTAGATACGTGCACACGTTACAGGTGAAACAAGCCGAACTGCAAGAGCCCCAGAAGCCAGAGAGAGGGCAGGCTTGGGGTTGTGGGTGAGTGGGTGTGCAGAGTGGGGGTGCAAACCTACCTACCTACCTACCTATGAGCAGCTTCATTCAGTAGCACAGGGCAACTTCCGTGGGTACTAGTGCTTTGAGGAAATCTGTAAACAGAACAATTAGCTGCTTAAGAAAAAACTGCAGATGCTGGAAAAATCAATGGTAGACAAAAATGCTGGAGAAACTCAGCGGTTGAGGCAGCATCTATGGAGCGAAGGAATAGACGACATTTCGGGTCGAGACCCTTCTTCAGACTGATGTGTGGGGGGGGGGGCGGGTGGGAAAAATAAAGGAAAAGGCGGAGACAGCAGGCTCTGGGAGAGCTGGGAAGGGGAGGGTAAGGAGGGAGAATGCAAGGACTACCTGAAATTGGAGAAGTCAATGTTCATACCGCTGGGGTGTAAACTACCCAAGCGAAATATGAGGTGCTGCTCCTCCAATTTGCGGTGGGACTCACTCTGGCCATGGAGGAGGCCCAGGACAGAAAGGTCGGATTTGGAATGGGAGGGGGAGTTGAAGTGCTGAGCCACCGGGAGATCAGGTTGGTTAATGTGAACTGAGCGGAGGTGTTGGGCGAAGCGATCGTTCGCTGCTTAGCTGGCTTTAAAGAGCAAACAGTGGAAGCTGCAGTGAAGCATGTGAGTGCCCCATCCTCTCTCCCAACCAGAGTGAGAGAGAAAACAGCATTGACGGTGAGATGTGCCTGGTTGGAGGCATCAAAATCAACCAGCAGAGGTAGATGTGAAGGGAATCAGGCTGACGGAGAGGAGCCTAGTCATCACCTGCAGTGGAAAATGTTGTGTACTGCTGCATTGAACAGCAGGGAGAAAACTTTATCCCTGCATCAAAGGATGACGGCAGTGCAGGGCACACAACAAACGTGGCCTCTCAAACATCGCAGGCAGCCTGAGGGGTTCAGAGGTACTTCAAACAAAGCAGCTTCCCTGCTGAACTGGAGGCCATTTCACAGATAGTGAGAATGAAACCATGAAATCGCAGCAGTTCGGAACAAAGGGAACAAGAATCAACCATAAATCAGGCAGACTGGATACGGCCAAGGTCCATTTGAGCAGACCCATCCCACACGGTCAATTAAGGGGAAGTGAAAAGCCACCCGGAGAAAAGTTTCATGGAATAAGGAAATGCCATTGTGGCTGTTGCAGGAGGCGCAGGTGGAACAAAGCAGAAAGCATTCATTATTTGTAGACGGAGCACACGGCGGGGTCACCACAAAGTACAGACAGGTGGCAACCAATGAAGCGAAGGGTATAAACTGAGTGGGGCGGGAGAAGAGGACTCCAAGAAAAATAGTCATTATTGGATGTGTAAAGGATGACGTTTGAAGCCTTCACCACGTATACAAGCACCAGGATGCATGGATCGTACTGGCTATGGATCCAGAGCTGGGAATTAGACATGGCTAAATAGCTCAGAGTGATGTCACACTCACAGTGACTGCACACTCAATGAATGCACACTCACAACTCCACACTTACAATGACTGCACAGTCATGACTGCATACTCACAATTACTGTGCTCACGTTACCGCACATTCACAGTGACCACACACTCACAGTGACCACACACTCACAGTGACCACACACTCACAGTGACCACACACTCACAGTGACCACACATTCACAGAGACCACACACTCACAGTGACCACACACTCACAGTAACCACACATTCACAGAGACCACACACTCACAGTGACCACACACTCACAGTGACCACACACTCACAGTGACCACACACTCACAGTGACCACACACTCAGTGACCACACACTCACAGTGACCACACACTCACAGTGACCACACACTCACAGTGACCACACACTCACAGTGACCACACACTCACAGTGACCACACACTCACAGTGACCACACACTCACAGTGACCACACACAGTGACCACACACTCACAGTGACCACACACTCACAGTGACCACACACTCACAGTGACCACACACAGTGACCACACACTCACAGTGACCACACACTCACAGTGACCACACACAGTGACCACACACTCACAGTGACCACACACAGTGACCACACACTCACAGTGACCACACACAGTGACCACACACTCACAGTGACCACACACACACAGTGACCACACACTCACAGTGACCACACACACACAGTGACCACACACACACAGTGACCACACACTCACAGTGACCACACACTCACAGTGACCACACACACACAGTGACCACACACAGTGACCACACACTCACAGTGACCACACACAGTGACCACACACTCACAGTGACCCGCTGCTGTGCTATGATCCTAAACAGAAGTTATTTTTTGCTGAATTAAATTGAGTTTGGTTCTCTGCAGTGTTTACTTTGCAGACTTTGGGACTTTGTTGTAACTTTTTTGTTGATTCATAGCATTGATTTTTTTTCTGTCACTCGAGTTACTATCGGTAAATGGTCGCAACGAAACTCCTGACTTCAGTCCTCAGCGTCCATGGTTCCAATCAGGAGGTAGAGTGGGAGGGAACATCACTAAAGCATGTATTAGTAGGAATGTATGAATCCAAGAGGGAATGATTCTCTTTTCTAGTTTAGTTCAGAGATATAGCCGGTCGAGTGCGAACTGACCAGCGATCCCCGTACATTCACACTACCCTACACACTATGGATAATTTCACATTTATACCAAGCCACAACCTATAAACCTGTAAGGAAGTAGGTTTACCACTGCGCCACCACACTGCCCATGGGACACATTTCAATTGACAAGCAGAATGTGAAATTGGTACAATTGTATACAAATTGGTACAAACTGAGAGAGAACCAAATGTCAGCCAACAACCTCTTCCCCCATCCATGCATGGTCCCCACATATACATATACAATATACAATACATTACACACATATACATCTGCAATATATGCAAGTTGAATCAGGAGTTAAAATTGGCATGTAGTAAAAGTAATGCTGTGGTTGTTATGGGAGATTTCAACATGCAGGTAGACTGGGAAAATCAGGTTGGTACTGGACCCCAATAAAGGGACTTTGTAGAGTGCCTTCGTGATGGATTCTTAGAGCAGCTTGTATTGGAGCCTACCAGGGAGAAGGCAATTCTGGATTTAATGTTATGTAATGAACCGGATTTCATAAAGGAACTTGAGGTTAATGAGCCAATAGGAGGTAGTAACCACAATATGGTCAGGTTTAATCTACAATTGGAGAGGGAGAAGGGTAGATCGGAGGTGTCCGTGTTACAGTTGAATAAAGGGGACTATGGGGCCATGAGGGAGGAGCTGGCCAAAGTTGACTGGAAAGGGATGACAGTGGAACAAAATGGCAGGTATTTCTAGGAATAATACAGAAGGTGCAGGATCAGTTCATTCCTAGGAGGAAGAAAGATTCCAAGGGGAGTAAGGGGCGACCGTAGTTGACAAGGGACGTCAGGGACAGTATAAAAATAAAAGAGAAGAAGTACAACGTAGCAAAGATGAGCGGGAAGCAGGAGGATTGGTTAATGTTTAAAGAGCAACAGAAGATAATTAAAAGGCAATATGGGGAGAATAGATGAGGTACGAATGTAAGCTAGCCAAGAATATAAAGCAGGATAGTAAAAGCTTCTTTAGGTATGTGAAGAGGAAACAATTGGTTAAGACCAAAGTTGGACCCATGAAGACCGAAAAAGGTGAATCTATTATGGGGAACAAGGAAATGGCAGATGAGTTGAACAGGTACTTTGTATCCGTCTTCACTAAGGAGGACACAAACAATCTTCCTGATGTACTAGTGGCCAGAGGATCTGGGGTGACGGAGGAACTGAAGGAAATCCACATTAGGCAGGAAATGGTGTTTTGGGTAGACTGATGGGACTGAAGGCTGATAAATCCCCAGGGCCTGATGGTCTGCATCCCAGGGTACTTAAGGAAGTGGCTCTAGAAATCGTGGATGCATTGGTGATAATTTTCCAATGTTCTATAGACTCAGGATCATTTCCTGTGGATTGGAGGGTAGCTAATGTTATCCCACTTTTTAAGAAAGGCAGGAGAGAAAACAGGGAATTATAGACCAGTTAGCCTGACATCGATGGTGGGGAAGATGCTGGAGTCAATTATAAAAGATGAAATAGCCGCACATTTGGATAGCAGTAACAGGATCGGTCCGAGTCAGCATGGATTTATGAAGGGGAAATCATGCTTGACTAATCTTCTGGAATATTTTGAGGATGTAACTAGGAAAATGAACAAGGGAGAGCCAGTGGATGTCGTGTACCTGGACTTTCAGAAAGCATTTGATAAGGTCCCACATAGGAGATTTGTGGGCAAAATTAGGGAACATGGTATTGGGGGTAGAGTGCTGACATGGATAGAAAATTGGTTGGCAGACAGGAAACAAAGAGTAGGTATTAACGGGTCCCTTTCAGAATGACAGGCAGTGACTAGTGGGGTACCGCAAGGCTCGGTGCTGGGACCGCAGCTATTTACAATGTACAGCAATGATTTGGACGAAGGGATTCAAAGTAACATTAGTAAATTTGCAGATGACACAAAGCTGGGTGGCAGTGTGAACTGTGAGGAGGATGCTATGAGAATCATGGCAGATGAAGTTTAATGTGGATAAATGTGAGGTTATCCACTTTGGTATAAAAAACAGGAAGGCAGATTACTATCTAAATGGCGTCATGTAGGGAAAAGGGGAAGTACAACGGGATCCGGGGGTCCTTGTTCGTGAGTCTATGAAAGTAAGCATGCAGGTACAGCAGGCAGTGAAGAAAGCGAATGGCATGTTGGCCTATACTCGACAAGAGGAGTCGAGTATAGGAGCAAAGAGGTCCTTCTGCAGTTGTACAGGGCCCTAGTGAGACCACACCTGGTGCAGTTTTAGTCCCCTAATTTGTGGAAGGACATTCTTGCTATTGAGGGAGTGCAGCATAGGCTTACAAGGTTAATTCCCGGTATGGCGGGACTGTCATATGCTGAGAGAATGGAGCGGCTGGGCTTGTACACTCTGGAGTTTAGAAGGATGAGAGGGAATCTTATTGAAACATATAAGATTGTTAAGGGTTTGGCATGCTAGAGGCAGGAAACATGTTCCCAATGTTGGGAGAGTCCAGAACCAGGGGCCACAGTTTAAGAATAAAGGGTAAGCCATTTAGAACGGAGACGAGGAAACACCTTTTCTCACAGAGAGTTGTGAGTCTGTGGAATTCTCTGCCTCAGAGGGCGGTGGAGGCCGGTTCTCTGGATACTTTCAAGAGAGAACTAGATAGGGCTCTTAAAGATAGCGGAGTCAGGGGATATGGGGAGAAGGCAGGAACGGGGTACTGATTGGGGATGATCAGCCATGATCACATTGAATGGCAGTGCTGGCCCGAAGTGCCAAATGGCCTACTCCTGCACCTATTGTCTATTGTCTATTGTCTATAATATACATTACACATAAACACATACAATACACATATTAACATACAATATATATTACACACATATACACACACTATACACATATACATATACAATATATATTACGCATATATGTACATACAATATACACATACAATATATATTACACACATACATATACAATACACATATGCATATACAATATCCATTACACACATATACAATATACATTACACACATATACACATACAATACACACATATGATATATATTACATATATACACATATACAATTCATATATGCATATACAATATCTATTACACACATGTACATAAACAATATATAATATACATTACACACATATACAATACATATAAATATACAATATATTACACACATATACCACACACACACACACACACACACACGCACGCACGCACGCACGCGCACACACACACACACACACACACACACACACACACACACACACACACACACACGCACATATCATAAACCTATTAAAAGTCTGATCTTGGATGTGTGTGTTTATTTGTTTATGTATAATGACATCTTCGCGAATAAACGATGCGGTAACGGTAAATTTTTTTACATGTTCCGGTAGAGATTTTTCCCGTGGAGTCCGAAATCGCCTTATCTGAAAATTTCATGCTTTATTTCTCGAGTTATTACTGAAAATGTTCAAAAATTTGACAAAACTTTGAATTTAAAAACGACTGTCTTTCGCTGATGATGTCACAATGGGTCTGCTCCGCGCTGTCATGCGCTGTCACGCGTTGCGAATAAAGTCCCCCCCCTCCCCCTTCCCCCCCGGTTATTCAAAAGATGCAGAAAGAACGAACAGGTCGGGCCCTCTACTGGAGCTTTCAGCTCTCTTGGGCTCGGCCTTGGCTCGGGTCGGTCTCGGGTCCATCTCGGGTCGCTCGGGTCCTCAGTGTGTGCATCTCTCTTTTTTTTTTTTTTTTTTTTTTTTCCATTTCAAAAACTTTATTCGACACAATCATATGATACAACACATCAATACATAATCAACAAATACATTATTTCAAAACAAATCATTATAGTACAACAGTACATTCACTATTTACGATACTCTCAACCCCACGTGGTGACCAGCGCCCACGGAAGGCCTCCAGAGTCCCCGTGGACACCGCGTGTTCCCTCTTCAGGGACACCCGTGCACGGACGTACGCCCGGAAGAGGGGCAGGCAGCCAACTCTAGCCTCACCATCGACTGCCCGCTACCTGGACCCGCAAATGGCCATCTTGGCCAAGCCCAGGATCAAACCGACAGGGAGGTCCCACCCCCCCACTTGGCTCTCCCCACACCCTGCCTTGTGCCCAAACACTAGAATCGTGGGACTAAAATGCAACCAGAACTTGAGGAACAACCCCTTCAGATATTGGTACAGAGGCAGTAACCTCGCACACTCCATGTACACGTGGAACACGGTCTCTTCCTCACCACAGAAAATACACGCGGCGGACGAGCCCGTGAACCTACTCAAAAGTTTATTACAAACCACCGCTCCGTGCAACAGTCTCCACCCCAGGTCCCCAATGTAAAGGGGGACAACTCCCTTATAGAAGGACCCCCACTGGGGACCTCCCCCGCCCTCAGGCGGTAACATCGTCCGCCATGGTGTGTCAGGACGGGAAACGAAGGCAAGGAGGTGCAGAATGTGCAGGAACATTCGGTACAATGTGCGTCTCTTCGCATCACGAAACGGTATGCTGATCATCTCAGAAAGGCAGCTCAGGTTGTGTGGAGCCAGTGCCCGAGAAATATCCCGAAACCTAGGCCCGATGAGCAGATCTGACGGAGCGGGTGAAAGCTCAGTCAGAACCACTCTAGGCGCGCGCCTCTCCTCGACACCCGCCATGACTGGGCGAGGACCTGCCACTCCCGCAGCCGCAACATCCCCCTCCCCTCGTGGAGCAACACGCTGGCTGAAAACAGCCAAATTCCTCACTCTGAGCACATCCCGGTAGAAAACAGGCAAACCCCTCAGGGCGAGTCGACTGATGCCCGCTGTGAGAAAGGGGTTAATAGGTATAAGTTGATTTAGACAAGAACCCTTTGTATAGTAGGGAGTATAGTAGGGAGGATAGGGGGAGTGAAGGACAAGTACAGATGGTGACTTTTTCAAGGATGAGAACAGAGAAGATAGCAACAGCCCAGCATAGAACTAGGGTAAGGGTCAGAAGAAACACTCAGTGCGCATGGGCAATGAACTTACATGAATATGTACACACACCCACTATGACAAGATGTCTCATTTAAATGCACATGCGATGCATGATATGGGAGGTGTCTTTGACGTCGGGTGGACGTTCCAGGACGTTCTCGTGGGAATGTGGGCTTTATGTTATGATTGGAAGAAGCACAATGGGGAGGGATGAGGGTGTGACAATGATACCCATGAAATGTATAAAGATGGAAGTCATCCCGATCCTCGGTGTGCCTCTAGGGGACATCAGAGGAGAGGCACCTATTCTGCAGAATATGATTTGAATAAAAAGCTTCTTTGCTGACTTTGTCTCTAAAAGCGTTTGTGATTTTAAATATCACACCCGCCACCAGGAGCCGCGAGACCCCCCCCTAGGCAAAGACCCCGACGAAAAAAATACGTGGCCAGAGCGTGCCATCTGGGGGGGTTCTCTACATACATATACCTCCGCAGAGTCCTGAGACGGAGAGCCGCCACCTGGGTACGCACGCATACCAAGGACTGGCCGCCCGCCTCTAACGGGAGACTCAGGACCGCTGCAGAGACCTAGTGCTTCCTATTTCCCCAGAAGAAACCTACCAGCTTCCTCTGTAGAGCATTTACAAATATGGAAGGTGAGACAAGAGTAGCCAGCCGGTACCATAACATGGAGGCCACCAGCTGATTTATGACCAGCACCCTCCCCTGAAAGGAAAGAACTCCAAGCAGGCCTGACCAGCGCCCCAGCCGGGCAACCACTTTCGTCTCCAACTCCTGCCAGTTCGCCGGCCAAGCATCCTCAGTGGGGCTCAGGTAAACCCCCAGATAGAGGAGATGTGTGGTGCTCCACACATACCTTGCCATCTCCTCCGGCAGGGAATCCACCTGCCACTGACCCACTAAACGACCAGAGCACTTACTCCAGTTAATCCTGGCAGAAGATGCAGCTGAGAAAATCTCCTGGCAGTCACGCATCCTCCGCAGATCACCAGGATCAGTGAACATAAGAAGTACATCATCTGCATACGCTGAAAGAACCACCTCCACCCCCGGGCCAGGTAGGGCCAGGCCTGTCAACCTCCTCCGAAGAAGACACAGGAACGGCTCCACACAGACCGAGTACAACTGATCCGACAAGGGGCACCCCTGACGGACCCCCCTCCCAAAATGAAAGGGAGCCAACAACGCACCATTAACCTTCACAAGGCACTCCGCTGCAGCGTACAAAAGCCGGACCCGGGCCACAAAATGCGGTCCAAGTCCAAACGCTTGCAACGTCCCGAATAGGTAATCATGCTCTACCCTATCAAAAGCCTTCTCCTGATCAAGAGACAGAAAAGCAGCTGACTGACCAGTACCCTGAACTAGATGAATCAGGTCCCTAACCAGGTGGATGTTATCCTGAATGGACCTGCCAGGGACTGTATAGGACTGGTCAGGATGAATCATTTGAGACAGCACGGAGCCAGGCGATTTGCCATTGCCCGTGCAAATACTTTATACTCTGTACATAGGAGAGAGACCGGCCTCCAGTTCTTCAACAAGCGGAGTTCGCCCTTCTTGGGCAGCAAGACAACAACTGCCCTGCGCCATGAGAGGGGCATCTCCCCGATCGCCAGACTCTCCCCCAGAACCAACATGTAATCACCCCCAGGATATCCCAGAAAGCTCTAACAAACTCTACCGTCAACCCATCCAGCCCGGGGGACTTACCCTTCCTGAGCTGATACAATGCACAAGTCAACTCCTCCAAAGATAAGGGGCCATCAAGAAGATCGGCCACCTTCCTATCAACAGTCGGTAGACCCTCCCACAAGTCCTGCTGAGCCTCCCCGCTAAATCCACCTGCGGAGAACAGGGACCCATAAAAGGACCTGACCACAGCACTGATCCTCTCCGGATCAGTGACAGAGGAGCCATCATCTGCGAGCAGCTCTACGAGCTGTTTGCGGGCTCCCCGCCCTTTCTGCAGAGAGAAAAAGAAAGGCGAAGCTCGGTCCAGATCTTGCATCATCTGGACCCGCGACCTCACGAAAGCGCCTCAGGACCGCTCAAGCAGCAGGTTCCTCAAGGCTTCCTTCTTCTCCTGAAACTCTCCCCATTCACAGGAGTCATCACCAACCCGACCCAGGCGAGACTCTGCACCCCGTAGCTCCCTCTCAAGCCTCTTGACCGCTGAGTCCCGCCGTCCGGTCGACCCCCACGTATACTCCTTACAAAAGAGACGGATATGAGCCTTCCCCACATCCCACCACTGCCTAAGGGAAGAGAAGCACCTCTGCCTCTCTCTCCACTTCATCCAAAACCGACTGAATGACTCCCGGAAACATCGATCCTCCAGCAGCCGGTTGTTAAAGTGCCAGTACGCGGACCCAGCCCGAGTGCGCGCCGGATTAAAGTCCACACACACCAGACAGCGGTCCGAACACGGCACCAACCGCATTGAGGCCGCTGAGACACGGGAAGCAAACGCTCGGGAAATGTATATTCGATCAATACGGGAACCACCTCCCTCAGACCTCCGCGAAAAAGCAGTGGAATCCGGGTGGAGGTTCCGCCACGCATCCACCAGCTCAAAGGAGTCAATCAAACCTCTCAGCTTCTTCGCTACAGCAGGGGCACACTGAGTTCCAGAACGGTCTCGCGCCTCAAGTGTGCAATTAAAGTTCCCACCAAGGAAGACACACTCTCCCCTATCAACAGTGCTCAACAGAGCAGTCACCTCCTGAATTAGGCCGGCCTGCATCGTGGCATACACGTTAATGAAATGCAACGGCATGCCATCCAGGCTCACGGCCAGATGGAGCAAACGTCCTGGCACAACTTCTTGCACTTTTAGAACATTTGGCAGGAAATTCTGGGCCAACAGAAAGGCCACCCCACTCGAATTCGAGCTGAGATGGCTCATGTAGACCCCCCCTTCCCACTCCAGTCTCCATGTAGGTTCATCACTAACAACGGTATGCGTCTCCTGCAGAAAACACACTGCAAATCTCCCCTCTTTAAGGACTGATAAAAGCTGAAATCTACGAAAACTCGCTCTACTCCCGTTTAAGTTTAATGTTGCGACTGTGAATGTGCAGGCACACTAGATTGAGACCCTCACAACTCAACAACTCAACAACTCTCGTGTTAAAGAAGGAACTGCAGATGCTGGAAAATCGAAGGTACACAAAAATGCTGGAGAAGCTCAGCGGGTGCAGCAGCATCTATGGAGCGAAGGAAAGAGGTAACGTTTCGGGCCGAAACCCTTCTTCAGACTGATAGGGGGTGGGGAGAAGAAAGGGAAAAAAAACACAAAAAAACCCAACAAAAACAACAACAAAAAAAACAACTCAACAACTCTCTCTCTGAGGAACACCAAAAAGTCCCCAAACTGGCTCTTCTCAGAGTCAGGAAGATCACTACCCTTGTTGCCAAGGATACCCTCGAGAGTCTTAATCTGGCAGATCAGCCCACCGTCTTTTAGCAGCATCCATTTTTGTTCTGGTGGTGCGACTTATTTTTAGGAATTCTCGAACCTCACGGATATCACTTGCATGAGACTCGGCCTTGGAGCCTGGGCACTCGGCCAACTCACTCGCACCTGCAACAACAAGCTCAACACCACAATGGTCAAGGTCGTTGTCAGAAATTGAAAGACCAGAACTCTCTGAAAGTTCGTTAACTCCACCACTCAAACTGGCCTTATCACTCTCCCCCTCCTCCAGCAAGACACCACCCCCAGGATCAATGCCGGGGAAGGGTCCCGAAACCCCTGACTGCAACAGGCAGCCCATTAGATGGCTGGGCACCTGCACTCTACCATCACCCTCTACGTCTGGGCCTGGGGAAGAAAAAACACTAGGCACCCCCAGGGCCTGTGATACACTGGCACCCCTGGAATCTGAAAGGAGATCACCACCCGAACTAGCCCCGACCTCCACAGCACCTATAGCATCCCCTCCACTGGCAACACCCAGAGGCTCTCCACTTTCTTTTAAACTCTCCCCTACCAACGCAGCCGGCGAGGGAGCACACCCCCCATTACCTCCACTGGCTCTGATGAGGAGCACAGACTGGTACATCACTGCCCCCGACCCACTCCCCTCGGGCTGACTCTGCTCATCCTCCGTCTCAGGGGGCACACTACTAAGGGCGCCTACCCCATCATCTGACGTGCCAACACCCTCAATAGGCCTCTGAAACGAGGAGACCTCCTCCGACCCAGAGGACACACACCCAGGAGAGCTAACCTCACCACCCGATGAGATAACTCCCTCAGAGGGCCCCTGAGATGAAGGGACATCCACACGCCCAGAGGACACAACTCCAGAGGAATCAACCCCATCACCCGGTCTTGTAATCCCCGCGGAAGATCCCTGAAATGGAGGCTCAACCTCCAACCTGGAGGACACCAGTTCTGGTCCACCAACCACATCAGTGGTAGAAGGTCTGGAAAAAGTCAACCCCCTAACTTTGGACTCACGCCCTTGCTCTTCCTCGCCAGGCCCAAACCTCCTTGTCCCACTAGCATGCGGCGGTACAGTGATCTCCATAAAGGAAGGGTCTTCCTCCTCCACACTACCCCCAGCCACTTTACCACCCGCACGATTTACCATCCCTACCCCCACCTGAACCACCTCAGCTCCTTGCTGGGCCACGGCAAGTGCACTCTGGACCTCACTGGAGCTGACAAGCGCCCCTTGAGTGGTCTCAGATTGCGTTTGACTCACTTGATTGGGCTTTTTCCTCCTCCTCTTCTTCTTCTGCAGCTCCCAATTCTCCTCCCCCTCTTCATCCTCCCCCTGCGCCTCACCATCAGCCACCACCACCTCCACAGGTTCAGGAGTTAGGGGGCGGGAGCCATCTCTGCCCCGGGTCCCCAAGGCGGAACTTGCAGCCCCAGATGGGCTATCACTGCCGCCCCGGATCACCGAGGCAGTGCTAGCAGCCATAGCCAGGTCAGCAGTACCACCCCGCGCCACCGAGGCATGATGAGCCACCCCGGATGGGCCAGCAGTGCATTCCTGGGCCGCTACGCTAGAACTTCCAGCAGCGACCCCGTGAAGAAGACACTCCCTACGGAGATGTCCAAATTCACCGCACGCATGAAACCGTGCCTTTCCCCAACTCCAATTCACGGTTCTAGGGAGACCCTTACACTCCACCTCGAAGCTCCCCTCCACACCTTCGCCCTCACCCACCTTCATGAACACCCTCCTTTTTCCTCCGGGTTCCCCCCAGGGTGCATGAGCCTAAAGCATCTCCCCAAACTTAGACAGGTGTGGAATAAGTGTTGCATCCGAAATATATGAGGGGCAACTCCGCAGGAGAACCGGTCTCACCCTAGATACCCACGGATCCACCTGTATGTGGACCCCCCCCCCACTGAGATCCCCTCTCCAACGCTATGGCCACATCCTCCCGGGTCTTTAGTATCATCTCCACCTTTCCTCTTTCGAGCTCGGAAGAGACAATAGCCCGCCCCCCAAGAAGGTCATTCATGGCCTTTGTAATTGCTCCCCTGGACATCTGGGGCCCAGTTTGGACCGAGATACCAAAACCCCCCCCAATCCAAGTCAACATAAGGCTCATACTCATATGGCCTTGCATCCGCCGCTGATGCCACCCCTGCGTAGCTCCGGTTCTTCAGCCGCGCCCCAGCCATCGCCATCCTGACAGAGGCACAAACCAGCTCCAGGCAGCCCAGCAGCTCAGCTCCAAGTTAAGTTCCAGAGACAGTCACAGTCAAAGACAAGTAGCAGAAATCAGAAGCCTCCAGCTAAAGCAGGAAAGTCCCCAAGTACGTCCACAGCCGAGAGCAGCTTTTGGGAAGCTATATCCCAGTCTTGCCGGAAGCAAAAGTACCATCTTCACATTAAGCCAGGCAGCCGCACTGTGCAAAATGACTTTAGGGCAGAGAAACGGTGCTAAAAAAATGACAAAACACCACAATCTTCGTACCCTCGATCTCCAGGCACTCTTGGCAGTCCACCAACGACAACCGCACCCTCGACAATGGAGAGAAAACTCAGGAATTTTCACACTCGTGGAGGATTCCTAGAGCAGAGGAAAGTTTCAACAGTCCAACGATAAGTTAAACTATGAAGCCCCTCTGCCTCTGTTCCTTCTCCATCGACAAAATCCTTGAAAGGCTGCTTCATACCTTCTGAACTGCAGAGCTGAAAAAGCACAGTCTCTCTCTCTCTCCCTCTCCCTCTCCCTCTCCCTCTCCCTCCCCCTCCCACTCTCCCCCATCCCCCCTCTCCTCCCCTCGCCCCCCCCTCTCCTCCCCTCGCCCCCCTTCTCCCCTCTCTCCCTCTCTCTCTCTCTCTCTCTCTCTCTCTCTCTCTCTCTCTCTCTCTCTCTCTCTCTCTCTCTCTCTCTCTCTCCCCCCTTTCTTTCTCTCTCTCTCTCTCTCTCTCTCCCCTCTCTCCCCCTCTCTCCCCCTCTCTCTCTTTCTCTCTCTGTCACTCTCTCTCTCTCTGCTACTCTCTCTCTCTCTCTGCCCCACTCTCTCTCTGTCAAGGGCGGTGGTTAGTGTGTGTGTGTGTGTGGGGGGTGGTTAGTGTGTGTGTGTGTGTGTGTGGGGGGTGGTTCGTGTGTGTGTGACGCCGCAGGCCGCCTACCCCCCCCCCCCCCGCAACCGCACGTTGAGGGGACGGGACCCACCTGTCCCGTGTGTAGTATATATTACACACATATATTCATACTCACTTGTGAAAAAGAAACATAGTAAGTTGAGATAAGGTATGGGCAGGTTCTGTGGGGCTGAATGGCCTTTTCCTGCACTGTCTATGCAATGTTATCCTCCACATTACTGATATCTTCTGCCATCTCCTCAAAGCTAAACATTTTAGTTCCCGACACTAATTTGCTCCGATCTAATCATTTTGATGAATCAAAACGCAGCTGTGTGCAAATGATCTGCACAGGTTAAGGTTCAGTTAAGGTCACAGCAGAACAATATTTTTCTGGGGATGCTTCTGACATAACTAATTATTAGACAGGGCAAATGATTTTAAACAGTAGGCACGAGGAACTGCGGATGCTGGTTTACAATAAAAGACACAAAGTGCTGGAGTGACTCAGTGGGTCAGGCGGCATCTCTGGAGAAGATGGATAAGTGATGTTTTGGGTTGTGACCCTTCTTCAAACACCGGATTTTTAATTTCACACCATGAAGGAGAGAGGGAAGAGGTCTTGTACGTGTCCAGTAGGTAATGATGCTGGAAGCTATTCTAAACTTCACCACTTTGGGGTGCTGTTGTTCAATGTTATAGAAACATTTCAGATTTTAGTTTAGTTTAGTTTAGTTTAGAGATACAGCGCAGAAACAGGCCCTTCAGCTCACTGAGTCCACACCGACCAGCGACCCCCGCACATTAACACTATTTCAGGGACAATTGACATTTATACCCGCCAATTAACCTACAAACATGTGCGTCTTTGGAGTGTGGGAGGAAACCGAAGATCTCGGTGAAAACCCACGCAGGTCACGGGGAGAACGTGCAAACTCCGTACAGACAGCACCCGTGGTCAGGATTGAACCCGGGTCTCTGGCGCTGTAAGACAGTGGCTTTACCGCAGTGCCACTGTTCTGCCCCAAGTGGGTCAGGCAACATCTGTGGAGGGAAACGGACAGTCGCCTACCCATTTTCTTCCACATTTGCTGCCTGGCCCATCGAGTTTCTCCAGTAGTTTGTTCTTTTACTCAAGATTCCTGCATCCTTCCAGAATATGGTCTCCTTTTATTGAATTTCTTCAACAACAAAATGGTTGAACACAAACTCAAAACCGACGCTAGGGTCGGGTGAGCGGGCGTAGGGAAGGGTAGTGGGATATATCTCCGCTTCTTTCACACCTTCGTTAGTTCTGAGGTTTTCCTTTTTCGTGTCTTTCTCGAAATTCTTTCTTTTCTTTTTCTTTTCTTCTTTCACTCCCTTTTTTCCTTGTTCCTTTTTTCCGATCTAGTTATTAGTTTATAAAATGTTAAAAATTGAAGCAGTACGAAAATTGTATAACTGTTATGTCGATTACTTTCCCTTTGTCCAATTGCTTCTAATAAAATAAATATTAAAAAAAAGATTTCAGCATCTGCCGTCTCTTGTGTCTCCAAACTCTGAGCACCATTTGCACCCCTCGTACAGTAATATCAAGATGTACCGCCTTGTGAAAACGTTTAAGGATAAAACTGGCTGAAGGTTATTTGTTCCATGAGTAGCCAGCAGGTGCAAGCTCCAAGAGGGACAATGGCTCCCCTGTCTGCACAGACACCAATCCCATTGCTAAAATACTGGAGAATGGACACAAAAAGCTGGAGTCACTCAGCGGGTCAGACATCGTCTCTGGCGAAAAGGAACAGCCGGCATTTCGGGTTGGGACCCTTATTCAGATCATCGGAGAACAGGAGGAATCAGAGAGGGGGAGCAGCAAGAAAAGATGTTGCAGAACTCTCGTCGGAGAGAGTTGGACCACATCTTCAAAGTAGACTTACCTTGAGGAGATTTCGCAGTGGAGCGGACAAGATTTTGCAGAGGAGCGGAGGAACTGCAGATGCTGGTTTAAACGGAAGATAGACACAGAAAGCTGGAGTAACTGAGTGGGTCAGACAACATTTCTGGAGAAAAGGATTAGTTGACGTTTCGGGTCAAGATCCTTCTCATTAAATAATGGAGCCCATTTGTTAGATATTCCGCACAGATAGCTAACACAGCCATGGAGCTCCTTGCATTTGGTATTGAGGGTTTATAATGCCTGCTGAAGGACTCATCAGTCTGAAGAATGGTCTCGACACGAAACATCACCCTTTCCTTCTCTCCAGAGATGCTGCCTGTCCAGCTGAGTTACTCCAGCTTTTTGTGTCTCTCTTCGACTCCTCTTCAAAGTTAGTCAGCGACATGCAGGTCAGCCCACCAAGATTTACAACGCAATGTGAATGTTTGACAGCATTCAACATCTTCCGAAAGAATATGGACAGCACAGTGGCAAACAGGTAATGCGTCTGTCCCACAACTGCAGCGACCCCAGTTCCATCCTCACCTCCAGGTGCTGCCTCTATGGAATCTGCATGTTCTCTCTGTATCCAAGTGGGTGTTCCCATGTGCCCTCGTTTCCATCTCCATCCCACTAAGGTGTGTTTTGTGAGTTTAGTTTATTGTCACATGTACTGATGTACAACAAAAGGCTTATTTTCCAATCAAAGATGGTCCATGGGTCTCCAATGAGGTAGATAATAGTTCAGCGCTGCTCTCTGGTTGTGGTAGGATGATTCCGTCACCTGATAACAGCTGGGAAGAAACTGTCCCTGAATCTGGAGGTGTACATTATTAAGGGGCTGTCCCACTGCGGCGACCTAATCTGCAAGTTTAGAAGAGTTTGCCCTCGACTCAAACTCACAGCATGGTCAACATGTGGTCCTAGGAGGTCCTATGAGGTCACTGGAACTCTCCTCGAGGGAAGTTCCCGCATACTCGCGGCCTCAGCTAGGTCGCGGAAAAACTTTCAGCATGTTGAAATTTGGTCGGCATGGTTCATTTGAACTCGTAGTGCATGGAGTAGGTGGAGTAGGGTCACTATTTAGTTACAGGCAGTTGAGGGCAGCTGTAGGCAATCTCCTTCACTGACCTGGCAGTTTGATTGGCTCATTGGAGTTTTCAGGACCAAAGAAAACCGACCGGTAATTTAAATGCCCGCTAAACTTTATTATACGTTGTCTGACTTCTTAAAAGTGTCTCCACTCCTTCTCCCCCCCCCTTCTCCCACCCTTCTCTCCCCTTCTCTCCCCTTCTCTCCCCTACTCCCCCCTTCTCCCCCCTCCGCACTCTCTAAAGGACTTACGATACACTGTGCAGCCATCTTTTACCTTCCTCTTCATCGTGGGTGTGAATTTCAGACAGCGCTCCCCCGCTTTCCCTGGCCTCCGCCTTTGCGATGTGTGTGTGTGTGTGTGTGTGCGGTCAGTCGATCCAGCTTGAGGTTTTCCAGGTGAGTGCTCTCGAGCTTGAAGGTCGAAGACACTCTTCTTAACTCGCGGATTAGGTCGCCGCAGTGGGACAGCCCCCTTTACACTTCTATACCTTTTGCCTGATGGGAGAGGGGGGAAGAGGGAGTGGCCAGGGTGCGACTCATCCTTGATTATGCTGCTGGCCTTGCCGAGGCAATGTGATGTGTAAATGGAGTCCATGGAAGGGAGGTTGGTTTGTGTGCTGGTCTGAGCTGCGTCCACAATTCTCTTCAATTTCTTGTGGTCCTAACCCCCATCTCCACCCCCCACATAAAACAAACTAAAAGAACACTAAAAACATACATTTAACACATACTATTAAAATAACAAAGAAGGAAGGGACAGACAAGGCAGGGCAAGGCAGCCATTGCTGGCGCCACCCGGTGGTTTTCTACAGTGTTTCTATAGAAGTTGGTGGGTTAATTGACCCAATGCATAGGTAATTGGAAAGATAATTGGGGCAATATTCATGGGTATATTACAGGGAACTTGGTGGGTGAATGGGGTTGAGTGGATTGCAATGACCTAATGGTCTCCTTCTATGTTGTAAGGAAATTGAAGAATAAGGAATAGAAGAGGAGTAGGCCATAGGACCATATGTGCTGCTTTAATAAGCCATTTAGTAAGATCATGACTAATCTTTTAACTCAGTGCCAGTCTTTGCTAACCTTTGGGAACCCAGTGGATTAAAGGCTCAACATGTCGTTCAAGTGGTGTGCTTTGCCTTGCAAATGAACCACTGCATTTTTGGATATGCATGAACTATATATTAAACCTTTGTGAAACGATACAAATTGGTGATAAGGGTGGTAGCTACTCCTCTGGAATGCTGAATGACATGGATGACTCTAGTTGGCAAGTTTGAGGTAAATCTGCACGGTGGCACAGCGGTAGAACTTCTGTCTTACAGCGCCAGAGATCCAGACTACGGGTGCTGTCTGTACGGAGTTTGTACGTTCTCCCCGTGACCTACTGTGGTTTTCTCCGGGTGCTCCGGTTTCCTCCCACACAGCAAAGATGTACAGGTTTGTAGGATAATTAGCTTGGTAAAAATGTAAATTGTCCCTTGTGTGTGTAGGATAGTGTTAGTGTGTGCGGACTTGGTGGGCTGAAGGGCCTGTGTCTGTGCTGTATCTCTAAACTAAACTGAGCAATGCTGTCAAAAATGTGTGATTTTGGTGCTTTCCTGCGATTACTCTCATGGATTCTGTATTTACTCTCACGAGACTGCATGGCACAGCAGGTCAAGGTTGCAAGGGATAGGGATATTGACTTATCATGGACTATGCAAGCACCAGATTTTGCCTTGTTACTGTTGAACAGTACTGGGAACTTAGGCCTCACCTTTCACCATTTTATAAAGTAACCCTGTTTCCCTATTCACAGCTACTGTGCGATCTTTCTAGCATTTTTTGCTCTCATTTCAGATTCCTGGTATTTACAGGTTTTTATTTTGCTTTTCACAGTGGACTGGTGATCTGAGATTGCAGTTAAGACAATAGACAATAGACAATAGGTGCAGGAGTAGGCCATTCGGCGCTTCGAGCCAGCACCGCCATTCATTGTGATCATGGCTGATCATCCCCAATCAGTACCCTGTTCCTGCCTTCTCCCCATACCCCTTGATTCCCCTAGCCCCAAGAGCTCTATCTAACTCTCTCTTAAATTCATCCAGTGAATTGGCCTCCACTGCCTTCTGCCACAAATTCTTCACTACGACATATTCACAACTCTCTGGGTGAAAAGGTTTTTTCTCATCTCAGTTTTAAATGGCCTCCCCTTTATTCTTAGACTGTGGCCACTGGTTCTGATAAGCGCTATTCTTGCAATACAGAAAATTCTAGGACTACTTCGAAGATCAGGTAGCATCAATAGAAAGAGAAACAGTTATTGTTTCAGATTAATGATATTTCTCTACTTTTTCCAGCAATTTTAGTCTTTATTTTAGATTTTAGATATTCAACATCTGTATATTTTTGGTTTTAATATTGTAAAATGTGAATCATTATCCTTCAAACATTTCTATGTTCACACTTCTTTCCATCACATCATATAATATTTGGGGCTGACATTTGTCTTTGTAATGAAAAGAACAGTGTGTATATCTTTGTATTTAAATATGCATTTTTTTCAGTCAATGGAAGTCTTTTAATATCCATGCAGGGTCACTATATCTGCAACAATTGAACAATAATTCTGCCTGCAATATTAGTAACTCGTGCTGGTACCAACCTTTAAATTTAAGCCCCTGTCCCACTGTACGAGGTAATTCACGAGTTCTCCCGAGTTTTCCCCTGATTCGAACTCGGAGAATGTCCGTAGCGGGTCCGTCGGAGTTCGTGGATGTCTCGTAGCGGCTCGTAATGCTAACGGTAGGTATAAAAAGTAACAATTTTTTTCATCCCGAGTATTTTTTTACTCGTGGACATTTTTTTGCAGGGATGAAAAAACGTCACGAGTTACCGGATGTCCCGAGTAGCTATCTGTAAATAACAACTCTCCAACCCATTTCATCCCATTTGGCATTGAAATGCCAGTCACCATCTGCTAACCAAACATAGAGAAACCCACTTCTATGAGAGATATGATAATGTGGCAGACACAAAATGCTGGAGTAACTCAGCGGGTCAGGCAGCCTCTCTGGAGAGAAGGAATGGGTGACATTTCGGGTCGAGACCTTTCTTCAGACTGTCAAGGGAGAGAGAGATACAGAGATAAGGAAGTGTAAGGTGTGAAAACAGGACAAAGGGAATGGAGATCAAGGAAAATGTAGAATAGATCATTGTTAGCTGGGAGAAGGTATCAACAAAACAAACAGAGATAAACTGTAGTCAGAGATAGTAAGACTGGTCGGAGAAATGGGAAGGGGGAGGGATGGAGTTGAGAGGGAAAGTAAGGGTTACTTGTAGTTAGAGAAGTCAATGTTCATAACACTGGGGTGTAAGCTGCCCAAGCAAAATATGAGGTGCTGTTCCTCCAATTTGTGGTAGGCTTCACTCTGACAATGGAGGAGCCCAGAACAGTGTGGGAATAGGAGGGGGAGTTAAAGTGTTTAGCAATCGGGTGATCGGGTAAGTTTAGGTGGACTGAGCGGAGGTGTTCAACGAAACGATCGCCGAGCCTGTCTTGGCCTCGCCGATATATAGGCGTCTACACCTGGAGCAGTGGATACAGTAGATGAGGTTGGAGGAGGTGCAACCTAACCTCTGCCTCACCTGAAAGGACCGTCAGGGTCCTTGGAAGGGGGAGGGGGGGGGTAAAGGGGCAGGTGTTGCATTTCCTGCAGTTGCAGGGGAAAGTGCCAGGGGGAGGGGGTGGTTTGGGTGGGAAGGGACGAGTTGACCAAGGGAGTTGTGGAGGGAACGGTCTCTGCGGAAAGCGGAAAGGGGTGGAGATGGGAAGATGTGGCTAATGGTGGGATCCCATCGGAGGCGGCGATGGGATCTTCTACCCGGCCACTGATCCTGTTTTTCACTGTTTCCATATTGCGAAGTTGTTACTTTATCAGCGAGTGCAAGCAATGCCAGGATGTTCATAGAGGTAGATAGTTTGTGCTATAGCATGATAGTTTTGTTTTTTACGAAACTTTCCGTTATAGGAACTTACATTATAAAAACAGTTGTGTCAATAAGAGAAGGCGGTGGGGGCTAGAGTTCCAGACCCGCAATAACATTTTGCCCCCACAGGATTTTCAAATAAAGGTCGTTTTAATAGCTGTATTTAATTTTGGTACTGCAGGCTAAATATAGCAAAGGCTGTATGTTATATTGTATAATAGTGTAATTGTACACATGTCAATGCAATGCTTGTCAATTTGAATGGCCACTTGCAGTGAAACTGCCACACTGTGTTCTTAATGAACAACAGTGCCTGATTACCATGTGGAGGTTACATGAATGTGAAGGAAGGAACTGCAAATGCTGGTTTAAACCGAAGATAGACACTAAAGCTGGAGTAACTCAGCGGGTTAGACAGCATCTTTGGAGAAAAGGAATAGGTGACGTTTCGGGTTTTTCTAAGACAGCATTTTTTCCTGCTTATCAATTTTCAATGTAACTTTTAAGTGTTTCTTTGCTCCTGAACAATATGTGTTATAACCAATACGGCACATGTACCTGTACTACAAATTGTGTTCCCTAATTTATTAATTGTGTTATATTCAATTTGTATAATAAAACACTTGTCATCTCGGAACTCCCTGTACTGTGATTTCACAGGAGGAAACATGCCAGGTTAGGTAAAAGATAGACACAAAGTGCTGGAGTAACAGGCAGCATCTCTGGAGAGAAGGAATGGGTGACATTTCAGGTCGAGACCCTTCTTCAGACTGAGAGTCAGGGGAGAGGGAGACATGGAAGGGTAAGGTGTGAAAAAGAGATATCTAAGGGGATGAAGCTCAAGGAAAATGTAGAATAGATCATTGTTAGCTGAGGGGAAGGTAACAACGAGCCATACAATCAGTAAAATTTAATCATGAGGACAGTTAATCTAGTCAGAGAACTAGATGGAGAGAGAGGGAAAGCAAGGGTTACTTGAAGTTAGAGAAGTCAATATTCATACCGCTTGGTTGTAAGCTGCCCAAGTGAAATATGTAAAAGATGGTAGCTTCATCTTAGACTGCTTAGAAAAATATCAAAGGTACACAAAAATGCTGGAGAAACTCAGCGGGTGCAGCAGCATCTATGGAGCGAAGGAAATAGGCAACGTTACGGGCTTTAATATCAATATCAATATTAATATAAATATCAATATCTACTAACATGGGAAATGTAGACATTTGTTATGTTTATATAAAAATATATTTTAATAGCATTAACAGGAACTGTACAGACACAATTCTCAATGTAATAATGCTAGATCAGTTTGACTATTTACAGTATGTGAAAAGAAAACTATTTCACAAACAAACTCCAACAATGTGTTTGAAGATTATTTAGACATGTAAAAAAAAAACAATGCTGCAATAACCAGCTGTGAAAGTACAAGGCAAATATTCAAGGCTTTGATAATTGTTCCATTTGGAGAGCAGTGTCGTCTTGGGCGCAGTTATAATGGCAGACGCAGGTGTTAATGATCATCATCAGTTGTTTAATAATTAGTCCTCTTGCACATTTGAAGTCCAGCTGAGACGTTCTGGTGCTGTGAGGGGTGCAGCATCTTCTGTCAGTGCAGACTCCGCAATATTTAGGTTTAAAGTACTGTACGCTAGAGCAGTCATTGTATACAAAACGAGTTGCTTTTGTTGCTTTTGATGTGCGGATGCACTTCTTTCCTTTCTAAGAATACAAAAAGAGTAAAACATGATATACAGCTGGAAATAAGGAGGAACTATGTTGGAACTGCAACTATTAATAATTTCTTTTCTTCTTATCATGTGGTGTATATTGTGACCTTCCATTTTACATGTCTGCTGAATCTGAATTTCACCTTCTCCACATTCTCCCTCAAACTAGCAGATCCATCCATGCAACACATTCATAAGTGATAGGAACAGAATTAGGCCATTCGGCCCATCAAGTCTACTCCACCATTCAATCATGGCTGATCTATCTCTCCCCCCTAACCCCATTCTCCTGCCTTCTCCCCATAACCCCTGACACCCGCACTAACCAAGATCTATCTGTCGCTGTCTTAAAATATCCATTGACTTGGCCTCCACAGCCTTCTGTAGCAAAGAATTCCACATATCCACCACCCTCTAACTAAAGAAATTCCCCCTCATCTCCTTCCTAGAGGAACGTCCTTTAATTCTGAGACTATGACCTCTAGTTCTAGACTCGCCCACCAGTGGAAACATTCTCTCCACATCCACTCTAATAGGCAGACTATTATCTAAATGGTGGCCAATTAGGAAATGGGGAGATGCAGCGAGACCTGGGTGTCATGGTACACCAGTCATTGAAAGTAGGCATGCAGGTGCAGCAGGCAGTGAAGAAAGCGAATGGTATGTTGGCCTTCATAGCAAGAGGATTTGAGTATAGGAGCAGAAAGGTTCTACTGCAGTTGTACAGGGTCTTGGTGAGACCACACCTGGAGTATTGCGTACAGTTTTGGTCTCCAAATCTGAGGAAGGACATTATAGCCATAGAGGGAGTGCAGAGAAGGTTCACCAGACTGATTCCTGGGATGTCAGGACTTTCATATGAAGAAAGACTGGATAGACTTGGCTTATACTCGCTAGAATTTAGGAGATTGAGAGGGGATCTTATAGAAACGTACAAAATTCTTATGGGGTTGGACAGGCTAGATGCAGGAAGATTGTTCCCGATGTTGGGGAAGTCCAGGACAAGGGGTCACAGCTTAAGGATAAGGGGGAAATCCTTTAAGACCGAGATGAGGAAAAACTTTATCACACAGAGAGTGGTGAATCTCTAGAACTCTCTGCCACAGAGGGTAGTTGAGGCCAGTTCATTGGCTATATTTAAGAGGGAGTTAGATGTGGCCCTTGTGGCTAAGGGGATCAGGGGGTATGGAGAGAAGGCAGGTACGGGATACTGAGTTGGATGATCAGCCATGATCATATTGAATGGCGGTGCAGGCTCGAAGGGCCGAATGGCCTACTCCTGCACCTATTTTCTATGTATCTATGTATCCAAGCCTTCCACTATCGGCATACGCAGAACAGAATGAGGCATGATTTTAAGGTCACCAAGATAGATAACGACGAAGAGACCCATTTCCATTCACTGATAATGACAGTCTTGCTGGTGGGGTGAAGAGGCTTTGGTTGCAATGCAATTGTTGAATGATATTATGGATAAATATCAAGCAAAGCAAAATCCATGGGATAAATTAAACTTGAAAAATTCCAAATTTGTAACAAGGATTCCTATTTTATGATAATCACCGAACAAAATAATTAAAGATTTAAACAAGTATATCAATTGATAGCACTCCTGTGAAGATCCTTAGAATACAAGACCATAAGACATGCTAGCAGAATTAGACCATTCAGCCCACTGAGTGTCCCCTGCTATTCAATCATGGCTGATCTATCTTTCCCTCTCAACCTCACTCTCCTGTCTTAATAATCAAGAACCTATCAACCTCCGTTTTAAAAATACCCAATGACTTTGTCGCCATAGCCACCTGTGGCAATGAATTCCACAGATTCACAACTCTCTGGCTAAAGAAATTCCTCTTTGCCTTCATTATAAAATGAAATACTTTTATTCTGAGGCTGTGCCCTCTGGTCCTCAACTCTCCCACTACTGGAAATATATGCGCTCCACATCCTTTATATCTGGGCCTTTCGTTACTCGGTAGGTAAATACACTCAATTTAATCCTATACTGTGCTTCCACCTTGTATCCTCTCTATCAAATAAGGCCTAGAACCTTTACAGCATACGTTCCAG
Organism: Malacoraja senta; assembly: GCA_038087875.1. Lineage (NCBI taxonomy): Eukaryota > Metazoa > Chordata > Chondrichthyes > Rajiformes > Rajidae > Malacoraja > Malacoraja senta. The sequence continues at coordinate 99,944,095 of CM075977.1, forward strand.
TCTTTATTTATGGATGAAACACTCATCTATAACTTTTGGTCTCTCCACACGTAAGTGAAGAAGGGGGTTTGGGTGATGTGGATGAAAGCTGCATCAATGTTACTGTCCATTTTACAACGTTGCCAAAGATCAAACCAATCCAATGCTCTCCCAATCAGCCTCCCAAACTGCATTCGCTGAACTTACCCTCATTTTGCTATCCTATACCAAGTCTCACTCATACATGTTCATTATTGCTAATCCAGATTGTCTGACTGAAGATAGACACAAAAAGCTGGAGTAACTCAGCGGGTCAGACAGCATCTCTGGAGAAAAGGAACAGGTGATGTTTCGGGTCGAGACTTTTCTTCAGACTGAGAGTTAGGGGGAAAGGAAACCTACACATTTTGTCTGACTGACACAGATGCTGCCAACTCTGCTGAGATTTTCCAGCATATTCTGTTTTGTTTCCAATTTTCAGCAAGTGTGTTGTTTCTCATATATTAAACGTTTATCGCAGAGATTAAATCTGCAATTAAAAAAAAGTGAAGTCTCCTTTATAACCTACCTTTCATCCATCTTGGTAAACTTTAATTCTTGGGCTTTCCTCCTGAACTTTTCCTCACCCATAAGGCCATGCTTTCCCTTGTGTCTCCACCCCAAATCCACTACACCTTAGCTCCTTTAAGAGCTGCCTTTATATTGCTTTGACGTTGAGATATTTCACTGTGTTTTTAACTCAACATCCATTTTGGTCCAGTTGGATTTTGTGAAGTGTAGGGCGGTCATGGTGGCGCAGTGCTAGAGTTGCTGCCTTACAGCGAATGCAGCACCGGAGACCCGGGTTCGATCCCGACTACGGGTGCTGTCTGTACAGAGTCCCGTGACCTGCGTGGGTTTTCTCCGAGATCTTCAGTTTCCTCCCACACTCCAAAGACGTACAGGTTTGTAGATTAATTGGCTTGGTAAATGTAAAAATTGTCCCTAGTGGGAGTAGGACAGTGTTAAGGTGCGGGGGATCGCTGGTCGGCGCGGACCCGGTGGGCCGAAGGGCCTGTTTCCACGCTGTATCTCTAAACTAAAACTAAAAGTACTTTGCACCATTTCTTGCTATCAAATCCATGAGGGAATTACAGTTTCCTCTTTATGCCAACATCGCATTGATGGTCAAAACAGAACATAATTGAATTACAACTCGCCAGCATTGGTCATTTATACTCACTTTGGCTGTGACTTTATAATCACCGCATGGTCGAACCTCACAAAGCCGCAGCTCCTTAACCATATCACAATGGTGGTTTTTATTGGTTACACGGGTGGAAATACCCATGCCACAGGTTTTGGAGCAGGCACTCCACTGTGTTGTCTGCTGTATGCAGTTCACACCAGGATTATGCAGATCTAATTCATGGGTCACCTCCTGTCTGTAAACTGGAAGGAAGAACACTAATCTCTTAGACACAGCAGTATACAGAAGCATGGCGGTGGTAGCAGGAATTTCCTCTTCAAAGGGCAGTTATTTGTATAAATCTCTCCTAGTTTTTAAAAACCTGAGTTAATCTACTATTTAACTAATTCAAGAAATTTGCATTTTTAGGCGCATTGGAAAATATACAGCTTTTCTTTTCGTATCTTTTTTTTAATCATCAACAGAAGAGCTATTTGTGTACGGGTGTGTCTTTAAGACTAAACTTTCCTACTGGTTTAGCAATTCAGCTTGGAACCTTTTTTGTTTGCCTCTACAAGACAAAGAACTGAAGAGGCATTAGAGATAGATCATCACACTTCAGAAATGATCAAGATTTACAATATTAAAAGTATTTTGCATCAAGGGACATTTCCAGATTTCTGCCAACATTCATGCAGATATAATTACAAGTCATCTCAATAAGTGTGTTCTAGTTTAACATTTATGTTTAAGAGGTGTAGACTTAACAATTTTTTATTATTGTTATTATATATCCATTCCACGTTGTCCCTTTATGTAGTCCTCTCCTTATGCCAGGTTCTATGAAATTACCTTCATCATCCACCTGAGAATATTCTGAACATGGTGTTAGGATATTGATACTAATCTCCACAAGGCAATGTGATCAAAAATCTTGTAAAAAATGTAGATTATAAGGAGCATCTTAGAGGATGAAATATAGGTGGAGTTTGTAGTTTTAAGGGCCTGTCCCACTTAGGCTATTTTTAGGCGGCTGCCGGCAACTGTCATAGTTGTAGCAGGTCGCCGAAAAACTGGCGACTGGACCCCCCTTCGACATAAAATTTGAAATAGAATCATTACTTTAACAACAACAAAAAACGAAGTCAGCACCGGCGACAACCTACGTTAACCTGGCGACAACTACGACAGCGCCTACGTCAGGAGAAGTCAAGCTACGCTCATTGGTGTCAAACCCACTGTCGCCGACTGTCTCCGAAAAATTTTCAACATGTTGAAAATCCAGCGGTGACCAGAAAGATGCTACGACTCTTTGGGCGACTGAGGAGAGAGACTACTCACGACCATACAGGCGACACCCCTGCGACCATGTGGCGACAGCCTAGTCGCCTGTAGTCGCCTAAGTGGGACAGGTCCTTAAGTTCACAGGTGAAACTGCCAATACCAGCGTAATCTTATTTGTGAATGGGCAACTGGTCAGAAATATTTCTGTAATGAATGTGGGACTAAAGTTGATTACAAATGGAGACAGGCAAGGCACTGGAGGAAATTATAAAGCAAGGGGAATTAAAAAAAAAAAGAATTGAGGGCACTATTTATTCACCAGCTAGTATGCAAGACTGTGCAGCACGGTTAGGAAGCAAGGCAGTGTGAGTTAGGACACCAACAGCATTTTGGATGACTTCAAGGGTGGGACAAGTCGGCCAGAGTGCAATAGAATAGTGCAGTCAGAAGGGTACAGGGGAATGGATGAAGGTTTCAACACAAGTCAAGCAGAGGTTGAAGGTGTCTGATGTTCCTTTTATGTAACGGTGCAAAACTGGCCCATCTTGGGATCAAATGACCCCAAAGCTGAACAACCTGGTCCCATTTCACACAGGTGCCAGAGACAGGTTTGATTTTTTTCTCTCTCGGAAAATTTTTATGTTAAGGATCAAAAATAATGTTGTCAGTGTTGCCATATTAGGGGGATTTGTGTTCTGGATGGTACACAAAGAGTGTAACATTTTAGGCAATAACAGAGAGGACAAGGTGGACGATCGGTAAACTGGGCGCCATAAGAGTAATTAAGAAGCAAAAACCTCAAGTTCTGTGAATCACAAGTTATAGGAGTAGAATTAGACCATTCGGCCCACCGAGTCAACTCCGCCTTTCAATCGTGTATCTCTGTCTCCTAATCCCATTTACCTGCCTTCTCCCCCATAACCCTTGACACCCATTAGTCAAAAATAAAAATAGAAAATGCTGGGAGAATTCAGCTAATTGGATGCATCTGTGGAGAGAGATTCAGAGTTAATATTTCCAGTTGAAGACCTTTCAAGAGAATTGAAAACATTGACTCTGTTTCTCAGTCAACAGATACTACCTGGCCTGTTGAGTACTTCCAACATTGTGTGTCATATTATGAGAGTACATGTAGAAATCAATAACATGTTTTCAGATCATCTTGTCAAGTGGCAGCAAGAAGAATGGGGGGAAGAATATTATATCTTTGGGGAAAACAGAGGTTATGGGCTGCTGACATCAAATAAGCCATTGAGGGAATCACCTCGGTGATTCCACTAGGTCTGGATAGATACGCATGATGCAGAGAGATTTAGAGAAGACTCGCGTAAAGAGAAGTATGAAGAGAGCAAAAAGCAACATCAACACCACTGTACATAAATGGGTGAGTGTGTAAAATAAATAGGACTGCAACAGTTTCCGACATATCACCTGTTCCATCCTTGGTCTTATTGGTGTGTCCAATGATGGAACAGGTGATCTTATACACCAGGCTTGACTTCCATTTTGTTGTTGCACAAGCGGAGGATGATATGCTAGCTATATTATCTCTTACACCCTTTACTGTACTAATAGTTCTAAATTATTTCATTAAGTGTCCTCAGTTGAGCTTAGGTTAGAGATGCAGCATGGAAACCGACCCTTCAACACAGCGAGTCCACATTGACCATCGATCACCCATTCACACTAGTTTAGTTTAGTTTAGAGATACAGCACGGTAACCAGGCCCTTCGGCCCACCGGGTCCGTGCCGACCAGCGATCCCCCAATACTAACACTATTCTACACACACTAGGGACAATTTATCATTACACCAAGCCAATTAACCTATAAACCTGTACGTCTTTGGAGTGTGGGAGGAAACCAGAGATCCTGGAGAAAACCCACGCAGGTCACGGGGAGAACGTACAAACTACGTACAGACAGCACCCGTAGTCAGGATTGAACCCGAGGCTCTGGCGATGTGAGGCAGTAACTCTACCGCTAGGCCACCGTGCCGCCACTAGTTCTATATTATCCCACTTTCTCACCCACTCCCTACGCTAGGGCCAATTTACAGAGACCAGTTAACCTCCAGTCTGAAGAAGGGTCTCGACCTGAAACGTCACCTATTCCTTTTCTCCCGATCTCCAGTTGCTGGCTGTGTGGAGTTTGCACGTTCTCCCTGTGACTGTGTGGGTTTCCTCCGGGTACTCCGGTTTCATCCCGCATCCCAAAGTAATGTGGATTGTTCGTTAATTGGCCCGCATCGATTTTGGACGCGAAAATGGGATAACATGGAAGTAGTGTGAACGGATAATTGATGATCAGCGTGGGCCGAAGCCCACATCCATGCTGCGTCTTTCAAGCAATCAGTCGATCCATTGTGATGATCTGATTCAATACCGAACATTGACTCTTACCTTCCAGAGCAAGTTCTTCAAGAGGACCGTCCTGTTTATGGTCACACACCCACTGTTCACAACACTCTCCTGGCATCGGTACTTGTTTGGGAAATGGACAGTCAGGGCCAGGGAGGAGGATATCCAAATTACAGCGGGGCACACAACCAATTAAACCATCTCTGCAGGAACATTGATACTTGCAGCTTGGTTGGAAGGTTTCTCCATTCCGATAGATGACACCATCATACATGCAGATATTACCTTCATGTGCTAGGTTTCAAAGATAAAAGGCATTCAGTTTAGATCATTCTTTGTAATTGCTTTCAATACAAAAATCTTCTACACATAGTTCTGCTATAATGCTATATTTGCATTATATTTTGGACTGTCATATTTTATAATGCTATATTTGCATTCTTGGACTCCTCTCACTGTCTCCGATTTAAAGGTGTCGCAATGCTATGCCTACCTTTTTGATGGTTACATCGAACAGTCCTTGTTCCAGTTGTACACTGGCCCTATCCCCCAACTCTTTCTTTACTACATCGACGACTGCATCAGGGCTATCTCCTGCAACCGTGTCGAACTCATGAACTCATTTATTAACTTCACCACTAACTTCCACCCTTCCCTCCTTCCAGGCGAGGCACAGGTTCATGTGCACCTCCTCTAACTTCATCTACTGCATGCGGTGTTCCAGATGTGGCCTCCTGTACATTGGTGAAACAATGCGGAGACAGGGCGACTCTTTTGTTGAACACTCACGTTCGGTTCACCAAGCGATCCCAGTTGCTGACCAGTTTAACTTCTAACCTTTCTGTCCTGGGCATCTTCTATTGTCAAATTGAGGCCATGCACAAATTGGAGGAACAGCACCTCATATTTTGCTTGGGTAGCTTACTACACAGCAGTATGAGTGTTGAATTTTCTAATTTTAGGCATCTTCCACAAACATTTCCCCCCTTTCCCCAACCCCCCCTCTCCCATCTCCACTAAAAGTCAGTTGACCAGAACCATAGTTCACAATGATGTAGCCCTCCTGAGATCACACCGTCCTAAAGGGCCTGTCCAACTTTCCCGAGTCCTTTGCCGAGTTGAAAGGACTTTAAAAAAAAAATCAAGACTTTTGTGATCTACGAAAGTTGCAATTTTTCTCCTCCCGACTATATTTTTACTCGTGGACTTTTTTGTCATGCTGGAAAAAACGTCCCGACCCACCTGATGCCCCGAGTACCTACGGCTGGCATCACGAGCCGCTACGATATATCTACGGACTCCTACAGACTCGCTATGGACATTCTCCGAGTTTGAATCAAGGGGAAAACTCGGGAGAATTCGTGAGTAACCCGGGAAAGTGGGACAGGCCCTTTAGCTAACAAAGATCAAGGAACATCCCTGCCGGAGGTCATCTGTTGCTGACCCTGATTTTCTGGTATCCAGTTCCTCACTCTCCCCCTTACAGGGTCCCAACCAGAAATGTCACCTATCCATTTTTTCCAGAGATGCTGCCTGACTTGCTGAGGTACTCTACCATGTTGTGTCTATCTTTGGTATAAAGCATCATCTGCAGTTCCTTTTCATTACTATATTTGCATTCCTCACAAACCTAGCGTTATGCAACATTGCATCATAAAAACAAACAACAATGTGGAAAAGCGATTCGGGGTTAAAGAGTTTCAGATTTGCAATAACAGCATTTATTTTTCCTGAAAGATTTTCAAAAATAAAGGACTTTTTTATGTGTAAGCTTATTTTTGGTACGACATGTTAAAAATAACAAGGATGTATTTTGAATTGTTCAATGGTGTATTATTGCATAAACACAATTACTTGTCAATGTCCAGCGGTCTCCCATGGTGGAAACAACAGCAGGATTCTTAAGGAAAAAAATGGTGTCTGATTGCTACAGGGAGGTTACATGGCAACAGTTTTTAAAAAATCTTTTTGTCTCGTTTGCAATCAAAAATCACGTTATAATAAATGAGACTTTTGTAGTACAAATAGTATTTCAAAATTCATCAATTGTATTATATCTAATTTATGTCATGGAAACACACGTTATGGCAGAACTACCTGTAATAATAATACATCTTCCAATAGATTTGTGGGAATAGATAAATGTTTGAGAATCAGAATTGTTAGGTGTGGGAAGGAATTGCAGATGCTGGTTTACACCGAATTTTAGATACAAAATGCTGGAGTAACTCAGCGAGACAGACATGTATCTCTGGATAGAAGGAATGGGTAATGTTTCAGGTCGAGACCCTTCTTCAGACTCTTAGTAGATTGTCAGTAGCATAATCTATATGAGATTTGAAAAATTGTTGTAAATGTAGCGAATCTTTTTTTTAACAAATCCTTACTTCAGAAAGATTTATACAAGTTGAATGTTATGCGATGATGTAACATATTAAACAAGCATCCCAAACTATAAACCACACTTTATCCACCAGGGGGAACATTAATGAGGAAGTCTGGGAAGTAGGTTAATATATGTAGGAAGGAACTGCAGACGCTGGTTTAAACCGAAGATAGACACAAAATGCTGGAGTAACTCAGCGGGTCAGGCAGCATCTCTGGAGAGAAGGAATGGTTGACGTTACGGGTTGTGACCCGTCTTCAGACTGTCTATCTTCGAGGTGGGTTACAATGTTCAGCTCAGTATTTTACCAGTTTATCGAAATCCTTGATGGAGAAATGTATCATCATAGGTATTTAAAAAAAACCTGTAGCTATTTTTAAAAGTGATCCAAATATTCTTTAATTTTCGATAGAGATGAAATTGTGAATTATGAACATTGTCCATATATTCTTCATTTACCACAAACATTAATGTGGTAAACCAAGTAATATGAATGCTATTGTTTACTTAATATGTCTGAGCTGTGTCCACTTGTTGATATTTCCAAACTTTTTAATAAGTTATTCCGATCATGGCAGAAGGCAAAGAGTGTGAATAAAGGGTTTCTGGTTGAATACCGGTGACAGGTGGTGTTCCGCAGGTGTTGTGTCTGTTACTTTTCACATTATACATTCATGATATGGATGATGGAAACCATGGCTTTGTGGCCAGGTTTGCAGATGATATGAAGATAGGTAGAAGGGCAGGGAGGGTGGAGGAGGAGGCAGATAGTCTGCAGAAGGACTTGGACAGGTTGAGAGAGTGGGCAAATGGAATGAAAGTGGCAGATGGAATACAGCGTAGCAAAGTGTGCGGTCATGCACTTTGGTAGCAGGAATAAAGGCGTAGACTATTGTCTGAAGAAGGGTTTCGGCCCGAAACGTTGCCTATTTCCTTCGCTCCATAGATGCTGCTGCACCCGCTGAGTTTCTCCAGCATTTTAGTGTACCTGGGATTTTCCAGCATCTGCAGTTCCTTCTTAAACCAAATAGACTATTTTCTAAATGGGGAGAGGATTCCAAAATCGGAGGTATGAAGAGACTTGGGAGTGCTGTTGCACGATTCCCAAAAGGTTACTTTGCATGTTGAATTGGTAGCAAGGAAGGCAAATGCAATGTTAGTATTCATTTTGAGAAGATTAGAATATATTAGCAGGGATGTAATGTTTTGTAGGGCATTGGTCAGGGCACATTTAGAGCATTGTGAGCAGTTTTGGGCCCCGTATCTGAGGAGGGATGTGCTGATGTTAGATGGGGTACAGAGCAGGTTTACGAAAATGATCCGAGGGATGATTGGGTTAATGTGTGATGAGCGTTTGATGGCCTTGGGCCTGTCTGTACTTGCTGGAATTTAGAATGATGAGCGGGAATCTCATTGAAACGTACTGAATAATAAAAGGCCTGGATAGAGTGGATGTGGAGAGGATGTTTCCACTAGTGGAAGAGTCTAGGACGGGACAGCACAGCGTCAGAGTAAACGGACATGCTTTTAGAAAGGCGTTGAGGAGGAATCTCTTTAGACAGGGCTGTGGAGGCCAAATCTTTGGGTAATTTTAAAGCGGAGATTGATAGGTTCTTGATTAGCGAGGGTGTCAAAGGTTATGGTGAAAAGGCAGGAGAATGGGGTTGAGAGGGAAAGATAGATTAGCCATGATTGAATGGTGGAGCAGACTTGATCTGGCAGCAGTTAGAATGGCCTAACTCGCTCCAATGTCTTATAAACTTATGTAATTCAGACCGCTTATTCTAACATTGTTCAGAGAAAATTTGTTTGCAGAGAAAGTTATTCTTGCACAATGTGTGTTTTATGTTTCTTATAGAAGGGTCTTTGTTTCTATGAGAGTTCGCAATGCTTCAACAAAGCAGGTCTTTGCTTCTAGCTGAATATGTTCTTTTCTCTCTGCCGAAGCAATCAGCCACTGGTCCTCAGATTTACATGCCTTATAATTTGGAATAATTTTCAAATTTGAAAATTACTTCCTTCAGTTTTATGTTCAAATTACTGATGCACACGGCAAATAGCAACCCAGGAGGGAATCCTGCTGGGCATCACCACACACTTCCAAATGCAGAAAGGAAACACTTGATAAGTTCAACAATTAAGGCGGCACGGTGGCGCAGCAATAGAGTTGCCGCCTCCCAGCGCCAGAGACCTAGGTTCAATCCTGACTATGGGTGCTGTCTGTATGAAGTTTGTATGTTCTCCCCGTGACCGTGTGGGTTTCCTCTGGGAGCTCCGGTTTCCTCCCACACTCCAAAAAAAATGACATACAGGTTTGTAGGTTCATTGGCTTGGTAAAATTGTACATGGTCCCTAGTGTGTGTAGGTTAGTGTTAAGGCCCTGTCCCACTTTCACCACCTAATTCACAACCTTTTTTACTCGTGGACATTTTTCATCATGTTGAAAAAACGTCCTGACCTACTTGATGCCACGAGTACCTACGATTAGCATCACGACCTACTACGACCTACCTATGACCTCCTACGACCTACCTATGACCTCCTATGACCTACCTACGACCTCCTACGACCTCGTGACAACCATGCTGTGAGTTTGAGTCAAGGGGAAACTTGGCAGAGGTCGTGAATTAAGTCGTGAAAGTGGGACAGGCCCTTTAATGTGTGTGGATCGCTGGTTGGTGCGGACCCGGTGGGCCGAAGGGCCTGATTCCGCACTGTATCTCTAAACTAAACTGAACTAGTGTGAATGGGTGGTCAATTCCCTTCACAGTTTATTAATTGAAACTATTTAAAATTCCTTATGAGTTCCACAAATCCTTCCATCCCCCCCCCTCACAATCTTGCACAATCCCATTCACCAAGTCAGCTCCAAGATTTGTATGTTAAGCATAATCTTATATTCAGAAATATAAAGATAAATACTACATGTTTAAATAATGAAACCACAAGCCTATTATAAATCAAAAGATTATTATTTTCCCCCAGATAGACTCAAAATGCTGGAGTAACTCAGCGGGACAGGCAGCATCTCAGTCGAGAAGGAAACATCACCCATTCCTTCTCTCCAGAGATGCAGCCTGTCCCGCTGAGTTACTCCACCTTTTTGTGTCTATATACTTATGATATTTTGCTCTTTACATTTTGGTACTTTATTCCATCTATGTTATAATCAGAAAAAAATCTCTCAATAAAAGGGATTGTCCAATGGATCAAGTTTCTCCTAATGCTCCATCCATTCTTTATTGTTGATCTCAGAATAATAGTATAATTGTCCAATTTCTCGGGGATTCTCCATCTACTCCATCAAGACCAACAAACCTTGACAACGATCAGGCAATATAGCCACACACACACACACACACACAAAAAATCACCCTTTTAATTTTTAGAGACTCAGCTATTTTTCCCCTCAAATTCCCCCCCCAGGTTCCTGACAGCATATCGCTGCGTCCCAGTGCCTATGGCTGATATGGGCCAAGTCAGATGGCTCCTTATCAATATTAAATTGGTATAGCACAGAATAACATTTATACGTTAATTTTAATAACATGTTACGCTATGTCATTATTGTAGCCTGTATCGCTCATGCTTATATCACGGTATGTTCATGTTCGACAAAGTACGCACATCTCACTAGTTTGGTTTAGTTTAGAGATACAGCGTGGAAACAGGCCCTTCGGCCCACAACGACCAGCGATCCCCTATACTAGTGCTATCCTACACACACAAGGGGCAATTTACAATTCTCGCCGAAGCAAATCAACCTACAAACCTGCACGGCTTTGGAGTTTGGGAGGAAACCGGAGCACCCGGAGAAAACCCCACGCAGGTCATGGGGAGAAGGTACAAACTCCGTACAGACCAGCACCCGAGGTTAAAATCGAACTAGGGTCCCAAGCAGCAACTCTACAGCTGCTTCGTATTAATTCTTCTGATAATAGTGCATTATTTCTGAAAAAAAAGACGAGGGGGCGGGTTGGTTTATTGGGGTTGACAGTGTAAAGCCACAAACTCACCGATGCAAACGCCGAGGCGGTGTGGGCTGCCGGCGCTGTAATCGCACTGCAGCCCCTGGACTTGGTCGCAGCGGTGATTGTCCGAGCACGGCTCGCCCGCCTGCCTGACACTGACACTGACACTGACACTGACACTGACACAGACACCGCAAAGCCGCACTTGTCCAGCGCCGGCCGCGTCCCCGCTGGGCAGCGTGGTGGCTCCTCAGGACACTCACACGGGGAAGAGCAATGCCGGCCACCGGCCCGCTGTCAAGTGTAAAGTCAAAACAAAGACAATGAAATATTGAACCGACATCCACTGTCGAACATAAAGTCACTCATTAGTGATAGGGGTGGAATTAAGGCCATTCGGCCCCATCAAGTCTACCCCGACATTCAATCATGGCTGATCTATCTCTCCCTCCTAACCCCATTCTCCTGCCTTCTCCCCATAACCTCTAACACCCGCATGTTCACACTATTAAATAAAAAACAACGTTTGAAGCCAAATGCCGCATTCTTTAAAGGTCATAATATTACAGTATAGTGGTTCATATTTACATGCTTATTGCTGTACATTTCCTCATTAAACACCCCCTTTAGCTATTTCACCCCATCTTCCCATTCCTGCCTCCCTCCGCACCCCCCCCCCCCCCCACCTTTACACTTGTTTAAAATCCGATCATCTTTGTATCACTTGATGGCAGATGAGCGACCTTCACTTTCATTTCTGTCAGATCAACTCTGCCCCATTCTTTTTGAGACATACTTTTTTTGCTAAAATAAAAGGATACTTCTGACAGAATGCGCGCAAGGTTTTATTGCATGTCCGTTGCGCTGTTAAATCTGTTCACCTCGGTTAAAGTAGAAGCAACGCCAGGAATGCCGCGGCGAGGTGCTGCATGCTGCCACAGTACACTGACATTAAATCCCACTGCAGTCGGCGCCCCCGGGTGCAATTTTATTCCGCCGCCTTTCCGCTGGAGTTGTTGAAGGCGCAGAAAATCAGGTCGCGGATTGGATACAAGTGTCGGTAGGAACTGCAGATGCTGGTTATATACACCGAAGATAGACACACAATGCTGGAGTAACTCAGCGGGACAGGCAGCATCTCTGGAGAGAAGGAATGAGCGACGCAGTGAAACTGAACTTAATGAACAACAGTGTCTGATTACTGCGTGAAGGTTGCTTGAAAATAGACTTTTTTCCCCCTCTAGACTTGTATTTTGTCCAAGACAGTTGTCAATTTTCAATGTAACTTTTAAGTGGTTCTTAGCTCAATATGTGTTATAACCAATATTACAAATTGAGTTTCCAAATTAATTTTGTTATATTCAATTTGCACTGTGGAACACTTGTCATCGCAGAACTCCTCCTACCGTGATTTCACAGGAGGAACCATGCCAGTATAGGTAAAAGGTAAACACAAAGTGTTGGAGTACCTCAGCGGGTCAGGCAACATCTTTCCTATAACATGGTCTAAGGAACTGAACGCACCTGCAGACCCTTCTTCAGTGAGAGTGAGGGGAGAGGGAGACAAGAGATATGGAAGGGTAAGGTGTGTAAACGACAGATCAAAGCAGGGGAGGTTCAACAATAAGTAGAATGGTTCATTATAAATTGAGTTGCACTGTCCTGATTAATTTTATGATTGTATGTCTCATTGTCACATTCCCCTCAGTTTACAATGAACCAGTCTGAAGAAGGGTCTCGACCTGAAACGTCACCCATTCCTTCTCTCCAGAGATGCTTCCTGTCCCGCTGAGTTACTCCAGCATTTTGTGTCTATCTTTGAACCATTCTACATTTCCTTGATCAATGTCTGCATTGATCTGGAGTCTTCCCAACTTTCCCTTCCATATCTCTATGTCGCTGTGTTTTCCTGTCCCCTCACTCTCACTGACAAAGGGTTCAGGTGCAGACACAAAATGCTGGAGCAACTCAGCGGGTGAGGCAGCATCTTTGGAGAGAAGGAAGGGGTGACGTTTAGGGTCGAGACCCTTCTTCAGACCTCTTGACCCAAAGCGTCGCCCATTCCTTCTCTCCAGAGATGCTGCCTCACCCGCTGAGTTGCTCCAGCATTTTGTGTCTACCTTCGATTTAAACCAGCATCTGCAGTTCTTTCTTACACAAGGGTTCAGATGTGTTCAGTTCCTGAGACCATGTTACAGGAAAGATGTTGTCAAGCTGAAAAGGGCACAGAGAAGATTTACGAGGATGTCGCCAGGACTAGAGCATCTGAGCTATAGAGAGAGGTTGCGTAGGCTGGGATTATTCATTGGAATGCAGGAGGATGAGGGGTGATCTTATAGAGGTGTATAAAATCATGAGAGGAACAGATCGGGAAGATGCACAGAGTCTCTTGCCCAGAGTAGGGGAATTGAGGACAAGAGGGCATAGGTTTAAGGTGAAGGGGGAAAGATTCAATGGGAATGTGAGGAGTGACTTTTTCACACAAAGGGTGGTGGGAATATGGAACAAGCTGCCAAAGGGGGTAGCTGAGGCAATGCGCATGAGGTCATTAAACCTCTTGTGGTATTTCATTCGTGTTCCTTGGGCTTTTCTCCTGACTTGAATGACTTAGCACATGATGTCATTTAAAGTTCCGCCTGAAATCTGGGGTCGTTACTCTCATCTGTACTTTGCCTTGTTTCCCTCCAAGCTTGTGGAATGACTTCTCACACTGGTCACAGACAAGGTAAACCTTCCCTTTGTGTAGGAAGGAACCGCAGATGCTGGTGTACACCGAAGATAGACACAAAATGCTGGAGCAACTCAGCGGGACAGCAGCATCTCTGGATAGACGTAATAGGTGACGTTTCATGTCGAAACCCTTCTTCAGGGGAACCTTCCCTTTAACGGTTTAGTTTAGAGGTAGAGTGTAGAAACAGGGACTTTGCCCATTGAGTCCACACCAATCATTGATCAACCATTTGCACTAGAGTTCTATGTTCCCCCACTTTTGCATCCACTCCTTGCACATGCTGGAAAAATTTCTAGTAATTATAAGAAAATTGGGCAGGTTTGTGGTATATTTAACCCAAGAGTTTACATACAGGAGAAACATGAATGGAAAAGAGCTCAACATAGCAATTTAAAGGTCGTGTTAGGATTTAGGTGTTTAGATTTGGCATAGTTTAGAGTTTAAAGGTACGGTGAAAAGCTTTTTTGTTGTGTGCTATCCAGTTAGTGAAAAGAAGATATATACATGGCTACAATCAAGCCATCTACTGTGTACAGATTCAGGATAAAGGGAATAACATTTAGTGCAAGATAAAACCCAGTAAAGTCCGATTAAAGACATTTTGATGGTCTCCCAATGAGGTAGATGGTAGGTCAGGACCGCTCTCTAGTTGGTGATAGAATGGTTCAGATGTCTGATAACAGCTGGGAAGAAACTGTTCCTGAATCTGGGGGTGTGCGTTTCGGAACATCTGTTGCTCGTGCCCGATGGGAGAGGGGAGAAGAGGGAGGGCCCGGGGTGAGACTGGTCCTTGATTATGCTGGTGGCACTGCTGAAGCAGCGTGAAGTGTAGATGGAGTCATTGGAAGAGATGATCTGGGCTAGATTCACAACTTTCTGCAATTTCTTGCAGTCTTTGATGGAACTGTTCCCAAACCATGCTGTGAAGTATCCTGATAAAATGCTTTCTACAGCGCATCACAGTCTGTGTTGTTTTGCTGACATTGAGGGAAAGATTGTTCTTTTGGCAGTAGGTTACGAGATTCTCAATCTCTTTCCTTTACTCCGTCTCGTCATTATTTGCTATCCGGCCCACTATGGTGGTGTAGACTACGGATTTGTAGATTGTGTTAGCTTGGTATATGGCAGCGCAGTCGTGAGAATATAAGGAGTAATGACGGCGGCTGATAACGCATCCTAGTGGGGCACCAGTGTTGAGGATTATCGTAGAGGATGATTTGTCCCCTATCCTCACTGATTGTGGTCTGTTTTTGGTCAGGAAGTCGAGGAGCTAGTTGCAGACGTGAGTGCTGACTCCAAGTTCCACTAGTTTGGAGATGAGCATGGATGGGATAATGGTATCGAAAGCAGAGCTGTAGTCTATGAATAGGAGTCTGACGTAGGTGTCTCTCTCTGGTGTTCCAGGGATGAGTGCGGGGACAGGGAGATGGCATCAGCCATGGGCCTGTTGTAGCGGTAGGCGAACAGCAGTGGGTCCAGGCTGCCTGGTAGACTGGATTTAATATGTTCTATAATCAGTCTCTTAAAGCACTTCATGGTGATGGATGTCAAGTCCACTGGACAGTAGTTGGTTATAGCATGTGATCTTGCTTTTTGTCCGCACGGGGATGATGGTAGTCTTCTTGCAGCAGGTGGGTATCTCATAAGGGAGTAGGGGGGAGATTAAAGATGTCCGTGATCACTCCCGCAAGTTGGTCCGAGCAATTCTTAAGGGACTCCTTCTGGACCTGTTGCTTTCCATGGGTTCACCCTCAAGAAGGCCAATCTAACTTCTGCAACAGTGATCCTGGGAACAGGCACACTGTAGTCTGACAGGATGGATGCCATAGCCTCGTTGAACTTCTGCTGAAAATGCAGTATGTTCATCTGGGAGGGCTACATCATTACCAGCGATGTTGCCTGACTTTGCTTTGCAGCCAGTTATAGTATTCAGGCCTTGCCACAGTCTGCAGATGTCCGAATGATGATACTGCGATTCAAGTTTGTCCCGGTATTGTCTCTTGGCATTCTTGATGGCTTTGCTAAGTTCATAGTGAGCTTTCTTGTACTGCTTGGGATCGTTTGACTTGTATGCAGCAGGTCTTGGCCTTCAACTGGGAGTGTACCTCACGGTTCATCCATGGTTTCCGGTTGGGGAACGCTGGGATTGTCTTCTTCATAAGTAAAGATAAACATAGGAGGTTGTAAGCCTGAGAGCAATAAAACTGTTCATGAGATAAGAAAAGTCACTTATTGATGCCCATTTGCAAGACAAATGGGAGAATGGTTTTCTAACTTAGAGAGAACAGAAAGTTGAAGGTTGATCACTAATGAATTCTTTCCAAAATATAAAATCTGCCATTGCTTCACAGAGTATAAAAAGCCTGTAAGTGCTGTGAATCGTTGAAACACTTCGGTTATCTCAGAGCGTTTCCCTGTATACACTGCTAAGCCATTGAATAAACCGGCCTGTTTGAAAAGCTCTCCACTGTTGCACGAGATTTTCTTTGTGTGCCAATCTGAGGCGCAAAATAAGAAGGTGACTGGGCCCCACATGAAAGCCAGATTCAGGGTATAGGTCAAACACACAGTCCCCTCCAACCTACCACTAGAGGGCAATGTTCAGAGGCCAATCAACCTACTAACTTGGGTTGATTGGCCTCTGAACCTACGAACCAGAGCATTCAGAGAAACAACCTACGAACCAGAGCATTCAGAGAAAACCCAAGCAGTCACATGGAGAGTGTGCAAACTCCACAAATGTGGGTTTTAGTGCTGAGGCAGCAGCTCTACCAGGTGTACCACCTTGCGGGCATGATGCAAGCTAGACTTCAGCATAAGCTAGTTTCTAATGATGTTCACCATTCACAGAGTATATAAGCTTGTACAAAATCATGAGAGGAATAGATCGGGTAGATGCACAGAGTCTCTTGCCCAGAGTAGGGAATCGAGGACCAGAGGACATAGGTTCAAGGTGAAGGGGAAAAGATTTAAGAGGAATCTGAGGGGTAACTTTTTCACACAAAGGGTGGTGGGTGTATGGAACAAGCTGCCAGAGGAGGTAGTTGAGGCTGGGACTATCCCAACATTTAAGAAACAGTTAGACAGGTACATGGATAGGACAGGTTTGGAGGGATATGGACCAAGTGCAGGCAGGTGGGACTAGTGTAGCTGGGACATGTTGGGCGGTGTGGCCAAGTTGGGCCGAAGGGCCTGTTTCCACACTGTATCACTCTATGACTCTATGACTAGGCTGCTTCCACCTTATATTTAATTATTTTTACGCCAATGAGCAAGAATGATTACAATCCTCTGCAAAATAGTGCTGGCAAATCTTCAGAATGGGTCTGAGTGATATAAATGTCCAAATGTATTCTCACAAATTTAATAATAGATTAAATAATTTTAAATGCGCATACTTTGCAGCAGAATCAATGGAATAATTCAGTGCTCTTGCTATTAATATTTATGCATTTGAACAGCTGACTTTTACTATTGTTACTGTCATTCAATTCAACAAATTGTTTTAACCATGCTGCACTTGGCTCTAAGAAAATCTCTCCCTGCTCCGACATTTGTTTCCCTTTCTGCAATGATACAGCTGCAATCTTTCAAATGTTTCCTTCTTTTCATTACTTCCTGGCAGAAATAATTTTCAGGAAAATGTTACTCCTGCTCCAGTCGTTCTTGGTTTAATCCAATCTGTTCACATTCACAGTCCCATACACCAGGTTCTTTCTGATCTGCATAATCCATTGTATTCCATTGTTTAATTTTGCAACACTTTTTTTTGTGCAGTTTTTTTATTTTCTCTTGCAGAATTTTTGTGTACTTTAATATGTAATTTATTCCTTTGCTTGCAAAAGAAAAGAAGCATTTGAGACACTTTTCGCAAACTTCATTTCCATTCCTGACTTCCCAGATGATGTGAAGTCCATCCCCATATACTGGAAGACTGGGGCGTGGATTAATAAAATGAAAGGAATATTTGTGTCCTTTAGTTTAGTTTAGAGATACAGCGTGGAAACAGGCCCCTCGGCCCACCGGGTCCGCGCCGACCTGCGATCCCCGCACATTAACACTATCCTACACCCACTAGGGACAATTTTTAGATTTACCAAGTCAATTAACCTACAAAACTATATGTCTTTGGAATGTGGGAGGAAACCGAAGATCACGGAGAAAACCTACGTCAGCGCCGCCCGTGGCTGGAAGCTCCGCAAACCACAGGTCCAAGATGTTAAAGCAGCTGGCTCAACACTCCGGAGCTCCACATGGCGATCCCCGGTAAAACATTGCCCGCTCCGCGATGGAATCCAGTGCTGCGCTGGTGCTGAAGCTCTGGCCGGTCGGTCTCCGGCAGGAAAGGCCGCGCCAATCCAGATTGTAGGCCGTGAGGAGAGGGCGAAGATGTGACTCGGAGAAAAGACACATCTCCGACCAGGAAGCGACTGAGAAAACAGTTTCCCCTCTCCCCCCCCCTCCCCCATCCTCCACATAACAAAAGACTAAGAAACCTTATAAAACATACTTTTAATACACTAAATAAATAACAAAAGGGTGAAATGATGGACAGACTGCTGGCGAGGCCGCCACGCGCCGCGCCATCCAAATAGAGTTCAATATAGTATTATCTCTATGGACAGTGGAAAGGGGTGTGGATGGGAATTTGTGACTGGTGGTGAGATCACATTTTAGAGAACGATGTCGTGGATGCGGAGACTGGTGGGGTGAAAGATGAGGACCAGGGGGACTATCTTACTTCATCGGGGGAGGGGGGGGGGCAGGAAAGATTTGTTTAGTTTAGTTTAGAGATGCAGCATGGGATCAGGCCCTTCGGCCTACCGAGTCCGCACCGACCAGTGATCCCTATACGTTAACATTATCCTACACGCACTAGGGACAGTTTACATTTATACCAAGCCAATTAGCCAACAAACCTGCTCGTCCTTGGAGTGTGAGAGGATCTCGGAGAAAACCCACACGGTCACGGGGAGAATGTGCAAACTCCATTTCGACAGCACCCGTAGTCAGGCTTGAACCCGGTCTCTGGCACTGTAAGGTGGCAACTCTACCGCTGTTCCCCCGTGCTGCCCGCATGTGCCTGCATGTGAGCCATGTCCCTCCATTCCCTGCTCTTGGAGAGGAGCGGAGATGTCAAGACGGTTGATGTCACGTTGGCAGTTGGACAGAAAAAGGCCCAGAGAGTGACTCCATCTACATCGGAAAAAATAAAACCCCAGTTTCTTCAGAAAATCTTCACATTTTAATTATCTCTACCTAGTGCTTCAAAGTCAAGCTTCAATTTTGTAAGAATAGTAATAATGTGATTGAGCAGGCCTGAACATTTCTACAGCCAGAAAACACTCATTTCACTGGCAATGCTAATCCTCACAAAATCAGTTCCTTGGATACCATCATGGCCAGAAACATAGATGCAGCTGTTTTGTAAATATTTTTAATGGTTAGATGTTATCCAAAAGAGAACATTAAAACAAAACCCTTACCAATGTTTACTATAGATATTTAGACAGTGAGCTAAGGGATATAAAAGAGACAGTTTGCTAGGGTATTGGAGAAAAGGATTTTTTGCAAATGAAATTATGGTAATTACTACCCACAGAAACTAGTTAAGTACTGTTGCATGTTTGAAACATTGAAACATAGAAAATAGGTGCAGGAGGAGGCCATTTAGCCCTTCGAGCCAACACCGCCATTCATTGTGATCATGGCTGATCGCCCCAATCAATAACCCGTACCTGCCTTCTCCCCATATCCCTTGATTCCACTAGTCCCTAGAGCTCTATCTAACTCTCTCTTAAATCCATCCAGTGACTTGGCCTCCACTGCCCTCTGTGGCAGGGAATTCCACAAATGAATGAATGAATGAATGAATGAATGAATGAATGAATGAAAACTTTATTGTCATTCAGATATACACCTATACACAGTGCACCTAGAACGAAATTTCGTTGCATTTGACTCTCCAGTTTTTTATTTTTTAGAAGTGTCGATATTTAAAAAGTTCTAGCCTCAGTTTAATTGATTGTTCAATAATCTTATGGCCTGGGGGATGAAGCTGTTGCAGAACCTGGTTGTCCCGCTCTTCATGCTGCGGTACCTCCTCCCAGAGTTAAGCAGTATAAACAGTCCAAATTGTGGGTGTGTAGGGGCTTTGGTAATGCCCTTAGCTCTACTCAGACAGCGCTTGTACCCCATGTCCATGATGGAAGGAAGAGAAGTCCCAATGATTTTTTCCGCTGTCCTCACCACTCTCTGAAGGCACTTCCAGTCTGCAGCTGTACAGCTGCCGCACCACGTAGAGATACAGCCGGTCATGACCGACTCAATTGTGCTTCTGTAGAAAGTGGCGAGGATGGGAGGGTGGAGGTGTAAATTTCTCAACCTGCGGAGGAAGTACAACCGCTGATGTGCCCGTTTTGCCAGAGATGTAATGTTTGTGGACCAGTTTAAGGTGTCCATTATATGCACCCCCAGGAACTTGATGCTTTTCACCTGCTCCACTGCTGAGTTGTTGATGCAAAGCGGAGTGTGACTGGGCTGAATTTTCCTTCTGAAATCGACTACAATCTCCTTGGTTTTGTTGCCATTTAGGAGAAGGTTGTTCCTGCTGCACCAGCTCACCAGCTGTTCCACCTCTCTATATGCCTGGTCGTCGTTATTGCGGATGAGGCCCACTACTGTTGTGTCATCCGCGTATTTGATGATATGGTTAGTGGTGGACTTGGCGACACAGTCATGTGTCATCAATGTAAAGAGCAGCGGACTCAGGACACAGCCCTGAGGGGAGCCGGTGCTCAGTTTGATGACAGAGGAGGTGTTCTTCCCCACCCGCACAGACTGGGGTCTTTCGGAAAGGAAATCCAGGATCCAGTTGCATAGTATGGTATTGAAACCTAGGGGTGCCAGTTTGCTCACCAGATGCTGGGGGATTATCGTGTTAAATGCTGAGCTGAAATCAACAAACAGCATCCGCACTTGGGTATTCTTCTCCTCCAGGTGTTGTAGGCTCAGGTGGACTGCAGAGGAGATTGCATCCTCTGTGGAGCGGTTCGGGCGATAAGCAAACTGGAACGGGTCAAAACTGGAGGGGAGTTTAGAGACCATGTGCTGCTTAATAAGCCTCTCAAAGCACTTCATTATTATTGGTGTGAGTGCTACGGGGCGGTAATCATTTAGGCAGGTTATTGTAGACTTTTTGGGAACTGGTATGATGGTAGCTGTCTTGAAACATGATGGAACAATGGCCTGGTTCAAGGAGATGTTAAAAATGTCTGTCAGAACCAGAGCCAGCTGGTCGGCACATCCCCTGAGCAGACGCCCCGGTATGTTATCCGGTCCGGCTGCCTTTCGCTGGTCAATGCCCTCCAGGATTCTGCGGACTTCAGCAGTTTCAAAAGACAGTGCCTGTTCTCCTGGTTGTGGCTCTAATTTCCTCACTGTAGTGGTGTTCAGTGCTTCAAACCTGCCGAAATAATTATTTAGTTCATTTAGAAAGTCTGTGTCATCCTTACAGGACATCTGAGGGGCCTTGTAGTTAGTTATGGCCCGGATGCCTTTCCACATGTTCCTGGTGTTGGTATTATCCTGGAAGAAACCCTGGATTTTCTGTCCATGGGCGCGCTTTGCTTTCCTAATTTCGCGGTTGAGGTTGGCTCTCGCTGTTCTCAGAGCCCCCGGATCACCAGATTTAAAAGCCGCATTTCGTGCTTTCAGCATGGCACGCACCTCTGCAGTAATCCAAGGTTTGTGGTTGGCCCGGGTTGTGATGTTCCTGATGACAATGACGTCCTCCATGCACTTCTGTATGTATCCCGACACCGACATGGCATACTCATCCACATTGATGTTTTGGTTGTGAGTGGCTGCTGACCTGAACATGTCCCAGTCCGTGCACTCAAAGCAGTCCTGGAGTGCTTCTGTAGCTCCCTCAGGCCAGACTCTAACTTGCTTCACAGTGGGTTTCTCTCTGATCAGCAGGGGCTTATAGGCTGGGATGAGCATTACAGAGAGGTGATCAGAGGAGCCGAGGTGAGGCCGGGGTACTGCTCTGAAAGCCTGCTTGATGTTACTGTAGACCTGGTCCAGCGTATTCTCTCCACGTGTAGCAAAGTCCACATATTGATGGAAATGAGGGAGGACAGTCTTCATGTTGGCCTGGTTAAAATCCCCAGCCACAATGACAACGCCCTTTGGATGATTTCTTTGCCACTCACTGATGGAACGGTAGAGAATACGCAGAGCCTCCTTTGTGTTGGCTGCGGGGGGGATGTATACAGCAGTAATGCTAACCACAGTAAACTCCCGTGGCAGATAGAATGGCCTGCATTTCACAGTCAGAAACTCTATGTCCGAAGAGCAGTGGCTGGAAACAGCGGTAGCATTATTACACCAGCTGTTGTTTGTGTAGATGCACACACCCCCACCCCGGGATTTACCAGTCAAAACAGTGTCCCTGTCGAGCCAGAAAGTTGTTAGTCCCCCTAAGCTAACAGCCGCATCAGGTACAGATGGGTTTAGCCATGTCTCTGTCAAAACTATAACGCAGCAGTCTCTCACCTCCCGTATTATTGTGAGATCCAGCTGTAGATAGTCCATTTTATTTTCCAGAGAGCGGACATTCGACAGGAGAACGGATGGGAGCGGTGTCCTCCACGGGTTTGCCTTTAGCCTCGCCGTTAGCCCCCCTCGACAGCCCCGCTTCTGACTTCTGTAGCACCGCCTCCGTGTCCGTGTCCTTCTGTAGCGCCGCCTCCGTGTTCTTCTGTAGCGGCCAGTGTTTGTGAAAGTCTCCGCTGCTCTGCAGGCCGCTGGGCCCTCCCGACACAGCAGACCGAGATGGTGCAGGCGCTCCTCGAGTTCAACGTCCACGTAGTCTCTACTGCTTAACCGTTTTAATCTTAATAATGCCCCAAGATCGTACGTTAACTTGCAGCCTGCCCGCTGCAAGTTATGAAACCGGACCTTAGAAAACTTATCGCTACCCCTAATTCACAACTTTCTGGGTGAAAACGTTTTTTCTCACCTCAGTCTTAAATGGCCTCCCCTTTATTCTAAGACTGTGGCCCCTGGTTCTGGACTCGCCCAACATTGGGAAATTTTTTCCTGCATCTAGCTTGTCCAGTCCTTTTATAATTTTATATCCTTCTAAACTCCAGTGAATACAAGCCTAGTCTTTTCAATCTTTCCTCATATGACAGTCCCGCCATCCCAGGGATCAATCTAGTGAACCTACGCTGCACTGCCTCAATCACAAGGATATCCTTCCTCAAATTAGGAGACCAAAACTCTACGCAATACTCCAGATGTGGTCTCACCAGAGCCCTATACAACTGCAGAAGAACCTCTCTACCCCTAAACTGAAATCCTCTTGTTTGAAGTCAAATCTCTTTTTTTCTTTTAGCTAATAAAACAATGTGGTCTGCTTCCATTTTAAGCTTTGTTTGCTTTAGTTGGCAGATGACTAATATTAACGTATAAAATCTGTTGTAAATTAAATTCATGAACTATATATTTAATTGAAAGCAGCCTGATGTGTCTGTTCAAGGTCAGTACTTTCAGCATGTGTGATTACTGCTGCTGGAGTTCTTCAAGGCAATGTCTCAAGTCCAGCCACTTTCAGCTGCCTGATAAACAATCTTGCTTCCTTCATAAGATTGGAAATGGGGAAATCAAGTCAAGTTTTAAGCTAACATTTATTGTCACATGCACCAATTGGTACAGTGAGATTTGAGTCACCATACAGCCATACGAACAAAAAAGAATCACAACACACGATAGAATTTAACATGAACATCCCCACAGCGGAATCAACATTTCCCACTGTGAGGGAAGGCAATAAAGTTCAGTCATCTTCCTCTTTGTTCACCCGTGGTCGGGGCATCTCGAGCGCTCCACAGTCGCCGCTACGGGCGGCCCGATGTTTCAGGCCCTCACGCTGGGATGATCGGAACTCCGACGTCGGAACGGAAGAACATTCTCAGCGGCTTGGAGTTCCGAATCGGCCACTTCTTACCGTGCTATCAGTGAACGACTGAGTGTAGAGTACTATGTCCCCTTCCATTTGCAACGCCTTCGAAAATGAAGCAGTCTTTCATCACACGCCATCCCCGGCAGGGATCGATGAGAGGGAAATGATATCTGTGCCAATCAAGAGACAGAAAACACGGTCTGCAACAAAGTTTGATCATGAAGTTCCCGAGGATGGATAGGTGAAGTGAGGACGTCGCTGCCGAGGGGAAGGGACGAAGGAGGACCAGCGTGGGTGGGACGGCATGAGGGAGGGGGGGGGGGGGAACAATGGACAACGGGGACCCGGCGTGGAGACTTGGTTGGTCGAAGGGCCTGTTTCCGCATTGTATCTCTAAAACTAAAAAAAACTTTTCACTGTACCTCGGTACACGTGACAATAAACCAAACTAACAAACCAACTTACCTGCTGCTCCACTTTACTCTTCCCCATTATGTAACTGGCTGTGTAGGCACTTGGCTGGTGTGGTTGGAGAATGAACTTGCTATTGGTACAGATTTATTATTGTCATGTGCACACAGATACATTGACAACATTTGTTTGCATCCTATCCAGTCAAGTCATGCTATGCACAAGTACAAACAAGCCGTACACAAGAACAACAGGTAAAGGGTAAAATAACCAGAGTGCAGATTATAATTCTACAGAATGTAGTGTTAGTGCTACAGGAAAGTAAGCAGCAGCCGTTGTCCCTTCAGGTCCATTCTTTCTGTGCATTGCTGGCCACTGTGCAGTCCCCCTCTGGGACTGGAGGAATCACACCTGCTTCCCAGAGTCACTATGTTCAACTCTGGATCACCTTGACAAGAAGAACACCTATATGTCAGGATGCTGTCCATTAACTACAGCTCAGCCTTCAGTCTTTTCCCCCTCGGCATTGGTAGACCTGACTGGGCACCTTCAGAAGATACTGTAGGCTCCTCAAACACTTCCGAGATACAACGAACAGCCACAACTGATAGGATTTGGCGCCGAGATCCTCTATTCATCAGGTGGCACAGTCGTGGCACCATTCGCAGTTCTCCCTTTCTGGAGGGGTCGTTGTGACCTGACTGACTATTCAAGGGTGTGCCAGTCATCATAGAACCTGCTCCCACAGAGACATCAAAGACATCACATCTTCCCTGGGCTTGGCTGCAGCTGCAGTGAACACGGCTGCATGTTTTGGATGGCACACAGACTGTAGACTGTTTTTTTTTGAGTAGCAGGAAGTGGGGACTATTATACCATGTCTGGACTGGTATCTCTAAGAAGCTGGAAAGTTGTTTGGAAGTCAGAAGGTGTGCTGCTCATTAAGGGTCACCCACCTCTGAACTGCTTCTTCAGCCATAGTATTTGGTCGATCCAGTTAAGCTTCTGACCAGCGGTAATCCCAGCAGATTGATGGTTGGGTTAGGTGATGATACTGCAGTTGAATGAGGTGGGTAGACACTCCTTTATTGAATTGATCACTTTTTACCACTAGAGCCAAGGGCGAAGAGTGTTTGCAGCGGTGGTGCAGCGATAGAGTTGCTGCCTTACAGCGCCAGAGGCCAGGGTTCGATCCTGACTACAGGTGCAGAGTTTGTACGTTCTCCCCGTGACCTGCGTGGGTTTTCTCTGGTTCCCTCCCACACTCCAAAGACGTACAGGTTTGTAGGTTAATTGGCCTGGTAAAAATGTAAATTGTCCCTAGTGTGTGTGGGATAGTATTAGTGTTCGGGAGTCGCCGGTAGGTGCAGGAGTTCAAATTGTGTGTCAAATATATAGACTAAGGCAGATTTGGGTGCCCCATATTATTAGGTAATAGCTTGTGATATATTTAGGAAAATGTGCAGACAATTTAAACCATAAAAAAAGTTAAAAGTTTGGGTTAAAAAAAAGAAAATTCCACTCATTGATAATGGAACTTGACATTACACAGGACTCTCAGCTCCCACAGAGATGATAACAGCTGATGGTGTAGAGGTGTCTGATAAAATCCTTGTTGAATTTTCCAATCAGTCTCCTAGCCCGATGGGTTTAATTAGGATTAGATGGGACCTGGGAATGTGATCCACAGAGTGCCTGTAAGGTCCTGATGCTGTGGAATAAAAATAGGATTTACTGCTCTGGATGCAATAAATCACCAGACCAGTCCTTGCTACATTAGACAGGATGATGACATCACCGTGCACCCGATTACGTGATAGATTTCAGTTTGTGGAAAGTCCTTCAGAAACTACATTATAAGCTGCATTTCATTAGTGGGGGACTGATGTGGAACTAACTATTTCATTTATTCCATTTCCAAAGTTGTTCCAGTGGACTTTTGAGATCAGAGTTTGGCAGATGTCAGAGCCTTTCCACTCCCCAAAGTGTAGCATGACTTCAGTATATTTTTACAAGTGGAACTACTGGGAAAACAACTGCAGAACTAATGTACACAGCTCTGTGCAAAACAGACGTTACATTAAAAGTTGCACAGTCCCAAAGTCTACTCTGTAACTCTGAGACATTCTTTCACAATTTTTCTATAACTCTATCCACTCGATTAATTTGTTAAATTGAGAGTCTGGAAGAGCCTGTTTAACTCCAATCAACAGTTTTCAATAGTCATTTCAACCCTTCTTGTTCTCTCCTGGAGATTTTCATGATTATTAAATGAAAACCAGATGAAACAGTATCCATCGTGACGTGCAGAAATAGTAGCGCAGGAAGGAACAGCAGATGCTGGTTTGAACCGAAGATAGACATAAAGAGCTGGAGTAGCTCAGCGGGACAGACAGCATCTCTGGAGAAAATGAATAGGTGACGTTTCGTGTCGAGACCCTTCTTCAGACTGAGAGAAATATTAGTTTACTTGAAGAATGAGAACATCAGTCAGAAATAGAAAACTTTGTGGAAAGCAGCATTCATGTTTTAGTAAATCATAAGAATGGATGAATTATTGATTTGGTACAGGGGTAAACAACCAGTTTAGTACATGAGGCATAGTTGTTTTGTGATTTAAGAACTCCTCTGCAGCTAGCCAACTTTTGCTCTCAATGTGAAAGGTACTTGAGAGATCCAGGAGAAAACTGTTTTTTCTTGTTTTGACCCGAAACATTGCCTATTTCCTTCGCTCCATAGATGCTGCCTCACCCGCTGAGTTTCTCCAGCATTTTTGTCTACCCAGGAGAAAACTAACAGCCTTTCCCCATTTATAAGTGTAGGCTTAATGTAATTCTGTGCGGTATGACTCTATGCCCATTATAAAGCAACTATACTGCAGTTAGAAATAATTATAATCGGAATGAATTAGTTCTATTCAAAATGTTTTGCAATATTAGTGAGTGGATCTTCCAGTTTAAACCAGGATTTTAAGTCAGCTATTTGAAGAGAAAGTATTGGTGTTGCATTGATCACTGTGACCCGTCTTGTATGTACAACGTTATGCCCCTGTCCCACTTAGGAAACCTGAACGGAAACCTCTGGAGACTTGCAGGTAGTGGAAGGTAAGACTTTTTTTTCACCCAGTTTTATTCCACCAGGGAGGTCTTACCTTCCACTACCTGCAACCTCCAGCAACCACCTTCAACTAGCATCGCAACCGGCTTCAACTAAAAAATTGCCGATTTTTAAAACGGCAACCTATTTTTAGTCGCGCCGGTTTTGAATTTTTTGAAATAATCGCCGGAACATAGAAGAAGCGGAAACCACTTTCGACCATTAGGGAGACTGACAAAAACCTCCGGGAACCTCACGGAAACCTTGGGTTGGGCGCAAAGTCTCCAGAGGTATCCGTTCAGGTTTCCTAAGTGGGACAGGGGCATTAGACGTTAGCACTGATTAAGATTTATGAAGTATACAGCAATTGTGGAGATTTGAACCTGGTGAGAGAGTGGGTGGGGCAGGTGGCAACATTGGAAAGCCAGCATGGGGGATTAAGAGAAAAGGAATGGAAAAAAGAATGGGAAGGGGATGAACATGAAAGGGGTGCACATGCAAGTAATGAGAGAAGAGGGAAAGTGAAAGAGAAAGAGAGGAAAGTGAGACTTGAACATTTAACCGGATTTTACAAAAATATATTAAACAAGCATGACAACAACTACATTGAGATGCTGTAGTCTCAGCATTTCTTGTATGTTTGATGTTAGACAATAGACAATAGGTGCAGGAGTAGGCCATTCGGCCCTTTGAGCCAGCACCGCCATTCACTGTGATCATGGCTGATCATCCCCAATCAGTACCCCGTTCCTGCCTTCACCCCATATCCCATGACTATGTTATCTTTAAGAGCTCTATCTAACTCTCTCTTGAAAGCATCCAGAGAATTTGCTTCCACTGCCTTCTGAGCCAGAGAATTCCACAGACGCACAACTCTCTGTGTGAAAAGTAATTTCCTCATCTCCGTTCAAAATGGCCACCCTTTATTCTTAAACTGTGGCCCCTGGTTCTGGACTCCCCCAAAATAGGGAACATGTTTCCTGCCTCTAGCGTGTCCAACCCCTTAATAATCTTATATGTTTCAATAAGATACCCTCTCATCCTTCTAAATTCCAGCGTATACAAGCTCAGTCGCTCCATTCTTTCAACATATGACAGTCCCGCCATCCCGGAATTAAGCTCGTGCTCAAGTAGTCGCAATGAGAGAAATAATCACTGATAGTCAGATAAGAGGCAGATTGACAAATAATCAGTACACACCATGCCCTGCTCCTAGCATCTCGTTTAAATGTTTCCCCTTTCACCATAAGCCTGTGCCCTCTAGTTTAAGACTCCCCTACATTGGGGAAAAGCTATGACTGTTCACCTTATCTGTGCCCCCATGCCTCTATAAGGTCACCCCTCAGCCTTCTATGCTTCAGGGAATAAAGACCCAGCCTATCCAGCCTCTCCTTATAACTCAAACCTTCTAGATTTGACTAAATCCTCGGAGACCTAGGCGTCATTGTTTCCAGTTTAATGACATCCTATAGCAGGGCGCGCAGAACTGTACACTCCAAATGTGGCCTTACCAGTGGCCTGAACAGCTATAACATGATGTCCCAACTCCTGTACTCAATAATGTGACTGATAACGGCAAATGTGCCAATCACCTTCGTCGCCACCCTGTCCACCTGTGATGCCACTTGCATGGAACCGTGTACCTGAAACCCTCGGGCTCTACGTTCTACAACACTCCTCAGACCCCACCACTTCCCG
Source organism: Malacoraja senta (assembly GCA_038087875.1). Taxonomy (NCBI): domain Eukaryota; kingdom Metazoa; phylum Chordata; class Chondrichthyes; order Rajiformes; family Rajidae; genus Malacoraja; species Malacoraja senta. The sequence goes on from CM075977.1 coordinate 99,973,148, forward strand.
TAGAAGTCCTGCCCTAATTTATCCGACCAAAATGCGACACCTCACATTTATCTGAATTAAACTCAATCTGCTATTCATCGGTGCATTGGCCCAGTTGATTGTGATCCCATTGTGATTAAACATCAGCTTTATCCGTTGTCCACCATACTACCAATTTTAATGTAATTCCCAACATTACTAACCATGCCATCTACATTCACGTCCGAATCATTAATATAAACAATGAACAACAGTGCACCCAGCAACGAACTATGTGGCTTGTTATAGGCCTCCAATCTGAAAAACAACTCTCTACCAACCACCCTCTGTTTCCTACCTTCACGCCAAGCCATATAAAGCACTAAAAAATGTAGTTCATTGCCAAGGCACAAAGGGGATTCAGTTGAAAAACCTCTGTAAAGGAGCTCTGAGATCACATTGCTGATTAAACTGAACCTGCAGGCAGGCTTCCAGGCAGATAACATGCCAGCTTCTTGCTTCACTTTGTACTTGCCAGCTATACCTCCTGCTGGGAGGGAGCTCTCAGGGTGCAACAGGTGCTTGCCAGCATCTGGAACACATTTTGAGGAGGCATGGCACAGTAGTTTGTGGATGCACTGACTGCTGGTGGAGATGGATAGAAGGAGAAATATCCTCTGTCTGCAGGGGGGAGTAGACCATTAGACAAACTCTCCAGAACGTAATGCAGGAGGGGTTAACCACAGCTGTCAGTGCTAGAGGTTGAGCACTGATCTTGCATCACTGAATTGGTCTTGTATGAGGGATCAAGGCCGGTGAATGCATCCCCAATGCATCCTGACACTCGCAACACCTGCACACAGGCCTACGCATGAATCTTTTGGCTACTCCTATCTCCTTCACACTTCCATCTCTCTCCTTTTGGATAATCAGTCACCCCGACTTGGCGAAGCAACTGAGGAGGTGCAAGGGTGAAGTTGGAGGAACAGCACCTCACGTTGCATACCTTTCATTCATTTGTTCTCTATACCTTTCCATAGCCCCTGTTTCACTCTCCCCTGACGCTCAGTCTGAAGAAGGGTCTCGACCTGAAACGTCACCGATTCCTTTTCTCCAGAGATGCTGCCTGACCCGCTGATTTACTCCAGCTTTTTGTGCCTATCCAAGGTGAAGAAAGAGATGGCGGCACGGTGGCGCAGCGGTAGAGTTGCTGCCTTACAGCGCTTGCAGCGTCGGAGACCCGGGTTTGATCCCGACTATGGGTGCTGTCTGTACGGAGTTGGTATGTTCTCACCGTGACCGCGAGTGTTTTCTCTGAGATCTTCGGTTTCCTCCCACACTCCAAAGACGTACAAGTATGTAGGTTAATATAGGTGGTGTATGTGTAAATTGTTCCTAGTGTGTGTTGGATAGTGTTAATATGTGGGGGCTGCTGGTCGGCGCGGACTCTGTGGGCTGAAGGGCGTGTTACTGCGCTATATTTATCTTTCTAAAGTAAAGAGTTCATATTTGCAAAGCACTGATCATGTGGTTTGTATGTATGCTCACCTCTTCGGTTCGTTTACCGTGTCGGGGTGAAGAGGCTTGCGTGCCCCCATGATTCTGAGAGCGATGCCGTGGGAAGCACCACCCATGGTGGTAAGGTCAAGGACGAGGGTCCAGACTAAGAACGATCCAACCTACAAGACCTCAACGGCGGACCAGGCAGACGAAGTTATCTTGAACTCAACGGCTGTGAAGGCGGATGAAGGCTGCAACAGATCTATCAGCTCCAATCTTGGCTTCCTTGCCATTGGAATGAGTGGATTGATTTGTGAAGGACCGTGTGCTTCTTGGAGTGCAACATCAAGTACACATTAAACAAACACATGCACAGGCGTCTTTGTTCTGTGAGCAGTACAAAACTTCTCAAGACGTTTGGCGATCAGGGAAGGGCGACGGGAGCAGGCCACATGATGGCTGGAAGCTCCCAGTCAAGAACCGGAACGGAAGCGGTGAATAGTTGATCCAATCGCTCAAATTTGGATTGGACTCATAAGCCACCTGAGAGTCCATAAAAAACAATGGAACGTAGACCATCACCCTCGGTCTCGAGGCATAGTCACGACGACCATGTATGCTCGATTGCAAGTGTCGGGCAGCTGCTGGGTCAATGGAAGCCATACTATGGAAGATAGCTGATGGTCATGCACGGTCAAATGCTTTTTGCATTGGCAAACCTGCAGGAAAGCTTACATTGCAGCGATTTGGGAGTTAAAGGAAATCTATCATTAATCCGACACATGGCTTTGTGAGGATATGGTTCGGGTTTATTAATGTCACGTTCAGTGACAGGTACAGTGAAATGATTTGTTTTGCATGCTATTCAAACAAATCAGATGCACCGCACATAAATACAATCAAGTCAAACTCATGTACAATATGTCGAACAAAGGTGAAGATATGGAGTGCAGGATATATATTCTCAGCATTGTAGCCCGTCAGCTTCTTTAACAAAGTCCAAGGACGACAATGGGGTAGAGGTGAATCAGAATATGCGAAGACTGTTCAGAAGCCTGATAACAGAGGGGAAGAAGTTGTTCCTGAGTCTGGTGTTGTGTGCTTTCATGCTTCTGTACCTTCTGTCAGACAGGAGCAGGGAAGACAAAAGAAGGAATAACCGGGATGGGACAAATATTTGATTATGTTGGCTGCTTTTTCCGAGGTATTGTGAAGTGTAGATGGAGTCAATGGTGGGAAGACTAGCCTGCGTGATGGACTGGGCTACATCTGCAACTCTCTGCATTTTGTTGTGGCCATGGGCAGAGCTGTTCCCAAACCAATCTGTGATGCAACCCGACAGTGTGCTTTCTATGGTGCATCTGTGGAGGTTTGTAAAAGAGTCATTGGAGACATGCCAAATCTCCCAGGATGTAGAGGCGGTACCCGGACGTGGCGCCGACGGACGAGAAGCCGCAGCAAAGAAGTGGAGAAAGGGTGGGACGCCTAAAAGCCAACTAACCGAAAGGGTGGGATGCCTAAAAGCAAACTAACCGAAAGGCTGCGTCGCCTAAATACAAACTAACCGAAAGGGTGGGACACCTAAAAGCCAACTAACCGAAAGGCTGCGTCGCCTAAAAGCAAACTCACCGAATGGCCGCTCTGCCGAAACGCCACCTACCCGAAAGGCGGCGTCGCCTACAGGCCAACGAACCGAATGCTGCTTAACAGAAAAGTCAAATAACAGACTTGACGTTGTCAGGGGGCGGGACATGTCAGCGATTGGTCCAGACCCCCGTGTCCATCACATCACTGTGGAGGGATGAACATTGTCCCACACCTCTGCTCCACCCAACCCACAGCCCGCGGAGGGTTGCGTCCATTGAGGCAAGGATACGTTTGGGCCACATCCAGAAGATCATAGCACCCGCTCCACCACGCTGCAGGACTCACAATGGACAATTTACAGTCACACCAAACCAATTTACCTGCAAACCTATACGTCTTTGGAGTGTGGGAGGAAACCAAAGATCTCGAAGAAAACCCACGCAGGTCACAGGGAGAACGTACAAACACCCGTAGTCAGGTGTGATCCCCGGTCTCCAGCGCTACAAGCGCTGTAAGGCAACAACTCTACCGCTGCGCCACGGTGTATATCTTGGCCGTGTCCACCCTGTCTATCCAATTGTCTATCTTGCAATTGATCATGTGAGGTAAAGAGAGAGTGTATTAATTGGAGAAAACATAAAATGTTGAAGTAACGCAGCGAGTCAGGCAGCATCTGTGGAGATAATGGACAAGCGGTGTTTAGGGTAGGGTCTATGTTAACTGGAGAGCTGAGTTCACAAGGCTGTTGCCTGCAGATTATATCACAGACTCTGTAGATTTCGGACTGCCCACCATAAAACGGTAGACACAAAATGCTGGAGTAACTCAGTGGGTCCAAATAACTGAGAAGGGTCTAGGTGCTCAAAAGGGCAGCACAGAGGTGCAACTCATAGAGCTGCTGTCTAAAGGGCCTGCCCCACTTGGCTGTCATTTGCGCGTCACGCAGATGGCGCGCAAAGATTCTGTAAATCCCCAAATCCTGGGAGGCCGCGTCACTTCCTATGTCACCTATGTCACCACACACCATGTGCGCGTAATGCCCACCATGTGCGTGTCACGACGAGCGCCTCGTGACGCGTAAATGATGTTGCGTAAATTACGCGCAAATGACGGCCAAGTAGGACAGACCCTTAACAGTGTCACAGATCCGGGTTTGATCCTGACTTTAGGTGCTGCCTTTGTGGAGATTGCACGTTCTCCCTGCGATGTGTGGGTTTCCCCCGGGTGCTCTGGCTGCCTCCTACATCTCAAAGACGTGCAGGTTTGGAGGTTACTTGGCCTCTCTGTGAATTGCCCCGAGTATGTGTTGAGCGGGTGCGAAAGTGGGGCAACATAGAACTAGCGTACACGGGTGATCGTTGCTCGGCATGGACTCGTGGATTGAAGGGCCTGTTTGCATGTTAGATATTTCAATCAGTCCATTATCGGGCGCACGCTCACTAATTGGAGCATTCCGCCTGTGACCCAAATGGTCCAAGTTCGAGAGTGCTTTTGAGCCCTGAGTCGAGTTACTGGAGTTCATAATGAATTGCCCGTAGATGTGTCAAAGTTTGTAAATCAGACACAGAGAGTCCCGTGTGTGACTTCATCACATCTGTTACATCCTGGGATGTCATCCATTTTGAACATCTGCAATGGACCCAAATTCCCCCAGCAGATTGGAAAATTACTCTAACATTATTAACTCTGTTCCATGTATTACATTGTAATTACTGTTGTAACCGAGCCCACTATATTCCTGTTTACATCAGGTAGCATTCACATGGATAGGCTTTAATGTGTTTATGATTTGAGAACTCTTGAGGTCTGGGGATCTCCAAGATAAACTACCCCAGCTCTCCGAACTCTCTCCAGTCAGTAGAAGTCTGTAGTTCAGGAAGGAAACCAATGATTCTCCCCTGCATATTATCAAGGGCATCATAACAACAACCATATGAGGAAATACAAGCTAGGCATGTTAGTCCCAGCTTTGCAACTGGTGAGGCAAAGGTTTCGTACAGTAAAACTAGTTTAGTTTATTCTCATGTGTATCGAGGTACAGTGAAAAGCTTTTGTATAATTGGTTTTACATTTGATTGTATTGGGTATATATCCTAATGCTCGGTTTGTTTGTGCAATGGCAGAGCAAAAACGCGACGTCGCCATGAAAGTGCACATGAAAGATATTCAGAGTTTTCTCCATCTTGAAACCCTGGATGGGCAAGGAGGTTTGTAATCTGCTGAAGGAAGGGTCTGTGGCATCCACGACCGGTGAACTAGGGTCATACAACCTGGGCGGCCATGGTGGCCCAGCGGTAGAGTTGCTGCCTTACAGCGCTTACAGCACCAGAGACCCAGGTTCGATCCCAACTATGGCTGCTGTCTGTACGGAGTTTGTACGTCCTCCCCGTGACCTGCGTGGGTTTTCTCCGAGATCTTCAGTTTCCTCCCACATGCCAAAGACGTACAAGTTTGTAGGTTAATTGGCTTGGTATAAATGTAAAGATTGTCCTTAGTGTGTATTAATGTGTGGGGATTGATGCGGACTCGGTGGGCCGAAGGGCGTGTTTAGAAACATAGAAAATAGGTGCAGGAGGAGGCCATTTGGCCCTTCAAGCCAGCAGTGCCATTCATTGTGATCATGGCTGATCATCCACAATCAGTAACCTGTGCCTGCCTTCTCCCCATATCCCTTGATTCCGCTAGTCCCTAGAGCTCTATCTAACTCTCCTTTAAATTCATCCAGTGAATTGGCCTCCACTGCCTTTTGTGGCAGAGAATTCCACAAATTCACAACTCTCTGGGTGAAAAAGTTTATCTCATCTGAGTTAAATGGCCTGCCCTTTATTCTTATACAGTGGCCCCTGGTTCTGGACTCCCCCAACATTGGGAACATTTTTCCTGCATCTAGCTTGTCCAGTCCTTTTATAATTTTATATGTTTCTATAAGATTTCCCTCTCATCCTTCTAAATTCCAGTGAATACAAGCCCAGTCTTTCCAATCTTTCCTCATATGACAGTCCCGCCATCCCGTGGATTAACCTCGTGAACCTACGCTGCACTGCCTCAATAGCAAGGATGTCTTTCCTCAAATTAGGAGACCAAAACTGCACACAATACTCCAGATGTGGTCTCACCAGGACCCTGTACAACTGCAGAAGGATCTCTTTACTCCTGTACTCAAATCCTCTCGTTATGAAAGCCAACATGCCATTAAATTTCTTCACTGCCTGCTGTACCTGCATGTTTACTTTCAGTGACTAATGTACAAGGACACCCAGGTCTCGTTGCCCTTCCCTTTTTCCTAATCTGACACCATTGAGATAATAATCTGTCTCCTTGTTCTTGCCGCCAAAGTGGATAACCTCGCATTTATCTACATTATACTGCATTTGCCATGAATCTGCTCACTCACTCATGCTGACTTGGACCAATCCTTTTACTGCTATCCAAATGCGCCGTTATTACTTCTTTAATAATTGACTCCAGCATCTTCCCCACCACCGATGTCAGGCTAACTGGTCTGTAATTCCCTGTTTCTCTCTCGCTCCTTTCTTGAAAAGTGGGATAACATTAGCTACCCTCCATTCCACAGGAACTGATCCTGAATCTATAGAACATTGGAAAATGATCACCAATGCATCCACAATTTCTAAAGCCACCTCCTTGTGTACCCTGGGATGCAGACCATCAGGCCCTGGGGATTTATCAACCTTGAGTCCCATCAGTCTACCCAATACTATTTCTCACCTAATGCAAATTTCTTTCCGTTCCTCTGTCTCCTTAGATCCTCTGTCTTCTAGTATATCTGAGAGATTGTTTGTGTCTTCCTTAGTGAAGACAGAACCAAAGTACCTGTTCAACTCTTCTGCCGTTTCCTTGTTCCCCATAATAATTTCGCCTGTTTCTGCCTTCAATGGACCCACATTTGTCTTTACTAATCTTTTTCTCTTAACGTACCTAAAGAAGCTTTTACTATCCTTCTTTATATTCTTGGCCAGCTTACCCTCGTACTTCATCTTTTCACCCCATATTGCCCTTTTTGTCACCTTCTGTTGTCCTTTGGAAGTTTCCCAATCCTCTGGCTTCCCGCTACTCTTTGCTGTATTATACACCTTTTATTTTAGTTTTATTCCATCCCTAACTTCGCTTGTCAGCCACGGTTGCCTCTTACTCCCCTTAGGATCTTTCTTCCTCTTTGGAATGAAATGATCCTGCATCTTGTGGATTATGCCCAGAAATTCCTGCCTTTTCTGTTCCATTCAGCATTCCTGCTAGGATCCTTCCTGCTATGATCCTTTTCCAGTCGACCTTGGCCAGCTCCTCTCTCATGCCTTCATAGTCCCCTTTGTTCAACTGCAACACTTCTGATTTAACCTTCTCCCTCTCAAATTGCAGATTAAAACATCACATTATGATCACTACCTCCTAGCGGTTCCTTTACCTTGAGTTCCCTTATTAAATCTGGTTCATTAGACAACACTAAATCCAGAATTGCCTTCTCCCTGGTAGGCTCCAGTACAAGCTGCTCTAAGAATCCATCGCAGAGGCACTCCACAAACTCCCTTTCTTGGGGTCCAGAACCAACCTAATTTTCTCAGTCTACCTGCAAATTGAAATCTCCCATAACCACAGTGGCATTACCTTTGTTACATGCCAATTTTAACTCCTGCTGCAACTTGCACCCTATATCCAGGCTACTGTTTGGGGGCCTGTAGATAACTCCCATTAGTGTCTTCTTACCTTTACAATTCCTCAATTCTATCCACAGCGACTCTACATCATCAGTCCCTATGTCAACCCTCGCAAGGGACTGAATTCCATCCCTCACCAACAGAGCTACCCCACCTCCTCTGCCCACCTGCCTGTCCTTTCTATAGGACGTATAACCCTGAATATTTAGTTCCCAGTCCCAATCCTCCTGCAGCCACGTCTCTGTAATCCCCACAATGTCATATCTACCAATCTCTAACTGAGCCTCGAGCTCATCCACTTTACTTCTTATACTTCGTGCATTCATATACAATACTTTTAATCCATTACTCACCTCAACTTTCACATCAATTCCCATTTCACTTGGCCATACTCTCCTATCCCTTCGTGAGCTTTCTCTCCCGCTGTATCTTTAAACTAAACTAAACCTCTTGAAGGATATTGGGCGCATGAAGAGACAAATTTGGACTAAACCATAGAAATGTTCAACAGCTTTGGCAGGGCTTGCAAGCTATCACGCCCTGCAAGCCCAAAATGGGTAGCATTAAGTGGTAATGATGCATTTCTTTCCGATGAGTTATTTGTCTTTTCCACTCCTGACGCCTCCGTGGCTTCGATGGCAGTGGCAGCATTGGGAATGCTAATGATACCATCCTGAGACACTCTCACAGGAGCATCCTCAACTAATCTACATGTTTAAAGAACGGACAATGTGAGGTACTGTTAGTCCCTTTGAACCATCGTTGCTGGATCTATAATGGCAGCCTACTGAGCTTCCTATTCAGTGCTCAGATCTTCCTAGACTGTTTCTCTGCTGCGGTGAAACTTGTGGATTCGAGATGCTTCATCATTGCAAGTTCCACAGCTTCCTCCTTTATCCCAACCTCCTACCCCAAAACACAGGCAACTCATGCACCTCAGCTGACGGTTGTTCATATCACTTCCCTCTGGAAGGCGACTCCAGATTGTCAAAGCTGCCATAGCCATAAAACAGTTTTTTTCCACGAGTAGTAGCTCTACTCAATAACCAAATATCTTTAGCCTCCTTTTGCTCTGGTATTTTATTGAATTCACATGTTTAATCGATAATGTTTTATTATTAATGTTTAATGTGTCATTCCTAACTGTCACTGTATGTCATGTTGTCACTTGTGGGATGGAGCACCAAGGCAAATTCCTTGTATGTGAATACTTGGCCAATAAACGTATTCATTCACTCATTCATTCAAGAGCAAAAAAAAATATCATCTTTACTCTTGCCTCTTTTATCTTCTGTAGCAATGTTACAACATTTTGAGATTTTAAAAATCAAGTCTGCAATTTATCCCACCAGATAAAGCATAAAAAGAAGTTTTATTTGTCACCTAATTCACTTTCATATCTTCAGTATTTAAAAAGTTATGGCCATTTTCATACTCTGAAATTAGCATCTTGTTCCCTATTGCTTTTCCATTGACTTAACTCAAAAGCTGTGATCGAGAACAGTCAAAAGCCCATAACTTTTTTATTTTTTTTTATTTTTATTTTTTTTATTTTTTATTTTTTTTATTTAAAAAAAAAAAAATTTAAATAATTTTTATTTATTAGAAGTACATTACATTACAACCACATACATTAGTACTCATCATTTATATCTTCTTACAATTAATGTACTCCATTTATTTTTTACACTAGAAAAGGAAAAGATTGAAAGAAAGAAGAAAGTGAAGGAAAAAGTGAAAGTGTAGGAAATGTGACAACAAAAAAGGACGAAGACCCTATAAGAGCAAAATTAAAAACAAAAGAAAAAGAGTTAAGAAATAGACCCTAGGAAAGAAAGAGAGAGAAAAAGAGGAAAAAGAGAGAAACAAATATTTTTATGAGCATTACGTAAATGGGACATACCAACTCTTCAACTATCATCCCCCCTTACCTGACCTCAATTTTTTTTTAAATTTTTTTTTAAAGTACTTTTGCACCCTATGTTTGTAATAATTCTATAAATGCAGACCACGTCAGGTGGAAGTGATCTGGTTTACCTGCTAGGAGGAGTCTTATCTCTTCTAGGTGTAATGTTTCAAACATATTTGAAATCCACATATTTATAGTTGGGCCCATAACTTTCTTAAAAATTAAGAGAACTGAATGAAATTTTCAGTTATTATAGATTGAAGCATTCTGAAACAAATATGATACAATCTTACTTGGATGACCTGAAATTAAAACATATAATTAGTTAGTTACCTAATTGTAGCTAATTACAAAATTCATTTACTAGATCTAAACATCTATCCATTTCTTAAGAAAAGGTTAACATTTTTAAATAGTCCAAATAACATTCACACAAGAATTCACAATATAACATGATTTTTAAATCTCATTGTCATGAATTTATAGGCCAAATGGAAGGAATTTAATGTTTTGTGGAACGCGATCGATTGGAACGTTGCATTTGCAGTGAATTTGAACCGCATATCGGCAGAAAAAACACTGCCGGTTCGTATGAGGCCAAAATCACATTATCGCCAAGGAAATTTTGATTAAAGTCATCCTAAGAAGCAAGTTTATATGTAAAATAAACGACTTACATTTTGTTTTGTCTCCTACGTGAGATATGTCCCGTTGTAGGCGTTGACGGCGTTAGAAGTAGCTTTTTATTTTACTCCAGGGATTAAATTGTCCCGCGATTTTAAAAAACCCGTCCGAGAACGGAAGTCGGAACGATTTTTCTGCAGCAGCTTAACAGCCTGAGGAAGTTCGACTCCGACAGGCAGGAGAAAATGGCATTTTAATCCCCCCCCCCCCCCCTCAAAGGCACCAAAGTCGCGCACACGGCCAGTGGCAGAACTGCAGTGCCGCTGTAGGTAAGTTTTGTAACATCACTACCTTCTGGCCTTAAGCATCCGGAATCAGCAATGTCCCTTCCCTTAGCATCTAAAACTGCCTCCTGGATGGCAGTGAATGCGAGTACACTCCAGCTGTACACAATTACAACAGGCGGTGCACAAAGGAAAACACAGAGTGTAGAATAAACTGTTCTACGTTTTGTGTTGTAAAGTGGTAGCGATGCAAATTAAAAAATGAAATGAAGTCCTCCTGTTGCATTTTCTGCAACCATTTCATGATGGTAATACCTTGGTAGTGAGGACCTTGTCTGCTTCCCTCATTAATAGTCTCTCTCAGTCTCTGTTCTCCTGCAGTTTCCAGACTCCACAGGGCCACCTCTGAGAACCGGTGAGCCTTTGTCTTGGTCAGGCAGTTAATCCCCCCTCCAAGTGCCCACTAATACTGCAGATGAGATTGAATATAACTATGAATGAATAAATGCGCATAAAGCAGGAAGATTGAAAGTAGACGGTTTGATATCACCATCTGTTTAGCATGTGCCTGCCTAAAAGAAGGTGCTTTTGCCTATTGTGAGAGGGCAAGGTGGTGGCAATGATCCAACAATGATGCTGTCAGAGATCCAGCAGTACAGACCTCTCTTGCAATGCCTACTACTTCATATAATCAATACAGCAAAATCTGGCAACACACAAATGGAAAATTGGTGCTCTTGTGACTTGGAAAACGCGATAATTTGCTCATAATTTTCAGGTGGTCTCACAGTGGTAGAATTTCTGGAATTAGCCAATCTCTCGCTAATCTGAACCCATTTACAACATTGTCCATGTAAATTTAATAAATAGCGCATCTTCATTTCTTTTGTCGGAGCTCCAGACACTTCCGTGAATGGAGGATTTATTTTGAGCTATTGTACAGTCCTTTAGCTCACTTCTAATTTGCAGTTGAAATGCTTTTAAGAGTTCTATCTCCACTGACCGACTCACCATCTGTTCAATCATTAGGGTGGCACGGTGGTGCAGCGGTAGAGTTGCTGCCTTACAGCGAATGCAGCGCCGGAGACCCGGGTTCGATCCCGACTACGGGTGCTGTCTGTACGGAGTTTGCACGTTCTCCCCGTGACCTGCGTGGGTTTTCTCCGAGATCTTCGGTTTCCTCCCACACTCCAAAGATGTACAGGTTTGTAGGTTAATTGGCTTGGTAAATGTAAAAATTGTCCCTAGTGGGTATAGGATAGTGTTAATGTGCGGGGATTCGCTGGTCAGCGCGGACCCGGTGGGCCGATAGGGCCTGTTTCCACGCTGTATCTCTAAACTAAACTAAACTAAACTAATCTCCTGACAATCTTAGCCCGGAGTTTATGGGATCAGTTATTCTGTTAATATATGAACAATTAGTAATCCTGCAGCATGAATACGGAAACCAGAAAGTTTAACATGCTATCATGGGAATTGTATAAACACCTGGGATTGGTGACAAAAGCTAACATTTTCCAAAGCTTGTGCCTGATTTTACTCTGTTCATTATACAAACTATATTTATTCTCATCTCCAAATTTCCAAATGACCTCCTGTCACAGCTACATTGCCCTGAAACCATCTTGTACGCACTCAAAGCATTAAGATTTGTCCATTCTTCAACTCTTATGACTTGTCCCCCGCTCTGCACTCTCTAAAGTCCTTGCATTTTAATTTTGATCGATAGTTTGCAAACAGGATAACCTTATCACTGCTTTTATTTGATATTTTTCCTCACCATTTCCCCCCTCCTTAATAAACAATTCATTTACTGATGACATGCATCTGGTCCTAATGCCCATTGGCATCATACCCAGTGGTTGCTGTGAACTAAGTGGTGAGATTTGTTTGTCCGTAGGGCTGTCTTTCCAAGATTGGACATATACTAGCTTAAAACTGGTGCACCTTAATTTTCCTAGTGGTGGTCAGTAGCGATCAGGAGGGTTAAACTGCACCCTAGCCCAAGGTCATTAAATTGTCCTCCTCCGCATGTGACAATATCAGTGACAGTATTGCAAAATAAAGGGAAATATTTAAATAACACTCTCATTCTAACAATGACATTCTAACATTATTCTTTCCTTCTTAATTGCAATTGTAACAAAGGGATTAACCGGAGTCGCTGCCTCAAAAAGGCAGCCAGCATCATCAGAGATCCACACCACCCTGGCCACACTCTCATTTCATCTCTCCCACCAGGAAGAAGGTATAGGAATCTGAAAACTGTAATGTTCATGTTCAGGAAGAGCTTCTTTCCTACAACCATTAGGCTGCAACTCAGTCTGAAGAAGGGTTTCGGCCCGAAACGTTGCCTATTTCCTTCGCTCCATAGATGCTGCCTCACCCGCTGAGTTTCTCCAGCATTTTTGTCTACCTTCGATTTTCCAGCTTCTGCAGTTCCTTCTTGAACAGGCTACAACTTCAAATAGACTATTATTGTTATTAATGCACTATTATTGTTATATATATATGTGTGTGTGTGTGTGTGTGTGTGTGTGTGTGTGTGTGTGTGTGTGTGTATGTGTATATATACATACACTGTATATATATACACATGTGTATATATACATACACTTAACATTTATCTCGTTTACAGTGTACTATGTTTACATATTCTGTTGTGGTGCTGCAAGTAAGAATGTCATTGTTCTCTCTGGGACATATGACAATAAAACACTCTTGACTGCTGTACTCTGTGTTGGAAATAATAAGCAGCGTTGCCGCTTTTTAAAGGCTACTTCTCAGTAGCATTCCCGATTGTGTATTGATTTCCAATTGCATTGAGTTCGTTCCACTAAGGGCTTTGTGCGCCCTGGTCCGGGTCATAAAGATGAAACTGTTGCACTCTTGCCATTCTCAGCCTCGTGTTAAGTTTTATATTTACAAATCTCTTGCGCGCTATTCCATGAGCTGATCTATTAAATCAACAAGAAAATGAGCTCAAGCTTGAAAGTCAGCCAAAGTAAATTCAGGGAGGAAAAGGAATTACGTTTCTGGGGTCAAAACGTTTAGTAAATGCCTGTTAATTACGTGCCATGGGGAATTGTTGTCACAGAGGTTTTCTGAGAACTTTATTTTCGTTATTTGTGATGCCAAGCATTACAAATTCTTGCCTACTGCACTTGTGGTTCTGGTCTGAGATTAAATCATATAAAGCATTTATTTATTTGTGCTGCTAATGATGTATTTAAACCAAGGTTAAAATCTTGGCCAGCAGGCTTCCCTTCACAGCACAGTAGGTAAGTTCATTGAATAAATCACATGAACAAAGGAGACAAAAATGCTGGAGAAACTCAGCAGGTGAGGCAGCATCTATCTATAGATCGAAGGAAATAGGTGACGTTCTGGGTTGAGACCGTCAACAGCTCTACATCGGTGAGACCAAGCTTGGCGATCGCTTCGCCCAACACCTCCGCTCAGTTCGCATTAACCAACCTGATCTCCCGGTGGCTCAGCACTTCAACTCCCCCTCCCATTCTGAATCCGACCTTTCTGTCCTAAGCCTCCTCCATGGCCAGAGTGAGTCCCACGGCAAATCGGAGGAGCAGCACCTCATATTTTGCTTGGGTAGTTTACAACCCAGCGGTATGAACATTGACCTCCAATTTCAGGTAGTCCTTGCTTTCTCCCTCCTTCCCTGCTCTCCCACAGCCTACTGTCTCCGCCCTGCCCTCCCCACCCCCACATCAGTCTGAAGAAGGGTGTCGACCCGAAACTTCACCTATTCCTTCGCTCCATAGATGCTGCCTCACCCACTGAGTTTCTCCAGCATTTTTGTCTACCTTCGATTATTCCAGCATCTGCAGTTCTTTCTTAAACATGAACAAGGGATGTCTTTAGTTCTAGTCTGTGCACAGTTAACCAAGATAAATAATTTGTATTTACATTGCGGCCTCAGGATTTGAGGGCAGATGACCAGAAGCTTGATCAATGGGTTGGGTTTTACAGAGGCTTGTAAAGCAGGAAAGAGAGTCAGAAGGCATTAGAGAATGATTTCATGAGCAGATGAACACATGGCTGCCAGGAAAAAAGCCATTAAATTTGGAAGAGACCAGAATGAGAAAAATACAAATGGATTGCAGGGTTTTAGGGCTGGAAGGGATCAGAGAGATAAGGAGGCATAGAATCAAGGAACAATTTGGAAACCAAAGAGAGTTTAAAAGTGTGCTAAAGCAGGAGATGATGGATATCCATATATCCGTATAGATGATGGATACAAATCCATTATTCATAAAGTCTGGTACCATAAAATTTTGGGATATTGTGCATGTAAAGACATTAGAAATACTTTTCCGAGTTAGGAATAAAAGCCTTCCTGTTAGTATTCAAAACATTTTTTAATTAAGAGAAGGACATTATAATTTAAGAGGGTGTGTATTTTGAAACATGTAAAGTGAGAACCAATGTCAAATATAGATGTGTCTCAGTTTTGGGAGTCAAATTATGGAACGGGCTTAGTGATGAGTTGACATTTTTTAGCTCTCTGTCGAGTTTCAAAAAAGCCTTAAAATGTAAAATAATGAAGGATTATAATGTAAAATGATTAAAATGTAAAATAAGTAAGGATTACAATTTAGAGTAAATTTTATTTTTTTTCTTTCCTTTGTAATGCTGATATTCTGGGTTATCTTATCTTATGGATTGTATAGGATAGGCAAAAATAAGCTTTGTGACTTCAGCCTATTCCTTTTTCGGTCATTGATTATGTGAACGTTGTGTGAAATGGATACAGTGTTGGTTCATATTCACACAGATTGTAAAATTGTGTTCTTTTTAATGTATGACCGAAATAAATGATTCATTCAAAAAAATATATATGTATTTATATATATCAGCAAGGATGGAGGGGATGTGTGAATGGGATGGAGGAGCATGTGGAACTCGGTAGCAGAGTTCTGATCTCAGATTTCTGTGGCATCAATGAGAAGACCAGCCAGGAGTGCGGTGAAATAGTCAAGTCCAAAGGTAAAAAAAAACAGATGTGCGATTTAGCAGCAGTTGAGTTGAGGCAGGGTTAGTATTGGACTATGTTATGCTGGTGGAAATAGACGGTGTTGGTGATAACAGGAAAGGATTTGAAGCTCCGCCCAATGGTGAAAGATGGAGCTCAGGCCACAAACAGTGTGGTTCAGGTTTAAGCAGATGCCAGGGGAGGGACTGAGTCCATGGCTGGGGAATGGATGAGATCTGGACAGTGGTTTCACCCTTCACAGATACTGAGCAGGAGAAGAATTTTGCCAAGTTATTTACTGTCTCGAAATAGGAGCCAACATAATCAAAGACTTGTCCCACCCTGGTTGTTCCTCCTTCCCCCTGAACCCACCTGGCAAAAGGTACGGAAGATTGAAAGTGAGAACTACTGACTCACGAGCAGCCTCTTCCCCTTCATTATCAGGCTTCTGAATGGACCTTCCATATGCTAAAGTACTGTTCAATTCACCTCTACCCCATTGACGACATTGGACTTTGTCTAAGGAACTGCTGACAACTATATTCTGCACTCTGCATCTTCACCTTTATCTATTGTACTTGAGTTTGAACTGATTGTATCCATGTATGGATAACACACAAAACAAAACTTTTCACTGTACCTCAATACTTGTGACATTAATAATCTACCTGAAGTTAACCTAAATCTACTGTAGTGGATAATTACACATTTATACTTTTCATTTAGAATCTCAAAGTCAAAAGTCAAAATATCCTTTATTGTCATTCAGACCTTTCGTGCCTTGCAGTCATACACATAATAAAAATAACAAAAACACACAACAAACACAAATTTAACATCCACCACAGTGAGTTCACCAGGCACCTCCTCACTGTGATGGAAGGCAAAAGTCTTTAAGTCTTTGTCTCTTCCCTCCTGGTTCTCCTTCTGCGCCGAGGCGATCCAGGCCTCCGATGTTGTGACCCCGCCGGGTGATGGTAAGTAAGTCAATCCCGCGGCTGAATCCAAGCACCACGAACGGGCCGGTTCAAACTCCGCGGCCCGGGCCGGTCGAAGCTGCCGAAGCTGCCGCCCTCCAGTCCAGCGGACGAAGCTGTTGTTGCGGGAGTTCCGGAGAACAGGTCACCAACCTGTGACCTGCGAGCTCCCGACGATGTCGTCAACTGGGCCCGCGGCCGAGTCCACCGGACCCGCGGCCGAGCCTCCGAGGTCAGGCCGCCGCCTCCGGAACGCCGCCACAGCTCCAAGGTCGGGCCGCTACCGCTGCCGGAACGGCGCCACAGCTCCGAAGTCGAGTCGTCGCTGCTGGAACGCCGGAACGCCGCCACAGCTCCAAGGTCGGGCCGCTACCGCCGCCGGAACGGCGCCACAGCTCCGAAGTCGGGTCGCCGCTGCTGCTGCCGCCGCCGCCGGAACGCTGCCACAGCTCCAAGGTCGGGTTGCCGGAACGCCGCCACAGCCCCGAGGCCGCCAGCTCCGCCATTAGGCCTTAGCGCAGACGGAGACGGAGACGGGGGATACGACAAGAAAATCCCCCCGAAGGAAGAGACCAAAAACATGTTTCTTCCCCCCCCCCCCCCACACACAACCCAATAAACCAAAATAGTAAGATTAAACGAGAACTTACCAGTTTGAAGTTTGATCTGTATTTTATGAGGAGTTACGATGAGGGATTACGTGAAGAACCCGCTCAGTGCGCAGGCGCGGCATACTTCCACGCAGCGGTGTGGAATCACAGATAGACACAGGTATTTGAAGTAAACATAGTAAAGAAAAGGAGACATCAATTTATTAGTTTGATCCATATAATGAGGGTGGGAGCGGAGGGCACGTAATCCCTCATCGTAACTCCTCATAAAATACAGATCAAACTTCAAACTGGTAAGTTCTCGTTTAATCTTACTATTTTACTTCGGAGTCACGTGAGTGACTTCGTGAAGATTTCAAAGCTCTGTGATTTCAAACCGTGTAACAGTTTTATTTCACTCACTGCCGAAAGTTCTTGAGGGAGGAAGTGTTATCGTAATCAACCTATGAATCTGTTTCTCAAGAAACACAAAAGGTAGTTATTAACAATAACAAAATTAAAGTGCTCCCCCGGGCTTAACTTAAATATTTGCAGCTTGTAATATTTTCTCTGCAAATAAATCAGGTTTCATCAACGGCTTATTATAAAAGTTCTGAATGTCGTTTCCCTCGACCATCCTGCTGTATTCAGAATATGGTCAACCGGTACGTCCATTCTGTCGGCCGTTGATGTAGATGCTGCCCTAGTGGAATGAGATTTAAATGTATTAGTATCTATTCCGGCAGCCTTCAGTACCTGTTTGAGCCATCTTGAAATGGTTTGGCTCGTTACCCGGCCATGAGGTTACTTGTGGCTGACCCATAAGGCTTTTTCACTCCCTCTGATATTGTGGGTTGTGTCTATGTAATGTTGTAGATGGGTCACGACACACAACCGTGGCTTTTGTGGGTAGGCCCGGAATACCACCAGTGGATTAGCTGTTCCTGGCCTGCTTTGCTTCACCAGACCCTGTATGATGAATGTGATCTGATCTGGGGTGGTCACCATGTTGTCCAGCCTTAACTTGTGTAGTGACTGGACCCTCTGAGCGGATACGAGTGCCATCAACATGAGCGTCTTTAGTGTAGATTGCTCGAGGCTGAGGGATCTGGCTGGTGGCCATTCCCTGAGGTATGTCAGGACCACACTGATATCCCAAATATGGGTATACCTGGGTTTAGGGGCTTGATATCATAAATGCCCTTCATCAGTTTTACCACCAGTGGATGGGATCCCATTGCCTGTTGTCCTGCTGGTTTGAGATAAGCAGAAAGAGCACTTCGCGCTGTGTTGATGGCACTGTAACTGATCCCTTCATCATGGTGTAGATGGGCCAGGAATTCCAGTACGTTGGTGGCTGTGGCTGTTGCATACGTTGTCCCTGTTTCCTGGCAGTACTTCTCCCATTTTCTTATGCTGATTCAGTACTGCCTCTTGGTGGATGTTCAAAGGGATGCCGACATGGTGGTGATGGTTCGTTCGGACAATCCCTGTTCCAGGTAAGATCTATTCAAAGCCTGCAACCCAGGAGTTTAATTTTCTCATGGCATGGGTGGCTTATGCCTGATACTGGGTGAGTTAATAATCCTGGATCACTGGGAAAGACCATTGGTGACTCAACCACCATGTCATGTAGAACCGGGAACCATGGCTGTGTAGGCCAGTCGGGCACCATCAAAATTCCAGAAGCAGAGTCCATCTGTATTTTGCGAAGTACCCGACTGATGAGGCAGAAGGGAGGGAAAGCATAGAAGAAGACATTTCCCCAATCCAGCGTGATGGCATGTATCGCTGCTGCCTCTGGGTCTGGTTCCCAAGCGACATATATAGGTAACTGGTGATTTCGTCTTGATGCAAATACATCGATATCTGGCGTTCCATACTGCTTAATAACTTTAGCAAATACTTTTAGGGTTGAACATCCATTCGATGTTATCATTGAATTTGCATGACCTGGTGTCTGCCACTGTGTTTAGCTTACCTGGTAGATAAGTAGCTGATAGCCAAATATGTCTTTCGACACACCATAGCCAAATCACATTGACCAATTTGTCGCATGATTTTATGCCACCCATATGGTTAATATAAGCCACCACCGTAGTATTATCAATCTGTAACCGAACATGCAAGTGCTGCATATTAGATACATATGCTTTTAACCCATAAAAGGCGCCCAACATCTCTAGATAGTTAATGCCCAGTGTCAGTAGTAATGATGACTCTAGGTTAGTCCATCTACCACCTGTGCTGGATATAGTTAGTTGCTCCCCAGCCTTGAGCACTGGCATCTGTTTGAAGAACTAAAGTAAGGTTAGTGATGATGATAGAGCTGAAACTATGCCAAACATTTTCTGCCCACCACTGTAGCTGATACTGCTTCAGTGGGTAATTACATGACACGAACATCGTGACCTGTATGTCATTTTAGTGCCTGTACCTTTGCTGTTTGTAAATTTTGATAGTGCAAAGGTCCGCATTGTGTAGCTGGAAATGCTGCTACCATTTTCCCAATCACTCTTGGGACTTGTCGAATAGTTGGTCCTTTGTTGACCATTAAATAGTTGCATGATTGTGCTAATGCAACCATTTTTATTTTTATTTTTTATTTTTTATTTTTTATTTTTATTTATTTATTTTTATTTTCCTTTTGGCAAGGTAACAGTCATATGGACTGAGTTAATTGTGAAGCCCAGGTAGTCCATAATAGTGGATGGCTTCAACTTAGATTTATCTGGATGTAGGACGAACCCCAGAGTTTCGAGGAGCTATTTTGTAGCTGATACTGCTGCCACAGCCATTCCATCGTTTTCCCTACTATCTGAATATCATCCAGGTATGCCATGACAATATGTGTTTGTTTCTTAGTCTTGCCATGGCTATTTTCAATATTTTGATGAATAATCTTGGGGCTGAGGTTAGCCCATTGGGCAATGCGTTGTACTGCCTCAGCTGCCCCAACCAGATAAATTGTAGGTATCTGCAATGATCCTTGTGTATGGGTATTAGATAGTAAGCATCTTTCAGATCAATGCTTGCCATGAAGTATCCTTTGGAAATCAGTTGTTTGGCAGTAACAACTGTCTCCATTTTGAAATGTATATACTCAACAAACTTATTTAGTGATGTTAAGGCAATGATGATGCGACATCCACCATCTTTTTTGGTTTTATTTGATACAAATTCCAAAGGTTCATGTTTGGTCTTTTGGATGACCTCTCCACTAATGCTGTTGAGTATATACTTATCACACGTGACAGTAACCCATGCTTCTTTAAACCAGTGTAAGCTCCCCTCTGTTAGTAAAGCACCCTTATTCTCTATATGCTGGCAGGAACCAGACCCACCTACCTCCATGTTCAGTGGTGTTTCTTTTGTTTCCTGATGTTTTTGTAGGTTTTGCTTGTCTGACGTGCTGGCGATGTTGGGGGGTGGCGCATTTTCCATGGGGTCCGCTGTGGGCCCTGATCTAAAAAAGATCTTTTGGGGATAAAATGCGGTCCCCGAGCTTTCACCAGTCCCATATTGAGGACGTCGACTGGTGGATGCCATGGGGTGCTGCCGCTTGGGTATTGTAGCTCTTGGTTTGCTCGTCCCAGGGCCTGCCCTCATGAGGCCGAAAGATGTCGCTGCTTCCTCCATGTCCCTCAGTTTTTTGTTGAGGTCTTTCCCAAATAACAGAGCGTCCGTCTCTGCAGCTGGGGCTCTGCACAACCCAGCAAATTTGGGATTGAGGGCAGGTCTATGTTTCCCCGCCGGAGATTGTGTATCTCAAATTGTGTGTTGCACATCAGTGCCAGCACATCCTGCTGGCAAGTATCCATCTCCGTACTTTGCACAGAACGAGCAAAGGCTGTAATGGCCGACGTCCGGAGCCTTAGGATCCGCTGTAGCTTGATTTCATGGTTACACATGTTTGACCCCACGTGACCCCAGATCTGGCTGTTCACAGTCTTCACTCTGAGGGCCTCACAGTTCTCTGGTGCTGTATAAAATTCAAGCACCTCAAGAAGTACCTTCTCCTGCAAGGGCTTATTTGACAGATGATTGATGCTGGCCGCCATGTTTGGTTCCAGCGGTCTTCCAGCACGTGGGGTTGCTACATAGCGGTCCACCACACCCAGCAGCTCTTCCTGCTCCTGCACCCCTTGCATACTGCCGAATTCTTCCGCCAGCCCCTTTCCAGACCAGCCCAACCCTGGTCACCAATGCTAGCCTCCAGTAATGAGGGAGCAGAGGGCAGTGCCCAAGACACTGTGGAGGAGGTGCCTGACCTACCTCCGCGAGAACGCTCCTTCTGCGTAGCTCGCTGGAGCATCTGCTCCAAGAGCTGTTATAAGCTCTGGCGGCTGTCTCTCCTCCGTGTAGGTGGAGACATGTCCCCATCCGACAAATTAGACATTACCGGCCGGTTGCTCTCATGGCTTTGCTCCCTGTCCGCTGTGCAGGCATTAGCGGGACTGGGCTCGGCTCGGTGTCGGGGATAGCGGAGCGCTCTATGAGCGGTCCTGCCGCCTGTTGCTGCCCCCCTGAGATTAAACGCTCCTCTGGTGGAGTTGAGCTGGGGGCAGTTCTGTTGGAGAGTCTTCTGGTGAGTGTACTTATTTGCTAAGAACACCCACCCTCTCTTTCTCCGTTAGACTAGTTGAATATACTCACCCAACGGTCCGTTTTTCAAAATGCAGCCGGAGCGCCTTCCTCCAGCTGCCGCCGCTGTTGCACTGCTGGCGTAATGCCGCGCCTGCGCACTGAGCGGGTTCTTCACAAAGTCACTCACGTGACTCCGAAGTAAAATTAACTAAAACAGGACAAAAGAACAAAAAAAAAGAAAAAACAGACGGACTGCAGGCGAGCCGCAGCTGCTAAGGCAACACCGCCACAAGTGCATCTCCCATGCACTTATCCACTTGCTCAACTTGCTGACATAGCTTTAAAGCCTTTTTCCATTCTGCTCTCAATTCATGATCCAGTTTCATCGAGTTTCATGTCATTGACAAATATAGACATATTTCCCCTCAGTTCCCTCTTCCAAATAATGGATAGAATCGTGAATAACAGTGTACACCACAAAGTACTACAATCAGTTTCAAAAGCTTAGGAGTACAAATGCTTGCACTAATAATCACAACATGAGCAAAATGGAGAGCATCAGGGGTGGGGTTCTTCATGTGATAGAAGCAGAATTAGGCCATTCGGTCCATCGTCTACTCCGCCATTCAATCATGGCTGATCTATCTCTCCCTCCTAACCCCAATCACCTGCCTTCCCCCGTTAACCCATGACACCCGTACTAATCAACTTGACCTTATATCTTCTAAAATCCAACAGCAGCAAAGGGTTAATTTTCTAAGTTCGCAAGACTCTAGATTGGACGCCTCAATCTCTGGCATCAAAGATAAGGCTCGGTGAACAAAACAGTGTCCTGATGAGCACAGTAAGTGAACAAATCAAAGAACAATCCTCAGGCCTGTCATCTGAAAATGAAAGGCATTTGTCATATTAAATGCAATTTAAAAAAAAAATCAGTGAAGATATTGCACACTGAACAATGGACTCTCACTGTATTCTGCATTGGCTCCTTTGTTCTCTCATTTTACATGTGAACTGCCTGAAATAGAGTCTTGCTGGCTTTTATAAGCTGGTACATTGGACCCAGACTAAGAATCCGTCCGTAGCTGGGGACATTTGACAGCGACTTTCACTGCTTGAAGCCAACTGCTGGTGGCAACCTTCAGTAACCATCACCAATATTCCTCCTCAACACCATCAAGAGAAACCAAGCTCTGAAGGTCTACGTTCATGTGTAGAGATAAGCCGGACCAAAATAAGAACTACAGAATCACACTTTTCAGTGCAGACAATATTTCTAGACATTTGGGACAAAACTGAGAAATTTCACTAGGTCATGCAAACTTTCCATGTGGCAAAATCCTCGTTGGTATATTCAACAGTTCATTCATTCATTCATTCAATAATTCATTCATTCAACAGTAGACTAGTGCTCTACATGGTAGCAAGAGTAGTCCATACATTCAACCTGGCAATGGTGCCCTGTTAATAACAAAAACACCTTACCTGCCTGAATTTGCACATGTCGGTTGCCTCTACCTACTGCACAATGCAACTTTTAGGTCTCCAGGGATCCTGCCTTTGTAAAATGTGTTGACTCAGGTTTAGTTTAGTTTAGTTTAGAGACACAGCATGGAAACAGGCCCTTCGGCCCACCGAGCCCGGATCGCCCAGCGATCCCTGCACATCAACACTATCCTACACATACTAGAGACAATTTACATTTTATACCAAGCCAATTATCTTACAAACCTGGACATCTTGGGAGGAAACTGAAGATCTTAGAGAAAACACACGCAGGTCACGGGGAGAACGTACAAACTCCATATAGACAGCACCCGTAGACAGGGTCGAACTCGGGTCTCTGTTGCTGTAAGGCAGTAGTTCTACTGCTGCTCCACCGTGGCCGATTAGGAAAAGGGGAGATGCAGCGAGACCTGGGTGTCATGGTACACCAGTCATTGAAAGTAGGCATGCAGGTGCAGCAGGCAGTGAAGAAAGCGAATGGTATGTTAGCTTTCATAGCAAAAGGATTTGAGTATAGGAGCAGGGAGGTTCTACTGCAGTTGTACAGGGTCTTGGTGAGACCACACCTGGAGTATTGCGTACAGTTTTGGTCTCCAAATCTGAGGAAGGACATTCTTGCCATAGAGGGAGTGCAGAGAAGGTTCACCAGACTGATTCCTGGGATGTCAGGACTTTCATATGAAGAAAGACTGGATAGACTCGACTTATACTCGCTAGAATTTAGGAGATTGAGAGGGGATCTTATAGAAACGTACAAAATTCTTATGGGGTTGGACAGGCTAGATGCAGGAAGATTGTTCCCGATGTTGGGGAAGTCCAGGACAAGGGGTCACAGCTTAAGGATAAGGGGGAAATCCTTTAAGACCGAGATGAGAAAAAACTTTTTCACACAGTGGTGAATCTCTGGAACTCTCTGCCACAGAGGGTAGTTGAGGCCAGTTCATTGGCTATATTTAAGAGGGAGTTAGATGTGGCCCTTGTGGCTAAAGGGATCAGGGGGTATGGAGAGAAGGCAGATACGGATACTGAGTTGGATGATCAGCCATGATCATATTGAATGGCGGTGCAGGCTCGAAGGGCCGAATGGCCTACTCCTGCACCTATTTTCTATGTATCTATGTATCTATGTGCCGCCCTGATCTCTTTCATTGGGTTAATCCCCCTCATCAATTTGTTGATTTCACCAATCTGCTGCCATTTATCTACGGAGATCATTTCTGATAATCATTGATATCTTACAATGATCTCCTTTCAGTTTTGATGGTGTGATACTGAGAAAAACTGTTACATCCCAAATTGATCATCTTAGAGCAGCTGAAGCAGTAAACTTTCCTTGCAAGCCACGGACAATGGACTTTGGAACCCAGTCATTATGGATATTACCACTTTCCCTCTGCATGTTGCAAGTTACACATTCCATGCAAGTATTTTAGACAGATCCTGAGCATATCATTGAACACATTCCTCGTGCAAAATTTGTTGACAGCATGGAGAATATTCAGACGCAAGGAACTGCAGATGCCAATTAAAAAGAAGATAGTGACTGCTAGAGTAACTCAGCGGGTCAGGTAACATTACTGTTGGAGAGTGACGTGATGGGTGCGGAGGTGAAAGTGAAGGAGGATGGAACTCTATCTTTGTTCCGTCTGGGGAGGGGGAGAGCCAGAACTACAGGATGCGGGTGAGTGATCAATCTATCACAGCAGGGGCAAGCACATTGACATGTCCGAGTATGGAAAGCCTCATCTTGGAAGCAGATGTGGTGGAGACATAGAAATTGAGAGTTGGGGGCAGGATCTTTGCACGCGGCAGAGTGGAGAAGGTGTAGTCCCGATAAATGTGGGAGTGAGTAGGTTTGTAGCAAACGTCAATCAATAGTCTGTCCCCTGTGATGGAGACAGAGATCAGGAAAGGGGAGAGGGATATCAAAGATAGTCCAAGTGAATTTGAGGTCAGGATGGAAGTTAGTGGTGAAGTTAATGAATGCAACCAGTTCTGCAGGGATGCAGGAGGCAGCCCCGATGCAGTCGTCAATGTAGCAGTGAAGGGGTTGGGGATGGTGCCAGTGTCTGTTAAAAACAAGGACTGTTCAACATTATTGACCATGTTTGGTCCATATCCCTCCAAACCTGTCCTATCCAGGTACCTGTTCCTTAAACGTTGGGATAGTCCCTGCCTCAACTACCTCCTCCGGCAGCTTGATCCATACACCCACCACCCTTTGTGTGAAAAAGTTACCCCTCAGATTCTTATTAAATCTTTTACCCTTCACCTTAAACCTATGTCCTCTGGTCCTCAATTCACCTACTCTAGGCAAGAGAATTTGTGCATCTTCCTGATTATTCCTCTCATGATTTTATTCATTTCTATAAGATCACCCCTCATCCTCCTGCACTCCAAGGAATAGAATCCCAGCCTACTCAACCTCTCCCTATAGCTCAGACACTTGAGTCCTGGCAACATCCTTGTAAATCCTCTCTATATCCTTTCCAGCTTGTCAAGTTGTGAAGCTGGAGATAATATGTCCTATTTGGGAATCTACCTTTGAGTTACTTGAACTAATTGTAAGTAATAAAGAAATATAGTTACTAGGCAAAATCATGTCGTAAGTCATGTGATAGCAGCAGAATGAGGCCATTCAGCCTATCAGGTCTACTCTGCCATTCAATAATGGCTGATCTATCTCTCCCTCCGAAGCCCATTCTCCTGCCTTCTCCCCATAACATCTGACACCCATACTAATCAAGAATCTATCTCTGCTTTAAAAATATCCATTGACTTGGCCTCTATAGCCTTCTGTGGCAAAGAATTCCACACATTCACTACCCTCTGACAAAATAAATTCCTTCTCATCTCTGGTCAACACTGGTCAAGAAGGCTCACCAGCGTCTCTTCTTCCTGAGGAGACTAAAGAAGGTCCATCTGTCTCCTCAGATTCTGGTGAACTTCTACCGCTGCACCATCGAGAGCATCCTTACCAACTGTATCACAGTATGGTATGGCAACTGCTCTGTCTCCGACCGGAAAGCACTGCAGAGGGTGGTGAAAACCGGCCAACGCATCACCGGTTCCTCACTCCCCTCCATTGAGTCTGTCCAAAGCAAGTGATGTCTGCGAAGGGCGCGCAGCATCGTCATGGACTGCTCTCACCCCAGCCACAGACTCTTTACCCTCCTCCCATCCGGGAGGTGCTACAGGTCCCTCCGTTGCCGAACCAGCAGGTTCAGGAACAGCTTCTTCCCTGCGTAGTTACACTACTGAACTCTGCACCTCGGTGATTGCCAGTCATCCCCCCCCCCCCCCCCCCCCCGGACACTCCTTCCCCAAGAAAAATGTCACCACTGATACTGCTGTACATATATATATATTTTACTGCTCATTATTCCTAAGTTCGCTCTTCTGGGTGAGATGCGAACTGCATTTCGTTGTCTCTGTACTGTACACTGCACAATGACAATTAAAGATTGAATTGAATTGAATTAAATCTCCTTCCTAAAGGAACGTCTTTTAATTCTGAGGCTATGACCCCTAGTCCTAGACTCTCCCACTGGTGGAAACATCCTCTCCACATCCACTCCATCCAAGCCTTTCACTATTCTGTACGTTTCAATTAGGTCCTCCCTGAGAAACTCCAGCGAGTGCAGGCCCAGTGCCGTCAAATGCTCATCATATGTTAACCCACTCATTCCTGGGATCATTCTTGTAAACCTCCTCTGGACCCTCTCCAGGGCCAGCACATCCTTCCTCAGATATGGGGCCCAAAATTGCTCACAATATTCTTGGTTCTTGGTCCTAGGTTTCTTGGTCCTCCAAAATATTCCAAATGGAATTTAAACTGGAGTTGGTGGAGGGAGGACTTAAGCCAGAAAGGGTTTTTGGAAGAAAGAGCTGCCTTAAATTTAGTTGCATCTGGTTGGGTAACTAAAGTAGGGTGGAGATTATTCCATGTTGTAATTGTGCGGGGGAAGAATGAATTGCTGTACACATCTGTCTTGGTAGCTGGAATCACAAATTGGATCGAATGCCCTCGTCTGCTCCTAATTGGTTTGGGTTCGGTGTAGGTCTTGTAATCTATGTCGAGCTGACCAGTGCCCTATAGAGCCTCAGCATTACACCCCTATGTAAGGCATTGTGGGTTGTGGTTTATTGTGCGCTGCATTTAATTGGCAATATAGGCATGTGGGCATCGCAGACAATGCCTTTGTTAATTGTCCATCCTAACTGACCTAAAGAGGGCGGTAGTGAGCCTCTACCTACACCCCCCCCCCCAACACCCTCATTTTGAACATCTGCCGGTGTGCATTTGAATAGGAAAGGAGCAGAGATATTGAAGGAACAGAGCGATATACTTCCACAGTAGCATAGGTGATATAAACGTATATGTATGTGCACAAAACAGAGAGGTGGGGAAACTTGCACGTTATGTCGTTTTCTTTAAAGGAAATTAGGACACAGCTTTCATTTGTAATTGTATTTTTAATGTAAATTATTTCACCTGAAGGGTTTTTGAAACACGTACGACTGTGCTTTCTGCTCTGCTTCCTTATGTTTTCAAAGCAACGATGTTCTTTTTACAAGGTGGAATTCTTTTACTGGTGATATATTTGAACAATGATGAATACACAAGGGCCGTGATATTCATGGTGTTCCACCATCATGCGGTAATCTGCCATGTCCCATAAGAAATTATCTTCCGTGTAAAAGAATATAGAAGAGAACAGCACAGGAACAGGATCTTGCTGCTCACGCTCTCAGTTTCCTCCTATACGCCAAAGATGTACAGGTTTGTAGGTTAATTGGCGTGGTGTAAATGTAAATTGTCCCTAGTGTGTGTAGGACAGTGTTAATGTGCCGGGATCGCTGGTTGGTGCAGGCTCGGTGGGCCGAAGGGCCTGTTTGGAACAGGCTCTGTGTGTGTGCTGACCTTAATCCAATCAAAAGTAATGCAATCTGCCTGCACATGGTCTACATCTCTGCATGTTTGTGCACCTGTCCAAATGCCTCTTAAACATTGCTATCATATCTGCTTCAAACACTTCCTCTGGCAGTACATTCCAGACATGTACAACTTTCTAAACTGTGTAGAATAAAACTGCCTTGTAAATCTCCTTTAAACTTTCTCCCTCTCAATAGCAATGTTACAAAATGTTGAGATTTTAAAAATCAAGTCTGCAATTTATCCCATCAGATAAAGCATAAAAAGAAGTTTAATTTGACACCTAATTCATTTTCATTATCTTCAGTATTAAAAAAGTTCTGGCCATTTTCATACTCTGAAATTAGCATCTTGTTCCCTATTGCTTTTCCATTGACTTAACTCAAAAGCTGTGATCAAGGACAGTCAAAAGCCCATTACTTTCTTAAAAATTAAGAGAACTGAGTGAAATTTTCAGTAATTATAGATTGAAGCATTCTGAAACAAATATGAAACAATCTTACTTGGATGACCTGAAATTAAAGCATATAATTAGTTAGTTACCTAATTGTAGCTAATTACAAAATTCAATTACTAGATCTAAACATCTATCAATTTCTTAAGAAAAGGTTAACATTTTTAAAATAGCCTAAGTGTCCAAATAACATTCACACAAGAATTCACAATATAACATGATTTTTTAAATCTCATTGTCATGTATAGGCCAAATGGAAGGAATTTAGTGTTTAATTCCCGTAAATTAATGGCCATTTTAATCATCTTGCGAGTGGGATTTTGTGGAACGCGATCGTTTGGAACGTTGCGGTTGCGGTGAATTTAAACCCCATATCGGCAGGAAAAAACACTGCCGGTTCGTATGGGTCCTAAGTCACCTTTTCGCAACGTAAAATTTTGATTAAAGGCATCCTAAGAAGCACGTTTATATGTAAAATAAACGGCTTTCACCTGTCCCGTGCGTGAAATCCGTCCCCGTTGTCGGTGTTGACGGCTTTAGAAGTTGATTTTTAAATTACTCCTGCTATTAAAATATCCAGTGCAGTTTTAAAAAAACTTAATAAAACCGATGTCCGAGCGATTATTCTTCAGCAGCTAAACAGCCAGACAAAAATCGATTTCAACAGGCTGGCAAATAACCACATTTTAAACCCCGCCCCCCTCTCAAAGGCGCCAAAGTCGTGCACACGGCCAGTGACAGAACTGCAGCGCCGCTGAAGGTAAGTTTTGTAACATAACTACTCTCAACTTAAATCTAAGACCTTGAGTGTTTGACATTTGTACCCTGCGAAAAAGCCTGTGACTATTTACTCCGTCTATGCCACTCATTTTTTTAGAGTTCTGTCAGTCTGCTCCAGAGCAAACAAACCACATTAGGTAATACCCTCTAATCCAGACAGCATCCCGGTGATCCGCTTTTGCAACCTCTGCAAAGCCTCCACATCTTTCCTGCAGAGTGGCAACCAGAACTGCACACAATACTCCAAATGTGGTCTTGCCATAGTTTCATCTCGCTGCAACATGGCTTCCTGACTTCTATACTCTGACTGATGAAGGCAAATATGCCGCATGCCTTCTTTACCACCTCATCCACTTGTGTTGTCACTTTCAGAGATCTGCGGACTTTTATCCCAAGATCCATATATACTTGAATGCTCCAAAGGGACCTGCCATTTACTCTATACAGTCCCTTTACATTTGACCATCCAAGGTGCAACTCCTCAGATTTGTATGGATTAAACTCCATCTGCCATATCTCTGGCCGCATTTTGATCTGGTCTAAATCCTGCTGAACCCTTAGACTATCTTCTTTCCTCTGCACAACCCTGTGAATTTTTGTGTCATCTTTAAATCCAACTAATCAATAGCATAATTAAAATGTATTGAATAGATATTTAAGTTTTCAATGTTTAAGAAAGAACTGCAGATGCTGGAAAAATTGAAGGTAGACAAAAATGCTGGAGAAACTCAGCGGGTGAGGCAGCATCTATGGAGCGACGGAATAGGTGACGTTTCGGGTCGAGACCGTTCTTCAGACTGAATGAAGGGTCTCGACCCGAAACGTCACCTATTCTTTCTCTCCATAGATACTGCCTCACCCGCTGAGTTTCTCCAGCATTCTGATCTACCTTTAAGTTTTCAATGCTTTGATCCGAGGACTATTGTGTTAAATATAACAATGAGAAGTTTTTGAGAGACTTGAAGGTCAAAATCCATTTAAATTTATGGGACCAAGGTGAGAGTTATTGGTGTAGTCGAACATCACGTAATGTGCTTTGTATTTTTCCTTGTGTTGCCCACATTTATAAATAATGTCTCTTACATCAATATCATTTTCCATTCAAACTGTAACCATGGTTACTGTTCTCCCGGTGAAACCAACAGATTCTAAACATCTATAAATGCAAACCAGGAGATTGTTGCAATTGTATTTAACGTACAACTTGGGATGGTGTGTAACTCCAATCGTGCATAACTAAAAAGATTAGCAGAAAATACATTTCTACAACTAAAATCTTGTATTGAAGCAAAGGTACATAATTGAGTTGTGAGGACATTGGGCAAATCCATTACATTACATCAGCTCCAAATCCTGATTTAATTAGATGACGGGTTGAAAGATGTCCAAATCAATAATACTAATGATCAATAATTTTCTTTCTGATTTTTTGGATGTACTCATTTCATTTTGCTTCTTGTTCAGAGTTATTCCAGCTTGGTACTCAGGACATCACAGCATTCGCTGATAATAAACATGGATGGTGGCAAAGTCTTTAGAGTTTCCCTCAGAGCCCCAGGTTGGGAAAGCAAATGTAATTTGGTTTCCTGTTTCCAATCACTTCCCACAGAGTCCTTATGGAAGTAAACATGTAGGAACACCGAAGATAGACACAAACAGCTGGAGTAACTCAGCGGGACAGACAGCATCTCTGGAGGAAAGGAATAGGTGACGTTTCGGGTCGAGACCCTTCTTGTCCTGACCTGAAATGTCACCAATTCCTTTTCTCCACAGATGCTGTCTGACCGGTCTTACTCCAGCTTTTAGTGTCTATCTTCGGTTTAAACCAGCATCTGCAGTTCCTTCCTACACAGGTAGGAACACTGGATAAATACAGGACATGACTCTACCATCCTGCCCCTTGAGTTGAATAACTTGCTGAGATTCACTGCTAAGGAATTTGAGGAACTCCATTTCATGAAGTAAATACTGAATAAAGAGAGAAATGTTGTCAAGATTTCAGCGGGTAGCACAAATGTCATCACCTCCTTTCAATTCTGCTTCACCAGTTTAACAAAGAAACTTCCAAGTGTTAATCATAAACTTGATTGCGAGGAAAATTGTTACAAGGCCATGGAAAGATTGAGCTTGCAAACGATTCACTGCTGCAATCTGTCATTTCAACCATGCCATCAATCCAACGGGCCTTGGCAATTACTCAACATCTCATCGCTAGTCTATTAATCATAGTCCCCCTTAGGATTTAGCCTGTAACTGAGAATTCTCTTCAGGATATGAGAAGCAATTCCTGTCAAGAAGAAATAATATTGATGAGTGTGAGAGACTGAAGAGCTGCCTCCTGTTCTGGCGTATCTGTGCAGTCTACGGACTTCCTCTTCTCAGTTGGGTGTGAATCACAACACTAGGCAACTCATAGGTTCAACTTGCCTGAGGCCTGGAGTAAAATAAAACCACCCCGGTTAACTTGGAATCGAAATGATGTAACTGTTAAATGCATGTTACATGTTGGTCAATTTATACGAAAAACTAAAAGAAATAAGAACATAATGACCAATTTCTGAGTTTTGTTTTCTGAGGGATATATGATGAGACCAATAGATAGCCCATTACTGGTAGCTGCAAGAATTAAGGGCCTGTCCCACTTTCAAGACTAATTCACAACCTCTGCTGAGTTTGCCCTTGACTCATACTCGCAGCACGGTCGTCATGAGGTCGTAGGAGGTCATGGGTAGGTCGTAGTAGGTTGTGATGCTAGTCGTAGGTACTCGTGGCATCAAGTAGGTCGGGGCGTTTTTCTAGCCTGATGAAAAATGTCCACGAGTAAAAAAGGTGGTGAATTAGGTCGTGAAAGTGGGACAGGCCCTTTAGTGTTGGCTTTTCTCCCGTTCAAATAATCAATTATAAATATGGAAAATAGACACAAAAAGCTGGAGTAACTCATTAGGTCAGAAAGCATCTCTGGAGAAAATGAATAGGAGACATTTTGGGTTGAGACCCTTCTTCAGACTGAGAGAAATAGTAGGTAGACAAAAGTGCTGGAGAAACTCAGCGGGTGCAGCAGCATCTATGGAGCGAAGGAAATAGGCAACGTTTCGGGCCGAAACCCTTAGTAGTCTACTTGAAGAATGAGGACATCAGTCAGAAATAGAAAACTTTGTGGAAAGCAGCATTCACGTCGAGACCCTTCTTCAGATGGCCTAGGGTCTCGACCCAAAACGTCACCTATTCCTATTCTCCAGAGATGCTGTCTGACCCGCTGAGTTACTCCAGCATTTTGTGTCTATCTTCAATTTAAACCAGCATCTGCAGTTTCTTCCGACACAGTTATAAATATGGTTGGGATCAAGAAATGGAATATTGCACAGCACAGAAAAGATGGTTCAAATCAATGGTTCTTTATTATCACATGCACAGTGAGACCTCTTTTTTTGCATACAATCCAGTAAAGTATTACTATACATTAGCACCATCTCTGATTAAGTACAAAATACAAAGTACAAATAGTTCACTGAGACCATATACAAGAGTCGCCAGGTTTTGTGCCATTTTCAAATTCCAAGTTGTTTTAAGTGCCGATGACCATAAAGTCGCGTTGTCCTGGAGGCGTTGCAGGGTCGGCCCGGCCAAGCAAAGCTGTAAGCATCTTCCACTGCTGCTCTGTGCCGCTGCAGGCCATGTCCAGTCTGCGCGCTCGTTCTCCTGGGGTGGTGCCCGATCTAGTCGATCCCCAGGCTGCTGCAGGGCCTCCAGCTATCGCTTTGATCCGGATCGGCCAGCGAACAGTTGCCCCTCTTCTTGCCTGGCCACTGTTCAGCCCTTGTGCCCTGGGGCACCTCCTGCAGCCGACCTCGAGGATGCGGAAGGGAAGACCTTGGTTCCTCTCAGCTCAAAAGATGCTCTTGCGTCTGGCGATGACGATTCTATTCGATTCTCTGATACTCGGGGAGAAAGGATGACGTTTCCACTAGTGGACAGAATTAAAGGATGCTCTTTTAGAAAGGAGGTGAGGAGGAACCTTTTTAGTCAGAGGGTGCTGAAACTGTGGAACTCATTGCCACAGAAGGCTGTGGAGGCCAAGTTAGTGGATATTTTTTAAGGCAGGGATAGATAGGTTCTCGATTAGAACCGGTGTCCAGGGTTATGGGGAGAAGGCTGGAGAATGGGATTAGCAGGGAGAGATCAACCATGCTTGACTGGCGGAGTAGACTCGATGGGCTGAATGGCCTAATTCTACTCTTATAACTTGTGAACTTGTGAACAGGGGCCGGGCTTGGTGGCTTCTCTCGACAGTGTGGAATTCACGTCCCTGCACTTCTGAGAAAGCTCAACATTCGATTTTCCCACTACTGTCATCTTATTAAAGGATGAAAGCTTAAATACTCACCTATTGTTGGGGTAAATTAGGGGGACCAGAGGGTGATGGTGGAAGGTTGCTTCTCGGACTGGAAGCCTGTGATTAGTGGTGTGTCTCAGGGTTCGATGCTGGGCCCATTGCTGTTTGTCATCTATATCAATGATTTGGATGAGAACATAAAGGGCATGATTAGGAAGTTTGCAGATGATATTGTAATCGGTGATATAGTAGATAGTGAAGATGGTTATCAAAAATTGCAGCAGGATCTTGATCAGTTGGCCAGGTGGGCTGAGGAATGGTTAATGGATTTTAATACAGAGAAATGTGAGGGTTGCTTTTTGGGAAGTCGAACACGGGCAGGACCCACACTGAGAATGAGATTTAGGAGTGCAGGTGAATAGTTCCTTGAAAATGGCGTCACAGGCAGATAAAATATTTAAGAAGGAACTGCAGATGCTGGACCTCCTCCTCTTGGACTCCCCCTCATGGACATCTACCGGCAAAAATAAAAAATAAAACATTTTGTTTACCTTCACAGGCAGATAATGTGGTCAAAAAGGGTTTTGGCTCGTTGGCCTTCATCAGGTATTGAGTATAGAAGTTGGGAGGTGATGTTGCAGTTATATAAGATGTTGGTGAGACCACATTTAGAGTATTGTGTTCAGTTTTGGGCACCATGTTATAGGAAAGATATTTGTCAAGCTGGAAAGGATGCAGAAAAGATTTACGAGGACGTTGCCAAGACTCGAGAGCCTGAGCTAAAGGGAGAGGTTGAACAAGCTAGGACTCTATTCCTTGGAGAATGAGGGGTGATCTTATAGATGTGTACAAAATCATGGGGAGGAATAGATTGTGTAAACGCACAGTCTCTTGCCCAAAGTAGGGGAATCGAAAACCAGAGGACAGAGGTTTAAAATGAGGGGGGAAAGATTTAATAGGAACCTGAAGGGTAACTTTTTTTACACAAAGGGTGATGATTGTATGGAGTAGGCTGCTGGAAGAGGCAGTTGAGGCAGGTACTATCACAGGGGGATAACAAAAGGGGGAGCCGGCGCGCTTTATAACTTTGTCAGCGCCATAGGTGGTCGCTATTTGTATACATTGTGTATGCAGCAAAGAATCTCACTGTGCCTAGTCACATGTGACAATAAAGTAGTCCATTGCAACATTTAAGAAACATTTAGACACGTGCATGGATAGGATAGATTAAGAGGGATATGGGCCAAACGCAGGCAGGTGGGACTAGTGTAGATGGTCATGTTGATCGGTGTTGGGGCAAGTTGGGACAAAGGGCCCGTTTCCACACTGTATGACTATGACTTGTGTAGGGAGTAGTGCGGGTGGTGGATGATGGGAGGGAAGAGAGGATTGGGATGCAGGAAGTAATAGTGAATAGTGCAGATGAGTGTTTGATGATCGACACAAATACAATGCGCTGAATGGCTTGTTCCTCTGTCCTTGATATCTTAGAGTGATTTAGGTAAATGTGATGCATATGTAAGTCTGAACTGGTCACAAAACATCGCATCACTAGTTAAGTGAGCGCAGCAGCAGTTGCACTTTCTGCGCTGGATGAGAAGAGCTCACCTCCCCCATCCCGTCCTCACCACTTTCTACAGGGGCACCATAGAGAGCATTTTGACCAGCTGCATCTCTGTCTGGTTTGGGGGCTGATAAGCCTCCGACTGGAAGTCCGTGCAGAGAGCGGCGAGGACGGCTGAAAAAATCATCGGGACTTCTCTTCCTTCAATCCGGGACATTGCGTGCAAACGTTGCTTGTCCAAGGCCAACAGCATTATAAAGGACCCCACACATCTCCATCATGGACTGTTCACTCTGCTGCCCTCGGGCAAAAGGTATCGTAGTATAAGGAGTAGAACGGCCAGGTTTTGCAAACAGCTTCTTCCCACGAGCCATCAGACTCTTGAATTCCATATAATGTGCCGCCACCATTATCTATTTTATCTTTTTATCTATTTTATCTTTTTATATATTTTATCCTTTTGTTATTTTATGTTGCAGACTTGCATTTATTGATGTATTTTTTAATGACAATAAAGTCTTTTGATTGGGGGTTTTCAAAACCATTAAAATCTTACCATAAATACATTTTGGAAGCTTTGCAAATTTTGTACTGATGGATTTACTTTGGGTTCAAGCCCGGATTTCAGGCATTCTGCTGGAAGAATCATGAGATGTGGAGCCTCTACGCTTTGGATTGCTGTTTCCCTCCACATGGTCATAAACCTTTAAAAACCCTTAGCTGACCCCTCCTAAGGTCATTAATGAACTCTACGTAGCTATTTTGTTCCAAACCATATTCCACTGCTGGATTGATATTGAACCTGCGCCTTTCAATGCGAGCCAACAATCCCTGCTGTTGCTCGCTTCATTCTCGAAGGATTAGAAGATTGAAGAGTGCCAGCCATTGAACTCATTGCAGGATTGGGGCACCCCTGTTCCTGCAGGAGTGGAACTGCAGCTGAGCCAACACAGCAGTAATTGCGCACATTAGGTGGAGATCTGATGGGGGATTCATGTCTGCTCCAAGGGGGGAAATGGAGGAAACAGCTGCTGCACTGCAGAAGTTCTGGCTGCTCTTGGCAGCTGCCGAGGAGAGTGAATGTGGGGACCAGGGAAGGGGTAACTTGCAGCAGAGAAGCAGGCTGAAGCTTGGTCAACTTCAGGTCCTGCAAAGGAATTAAACACAGCTTCCCTTACACAGCCTATTGAGCTGACCCTGCGCTCACATGGGTTAAATGCTGTGGCATTGCAGGACCAAGCAGGCTGAAAAAAACGGACTGAACTGCACATTGAAGGAGGTTCCCGACATTAAACACCTCTAGCGAGAGTGGCTTCTGGTTGGGATGGATGAGTAATCTACTCAATGTTATTTATCTATCTCCGTCTGTTGCCTTGAGTGCACTTATATTTAGTGTTTGCCCATCAAAAGGTAATGTGTTTGAAGATCAGGACCTCAAACCCACCACCAAGCCCATAGTCTAATGGGCAGCAGGGTGCTCTGCTCACCTTTGTGTTCAGCTTTGGAGTATAGAGGACTTATAAAGTAAAGTAAAGTATCCTTTATTGTCATTCAGATTTTTCAGTCTGAATGATATTTCGTGCCTTGCCGTCATAACATAGAATAAAATAACAAATCACACAGTAAACACAGATTTAACATCCACCACAGTGAGTCCACCAGGTCCTCCTCACTATGATGGAAGGCAAAAGTCTTAAAGTCCTTGGCTCTTCCTTCCTTGTTCTCCCTCTGCGTTGAGACGATCCAGGCTTCCGATGTTGTGACCCCGCCGGGTGATGGTAAGTAAGTCCCGTGGCCGAATCCAAGCTCCGCGAACGGGCCGGTTCAAACTCCGCGACCCGGGGCGGAAGAAGCTGCCGAAGCTGCCACCCTCCAGTCCAGCGGACGAAGCTGTTGCCACGGGAGCTCCGGAAAACAGGTCACCAACCTGGGACCTGCGAGCCCCCGACGTTGTCGTCCACTGGGCCCGCGGCCGAGTCTCCGAGGCTCCGAAGTCGGGTCGCCGCCGCCGTAACGTCACCACAGCCTCGAAGTCAGCCAGCCCCACGTTGGAAAGTCCTGGCTCTGCCTCCGGAGCCTCGAGGTCGGTCGGTCCCAGTTGGAGGCCGCCAGCTCCGCCATTAGGCCTCAGCGGAGACGGAGTCGGAGACGGGGGATACGACAAGAAAAGGTCGCATCCCCCCCGAAGGAAGAGACCAAAAACATGTTTCTCCCACCCCCCCACACATACACAGCCAAAATAAACTGAAACAGGACAAAAAGAAAACAACAAAAAAAGACAAGACAAACGGACTGCAGGTGAGCCACAGCTGCAGGGCAGCGCCACCATCTCCGGGCGACTAGAAGGTAGAGATACCAGCAATTTAAAAAAAGCAGCTGGAGAAATGTCATGGGGTCAGGAAGCATCCATCTTTCCATAAGAAACAATCATAACAAGTCCAGTACACTAGCAAATCCACAACTAAAAACTGTGAGATGGATAATTCATCCATGATTGAATTTAGTATCAAATTGAAATGAAAGTTGCACAATCTGTGGTAGGCCAAAAGAGTGAGAACAGTTTAGAAAATGGAAAACATGTTGAAAAGCCGGCAAATAAAGTGGCAAGGGATGGCGATTGGACAGATGATTGCAAAGTTTTTTAGGATTCAGCAACAAAAGACTTAAAATCTCATCGGGGGGAGGAAATCTTATTTTTAGAAGAAAATGTTCAAGTATTATTAAAACCAGCAGGAGTTTCCATGTGTAGGAAGGAACTGCAGATGCTGGATTATACCGAAGATAGACACTAAATGCTGGAGTAACTCTGCGGGACAGGCAGCATCTCTGGAGAGAGGGAACGGGTGACGTTTCGGGTCGAGGCCCTTCGTCAGACCTATGGATACATAAAGAGGAAGAAGGCAGCGAAGGTAGGTGGGACCTCGAGAGAACGAGGCTGGTCATTAATAACCGAAAATAAAGAAATGGGAGATAGGTTAAATTATTCTCTTCATCGAAGAGAACACTGCAAATATCCCTCAGATGATGGATGGACTCATTTCAAATCACACAGACGAATTTATGAAAATCCCAATTACAGAGATAAATGATTGGAGAAAGCCCTGGGGCTAATGGTGGATGAATCGTTGGACAGATGGCCTGCACCCCGGGATTTTATAAGATGTGGCTGCTGATACAGTGGAACCATTTGCTTGTGTTTTTTCAGAAGTTACTAAATTCCAGGATGGTACCAAAAGATTGCAAAGCAGCCTATGTGACTCCCTTGTTCGAAGAGGAAGATGGAAGGCAGGGTTGGTTAGGTTAACATCTTTGTTGGCAAGATTTTCGAATCAACAATCAAAAAGGAAATAACTAATCATTTAGGAAAGCTGAATATTACCGTACCTGGTCAACATGGTTTTATGAAAGGTAAATCATATTTGACAAATTTCTTTGAATTATTTAAAAAGATGAGGTACGAAGGTAAGCTAGCCAAGAATATAAAGGAGGATAGTAAAAGGTTCTTTAGATATGTGAAGAAGAAAAAATTAGTTAAGACCAAAGTTGGACCCTTGAAGACTGAAAAAGGTGAATTTATTATGGGGAACAAGTAAATGGCAGATGAGTTGAACAGGTACTTTGGATCTGTCTTCACTAAGGAGGACGCAAGCAATCTTCCTGATATACTAGTGGCCAGAGGATCTGGGGTGATGGAGGAACTGAAGGAAATCCACAATAGGCAGGAAATGGTGCTGGGTAGACTGATGGGACTGAAAACCCCCCCAGGGCCTGATGGTCTGCATCCCAGGGTACTTAAGGAAGTGGCTCTAGAAATCGTGGACGCATTGGTGGTAATTTTCCAATGTTCGAAAGATTCAGGATCAGTTCCTGTGGATTGGAGGGTAGCTAATGTTATCCCACTTTTTAAGAAAGGCAGGAGAGAGAAAACAGGGAATTATAGACCAGTTGATGCTGGAGTCAATTATAAAAGATGAAATAGCGGCACATTTGGATAGCAGTAACGGGATCGGTCCAAGTTTGCATGGATTTACGAAGGGGAAATCATGCTTGACTAATCTTCTGGAATTTTTTGAGGATATAACTGGGAAAATGGACAAGGTAGTATACCTGGACTTTCAGAAAACATTTGATAAGGTCCCACATAGGAGATTAGTGGGCAAAATTAGGGCACATGGAATTGGGGGTAGAGTGCTGACATGGATAGAAAATTGGTTGGCAGACAGGAAACAAAGAGTAGGGTTAACGGGTCCGTTTCAGAATGGCAGGCAGTGACTAGTGGGGTACCGCGAGGCTCGGTGCTGGGACCGCAGCTATTTACAATATACATCAATGATTTAGATGAAGGGATTCAAAGTAACATTAGCAAATTTGCAGATGACACAAAGCTGGGTGGCAGTGTACTGTGAGGAGGATGCTATGAGAATGCAGGGAGATTTAGACAGGTTGGGTGAGTGGGCAGATGCATGGCAGATGCAGTTTAATGTGGATAAATGTGAGGTTATCCACTTTGGTAGCAAAAACAGGAAGGCAGATTACTATCTAAATGGTGTCAAGTTGGGAAAAGGGGAAGTACAACGGGATCTGGGGTGTCCTTGTTCATCAGTCATTGAAAGTAAGCATGCAGGTACAGCAGGCAGTGAAGAAAGCGAATGGCATGTTGGCCTTTATAACAAGAGGAGTTGAGTATAGGAGCAAAGAGGTCTTTCTGCAGTTGTATTGGGCCCTAGTGAGGCCACACCTGGAGTATTGTGTGCAGTTTTGGTCCCTAATTTGAGGAAGGACATTCTTGGTATTGAGGGAGTGCAGCATAGGTTTACAAGGTTAATTCCCGGGATGGCGGGACTGTCATATGCTGTAGAATCAAGCGGCTGGGCTTGTATACTCTGGAGTTTAGAAGGATGAGAGGATATCTTATTGAAATATAAGATTATTAAGGGTTTGGACACGCTAGAGGCAGGAAACATGTTCCCGATGTTGGGGGAGTCCAGAACCAGGGGCCACGGTTTAAGAATAATGGGTAAGCCATTTAAAACGGAGATGAGGAAACACTTTTTCTCACAGATAGTTGTGAG
The DNA here is from genome assembly GCA_038087875.1 of Malacoraja senta. Classification (NCBI taxonomy): domain Eukaryota; kingdom Metazoa; phylum Chordata; class Chondrichthyes; order Rajiformes; family Rajidae; genus Malacoraja; species Malacoraja senta. Next base: position 100,013,475 of record CM075977.1, read on the forward strand.
TCTGTGGAATTCTTTGCCTCAGAGGGCGGTGGAGGCCGGTTCTCTGGATACTTTCAAGAGAGAGCTAGATAGGGCTCTTAAAGTCAGGGGATATGGGGAGAAGGCAGGAACGGGGTACTGATTGAGGATGATCAGCCATGATCACATTGATTGGCGGTGCTGGCTCAAAGGTCCGAATGGCGTACTCCTCCAACTATTGTCTAATGTCGAATTATTTGACAATGTGTCAGCAAGAGATGATAAATGTAATGTTTTTAGATTTCCAAAAGTCATTTAACAAGTTGACACATAGGAAGCTGGTGTATAAATTGATGGCCTGAGTATTGGAGGTGGTTTGTTTGCAGGGACTGAAAACTGGTTTTCACATCGAAAATAGGAAGTAGGAATAAATGGATCCTTCTCAGGCAAGAGGATTGTTGATGAAGGGTCTCGACCTGAAACATCACCCATTCCTTCTCTCCAGAGATGCTGCCTGTCCCGCTGAGTTACTCCAGCATTTTGTGTCCATCTTCCGTGTAAACCAACATCTGCAGTTCTTTCCTACACATGATTACAATCGAGCCATTCACAGTGTACAGATTCAAGATAAGGGAATAATGTTTAGTGCAGTGTAAAGCCAGTAAAGTTATTAGACAAAAGGTGCAGGAGTAGGTCATTCGGCCCTTCGAGCCAGCAACGCCATTCAATGTGATCATGGCTGATCATCCACAATCAGTACCCCGTTCCTGCCTTCTCCCCATATCCCCTGACTCCGCTATCTTTAAGAGTCCTATCTAGCTCTCTCTTGTAAGTATCCAGAGAACCGGCCTCCACCACCCTCTGAGGCAGAGAATTCCACAGACTCACAACTCTCTGTGTGAAAAAGTGTTTCCTCATCTTCGTTCTAAATGGCTTACCCCTTATTCTTAAACTGTGGCCCCTAGTTCTGGACTCTCCCTACATCAGGAACATCGGGAAGTCTGATCAAACATAGTCGAGGGTCCCCGATGTGGTAGGTAGTAGTTCAGGACTGCTCACTGTTTGCAGTAGGATGGTTCAGTTCCCTGATAACAGTTGGAAAGAAATTGTGCGTTTTCACACATCTATACCTTTTGTCCGATGGGAGAGGGGAGAAGAGGGAGTGGCCAGAGTGCAACTCGTCCTTGATTATGCTGCTGGCCTTGCCGAGGCAGCGCGAGGTGTAAATGGAGTCAATGGAAAGGAGTTAGACACAAAGTGCTGGAGTAACTCAGCGGATCAGGCAGCGTCCCTGGAGAGAAGGAATGGGTGACGTTTCGGGTCGAGATCCTTCTTCAGAGGTTGCTTTGTGTGATGGTCTGGGCTGCGTCCACAATTCGCTGCAATTTCTTGTGGTCTTGGATGGAGCTGTTGCCGAACCAGGCTGCGATTCATCCTGATGGCATCCAGAAGGACATGATTAATACTGGTGCCTCAATGACTTCCTACTGGTGGTTGTTACATCCATAGCGATGAAGTGCTTTCAGATGTTGGTTCTGACAAATATTAAGTACAGCCTTAAGGGCCTGTACCACTGTGGGGACCTAAACTTCCTACCACCTCCTTCGACTATGCAGAGAACCTCCTACGAATATGTAGAAGACCTCCTTCGACTATGTTGAAGACCAGCTTCGACTATCTATGATTTACTCGCCGATGCTCTCGGGAAAATTGGGACACCGAATAGTGGAGAGTGAAGACGACCACCTTCGACTATACTAACACTATCTACGACTACCTTCGACTACCTTTGGTTGCCTTCGATTACCTATGAATAACATGCCGATCTACTACAACCTACTTCGACTAAACCTACGAATAAAAAAATATCGATTTTTCCCATGCCGACCAATTTTTACTCATGGACAATTTTTCTCCTTTCTAAAAAATACTCCTCGACCAAACTGAGGCCGCGAGTATGCGGGAAACTTCGCTCGAGCATGAAGGAGAGGTCCAGTGACCTCCTTGGACCACGTGTCGACCATGCTGCGAGGTTGTGGCGAGCACAAAACTCCTCTAAACTCGTAAATTAGGTCCCCACAGTGGGAAAGGCCCTTCAGTAAGGACTAGGATTCGCCTACCGCCACAATAGATCAATAGAGGATGTAGCCAGACACAGATCCAAAGCCATCATTGAATTCACCGATAATAGCAGCGTTGCTGGATGAATAACAGGTAACAATGAGCCAAAATACAGGTAGGATAACAAAAAATCTTGCTCTCAACATCAGTAAGTCCAAGGGGCTGATTATTGATTCGGGAAGGGAAATCTGCGGATCCATAAACTTGTCTTCATCGATGTGACAGCAGTGGAGGGAGTCCACTTCAAGTTATTGGGAGTACATATCTCTGAAGATCTGTCCAGGGGCCAGCACGTTGAATTCACTGGAATTTAGAAGGATGAGAGGGAATCTTATAGAAAACATATAAAAATTCTTAAGGGATTGGACACGCTAGATGCTGGAAACATGCTCCCGATGTTGGGGGAGTCCAGAACCAGGGGTCCACAGTTTTAAGAATAGGCCATTTAGAACTGAGATGAGGAAAAATAATTTCACTCAGAGAATTTGTGGAATTCTCTGCCTCAGAAGGCAGTGGAGGCCAATTCACTGGATGCATTCAAAAGAGAGTTAGATAGAGCTCTTAGGGCTAGAGGAATCAAGGGGTTTGGGGAGAAGGCAGGAACAGGGTACTGATTGTGGATGATCAGCCATGATCACATTGATCGAGTGGCTCGAAGGGTCGAATGGCCTACTCCTGCACTTATTTTTCTATGTTGATGCAATCACTAATGCCTCTATGTCCTCAGAAGATTCAGTATATCGACTAATACTGTATTGAAACCTCTGCAGGTGTACAGCAGAGAGCATACTGACTGGTTGCATAATGGCCTGCTTCAACAACTCAAACTCCCAGGCAAACGATAAAAACTTCAGAAGGAATGGGTGACGGTTCGGGTCAAGACCTGTCTTCAGGACTGAGAGTCAGGGGAGAGGGAGTCTAGAAATATAGAAAAGTAAGGTGTGAAAACAACAGATCAAAACAGACGATGATAAGGAAATGTAGAATGGTTCGTTGTTAGCTGAGGGGAAGGTGACAACGAGGCATACAGTCAGTAATATTTAACCAGGACAGTAGAACTAGTTGGAGACCTTGGATGGGGGGGGGGGGGGGGGGGGGGGGGGAGGGGAGGGGGGTGGAGAGAGCATGAAAACAAGGGTTACTTGAAGTTAGAGAAGTCAATATTCATACCGCTGGGAGATGCTGCCTGTCCCGCTGAGTAACTCCAGCATTTTGTGTCTATCTTCGATGTAAACCAGCACCTGCAGTTCCTTCCGACACAGAAAACTACAGAGACTGGTAGCCATTGCTTAACCAATCACTGGAACTGACCCCATCTTTGAGGGGATCTATATGAAGCACAGCCTCAAAAAGACAGCCAATATGATGAAAGACCCACACCACCAACACTGGCTGCACTCTCACTCCATTACTAGCATTGGGAAGAAGGTACAGGAGCCTGAAAACTGTGACAGCAGATTCAAAAGCTACTTTGTTCCAGCACCCAAAGGTCTCCTGAGCACTACACAATACTAACCTCAGCAACTATCATCTTCTTGCAATTGTATCTTTGGTTGCACTACACGTTGCACTGGTCTTGCAGTATTATGGTTACTTAGTATTACGGTTATTAATTTAATGTATTTAATTTACCTGTTTGTTATTTTGCTTCTGGGCCTATTAAGCTGCAGCGAGGAAGATTCCATGGTTCAGTTGTTGGTAAATTTGACAAGTAAACATTCTTGACTCTTATTTCCGTCTGTGTCTAATTTTTTTGTGTGCTGAGGGAGTGCTTTGTTTTGTAGTTACACAGGTGATGAATTTGACACAAGATGGCCCTTCAGACAACACTGTCCTGATAGAGTGAATGCAGGCACAAAAATGACAAAAACCACACTCTTGCTCAACCAATAGATTATGAGCCCCCTCTGCTGGCTGAAACAATAAGTGCACAGTTCAGGCATAGTGCATGTGATCAAGAGTCAAGAGTGTTTTATTGTCATGCTAGACCAACTGGGACCTGTTGGGTCCCTGTCACACGGGAGGGAGGCCTGGTCCCCCAACGCAACCCGTTCCTCAACACAATTTTGCACCACTAACTCGTAAACCCCGGGGGGGGGGGGGGGGGGGGGGCGTGGTCCCCAACTCAACCATTGCTGAACGTAAGATTCTAGCTCTCCTGAATTTAAAAAAAAAAATCCAATTGCACATCAAATGTGAAGAAACGTGATACGGATGACCACAGGAAAAAGCCGAGTCAAATTTGCAAAAAAATGTTCACGCTATTGTGTACCGTTTTGGCGTAGCTCCTGAGATCAGACAGACAGACAAGTCAAGACTTTTAATAGTATACTAGACCAAGTGGCACCCATTGGGTCCCGTCCCCCAACACGGGAGGGGGCGCGGCGTCACACAGGAGGGTTGGTCCCCCGAACGCAGCATCGGCGCCCCCCGGAGCCAATCACCCCCATCACCCCCTCCCCCAATGTAACCCGTTCCCCCAAACGCAACCCGGGCTGAGTCCAGCGAGCGGGGTCTGAATAAAAGCAAGGCAGGCCGAGCCGAGGGAGGGGGGCCCAAGCTGAGCGAGCGGGGCCGAGTTTTGTATGTTCTCCCCGTGATCAGGTGGGTTTTCGCAGAGATCTTCGGTTTCCTCCCACACTTAGGGGCAGTCACGGTGGCGTAGCGGTAGAGCTTGCTGCCTTACAGCGAATGAAGCACTGGAGACCCGGGTTCGATCCCGGACTACGGGTACTGTCTGTACGGAGTTTGTACTTTCTCCCTGTGACCTGCGTGGGATTTCCCCGAGATCTTCGGTTTCCTCCCACACCCCAAAGACGTACAGGTTTTGTAGGTTAATTGGCTTGGTATAAATGTAAAAATTGTGTGGAGATAGCATTAGTGTGTGGGGATCGCTGGTCGGCGCGGACCCGGTGGGCCGAAGGGCCTGTTTTCCGCGCTGTATCTCTAAACTAAACTCCAAAGCCGTACAGATTTGTACGTTAAATGGCTTGGTATAAATTTGGAACAATGAAACAGTATGCTTTGAATTCAATGTGACTTATAGTATTTGACAAAATGAAGAAAGTTATGTTTTATAATTAACCAGAAATACACTTTACTGGCACTTAAATTTCAAAATCGAAGGACTAGCAAAAAAATGTATTCCACCTCCATTCTGTTGTGTCCACAGCCTACAAAAACTCCATGAACTTTCCCCAGAATGAGGGCATGGCCCAGCAAGTGTAAAGGCAATGGAATGTTTGAATGGTATGTGGATAGTCAACCTGGCCTCTTCCAGGAGATCTCTATCTATGAGAGTCAACCTAAAGTCAATTCAAGAAATAAAGAAATGGCTGGCTTCACTGGATGGACCAGGATTGCGAAACCCCACTAGTGTTCGAGACCTTTACCCCAGATCCAGCTGGAATTTTAGCCAAACCAAGTCAACATAGCTACAATTGGCATCACACAGCAGGGAACTGCCTACATCACAATTTCATCTCAAACAACCCAAAATTACTTATTAGTGTTATGATCATACAATTTCCAATTAATCAAATTACCAATAGATTCCTTGTGATTTTGCTAGTACTATCTGCCCAAGGACGTCATTGCCAAGCAGAATTTGAAAGATGAAATGCTGGGTTTTTTCTTTTCACCATCTTGTAATGTATACATTTTTTTTTGTTTTAATATTTTATTTATTAGAAGTAATGTACATTACAGTGATATAAGCCAAAAATAACATAATACATTTCCTGTACCACTTCTTGTTTTAAACTTTAAAAAAAAGAATAGAGAGAGTTAGATAAGATAGTAAGTGCGTGAAAGAGTGACCAGGAGAAACCGTAGAAACGTAAAGCACGAGAAAGAGTTAAAAAGAAAACCAAAGAAAAAGAAAGAGAAAAATAGAGAACAGAAGATATAAGAAAGTAAAATAAGATAAAAGGGATGCAACTACTTCGTATCTTTACACACTCCTCACCAGGTCCTGAAACCATTAATGTATAATTTTATACATACATTTATAACGTTGTGTTGTCCACACTTATGTGCCCAGTGATGCTACTGCAAGGCTTTCCTTGCTACTCACCATATTTATGCATATAATAAATGTGGCATAAAAAGGTTTCCAACAGTAAACAATAACAAATGTACAATGTTATTACAAGGGGCTGTCATGTGCCAATTATACTGCCCTTTTGGTCATAAAGTCATGTGATAGGAGCAGAATTAGGCCATTCGACCATACATCAAGTCTACTCCGCCATTCAATCATGGCTGATCTATCTCTCCCTCCTAACCCCATGCTTATGCCTTCTTCTCATAACCCCTGTCACCTGCACTAACCAAGAATCTATCGCTGTCTTAAATATATCCATCGACTTGACCTCCACAGCCTTCTGCGGCAAATAATTCCAGATTCACCACCCCTTTGACTAAAGAAATTCCTCCTCATCTCCTTCCTAAAGGAACGTCCTATAATTCTGAGGCTATGACCGATAGTCCTAGACTCTCCCACTAGTGGAAAACATCCTCTCCACATCCACTCTATCCAAGTCTTTTCACTATTCTGTATGTTTCAATGAGGTCCAATCATCATGATGGTGATTTCACAACATGGACTACTGTGTGTAGTGCTCCTCCCATATCCAATATTTACTTGGATCAAAGGTTCTCCACACTGATTTCTGGCATGGCAGATCATGTCATATAATGAGAGATTGGATCAATTTGGCCTTGGATCGACTAGACCCACAGATCTACTCATCATTAGATTTAAAGTTTAGAAGAATAAACTTCAACTCAGAGATTATGTAAAATCGAATACTCAAAACTTTCGAATTAGAAAATTCAGAAATTCTTGACGAATGTTGGAATAAACATCCTAACACAGAAAAATTAATATCTTATATATATAATATCTTATTAGACAGTGACATTTCCATCGACGGACTTACACAGACAAACATGGGAAAAAGAATTAAATCAAATAATAACGAAAGATACTTGGGAAGAAAGTTTACAACATATACATCAATGTTCATTAAATGCCAGACATTCTTTAATACAATTTAAAGTAATACATAGGTTACATTATTCAAAAACAAAATTACATAAAATCTTTCAACATATCTCACCTATATGTGATAAATGTCAACATTTAGAAGCTACCTTATCTCATATGTTTGCAAACTGTATAAAATTAAAAAATTCTGGGTAAATATTTTTAGTATAATATCTAAAGTGACCAGCACACAAGTGGACCCGGATCCAAAATTTATAATACTCGGAACATCAGAATTAAATCAAACATTTACAACAACACAAAGAAACTTTATTGATTATAGTATAATAACAGGAAAAAAATTAATTCTAAAATTTTGGAAAGGCCCTACGGCCCCCACAATCAAAATGTGGATTATAGAAATGACGGAGACCTTAAACGTGGAAAGAATCAGATTTTCCCCTGTTGGACAAACAGGAATTATTCGTTGGAACATTGTCTCCCTTTATTGATTATTTAAAGGGTCAGAATGGTTCAGCATGGGAACCTGACTAATGCTCGGGCTAAAGAATGGATGAAATGCTATACTCTGAAATGTACGAATATATCTCGAATGAAGTTTTTTATTTTAATAAATTTTTCCATTCTTCTTTAACTATCTTTCTCTTTTTTTTTTTCTCTTTTTCTTCTCTCTCTTTTCTTTCTTTACTTCATCTATCTTTTTAGTTCTATCTAGTTTAAAATTAAAAAAAAGGCAAAAGGTAATTGGAGACAATGTAATAATAATTGATAATATTATCAATTTAAAAATGTAAGACTGTAATGATGTTAATAGGTTATGTACTTATCTCCAATAAAAAAATATTTTCAAAAAAAAAAAAAAAGAAGAATAAACAGGGATTTATTGAAACCAAAAGTTGATAGGGCTCAAGAGATTAGATAATTACCCTGGGTGGGGGTGGGTAATTGGAACAAAAGGTAATGGGACACAGGGCAAGAGAATTAGGTCTTAAAGGAGAAAAGCTTTCATTCAGCAGGTGGCGAACATTGAATTCTCTAGCACCAAGGGCAGTGGAGTCTACGTCAATGAATATACTTGAGGCAGATTGTAGGAGGAAATTTTTGCCCTATACCTGTACCATGTATCTGGCTACTCAGATGGGCACAGACTTTATTGTAGTTCAGTGTCGAGTCTATCAGATTTTAATAAATATCATTTTTATACATTTTGGCTTCACCATGTAGAAATTACAGCTGTGTTTATACATAGTCTCCCCATTTCAGGGTCCCATAATGTTTTGGGACAGACCAATGTCATGCAAATGAAAGTAGTCATGTTTAGTATTTAGTTTGCATATCCTTTACATGCAATGACTGCTTGAAGTCTGCGTTTCATGGACATCACCAGTTGCTGGGTGTCTTCACTGGTGATGCTCTGCCAGGCCTGTATTGCAGCCATCTTTAGCTTATGCTTGTTTTGGGGGCTAGTCCCCCTTCAGTTTTCTCTTCAGCATATGAAAGGCATGCCCAATTGGGTTCAAGCCCGGGTGATTGACTTGGCCACTCACAAAATTGGCCATTTTTTAGCTTTGAAAAACTCCTTTGTTGCTTTAGCAATATGTTTGGGATCAGTGTCTTGCTGGAGAATGAAACCGCCAGCCAATGAGTTTTGAGGCATTTGTTTGAACTTGAGCAGATAGGATGTGTCTATACACTTCAGATTTTCATTATGCTACTACCATCAGCAATTTTATCATCAATGAAGATAAGCGAGCCAGTACCTTCAGCAGCCATACATGTGAAGGTACTGGCTCGCTTATCTTCATTGATGATAAAATTGATGATGGTAGTAGCATAATGAAATCTGAAGTGTATAGACCCACCATACTCCTCTGTCCTTCACTCTGATACAAGTTAATCTTCATCTCATCTGTCCACAAGACCTTTTTCCAGAACTGTGGTTGCTCTTTTCAGTACTTCTTGGCAAACTGTAACCTAGCCATCCTATTTTTGTGATGAACCAGTGGTTTGCATCTTGCAGTGTAGCCTCAGTATTTCTGTTTATGAAGTCCTCTGCGGACAGTGGTCATTGACAAATCCACACCTGACTCCTGAAGAGTGTTTCTGATCTGTCGGACAGATGTTTGGGGATTTTTCTTTATTATAGAGAATTCTTCTGTCATCAGCTGTGGAGGTCTTCCTTGGCCTGCCAGTCCCTTTGCGATTAGTAAGCTCACCAGTGCTCTCTTTCTTCTTAATGATGTTCCAGACAGTTGATTTTGTTAAGCCTAAGGTTTGGCTGATGTCTAACAGTTTAATTCTTGTTTCTCAGTCTCATAAGGGCTTCTTTGACTTTCATTGGCACAACTTTGGTCCTCATGTTGATAAACAGCAATTAGTTTCCAAAGGTGAATGACTTGAAGAAAGACTAGGTGCTGAGAGCTCTCTTATACCTGCATTAAGGAGGCAATTAAACACCTGAGCAATTACAAACACCTGTGAAGCCATGTGTCCCAAACATTATGGTGCCCTGAAATGGGGGGACTATGTATAAACACAGCTGTAATTTCTACATGGTGAAATCAAAATGTATAAAAATGGCCTTTAATAAAATCTGACAATGTGCACTTTAACCACGTGATTTTTTTCTATTACAAATCTCAAATTGTGGAGTACAGAGGCAAATAAATAAATGATGGGTCTTTGTCCCAAACATTATGGAGGGCACTGTATATTTCAGGAATCACTGGAGTCAGGAGTGGTTCCAGATGAATGGTAAACTGCCAATATTACCCCACTGTTCACGAAGGGAGCAAAGCAGAATAGTGGGAACTATAGGCCGGTTACTCTGACTTCAATGGTTGGTAAGATCTTATGCATCACAAATTAAATTGAAGTTTTTAACCATCAATTTGTGACTCAATAACTGGGTAATCCTCCACTCCCCGCTGCAACTTTCCAAATTCAGGCTGGCTTACAGTAAATGTTGGAACCAAATTTCCTGTTGGCATTGAAAACGTTGGGAAATTAAACCCCATGGAAGCTTACACAACAGTCAACTGTTGATGTGATTTTACTCTGATATTCTAATGATATAAAACTGCCAATCCTGCATCACCTCCTATAACGTTACTGAAGGGAATGTACATGCTGCACCCTCAGTACTGTGGGCTGGTCTATTGAATCTAAAGAACAGTCAGTTTATTTTGTGAGTCACTGAGCCAAGCAGGTGAGGAAATTGTGCCTTTGGGTGGGTAAAGAATGGCATGTTGCTTTAATAAACCTGCAGTGGATGTGAATCAATGACAGTAAGCCCTCATTATAATGGACCATAGGGAGGAGGGGGGTGTCCGTTACTGCTGAGTGTCCACTATAACCAAGTAATCATTCTATATAGTTGAAACAGAGCACTGTAGATGATCTTTGATGCACAACAGGACTCAAGGTGCTGGAGTTAAGCCCCTGTCCCACTTAGACCTAAACAGCAACCTCTGGTGACCTTGCCCGCCACCCAAGGTTTCCATGAGGTCACCGGAGGTTTTGGTCACTCTCCCTAATGGTCGAAAGTGGTTTCCGCGGTGGTCGAGGCTTCATCTAGGTTGCTGCTATTTTTTCATCATGATTAAAACCGGCCTCGACTAAAAATAGGTTGCCGTTTTAAAAATCAATAATGTTTTTGTCGCAGGTCTAGTCGAAGCTGGGTTTCTTCATAGTTGAGGAAGGTTTTCAACGTATGCGTGGGAGGTGGTAGGAGGTTGCAGGTCACCTCGACCTTGATTTTTTTTTTGGGTGGAGGGCAAGGTCACCAAAGGTTGCTGTTTAGGTCTCCTAAGTGGGACAGGGGCTTAGCTCAGCAGGTCAGGCAGCATCTCTGGAGAACATGGATAGGTGGCACCCAGCACTTTGTGTTGTTGCACTTTAAAACTAGGCGCTGATGCCGCTGGTCTGCACCAACGAGCTCGTCCCCGTCAGCTACCCTACCGTCCAGCCGAAGCGGCCGCCACCTCCGGACGTCAACTCCCTTCATGGCCAACAACAAGCGCCGTTCAAGAAGGGAGCGAGGCAGATCATAGTGGGAACGATAGGCCTGACTTCAATGGTTGGTAAGATTTGAGAGTCCATTATAAACGATGATGTTGCTGAGTACTTAGAAGTTCACGATAAAATCGCTGCAGTCAGCATGGTTTTGTGAAGGGGAGGTCTTGCCTGACGAATCTGCTGGAATTCGTTGAGGAAGTAAATAGCAGGACAAAGGAGAGTCAGTGAATGTAGAATACCTGGATTTTCAGAAAGCCTTTGATAAGGTGCTGCACGTGAGGCTGCTAAGGAAGATGAGACCCCTTGGTATACTAGCATGGATAGCAGTTTGGATGGATGGCAGAAGGCAAAGAGTGGCAATAAAGTTGGCTTTTTTTGGTTGGCTGCCAGTGACTAGCGGAGTTCCGCAGGGGTCGGTGCTGGGGCCGCTATTCTTCACATTGTACATTAATGATTTGGATGAGGGGATTGAAAGCTTTATGGCCACGTTTGTGGATTATATGAAAATAGGTGGAGGGTCAGGTAGTGCAGAGAAAGCAGGGACTTGGACAGGTTGGGAGAGTGGACAGATAAGTGGCAGATGGAATATAGTGTAGAAAAGTGTGGAGTCAAGCATTTTGGTAGTAGGAATAATGGCGTAGACGATTTTCTAAATGGGGAGAGAATCCAGAAATTGGAGGTGCAAAGGGGCTTGGGAGTGCTGGTGCAGGATTCCCCAAAAAGTTAATCTACAAGTCAAATCGGTAGTAAAGGCAGCAAACGCAATGCTAGCATTTATTTCAGTTGGGCTAGAATACAAAAACAGGGATGTAATGCTGAGGCTCTATAAGGCACTGGTCATACCATATTTGGAGTATTGTGAGCAATTTGGGGCAGGATGTGCTGGCTCTGGAGAGGGTCCAGAGGAGGTTTACTAGAATGATCCCAGGAATTATTGGGTTAACATATGATGAGTGTTTGACAGCACTGGGCCTGTACTCGCTGGAGTTTAGAAGAATGAGGGGGGACCTCATTGAAACATACAGAATAGTGAAAGGCTTGGATAGAGTGGATATGGAAAGGATGTTTCCACTAGTGGGAGAGTCTAGGACTAGAGGTTGCAGCCTCAGAATTAATGGGCGTTCCTTTAGGAAGGAGATGAGGGGAAATTTATTTAGTCAGAGGGTGGTGAATCTCTGGAATTCTTTGCCACTGAAGGCTGTGGAGGCTGTGGATATCGTTAAGGCAGAGATTGATAGATTCTTGATTAGTACAGGGAACCAACCCCAAACACTGCAATTCCAAAATGTCCAAGTAACATTTCCCCCTTCACACTGCACCATTTGTCCTATCATTAGTGCAGCTCTATTCACACAGGTGACTGTATTTACATCATCATTAACAACTGTATTCCATCTATCAATGTTCCTCTTACTCCAGTTAGGGCTTCTGATGATTAAATCTTGTCTCGTTGCAACGCTCATGAACACAGCCTGATGCATGCATATTAGAAACCTGCAAAAACAGAAACAAATCCAGCCAATTGCCAGTTGTATTAGTTAGTCCTAGACTTCCACTATGGTTAATACTGTTTCAACCGAGTCCAATCTTTCCATTTAGCAATCCCTCTCATGTTGAAGGCACATGTTATTCCTGCCATTTTAACACTATCTGGGAGTCCCAATGCTGGGAAGCAGGTCAGGGTTTGCTGGATATTTGCAAATGCCAACATTTATTTTTCCACACAATCTACTTTCTCTCTCACCCAAGACCGTTTGCCTTCCCTCAAGATTTTCTAAAACACCTCTTTATGTAAGATAGGGTCTGACGTAATTGACCTGCAGATTACAATGTGGACCTTCATTTGCATTTTACCAGACACGTGGTGAACTTCAAGCACTTACACATTTGCATTCCCGGAGACAGGAATCCTGGCTGCTTGTTTGCATTTTGCAAAACGGACATTGTGATTACATCAAAACAAGCTTTCACAAAAAAAATAGTGAACTCAAAATCAGTAATCTGTAATTCTTGAGCAATATCCTTAAAAACCTTCAGAAATACATCGTTATTAAAAGATTATTCCCCAATTGTTCCAATTTATCTTCAAAAATCAAAATGCCGTATTCCTGGTAAAAAGGTATACTAATTACAATATCTTTCCGAAATGTTGGCATCTCATATCTGGAATAGACACATTCATAATTCATAATAAACACAGCTGTAATTTCTACATGGTGAAACCAAAATGTATAAAAACGGCCTTTAATAAAATCTGACAATGTGCACTTTAACCACATGTGATTTTTTTCATTCATAATTCTTACACTTTAACCTGGATTCCACGTGGCCAGCGTGGAATCCGGGTGTGTCTTCGAAATCAATTCAGAACGAAAGAATTAGTAAGAAAACAAACTGACAATACACAGATAAGACAAAACAAAACTGCCTCTCCTCCATTAAAACCTTTGCAAGAAAACAAAGAATAGACAGTTAATTTCCACATTGAAAGCTTCTAACAAATATCCAAACAATAAAAGATGATTGGGGTGGAGAGGCCCTCACACAACTTCTGAAAGACACAAGGGATACTACAAATATATTTCACAGAGGAGCATAATCATCCAGTCACATCCTATTCCATCTGGATTCATTCAACATTCTCCCAGAAACAATCTAACAACCTTTACTCTCACTTTTTCTACCTCTTTTCATACTTACCAAAATTAACAAGCAAGTTGCCATGCCACATGCAATATGCTGACTCTCATAGACATTCGTACAACCAGGGAGCAGTGCTGAACTACTCTCTACCTCTTTGATGTCCCTCGGACAATCCTTGACTGGACTTTGCTGGCTTTACCTTGCATTTAATGTTATCCCCTTATCATGTATCTATACACTTTAAATGGATTGGTTGTAATCATGTATTGTCTTTCTGCTGACTGGTTAGCATGCAAACATAAAGCTTTTCACTGCACCACGCTACATGTGACAATAAACTAAACCGAACTGATAGTTTTTCCTGTAGGAAAGAACTGCAGATGCCGGTTTAAATTGAAGGTAGACACAAAATGCTGGAGTAACTCAGCGGGACAGGCAGCATCTCTGGAGAGAAGGAATGGGTGACGTTTTGGGTCGAGACCCTTCTTCAGACTCAAACGAAGACTAGAAAACATTAATGCTGAGTCAACATGAATCTGAAGATTTACTCATTAGCCAAATGGAAGTGGTGACACACAGGGCTTTGTAGAAAATACGTATGCTGCATGAAACAACTAAATGCGGAACCTCAATGCTACTTCATTACAAGGCATAACCCTTCTTCAGAATGCTTCTTACTCCAGCATTTTGTGTCTACCTGTGATAGGTTTACCTTTTGTTGTTGGTTCTTGCCTATGGCTGCAAGTATAATGATTTAATTTTCATGTCTCTTTTCTTGTCCCTGCCAGCAAGCTTTTCCGCAGCTGGGGGTGCTTCCAGATTATATCCTTTCTCTACAACTTTCCCCATTACTTTTTTTTAATTACAGTCGACTGTAGTTTGTACAATGGATCCCTCAGCCCCCTATTTAATGTCAGCACCTTTCTTATCAGTAGCCATCCTCAGTACATCAAGTACCCTACTGATATTTCATACTATTTTTAAACCACCTTTACATTTTTCACCAACACAAGCCACCCTAGTGTCTATCACACCGCACCAGAGGCCGATGTTTCACTGCGCCAGAGGCTGTCTCACCGCACCAGAGGCCGATATCTCACCGCGCCAGAGGCTGTCTCACCGCACCAGAGGCCGATATCTCACCGCGCCAGAGGCCGATATCTCACCGCGCCAGAGGCCGATGTCTCACCGCGCCAGAGGCCGATGTCTCACCACGCCAGAGGCCGATGTCTCACCGCGCCAGAGGCCGATGGTTCACGTAAGCCACTGTGTTATTTAATATCTGTCATCTTACATTACCTTCGCAGCAGTCCCCGATGTCCTAACATCGTACACCTTCACTGATCTTGCCCGGTAAAGTCGTCACATTTTTCCTTTTTTAAATTTCTTTTCCTCAACCTTGTTCTTTTGATACCACAACTTACGGTCACCGGACAACAATACGGAATCTACTCCAACTATGGGTGGTAAAATGAAACGTACTCACCCGATTAGGAGCCACATTGTTGACGGTCATCCTGTGTAGTGTCCTGCCGATTATGCCAATTATAGGAGGGAATTTTGTGCTACACCTGTACCGTGTATCTGGCTTTACTCAGGTAGGCACGGACACAAAATAAAACAGCTTGTAGATCAATGGCGAGTCAATCGAACTAGTCAGTTTATTGAAAGCCTTAACAGTGCGCACCAAAAAACACTGAGAGAACCCAAAGATTCACAGTACTTGCAGCATTTTATATTTCCATGACACAATGGTTACTTGTGCATTTGAAATGAATCATCATTGATCAATGTCTCCTCAACCTTTCATCTTTGTCTTTCCCCAGTTAGCTCTAATCTTACGTTTCCTCTTATTTTGAAAATCTCTCTCCCATAAATCCAACAAATAGATACCATAGATGTCAATATCCCTGTAGGAAGAACTAATGGGGTCTACTTATTAAAATAGGCTGTCCGTTAACTTCTGGGAGTCCTGCCTGCCAAACACAGTGACAAAGAACAGCTGTAATCACAAGGTTGCAACAGATAAGAACTTAGACAGAACTGCAAACAACCCTCCTCAATAGATGAGGAAAACCTACTTTTTGACAAAGTGTGTTGGGTTTCTAGCTATTTACAACCAACAATGCTTATTTTAATTAAGGTAGCTGTGAAGGCTAAATGCATTGACACATCTATTTATTATCATCCTAACATTCTATGTTGCCCATTTTTCCTATCATGCTTTCCCTGTAAGTGAGCTCTAAGGTTAATCAGATTATAACCTCATACTTTACAAAATTTCCAATAACACAGATAGATTTCCAAAGGGCATGGGAAGAGAATATTGTGCTGAGGATTAAACCTGATTATGAATGGTAGAGCTGGTTCTAATGAGACTAAAGGTCTACACCTGTTAATTCTTTCTTTCTGAGCCTTCATGTAGCACATCCTCAGGCTTCGGTTGAAGAACAGTAACCTTCACCACTTGTGCCAGGTATTGTTTGACTCTGGCGGTAGAGGAAAATAATCTCTTCTTTACATTAAACTGTATCATCAGAGTTTCTCTACATCAAACATCATTTAACTTGGAAGAATTGGTTCTTCAGTGTAGTTGGGTGAGAATTCTACACAGCATGGGTATCTTCACAGATCGTAGTAGTTAATTGTGACAAATCACAACCTAAGTAGCTGGACATAAACAATAAACCAAACCTTCTACTGACATCCACATCAAATGAATAAATACTGAACGAAAATCCGGAATTAATCTCGATCCTTAATGTTATAAATGGCAGTTGGCACTATTGGCTTTGGTTTACCTGTAAGCAAAAAAAAACCTCCCACCTCCACCAAGTCCAGTCCCATACCTGGGGAATGGATCAGAGGTTAAAGAATGTTTGTTCATCCACTCCTTTATTTACAGGTCGCTTTTAATCCCACTGCAAATCCTCAAAATAAACAACAACATTATTGAGAACCAGTAGGTTATATTTTTATAAATCTATAAAACATGAATTCTGATAAGAGTCTAGTAAAGAAACAATTCAAGTAACAGAAAATGTCAGATTACAACCTTTATTCAGTGCAATTACTTTTCAAAAACTAGGATAAACATTAGACAAGTCAGAATCAAGAAAACCACAATGTATACCATTGGAAAGTAAGATAGCATATATGGGAATATTTGGCTTGCGTCGATGATTTGCAAAAGTGTATTTGGGAAATTGACCAAACTGAAGTGTATGATAGATGAATTACTTGGTAACGGTTTAATACTTGCTCCGAGATGGTTGTAGTTATGAATCAGCAGCCTGATGTCAAATTACAGTTTTCCTATTGGAGCAAATATGCCGCAACCAAAAATAAAAATACACAATGAAAACCTAGAGAGAAATCTGTGGTAAACCAAATCACTCTGTTTTGTCAGTAAAAATAAAAATCACCAATTATGAAATCATATCTGTCTGGAAAAAAATAGTAATCTCTTCTTCCGCTGGTTAGTCGAATTATGGATGCTGGCTGGAAGGTTTTGAATAACAATGTCAGGCACATCATGAAAACCATGAACAATGGGAATGGCTTTTTAAGCTGAGAATGGACTGAAGGTATTCATGCAGTCTACAGCAAGAGCTCTACACATTTAAATAACTAAGTTTAACGTGACAAAATTCTGCAGCATGTGGCAAACCAGGGCTGCTATAAAGTGTTAAGATGGTATACATTTGTTCAGTAAAAGGACTTCAGTTGATTAGCATGAAGCAATTCTTGTCAGATTAACCACAACCCCTTAAAGCATTACTACTGATCATAGAGAATTATCAATATATCCAAAACTCCCTGACCTACTTAGACAAATCTTCATTTAAACTAGCACATATAATACAAGGCTATTTCTGAAAATACACTACCATAACAAAAAAAAAGCTCGATATATTAAGTGTAAGAAAACTAAAATAACTGGGATTTAATAAAAACAAATTTCAACTTGTTTCACAATACTTCATATTTACCCATTTTATGTACTGAATCTCAAGAGTGTAAAGGTTATAAAATGTAAATAAATTATGCAATATGAAAATTCACAAGCGCTAATGAAAATGATTACATTTAAAAGAGAATTGTTTACAGAAGCAGATAAACATAATTTCAGTCCTTGGGATTTTTTTTATTCCCTTCACCCCAAATCTTTTACTGTACATAAACTCTGATACTGCATTCAAATATATTGTGAAACTTTGCCTGTTGAGTAACACACTGAACATTCAGACAGATTGGAATCCATTTTATTCTTTCACAAGTTTTAGATCTTAACACTGAAAAGAATCACAAAAATTGTTATTAATTTATTAACAAAAGACACTGCTGCAAAATCACTCCAGTATAAAACAGTATTGGCCTTTAAAGGACCACCCTTGGTCTTGGGAAGAGTCTTTCAGCAATGCAAGTGGTGTGTCAACGAAATGAATCCAGCCACCTCTATCTTTCCATATAGTTCATGTGCACCAATTTACAGTTTCCATCTTCTCAAGGCAAGAACCAGACTACAGGCGTAACACAGGGTAACGACAAACGAAAATATCTGAAACACAATGATTAAAAAAAGTCTGACCAAATCGGAATGCTGCAGTTGTTATGGTTTCATTTTAGGTATGAATTGCATTTCTCCATTTGATAACCTGCTTGCAATTGTACTTTAAAAATATCCAGTAAACACATCACTGAACAAACCTTTAAGGACCAGAGACTGGTTGACGACCATAGTACCATGCATGCTCCCCACTCCTCCAACCCGTTTATCTTCAGTTACACACGTCTATATTCTGGACTCCTTTAATATCAGCCTCTTGAAAATCTATGCAGAAAGCAGTGACTAGTGGGGTACCGCAAGGCTCGGTGCAGGGACCGCAGCTATTTACAATATACATCAATGATTTGGATGAAGGGATTCAAAGTAACATTAGCAAATTTGCAGATGACACAAAGTTGGGTGGCAGTGTGACGTGTGAGGAGGATGCAATGAGAATGCAGGGTGACTTGGACAGGTTGGGGGAGTGGGCAGATGCATGGCAGATTAAGTTTAATGCGGATAAATGTGAGGTTATCCACTTTGGTAGCAAAAACAGGAAGGCAGATTACTATCTAATGGCGTCAAGTTGGGAAAAGGGGAAGTACAACGGGATCTGGGGGTCCTTGTACATCAGTCTATGAAAGTAAGCATGCAGGTACAGCAGGCAGTGAAGAAAGCAGATGGCATGTTGGCCTTTATAACAAGAGGAATCGAATATAGGAGCAAAGAGGTCCTTCTGCAGTTGTACAGAGCCCGAGTGAGACCACACCTGGAGTATTATGTGCTGTTTTGGTCCGCTAATTTGAGGAAGGACATTCTTGCTATTGAGGGAGTTCAGCGTAGGTTTATAAGGTTAATTTGCGGGATGGCGGGACTGTCATATGCTGAAAGAATGGAGCAGCTGGGCTTGTACACTCTGGAGTTTAGAAGGATGAGAGGGAATATCATTGAAACGTATAAGATTGTTAAGGGCTTGGACACGCTAGAGGTAGGAAACATCTTCCCGATGTTGGGGGAGTCCAGAACCAGGGGCCACAGTTTAAGAATATGGAGTAAGCCATTTAAAACGGAGACGAGAAATCACTTTTTCTCACAGAGAGTGGTGAGTCTGTGGAATTCTCTGCCTCAGAGGGTGGTGGAGGCAGATTCTCTGGATGCTTTCTAGAGAGAGCTAGATAGGGCTCTTAAAAATAGCGGAGTCAGGGGATATGGGGAGAAGGCAGGAACGGGGTACTGATTGGGGATGATCAGCCATGATCACATTGAATGGCGGTGCTAGCTCGAAGGGCCGAATGGCCTACTCCTGCACCTATTGTCTATTGTCTATTTTAATTATTTCATCACTGCGTTACCATTAGTTGCCTAATCTTAAAATCGGCAACTCCCTTCCTGATGTTCTATTTCAAAATACTCTAACATTTGCGTTTTAACAATCCTTTTTCACAGCCCTTCCAAGCTTTGAGTCAGGTTTTGTTGGGCAATGCCCCTGCGAAATGTCTGGAGATATTCTGATGCCATCATACAACTGTGCTGAAACTTGTAAACAGACGGCCAGGTCAGCAGAAAGTTGTGGTTAATTGGGACGGTGTCACACCCTCACTGTTAGAGAATAGAAAAGTGTAAGCCTGGGTCTGCCACACAATCTCTATTGCACACTCGACTGGAAATCAAAATGATAGTTACTTTAGTTAAAAAATTGCCTAGCAGACCAAGATTATCATTTATTGCAACCAAGGTATTAATTAAGAAAACTATTTTGCAAGGATAGACACAACTACTTCTTGCCAGTTTGATTAATGCTTCAGGTAAATATTTTAAGTTGATTTCAACCATATCCAATTTCCATTCTAAAATTCCTCCTTTCAGATCTATCACAGCACATCTTGCACAAGAGACATTCCCACCCATAGTCACAGGTAATCTGTTTTCACCTTGACTACAAGTACCCCTGATGTAACCTTCATGATGATTATGATTACAACTGACATTCTCTTCTGTTTTACTTCAGGAGGGAACTTCCTTCACCTTTTGTGCGGAAATTGCTGATATAACAAAAATGTCAAGTGGCTGTGTTATTATTCACAAAGGGGTTTTAAGCTGTGGTCATTAAGTGGAAACATGTGCTGCCGCCGTTAGTAAACATTATCCTGGAGCAATAAGTTTGGTCAAAGATATAGGTTTGCAATAAGTTTGGTCAAAGATATAGATAAAGATATAGGGCTGCAGGTACCGGTCTTCGGGGAGGAAGCGACCGCTCCAGACATTTCCAAGCCGCTGAGGAGTGTTCACCCGACGCCGGAGTTCCAGCTTTCCAGCAAGAGGGCCTGATAAACATCGGACTGGCTGCAGAGGCCACAATAGGCCCGACTATGGGTGAACAGGGGATGGGACTGGACTTTGCTTCCTTCCCCCACAGTGGGAACCATTGTGGGGGGGGATGTTTTTATGTTGCTAAAATTCTTTAATGTTGTGTCTTATCTTTATTCGTGTGCTGCAATGGCAAGTCAAATTTCACTACACCAATTGGTGTATGTGATAATTAATGTCCTTTGTCTCCTTTGTTTTAAAGGGCATTTGACAGGAGACTCTTGGGTGTGGGAATTCTTGACTCTCGGACTCTTGGCCACTAATGGTAGACCAAAACAAAATAGGTATGGGCCAACAAGCAAAACCGTGACAGCTAAATGTCCAAAAGTAAATACGATGCAGCCCCGTGCATCCAGTTTTGGTCGAAAAGCAAGGCCAATTTCATAAACTTAAGAGATAACACACAGTTATACTTGGAGATGGGGAGGTGTGTGGTCAAAACAATGAGTTGCGAATTTGATAAATGACACGATCAGAAGAGGTAACGGTAAACCAACATGGCAACATGTCTGTGATAAGGTACATGGAAATAATTGGGATTGCTCCAAGCTGGGCATAGACTCAATGGGCAGAGTGGCCCTCCTCTGGTTTC
>CM075977.1:100034932-100065181 GCA_038087875.1 Malacoraja senta
TTTTGTTTTACCTGGGTAGTCCAGTGTAGTTTAGAGTTGTCCTTCATGCTGGATTCTCATTATTTATTGCTGCAGTTCGGGGTTTTTTTCCAATGGTCCCCTTGTTGAAATCAAACATCATGAATATCAGTTGACTATTGGCACCTTCCACTCTTGGTTAGGCAAAGATTCGATTACTCTATTTCCCACCTCTGCATCGGTGCTCATGTTGACCCTAGTTGCCTACTGATCTGAATTTGTGAAGATGCATGGAGCTTCCTGCTCTGTCAACTCTCCCACTGAGTCAGCCATGCATGCCATTTCACCAAGGCTGGGCTTTCTCTCCCTGGTGGACAGAGAGAGTATTTGAAAAAGGTTGCCCCTGTCATATAGGCTTTGGAACTCCCTGCAATTCTTACCTGTGTGGTTCCTCTGGTAATGGTGGATGCCAACAAATTAAGAATTGCTGTCGGATATCACGTCCATACATGAAAGTGTCTCATGGGGAGCCCATGCTCGCTGGCCTTTTAACGCCCAATGCCCTAATATTTGCTGGGTGGTGGAAAGACCAAAACTGACCAATGCATCGAGCCAGAAGCAGACTGGGAAGCTGACGTTGTAGCAGAGGGTTCGGAGTTTAAAAATAGGGAAGATTTGTTCCAATTGTACATGTTTTGGTGAGGTCAATGGAATATGGTGTACAGTTTTGGTCCCATTACCTAATGAAAGATACAATAACATCAGAGTACAAAGGAGATTCACCAGACTAATTCCTGAGATGAGAGGTTGGTGTACCAAAGACGTGTGTTCCTTGGCGTTTAGAAGTATGAGGGGTGACTTTTCAAGATGGTGCCTGTCTTTGGTGACACGTTACCAGCAGCACAGCAGAAAGTCATCAAATACTGTATCTCTCAGCTTACTTTATAAAAGAACCAGCAGAAACCAGCGTTATAAATGACAAGCTACTAAGCATGTGAACGATTAAAACTATTCCAATCTACCGGCAGCAATGGAGCTGCTGACTGTAAGGGAATCCCCGACCTGGCGGAGGATCGCAGGAACAGTAAAAGCCCAGTCCCATGGTACGAGTTCATTCCAAGAGCTCTCCCAAGTTTGCCCTGATTCGAGCTCGGAGATTTACGGTAATGGCCACTCGTCGGTACTCTGGGCTCTCGTGGACATTTTTCAACATGTTGAAAAATCTTCACGAGTCTTCCCGTGCTTACCTGCCATTAGCGAGTCTTCCCGAGTATCTGCCGTTAGTGTTACGAGACGCTAAGGGACGTCCCCAAGCTCCGACGTACCGGCTACGTTCATTCTCCGTGCTTACCACGAGTTTGATTTTTTTTAAACTCGGGAGAGCTCTTGGAATGAACTCGTACTGTGGGACAGGGCTATAAGTACTGTACTTGGAAACACTGGAGTCCGGAAACGTGGCCGACAGGCAGGACTACAAGTCAGACTGAAGTGCAAGGGACGACGACCCACCCCCTCTCCCTACCATCCTACTGGCCATTGTACAATCAATGGAAAATAAAGTGGAGGACTCCAGGTCAAGGCTGCTTTACCAAATGGAGCTGAGGGAATGCTCCGTGTTCTGTTTCACAGAGACATGGCTCACCCCCAGACTCAGCGGTCCAGCCTGAAGGTTTCTCCATCCATCGCATGGACCGTACACTGGCATCTGGGAAGAGGAGAGGCTGGAGCAGAGAGAAGGTGCTCTGTCATGATAGACTGGAGGCTCAAAATGTCCTGAAGGCAGCAGGTAGTACATCTAGCTGATACGTACTGTAAAAAGCAGCTACCACTTTGTGCGGAGCCCTTGTTTCCCTTTCATTTCTGAATTTCCCCAGAGGTCAACAACCTATGAAAATTGTGGTGAAAGGAACTGCAGATGCGGGTTTATACCAGTCTGAAGAAGGTTGCCAGCCCAAACGTCATTCATCCTTTTTCTCCAGAGACGCTGGCTGATCCTCTGAGTTACTCCAGCACTTTGTGTCTAAACTATGCAAATTGCTGAACTTAAATTAGATTTCGATGTAAATCCTTTATTTCAATGTTAAAGCCACAAAGTCTAATTGTCTGCACCTTTGTGTTGGGATGTTTTCCCTATTTAATTTATTTGAATATCTCTCTCCATGAGCCTACTAACTTTGGGCTGGATCTTCTGATGACTGGCAGGTTGGCTGAATACGCTGGTTGTGCATCCTGCTGGGCTGTTATTTTTATCATTGCGTGCCAGCTGCCAGCTGTATTTCAGCGCATTGGCACCATCACTTCCAACTGCAATAGGCCTTGTCTACCCATCGATCTTGGTGTTTCACCAGAGAAAACTAGTGGAGAAATGCTTTAAATCAGCCAAAAGAATAGGATGGGAGGCTGCAGTAAGATCAAGCAATTCCACTGGGGGTAGACACAAAATGCTGGAGTAACTCAGTGGGACAGACTGCATCTCTGGGTGGAAGGAATGGGTGGCACTTTGGGTCGAGACCCTTCTTCACTGGGGCCTCTTGTCACACCATCTAAGGCACAAATTTGGTAAGGCACAAATTTGGCATTGGCCTGATCTGTAACTATCTGCGAGCATAGACTGCCATAGTTTGATGGAAGCAGGTATCACACTGCCAAATCATAATTTGAGGTTCCTAGACACTATTTCCTCAAACATTGTAGAGTGCTACCTAATCTCTTATTGGGCATGAGTGAGATTCTTGCCATGCTTGAAAAAAAACGCAGGAGTGTGCTGATTTGGATTTCTATCACTCAATGGACTCTAGGACATCGAATGGGCAGAAAAGTCCTTTGGAATTATGGAGAATTTAGTGTTACAGCAATGGCCCCTCTGTATCAATGAGAAGTGGTTGAGGAATAAGTAAACTTGCCTGGATGGACTCTAGTTGACTATTTGTAAACATAAAGCCTGTATCAGCTGACATTTGGAGTAACTGCTAGTTGGGTGTTGGAAGATCAAGCCCAATGCTGCATAGATCTCATTGTATCATTCAGTTTTTAAGACTGTTTATTGGATGTAGGCTACTTGTTTTAACAATAGGTGTACAATATTATTCCACTCTAAATCGTTCCACTTACTTGCCTGTGAATGCTTTACGTGTCGTATTTAATTACAATTTGAATGAGCATAGTTGTTGAAAAATTAGTGAGTTAACTTGGGTTTAATGGAGATGGCGCAAGTGCATTGCCAGAATGGTTTGGAATGTAAGTTCTACCTGATATTAATTATAGCCTAGCAATCATGAATCAAATGAAATGGCAAGGCTGAATTATAGCATTCCTAAAAATATTTATTTCACTGATTAGATGCAAGAATGTTTCTTTCCATGTAACTGTTTTATGCTGAATTTTGATACTAATAACTATACATTGTATTTCAAAATATGATTCTAATTCATTTTAAGGAGTTTGTGGTGGATGAGAATTTTTTTAAGTGCATTTTTTTAATGTCACTCATCAGGAATGAAGCTGGCATAATGGCTGAAATTAAATGCCTGATCCCTAAGCAAATCAACCAAGTTGTTCCTTTAGAAATGAATTGATAACATGCCCAATCAAAGATAATCCGAAGGTCAGCAATGTGGTCCTCAACTACTATCTGCCTGATGGGTGACACTTGGACTACCTTTGACCAGACTTTACTGACTTTACTATGCACTGACTGTTATCCCCTTATGTATCTATACACTGTAAATGGCTCGATTGTAATCATGTATTGTCTTTCTGCTGACTGGTTAGCACGCAACAAAAGCTTTTCACTGTGTCTCGGTACACGCGACAATAAATTAAACTGGAACTTGTGAAAATGCCACAAGTTGCAAATGGTTAATTTGATGTTGCATTGTATACCATAAAGGTTTGCTCTGAGAAGCTGAAGAACCTGTTTGTTTATTTACGTGCACTTTTCAAGCACCATTCCCCACTAACTCGCATTGGAGGTAGGCGTTTGTCATTTTGTATGGCAGTTTGGTAAAAATTGTCTTTGGTAAAAATTTGATAAAAATTGTCTTTGGTGAAAATTGTCATGTTGCTTTTCAATCCTTTCCAACTTGGAAATAAAAAATGACTATTGGGTAAATTATTTAATGTATTTTGTTTGATGGGAAGATGATTAAATGTGGGATAAAAAATACATTTCTGTCTTTTGGGATGCATTTCATGACTGAAGCATCAAGTCTAAAGAGAAGCACAGTAGTTGGTGACGTGGGTGTACAAAATGAACTGCAGGCTGAATTTTACATTCGTATCGATTGGTTTGATAATTCTACAGTTTGATACTTTTACAATTAGTACTAACTTGGAAGAAAACAAATCCTTTCAATTATCATGATCCATTCTTGATTTGAAAAAATTTCCCCACACATTTCCCCAGTCTTATTCAAAAATAACACATTTCTTAATGAAACACTTATTAACATTTGTCAGTCAGTCTGCCATTTGAACTTTGGAAAGTATACACAACCTATGATCTGTGGTTGCACATTTACAATTATTGAAAGTTGGTGAATTGACAGCCACGTGAATGACCTGGGCCAGTTGCTTCTGAGTGAAAGAGAAACTATGTCAAATGCACAAAGCTTGTGGTATTCAGATTTTTATCTCCTTCACACTACATTACAGATATATAAGGCATGGCAAGGTTGGAATTGACTCTGTATCCACCACCGTAATACCTACAGTGCCCTCTGTAATGTTTGGGACAAAGACCCATCATTTATTTATTTGCCTCTGTACTCCACAATTTGAGATTTGTAATAGAAAAAAATCACATGTGGGTAAAGTGAACATTGTCAGATTTTAATAAAGGCCATTTTTATACATTTTGGTTTCACATGTAGAAATGACAGCAGCGTTTATACATAGTCCCCCCATTTCAGGGCACCATAATGTTTGGGACACAGCAATGTCATGTAAATGAAAGTAGTCATGTTTAGGATTTTGTTGCATATACTTTGCATGCAATGACTGCTTGAAGTCTGCGATTCATGGACATCACCAGTTGCTGGGTGTCTTCTCTGGTGATTCTCTGCCAGGCCTGTATTGCAGCCATCTTTAGCTTATGCTTGTTTTGGGGGTTAGTCCCCTTCAGTTTTCTCTTCAGCATCTAAAAGGCATGCTCAATTGGGTTCAGATCGGGTGATTGCTTTGGCCACTCAAGAATTGACCACTTTTTAGCTTTGAAAAACTCCTTTGTTGCTTCAGCAGTATGTTTGGGATCATTGTCTTGCTGTAGAATGAACCGCCGGCCAATGTGTTTTGAGGCATTTGTTTGAACTTGAGCAGATAGGATGTGTTTATACACTTCAGAATTCATTATGATACTACAATCAGCAGTTGTATCACCAATGAAGATAAGTGAGCCAGTACCTTCAGCAGCCATATATGCCCAGGCCATAACACCCTCACCACCGTGTTTCACAGATGAGGTGGTATGCTTTGGACCTTGGGCAGTTCCTTCTCTCCTCCATACTTTGTTCTTGCCATCACTC
Source organism: Malacoraja senta (assembly GCA_038087875.1). Classification (NCBI taxonomy): domain Eukaryota; kingdom Metazoa; phylum Chordata; class Chondrichthyes; order Rajiformes; family Rajidae; genus Malacoraja; species Malacoraja senta. Next base: position 100,040,413 of record CM075977.1, read on the forward strand.
TGATATAACTTAATCTTCGTCTCATTTGTCCACAAGACCTTCTTCCAGAACTGTGGTTGTTCTTTTAAGTACTTCTTGGCAAACTGTAACCTGGCCATCCTATTTTTGCGGCTAACCAGTGGTTTGCATCTTGCAGTGTAGCCTCTGTATTTCTGTTCATGAAGTATTCTGCGCACAGTGGTCATTGACAAATCCACACCTGACTCCTGAAGAGTGTTTCTGATCTGTTGGACAGGTGTTTGGGGATTTTTCTTTATTATAGAGAGAATTCTTCTGTCATCAGCTGTGGAGGTCTTCCTTGGCCTGCCAGTCTCTTTGTGATTAGTAAGCTCACCAGTGCTCTCTTTCTTCTTAATGATGTTCCAAACAGTTGATTTTGGTAAGCCTAAGGTTCGGCTGATGTCTCAAACAGTTTTATTCTTGTTTCCCAGTCTCATAATGGCTTCTTTGACTTTCATTGGCACAACTTTGGTCCTCATGTTGATAAACAGCAATTAAAGTTTCCAAAGGTGATGGAAAGACTGGAGGAAAGACTAGGTGCTGAGAGCTCTCTTATACCTGCATTTAGGAGGCAATTAAACACTCCTGAGCAATTACAAAAGCCTGTGAAGCCATGTGTCCCAAACATTATGGTGCCCTGAAATGGGACTATGTATAAACACAGCTGTAATTTCTACATGGTGAAACCAAAATGTTTAAAAATGGCCTTTATTAAAATCTGACAATGTGCACTTTAACCACATGTGATTTTTTTTCTATTACAAATCTCAAATTGTGGAGTACAGAGGCAAATAAATAAATGATGGGTCTTTGTCCCAAACATTATGGAGGGCACTGTAGTTGAGTTTCAGATCAGTCATTCTCTGCGTACATTTTATCAAAATTGTTTAGAAATAAGGCTTTTTATTTCTTGTCTTTGCCCATCTCTAATAAGATCACACCCTTCGTGCACTTTCTTTGATGGCATTGAACCTAGAATATGCTTCCATTTCTAGTACACTGGATCGGAATACAAGTTTCCACCATGGGACTCCCTCCCCTCACCAGCTGCTACTTCTTCCTGTCGGCCGTCACTCTATGCACTCTGCCATCTCCACCCCCCCCCCCCCCTTCCACCACCGCCTCTTCCTTTTTCCGCTGCTTTGTCCACTCTGCCGCTCTCCCTCCATCACAGCCGTCACTGATGTCATCCAAGGTGGAGTGTCAGGAGTCTGGGGGAGGTGGAGGGGGGTGTCCGAGTGGACAAAGCAAAGGCTGATTGGAAGCAGCAGCAGCTGGTGAGAGGGGGAGAGAGCCCAACAGTGACTGGACTCGTCCTGTGGTTGGCAACGACCTGAAGAAAGCATTGCTGGCCAGGGGATACAATGTGAGCTGCAATAACAGCCGTATCGACTGCACCATGAGGCAACCGGTGAAGAGAGGCTCACCGGTGGACCTTGTGAGCCAGGGGTAGCATTGACAGTGTTAGTAGGTCAGTCTGCTACAACTGAAATCTGTTATAAAGAGGTCTGTTAAAACAAGGGTTTACTATACTTGGTTGTAACTATAAAACGTTAGGATATTAACTTGCACAACAAGCTCCCGTGAGATGCTCTTTCATTGCTTGTTCCCAGGTTGAATTTCTGCTTTCAGCCCTTCTCTTCCTCCTTGTAGCTTTTTTCTGTCAGCTCCAACCCTAGATTCAACACATTCCCTTCTGCTCCATTTCAGTATTTTGAAGAGATCACCCTTCTTGACTCCCTAGTCCATCTGTAGTCTGCAACTCATCCTGCCCATGGTGTGGTGCTTTCTTGTGCTACAGCAGGGGGAGCATTCTGTCCTTTCACGTCTTCCCTTCCCACCATCTAGTGACCCAGTCGGTCTTTCCAATTTGGGTAGAAATTCACTTACACTCCAGCTTGCAAAAGTCAATGTTCATCATTTGGCCTCCTACATTAAAGAAATGAAAAACTTGGAACGATCACCCTATATAAAATTATGAGAGGCATAGGTAGGGTCGACACAACCATTTTCAAGTTGACGATGTCCAACACTAGGGACCATAAAGGGGCTGTCCCACTGCGGCGACCTAATTTGCGAGGTTAGAAGAGTTTAGGAGAGTTTGAAAAAATGTCATGTTGAAGACCTCCTTCGACTATGTAGAAGACCTCCTTCGACTATGTTGAAGACCAACTTCGACTAGCTTTGACTAGCTTCGGGAAAATTGGACACCGAATAACAGAGAGTGAAGGCGACCTCCTTCGATCTCCTTCGACCTCCCTTCGACTATGTTGAAGACTATCTACGACTACCTTTGATTACCTTCGACTACCCTCGATTACCTACGACTAACATGCCGACTTACTATGACCTACTTCGACTAAACCTACGAGTAAAAAAAAGTATCGATTTTTTTTCCATGGCGACCCTTTTTTACTCGCGGGCATTTTTCAGCATGTTGAAAAATACGCCGCCATTTAGCTGAGGCCTCGAGTACGCGGGGACTACTCTCGAGCATGAAGGAGAGTTACAAAGACCTCCTTGGACCTCGTGTCGACCATGCTGCGAGTATGAGTCGAGGGCAAACTCGTCTGAACTCGCGGATTAGGTCGCCGCAGTGGGACAGCCCCTTTACCATAAGGTGAGAGAAGGAAAGTTTTCAATGGGGGTGTGCATGGCAAGCATTTTACACTTTAATGGGGGGAGTGGAACGCATTGCCAGGTGTTGGGGGGAGATGTGATAGTGCCACTTAAGAGGTTTTTAGATAGGCATATGGAAGTGCAGTGAATAGAGGGATATGGAACCTGTACAGGCAGACAAGACCAGTTCGGCTTGGCAGCATGTTCGGTGCTGACATTGAAGGGACTTTTTCTGTCCTGTCTTGATCTATGGTCATGGAGCAGGTGCTTTTTCTGCAAGATTAACTCTGAGCTTGCATCTGCCCACCATGTGAATTTGTCATCCTATTCCCTCTCTGATCTGAGGCCATGTACATTGTTACAACATATGTTAAAGGAACAGCAGACTTTTCATGTGGGCATGTTGCAGCCTGCAGGGCTTGTATTGATTCTTTTTTTATTTCAAGCATCAACTTTATAAACTCTTTATAAAGCTATGCAAAGCTCTTCATATATCCCATGTCTAAACATTCATGAATGTCATACTTGGTATTGTTTGCACCTATCTTTAAACAAAACGCCCTTGCCCCTCATGGCTCCCTGGGGCAATATTTTCCAGTTGAATCGGTATTGGGGAAGGCAAAAGCAATGCTAGCATTTATTTCCAAAGGACTAGAATACAAAAACAGGGATGTAATGCTGAGGCTCTATAAGGCGCTGGTCAGACCTCATTTTGCAGTATTGTGAGCAATTTTGGGCCCCATATCTGAGCAAGGAGGTGCTGGCTCTGCAGAGGAGGTTTACAAGAATGATCCCAGCAATGAGTGGGTTAACAAATTATATTAACAATTGACGGTGCGAGGCCTCTACTCGGCAGTGATAAATAGGTTGTTGATTAGACAATAGACAATGTTTGCAGGAGTCAGCCATTCGGCCCTTCAAGCCAGCACCGCCATTCACTGTGATCTTCATCTTCTTGCGTACGGCGTGCACAGCCTAAAGTTGTAGGACAACTTGTTCTATTTGATCTTATTTGATTGTGCACGCCAGGTTGATTGCATTCGTCGAAACAGGGCGGACCACATGAAGGTTGCAATCTTCCACCCCATTCACTGTGATCATGGCTGATCATCCACAATCAGTACCCCGTTCCTGCCTTCTCCCCGTATCCCTTGACTCCTCTATCTTTAAGAGCTCTATCTAACTCTCTTGAAAGCATCCAGAGAATTGGCCACCACTGCCTTCTGAGGCAGAGAATTCCACAGATTCACAACTCTCTGAGTGAAAAAGTTTTTCCTCATCTCTGTTCTAAATGGCCTACCCCTTATTCTTAAACTGTGGCCCCTGGTTCTGGACTCCCCCAACATTGGGAACATGTTTCCTGCCTCTAGCATGTCCAATCCCTTAATGATCTTATATGTTTCAATAAGATTCCCTCTCATCCTTCTAAATTCCAGTGTAAACAAGCCCAGTCGCTCCATTATATCAACATATGACAGTCCTGCCATCCCGGGAATTAATTTGGTGAACCTACGCTGCACTCCCTCAATAGCAAGAATGTCCTCCCTCAAATTTGGAGACCAAAACTGCACACAATACTCCAGGTGTGGTCTCACCAGGGCCCTGTACAACTACAGAAGGACCTATTTGCTCTTATACTCAACTCCTCTTGCCATTGGTTTTGTTCACTGCCTGCTGTACCTGCATGCTTACTTTCAGTGGCTGATGAACAAAGACCCCTAGATATTCTTGTACTTCACCTTTTCCCAACTTGACACCATTTAGATAGTAGGCCAGAGGTTATGGGGAGAAGGCAGGGGAGTAGAGTTAGGAGAGAGAGATCAGCCATGATTGAATGGCGGAGTAGACTTGATGGGCTGAATGGCCTAATTCTGCTCCTATCACTTATGAACATGAATATCCCTTCCCTTGTTTGAGGGGTGACCTACTGCAGTATATCCCTCGGCACTTTTACCATTCCGGGCAGAGCAGTGTGTCTTTCACTGAGTTGAGCATGAGAGTCAGGAAGTCATGATGCAGCTTAGGATTTGTTTGGCCACATTTTGGAATATTGCATGCAGTTCTGGTTGCCCCATTACAGAAAGAAGGTGCAGTCTTTGGAAAGGGTGCAGAGGGCATTTTTCAAAATGATGCCTGGATTAGGGGCCTATTAGCCACAGGGAGACAATGGACAGATTTTGATTGTTATTTCTGGAGGTTGTGGGAAGACTTGATAGAAATTTAAAAAATGGAGGTGGAAATAGGGTAGGCCGAATCTTTTTCTCAAGATAGATATATCAAATATTCGAGAGCATTGGTTGAAGGTGAGATGGGCAAAGTTTCAAGGAGATGTGCGGAGCAACATTTTTTTAGAGGGTAGTGAATGCTTGGAACATGCTGCGGATGCAGATAGTTTAGTGGCATTTAAGTGACTTTTGAAGAAAGACATAGATATGGATTATGGGCAGACAGATGAGGCTTTGTTTTGTCATCATGTTTGAACCAGACATTGTGAGCCGAAGGGATCATTCCTGTGCTGTGCTGTTCTGTTTTATTACACAGGCAAAGGATTTCAACTATCCATTTAAGGGCTACATAATTTCACTCTATCAAAGAAATTGTCTTCTTCCACCTTCTCTGCTACCTAGACTGCCTTTCTCGATTTGGATGAAGGGTCTTTGACTTGGAACTTTGACCTGTTTCACTTCTCACAAATACTGCCCTCACCTGGCAAGTTTTCTCGCATTTTTCTTTTTCTAATTGTAAAGTGTAATGTTTCCTTCATTTATCCCTTTTTTTTCCAAATGTCGGATCAACGTGAGGAAAAAATGGCCCCTTAATGGGCCTGTCCCACTTAGGCGACTGCAGGAGACTATGCAGTCGCCCCCATGTTCGCGGGTAGTTGCCGAGGAGTCGCCTTCATGGTCGTGAGGAGTTCCCGTATTCTGGGAACTAGTCGCGGCCTCATTATGGTCGCCGCAAATTTTTCAACCTGTTCAATAATTAGCGGTGACTAGAATGAAGCCGCCATGGAGAGTAGCGAGAATTCGCGTGCCGTAGGTGGGTCGCCAGGAGGTCCTAGTGGGTTGCCAGGAGGTCGAAGGTTCTCGTAGGTTGTAGCTGGTGCTGACCGGTGAATCTCATTGGGGGGGAAAAAAAGGTAAGCAGTAGTTTTCAGAACCAAGGATAACCGACCGGTAATGTTAAATGTCCGCGGAGCTCCACAGCCGTGTATCTCTGGCTTATTCAAAGTTGTCTCCACTCCTTCTCCCACCTTCTCTTCCCTCCCCCCCTCTATTAAAGGACTTACCGTACACTGTGCTAGCTGCCTTAATTACAGTGCCAACCTTCCTGTTCATCGTGGTGTATGTCTATCACCATGGCTTTGCACCGTGTGAATTTTTTAGACCCGCTCACCCCGCTTGCCCTGCCCCCGCCTGCATAATGGGCTGGTGAAGGAAGTGATGTGTTTGTGTGTGTGTGTGTGTGTGTGTGTTCCACTCCGACAGTCGCCGTTCCAGTTGCCGGCTTTTCAGGCGCCGGCAGTACGCTGAAAAAAATAGCCTAAATGGGACAGGCCCATAACTAATCTCACCACCAATCAACAGGATAGAGCACAGAATGGTACAGCATAGGAACAGGACCAAATGCAATATAACATCCTAGTTTCTATATTCCTTGCCTTGGGTGATGAAGGCCAGTATACCAAGAGCCATGTTTGCCATCCTGCCTATATGTGCCACTTTCAAGGAACTGTGTACTTTGTATTACAAGGTCACTCACTTCATCAACAGGGCCCTGACATAGATTGTCTCCTAATGAAGAATATTTTACTTGAAATTTCTTTAATAATCATTTAGTTTTGCTTGCATTTACTGTGTTTTATCTCCTGAGTACTCCTTTTGGAGTATTGTTTGTTGTCATTTGCTACCTTATTCAATTGGCTTTCATCTCATTAATGGGTAATCAGTCTCTGCGACTAAATGGACATCTTTGTCTACCCTGCAATTATTGGGTATCATATGGGAGTTGCAAGTTTCGCCAAAGTTAAATGTAGCACCACTCTAAGATGTTGAATAGGCCACAGATCAAAGATAGCTCTAAAAGGATCCTTGTACTTAACAAAACTCTGCTAGGCTTGCATACTGTAGAGGACCAGAAACTTTGCCCTTTTCTAAAACTGTTGGCAATCTGGTCATGTGTAGTCTGCAGAAGGGTCTCGACCCGAAACGTCACCGAATCCTTCTCTCAAGAGATGCTGCCTGTCCCGCTGAGTTACTCCAGCTTTTTGTGTGTAATAGCTTTGGTTTAAACCAGCATCTGCAGTTCCTTCTTACTCAATGTGTAGTCGCTATCTATCTCAAACTTGTATGCTGCCAGCATTTTTATTTTTGCAGAATCTTTTCATCAACTGATTACGACTTTGGTCAAATTTATAATTGTTGGATTTGACGCAAAAGGCTATTGGTGGTAAATGGCGTATTCCTAAGACTCCTTTTTTTTTAAAATTACAGGACTTTGTCTATCACTTCATCGCCTTTGTATTCTACTTTGGGGCATCACTGCTTGAAGCTGCAACAACGTCTGCGGCTGTAGACCCTGCGAGCTTTAATGCAACTAGATTAGCGGGAGCTACGTTGGTAACTCTTCTAGATTTTCGACAGTACAGTATCAATGTTGTTGCTACGGTAAGTTTTAATCTGCATTTCTAACTAGTACAAGGTTCAGAAGTTAACTCTAATCAGAATTGCGACCTTAATTATTTAATGAACAATGAATCTAGCAGGAGCATAGAGAAAACCGGAGAGGCACAGTGCTGCAGTAGTAGAGATGCTGCTTTGCAGCGCCAGGGACCTGGGATCGATCCTGACTATGGGTGCCGTCTGTAGGGAGTTTGTACGTTCTCTCTGTGACCGGGTGGGTTTTCTCTGGGTGCTCTGGTTTCCTTGCACATTGCAAAGACGTGTAGGTTAATTGGCTTCTGTAAATTGTCCCTAGTGTGTAGGATGGAATTAGTGTGCAGGTGATTGTTGGTCAGCATGGACTTTGGGGGGGGGGGGGGGGCTTTACAAGTTGTATCTCTAAACTAAACTGAATTTATTTGAAACGGTGCAGCTGTTCTCATCCTGGAAGTCTTTTTGTTAAAGCCCTTCTAAATGCGGGTAGACGATCAACTACTTGTAGCTGCTGAGATTCCTTTGCTGCTTCTGGTCAAATGTCCCAATGTCTACAATTTGCATGAACTATAGATTATTCCTTCAGATGGGTGAAAGTAACCTAAATTTCTTACTGATAAGGTGGTATTTCATATTATTTTGTTTTTTTAATGTTGAAACCAGAGGAGGCCACTCTGCCCATTGAGTCTATGCCCAGCTTGGAGCAATCCCAATTATTTCCATGTACCTTATCACAGACATGTTGCCATGTTGGTTTACCGTTACCTCTTCTGATCGTGTCATTTATCAAATTCGCAACTCATTGTTTTGACCACACACCTCCCCATCTCCAAGTATAACTGTGTGTTATCTCTTAAGTTTATGAAATTGGCCTTGCTTTTCGACCAAAACTGGATGCACGGGGCTGCATCGTATTTACTTTTGGACATTTAGCTGTCACGGTTTTGCTTGTTGGCCCATACCTATTTTGTTTTGGTCTACCATTAGTGGCCAAGAGTCCGAGAGTCAAGAATTCCCACACCCAAGAGTCTCCTGTCAAATGCCTTTTAAAACAAAGGAGACAAAGGACATTAATTATCACATACACCAATTGGTGTAGTGAAATTTGACTTGCCATTGCAGCACACGAATAAAGATAAGACACAACATTAAAGAATTTTAGCAACATAAAAACATCCCCCCCACAATGGTTCCCACTGTGGGGGAAGGCAGCAAAGTCCAGTCCCATCCCCTGTTCACCCATAGTCGGGCCTATTGTGGCCTCCGCAGCCAGTCCGATGTTTATCAGGCCCTCTTGCTGGAAAGCTGGAACTCCGGCGTCGGGTGAACACTCCTCAGCGGCTTGGAAATGTCTGGAGCGGTCGCTTCCTCCCCGAAGACCGGCACCTGCAGCCCTATATCTTTATCTATATCTTTGACCAAACTTATTGCAAACCTATATCTTTGACCAAACTTATTGCTCCAGGATAATGTTTACTAACGGCGGCAGCACATGTTTCCACTTAATGACCACAGCTTAAAACTCCTTTGTGAATAATAACACAGCCACTTGACATTTTTGTTATATCAGCAATTTCCGCACAAAAGGTGAAGGAAGTTCCCTCCTGAAGTAAAACAGAAGAGAATGTCAGTTGTAATCATAATCATCATGAAGGTTACATCAGGGGTACTTGTAGTCAAGGTGAAAACAGATTACCTGTGACTATGGGTGGGAATGTCTCTTGTGCAAGATGTGCTGTGATAGATCTGAAAGGAGGAATTTTAGAATGGAAATTGGATATGGTTGAAATCAACTTAAAATATTCACCTGAAGCATTAATCAAACTGGCAAGAAGTAGTTGTGTCTATCCTTGCAAAATAGTTTTCTTAATTAATACCTTGGTTGCAATAAATGATAATCTTGGTCTGCTAGGCAATTTTTTAACTAAAGTAACTATCAGTTTGTTTTCCAGTCGAGCGTGCAATAGAGATTGTGTGGCAGACCCAGGCTTACACTTTTCAATTCTCTAACAGTGAGGGTGTGACACCGTCCCAATTAACCACAACTTTCTGCTGACCTGGCCGTCTGTTTACAAGTTTCAGCACAGTTGTATGATGGCATCAGAATATCTCCAGACATTTCGCAGGGGCATTGCCCAACAAAACCTGACTCAAAGCTTGGAAGGGCTGTGAAAAAGGATTGTTAAAACGCAAATGTTAGAGTATTATGAAATAGAACATCAGGAAGGGAGTTGCCGATTTTAAGATTAGGCAACTAATGGCAACGCAGTGATGAAATAATTAAAATAGACAATAGACAATAGGTGCAGGAGTAGGCCATTCGGCCCTTCGAGCCAGCACCGCCATTCAATGTGATCATGGCTGATCATCCCCAATCAGTACCCCGTTCCTGCCTTCTCCCCATATCCCCTGACTCCGCTATTTTTAAGAGCCCTATCTAGCTCTCTCTTGAAAGCATCCAGAGAATCTGCCTCCACCACCCTCTGAGGCAGAGAATTCCACAGACTCACCACTCTCTGTGAGAAAAAGTGATTCCTCGTCTCCGTTTTAAATGGCTTACTCCATATTCTTAAACTGTGGCCCCTGGTTCTGGACTCCCCCAACATCGGAAAGATGTTTCCTACCTCTAGCGTGTCCAAGCCCTTAACAATCTTATACGTTTCAATGATATTCCCTCTCATCCTTCTAAACTCCAGAGTGTACAAGCCCAGCTGCTCCATTCTTTCAGCATATGACAGTCCCGCCATCCCGCAAATTAACCTTATAAACCTACGCTGAACTCCCTTAATAGCAAGAATGTCCTTCCTCAAATTAGCGGACCAAAACAGCACATAATACTCCAGGTGTGGTCTCACTCGGGCTCTGTACAACTGCAGAAGGACCTCTTTGCTCCTATATTCGATTCCTCTTGTTATAAAGGCCAACATGCCATCTGCTTTCTTCACTGCCTGCTGTACCTGCATGCTTACTTTCATAGACTGATGTACAAGGACCCCCAGATCCCGTTGTACTTCCCCTTTTCCCAACTTGACGCCATTAGATAGTAATCTGCCTTCCTGTTTTTGCTACCAAAGTGGATAACCTCACATTTATCCGCATTAAACTTAATCTGCCATGCATCTGCCCACTCCCCCAACCTGTCCAAGTCACCCTGCATTCTCATTGCATCCTCCTCACACGTCACACTGCCACCCAACTTTGTGTCATCTGCAAATTTGCTAATGTTACTTTGAATCCCTTCATCCAAATCATTGATGTATATTGTAAATAGCTGCGGTCCCTGCACCGAGCCTTGCGGTACCCCACTAGTCACTGCTTTCTGCATAGATTTTCAAGAGGCTGATATTAAAGGAGTCCAGAATATAGACGTGTGTAACTGAAGATAAACGGGTTGGAGGAGTGGGGAGCATGCATGGTACTATGGTCGTCAACCAGTCTCTGGTCCTTAAAGGTTTGTTCAGTGATGTGTTTACTGGATATTTTTAAAGTACAATTGCAAGCAGGTTATCAAATGGAGAAATGCAATTCATACCTAAAATGAAACCATAACAACTGCAGCATTCCGATTTGGTCAGACTTTTTTTAATCATTGTGTTTCAGATATTTTCGTTTGTCGTTACCCTGTGTTACGCCTGTAGTCTGGTTCTTGCCTTGAGAAGATGGAAACTGTAAATTGGTGCACATGAACTATATGGAAAGATAGAGGTGGCTGGATTCATTTCGTTGACACACCACTTGCATTGCTGAAAGACTCTTCCCAAGACCAAGGGTGGTCCTTTAAAGGCCAATACTGTTTTATACTGGAGTGATTTTGCAGCAGTGTCTTTTGTTAATAAATTAATAACAATTTTTGTGATTCTTTTCAGTGTTAAGATCTAAAACTTGTGAAAGAATAAAATGGATTCCAATCTGTCTGAATGTTCAGTGTGTTACTCAACAGGCAAAGTTTCACAATATATTTGAATGCAGTATCAGAGTTTATGTACAGTAAAAGATTTGGGGTGAAGGGAATAAAAAAAATCCCAAGGACTGAAATTATGTTTATCTGCTTCTGTAAACAATTCTCTTTTAAATGTAATCATTTTCATTAGCGCTTGTGAATTTTCATATTGCATAATTTATTTACATTTTATAACCTTTACACTCTTGAGATTCAGTACATAAAATGGGTAAATATGAAGTATTGTGAAACAAGTTGAAATTTGTTTTTATTAAATCCCAGTTATTTTAGTTTTCTTACACTTAATATATCGAGCTTTTTTTTTGTTATGGAAGTGTATTTTCAGAAATAGCCTTGTATTATATGTGCTAGTTTAAATGAAGATTTGTCTAAGTAGGTCAGGGAGTTTTGGATATATTGATAATTCTCTATGATCAGTAGTAATGCTTTAAGGGGTTGTGGTTAATCTGACAAGAATTGCTTCATGCTAATCAACTGAAGTCCTTTTACTGAACAAATGTATACCATCTTAACACTTTATAGCAGCCCTGGTTTGCCACATGCTGCAGAATTTTGTCACGTTAAACTTAGTTATTTAAATGTGTAGAGCTATTGCTGTAGACTGCATGAATACCTTCAGTCCATTCTCAGCTTAAAAAGCCATTCCCATTGTTCATGGTTTTCATGATGTGCCTGACATTGTTATTCAAAACCTTCCAGCCAGCATCCATAATTCGACTAACCAGCGGAAGAAGAGATTACTATTTTTTTCCAGACAGATATGATTTCATAATTGGTGATTTTTATTTTTACTGACAAAACAGAGTGATTTGGTTTACCACAGATTTCTCTCTAGGTTTTCATTGTGTATTTTTATTTTTGGTTGCGGCATATTTGCTCCAATAGGAAAACTGTAATTTGACATCAGGCTGCTGATTCATAACTACAACCATCTCGGAGCAAGTATTAAACCGTTACCAAGTAATTCATCTATCATACACTTCAGTTTGGTCAATTTCCCAAATACACTTTTGCAAATCATCGACGCAAGCCAAATATTCCCTAATATGCTATCTTACTTTCCAATGGTATACATTGTGGTTTTCTTGATTCTGACTTGTCTAATGTTTATCCTAGTTTTTGAAAAGTAATTGCACTGAATAAAGGTTGTAATCTGACATTTTCTGTTACTTGAATTGTTTCTTTACTAGACTCTTATCAGAATTCATGTTTTATAGATTTATAAAAATATAACCTACTGGTTCTCAATAATGTTGTTGTTTATTTTGAGGATTTGCAGTGGGATTAAAAGCGACCTGTAAATAAAGGAGTGGATGAACAAACATTCTTTAACCTCTGATCCATTCCCCAGGTATGGGACTGGACTTGGTGGAGGTGGGAGGTTTTTTTTGCTTACAGGTAAACCAAAGCCAATAGTGCCAACTGCCATTTATAACATTAAGGATCGAGATTAATTCCGGATTTTCGTTCAGTATTTATTCATTTGATGTGGATGTCAGTAGAAGGTTTGGTTTATTGTTTATGTCCAGCTACTTAGGTTGTGATTTGTCACAAATAACTACTACGATCTGTGAAGATACCCATGCTGTGTAGAATTCTCACCCAACTACACTGAAGAACCAATTCTTCCAAGTTAAATGATGTTTGATGTAGAGAAACTCTGATGATACAGTTTAATGTAAAGAAGAGATTATTTTCCTCTACCGCCTGTCAAACAATACCTGGCACAAGTGGTGAAGGTTACTGTTCTTCAACCGAAGCCTGAGGATGTGCTACATGAAGGCTCAGAAAGAAAGAATTAACAGGTGTAGACCTTTAGTCTCATTAGAACCAGCTCTACCATTCATAATCAGGTTTAATCCTCAGCACAATATTCTCTTCCCATGCCCTTTGGAAATCTATCTGTGTTATTGGAAATTTTGTAAAGTATGAGGTTATAATCTGATTAACCTTAGAGCTCACTTACAGGGAAAGCATGACAGGAAAAATGGGCAACATAGAATGTTAGGATGATAATAAATAGATGTGTCAATGCATTTAGCCTTCACAGCTACCTTAATTAAAATAAGCATTGTTGGTTGTAAATAGCTAGAAACCCAACACACTTTGTCAAAAAGTAGGTTTTCCTCATCTATTGAGGAGGGTTGTTTGCAGTTCTGTCTAAGTTCTTATCTGTTGCAACCTTGTGATTACAGCTGTTCTTTGTCACTGTGTTTGGCAGGCAGGACTCCCAGAAGTTAACGGACAGCCTATTTTAATAAGTAGACCCCATTAGTTCTTCCTACAGGGATATTGACATCTATGGTATCTATTTGTTGGATTTATGGGAGAGAGATTTTCAAAATAAGAGGAAACGTAAGATTAGAGCTAACTGGGGAAAGACAAAGATGAAAGGTTGAGGAGACATTGATCAATGATGATTCATTTCAAATGCACAAGTAACCATTGTGTCATGGAAATATAAAATGCTGCAAGTACTGTGAATCTTTGGGTTCTCTCAGTGTTTTTTGGTGCGCACTGTTAAGGCTTTCAATAAACTGACTAGTTCGATTGACTCGCCATTGATCTACAAGCTGTTTTATTTTGTGTCCGTGCCTACCTGAGTAAAGCCAGATACACGGTACAGGTGTAGCACAAAATTCCCTCCTATAATTGGCATAATCGGCAGGACACTACACAGGATGACCGTCAACAATGTGGCTCCTAATCGGGTGAGTACGTTTCATTTTACCACCCATAGTTGGAGTAGATTCCGTATTGTTGTCCGGTGACCGTAAGTTGTGGTATCAAAAGAACAAGGTTGAGGAAAAGAAATTTAAAAAAGGAAAAATGTGACGACTTTACCGGGCAAGATCAGTGAAGGTGTACGATGTTAGGACATCGGGGACTGCTGCGAAGGTAATGTAAGATGACAGATATTAAATAACACAGTGGCTTACGTGAACCATCGGCCTCTGGCGCAGTGAGACATCGGCCTCTGGCGCAGTGAGACATCGGCCTCTGGCGCGGTGAGACATCGGCCTCTGGCGCGGTGAGACATCGGCCTCTGGCGCGGTGAGACATCGGCCTCTGGCGCGGTGAGACATCGGCCTCTGGCGCGGTGAGACATCGGCCTCTGGCGCGGTGAGACATCGGCCTCTGGCGCGGTGAGATATCGGCCTCTGGTGCGGTGAGACAGCCTCTGGCGCAGTGAAACATCGGCCTCTGGTGCGGTGTGATAGACACTAGGGTGGCTTGTGTTGGTGAAAAATGTAAAGGTGGTTTAAAAATAGTATAAAATATCAGTAGGGTACTTGACGTACTGAGGATGGCTACTGATAAGAAAGGTGCTGACATTAAATAGGGGGCTGAGGGATCCATTGTACAAACTACAGTCAACTGTAATTAAAAAAAGGTAATGGGGAAAGTTGTAGAGAAAGGATATAATCTGGAAGCACCCCCAGCTGCGGAAAAGCTTGCTGGCAGGGACAAGAAAAGAGACATGAAAATTAAATCATTATACTTGCAGCCATAGGCAAGAACCAACAACAAAAGGTAAACCTATCACAGGTAGACACAAAATGCTGGAGTAAGAAGCATTCTGAAGAAGGGTTATGCCTTGTAATGAAGTAGCATTGAGGTTCCGCATTTAGTTGTTTCATGCAGCATACGTATTTTCTACAAAGCCCTGTGTGTCACCACTTCCATTTGGCTAATGAGTAAATCTTCAGATTCATGTTGACTCAGCATTAATGTTTTCTAGTCTTCGTTTGAGTCTGAAGAAGGGTCTCGACCCAAAACGTCACCCATTCCTTCTCTCCAGAGATGCTGCCTGTCCCGCTGAGTTACTCCAGCATTTTGTGTCTACCTTCAATTTAAACCGGCATCTGCAGTTCTTTCCTACAGGAAAAACTATCAGTTCGGTTTAGTTTATTGTCACATGTAGCGTGGTGCAGTGAAAAGCTTTATGTTTGCATGCTAACCAGTCAGCAGAAAGACAATACATGATTACAACCAATCCATTTAAAGTGTATAGATACATGATAAGGGGATAACATTAAATGCAAGGTAAAGCCAGCAAAGTCCAGTCAAGGATTGTCCGAGGGACATCAAAGAGGTAGAGAGTAGTTCAGCACTGCTCCCTGGTTGTACGAATGTCTATGAGAGTCAGCATATTGCATGTGGCATGGCAACTTGCTTGTTAATTTTGGTAAGTATGAAAAGAGGTAGAAAAAGTGAGAGTAAAGGTTGTTAGATTGTTTCTGGGAGAATGTTGAATGAATCCAGATGGAATAGGATGTGACTGGATGATTATGCTCCTCTGTGAAATATATTTGTAGTATCCCTTGTGTCTTTCAGAAGTTGTGTGAGGGCCTCTCCATCCCAATCATCTTTTATTGTTTGGATATTTGTTAGAAGCTTTCAATGTGGAAATTAACTGTCTATTCTTTGTTTTCTTGCAAAGGTTTTAATGGAGGAGAGGCAGTTTTGTTTTGTCTTATCTGTGTATTGTCAGTTTGTTTTCTTACTAATTCTTTCGTTCTGAATTGATTTCGAAGACACACCCGGATTCCACGCTGGCCACGTGGAATCCAGGTTAAAGTGTAAGAATTATGAATGAAAAAAATCACATGTGGTTAAAGTGCACATTGTCAGATTTTATTAAAGGCCGTTTTTATACATTTTGGTTTCACCATGTAGAAATTACAGCTGTGTTTATTATGAATTATGAATGTGTCTATTCCAGATATGAGATGCCAACATTTCGGAAAGATATTGTAATTAGTATACCTTTTTACCAGGAATACGGCATTTTGATTTTTGAAGATAAATTGGAACAATTGGGGAATAATCTTTTAATAACGATGTATTTCTGAAGGTTTTTAAGGATATTGCTCAAGAATTACAGATTACTGATTTTGAGTTCACTATTTTTTTTGTGAAAGCTTGTTTTGATGTAATCACAATGTCCGTTTTGCAAAATGCAAACAAGCAGCCAGGATTCCTGTCTCCGGGAATGCAAATGTGTAAGTGCTTGAAGTTCACCACGTGTCTGGTAAAATGCAAATGAAGGTCCACATTGTAATCTGCAGGTCAATTACGTCAGACCCTATCTTACATAAAGAGGTGTTTTAGAAAATCTTGAGGGAAGGCAAACGGTCTTGGGTGAGAGAGAAAGTAGATTGTGTGGAAAAATAAATGTTGGCATTTGCAAATATCCAGCAAACCCTGACCTGCTTCCCAGCATTGGGACTCCCAGATAGTGTTAAAATGGCAGGAATAACATGTGCCTTCAACATGAGAGGGATTGCTAAATGGAAAGATTGGACTCGGTTGAAACAGTATTAACCATAGTGGAAGTCTAGGACTAACTAATACAACTGGCAATTGGCTGGATTTGTTTCTGTTTTTGCAGGTTTCTAATATGCATGCATCAGGCTGTGTTCATGAGCGTTGCAACGAGACAAGATTTAATCATCAGAAGCCCTAACTGGAGTAAGAGGAACATTGATAGATGGAATACAGTTGTTAATGATGATGTAAATACAGTCACCTGTGTGAATAGAGCTGCACTAATGATAGGACAAATGGTGCAGTGTGAAGGGGGAAATGTTACTTGGACATTTTGGAATTGCAGTGTTTGGGGTTGGTTCCCTGTACTAATCAAGAATCTATCAATCTCTGCCTTAACGATATCCACAGCCTCCACAGCCTTCAGTGGCAAAGAATTCCAGAGATTCACCACCCTCTGACTAAATAAATGTCCCCTCATCTCCTTCCTAAAGGAACGCCCATTAATTCTGAGGCTGCAACCTCTAGTCCTAGACTCTCCCACTAGTGGAAACATCCTTTCCATATCCACTCTATCCAAGCCTTTCACTATTCTGTATGTTTCAATGAGGTCCCCCCTCATTCTTCTAAACTCCAGCGAGTACAGGCCCAGTGCTGTCAAACACTCATCATATGTTAACCCAATAATTCCTGGGATCATTCTAGTAAACCTCCTCTGGACCCTCTCCAGAGCCAGCACATCCTGCCCCAAATTGCTCACAATACTCCAAATATGGTATGACCAGTGCCTTATAGAGCCTCAGCATTACATCCCTGTTTTTGTATTCTAGCCCAACTGAAATAAATGCTAGCATTGCGTTTGCTGCCTTTACTACCGATTTGACTTGTAGATTAACTTTTTGGGGAATCCTGCACCAGCACTCCCAAGCCCCTTTGCACCTCCAATTTCTGGATTCTCTCCCCATTTAGAAAATCGTCTACGCCATTATTCCTACTACCAAAATGCTTGACTCCACACTTTTCTACACTATATTCCATCTGCCATTTATCTGTCCACTCTCCCAACCTGTCCAAGTCCCTGCTTTCTCTGCACTACCTGACCCTCCACCTATTTTCATATAATCCACAAACGTGGCCATAAAGCTTTCAATCCCCTCATCCAAATCATTAATGTACAATGTGAAGAATAGCGGCCCCAGCACCGACCCCTGCGGAACTCCGCTAGTCACTGGCAGCCAACCAAAAAAAGCCAACTTTATTGCCACTCTTTGCCTTCTGCCATCCATCCAAACTGCTATCCATGCTAGTATACCAAGGGGTCTCATCTTCCTTAGCAGCCTCACGTGCAGCACCTTATCAAAGGCTTTCTGAAAATCCAGGTATTCTACATTCACTGACTCTCCTTTGTCCTGCTATTTACTTCCTCAACGAATTCCAGCAGATTCGTCAGGCAAGACCTCCCCTTCACAAAACCATGCTGACTGCAGCGATTTTATCGTGAACTTCTAAGTACTCAGCAACATCATCGTTTATAATGGACTCTCAAATCTTACCAACCATTGAAGTCAGGCCTATCGTTCCCACTATGATCTGCCTCGCTCCCTTCTTGAACGGCGCTTGTTGTTGGCCATGAAGGGAGTTGACGTCCGGAGGTGGCGGCCGCTTCGGCTGGACGGTAGGGTAGCTGACGGGGACGAGCTCGTTGGTGCAGACCAGCGGCATCAGCGCCTAGTTTTAAAGTGCAACAACACAAAGTGCTGGGTGCCACCTATCCATGTTCTCCAGAGATGCTGCCTGACCTGCTGAGCTAAGCCCCTGTCCCACTTAGGAGACCTAAACAGCAACCTTTGGTGACCTTGCCCTCCACCCAAAAAAAAAATCAAGGTCGAGGTGACCTGCAACCTCCTACCACCTCCCACGCATACGTTGAAAACCTTCCTCAACTATGAAGAAACCCAGCTTCGACTAGACCTGCGACAAAAACATTATTGATTTTTAAAACGGCAACCTATTTTTAGTCGAGGCCGGTTTTAATCATGATGAAAAAATAGCAGCAACCTAGATGAAGCCTCGACCACCGCGGAAACCACTTTCGACCATTAGGGAGAGTGACCAAAACCTCCGGTGACCTCATGGAAACCTTGGGTGGCGGGCAAGGTCACCAGAGGTTGCTGTTTAGGTCTAAGTGGGACAGGGGCTTAACTCCAGCACCTTGAGTCCTGTTGTGCATCAAAGATCATCTACAGTGCTCTGTTTCAACTATATAGAATGATTACTTGGTTATAGTGGACACTCAGCAGTAACGGACACCCCCCTCCTCCCTATGGTCCATTATAATGAGGGCTTACTGTCATTGATTCACATCCACTGCAGGTTTATTAAAGCAACATGCCATTCTTTACCCACCCAAAGGCACAATTTCCTCACCTGCTTGGCTCAGTGACTCACAAAATAAACTGACTGTTCTTTAGATTCAATAGACCAGCCCACAGTACTGAGGGTGCAGCATGTACATTCCCTTCAGTAACGTTATAGGAGGTGATGCAGGATTGGCAGTTTTATATCATTAGAATATCAGAGTAAAATCACATCAACAGTTGACTGTTGTGTAAGCTTCCATGGGGTTTAATTTCCCAACGTTTTCAATGCCAACAGGAAATTTGGTTCCAACATTTACTGTAAGCCAGCCTGAATTTGGAAAGTTGCAGCGGGGAGTGGAGGATTACCCAGTTATTGAGTCACAAATTGATGGTTAAAAACTTCAATTTAATTTGTGATGCATAAGATCTTACCAACCATTGAAGTCAGAGTAACCGGCCTATAGTTCCCACTATTCTGCTTTGCTCCCTTCGTGAACAGTGGGGTAATATTGGCAGTTTACCATTCATCTGGAACCACTCCTGACTCCAGTGATTCCTGAAATATACAGTGCCCTCCATAATGTTTGGGACAAAGACCCATCATTTATTTATTTGCCTCTACTCCACAATTTGAGATTTGTAATAGAAAAAAATCACGTGGTTAAAGTGCACATTGTCAGATTTTATTAAAGGCCATTTTTATACATTTTGATTTCACCATGTAGAAATTACAGCTGTGTTTATACATAGTCCCCCCATTTCAGGGCACCATAATGTTTGGGACACATGGCTTCACAGGTGTTTGTAATTGCTCAGGTGTTTAATTGCCTCCTTAATGCAGGTATAAGAGAGCTCTCAGCACCTAGTCTTTCTTCAAGTCATTCACCTTTGGAAACTAATTGCTGTTTATCAACATGAGGACCAAAGTTGTGCCAATGAAAGTCAAAGAAGCCCTTATGAGACTGAGAAACAAGAATTAAACTGTTAGACATCAGCCAAACCTTAGGCTTAACAAAATCAACTGTCTGGAACATCATTAAGAAGAAAGAGAGCACTGGTGAGCTTACTAATCGCAAAGGGACTGGCAGGCCAAGGAAGACCTCCACAGCTGATGACAGAAGAATTCTCTATAATAAAGAAAAATCCCCAAACATCTGTCCGACAGATCAGAAACACTCTTCAGGAGTCAGGTGTGGATTTGTCAATGACCACTGTCCGCAGAGGACTTCATAAACAGAAATACTGAGGCTACACTGCAAGATGCAAACCACTGGTTCATCACAAAAATAGGATGGCTAGGTTACAGTTTGCCAAGAAGTACTGAAAAGAGCAACCACAGTTCTGGAAAAAGGTCTTGTGAACAGATGAGATGAAGATTAACTTGTATCAGAGTGATGGCAAGAGCAAAGTATGGAGGAGAGAAGGAACTGCCTAAGATCCAAAGCATACCACCTCATCTGTAAAACACGGTGGTGGGGGTGTTATGGCCTGGGCATGTATGGCTGCTGAAGGTACTGGCTCACTTATCTTCATTGATGATAAAATTGCTGATGGTAGTAGCATAATGAAATCTGAAGTGTATAGACACATCCTATCTGCTCAAGTTCAAACAAATGCCTCAAAACTCATTGGCTGGCGGTTCATTCTCCAGCAAGACACTGATCCCAAACATATTGCTAAAGCAACAAAGGAGTTTTTCAAAGCTAAAAAATGGCCAATTTTGTGAGTGGCCAAGTCAATCACCCGGGCTTGAACCCAATTGGGCATGCCTTTCATATGCTGAAGAGAAAACTGAAGGGGACTAGCCCCCAAAACAAGCATAAGCTAAAGATGGCTGCAATACAGGCCTGGCAGAGCATCACCAGTGAAGACACCCAGCAACTGGTGATGTCCATGAAACGCAGACTTCAAGCAGTCATTGCATGTAAAGGATATGCAACTAAATACTAAACATGACTACTTTCATTTGCATGACATTGGTCTGTCCCAAACATTATGGGACCCTGAAATGGGAAGACTATGTATAAACACAGCTGTAATTTCTACATGGTGAAGCCAAAATGTATAAAAATGATATTTATTAAAATCTGATAGACTCGACACTGAACTACAATAAAGTCTGTGCCCATCTGAGTAGCCAGATACATGGTACAGGTATAGGGCAAAATTTCCTCCTACAATCTGCCTCAAGTATATTCATTGACGTAGACTCCACTGCCCTTGGTGCTAGAGAATTCAATGTTCGCCACCTGCTGAATGAAAGCTTTTCTCCTTTAAGACCTAATTCTCTTGCCCTGTGTCCCATTACCTTTTGTTCCAATTACCCACCCCCACCCAGGGTAATTATCTAATCTCTTGAGCCCTATCAACTTTTGGTTTCAATAAATCCCTGTTTCTTCTTCTTTTTTTTTTTTTTTGAAAATATTTTTTATTGGAGATAAGTACATAACCTATTAACATCATTACAGTCTTACATTTTTAAATTGATAATATTATCAATTATTATTACATTGTCTCCAATACCTTTTGCCTTTTTTTTAATTTTAAACTAGATAGAACTAAAAAGATAGATGAAGTAAAGAAAGAAAAGAGAGAGAAGAAAAAGAGAAAAAAAAAAGAGAAAGATAGTTAAAGAAGAATGGAAAAATTTATTAAAATAAAAAACTTCATTCGAGATATATTCGTACATTTCAGAGTATAGCATTTCATCCATTCTTTAGCCCGAGCATTAGTCAGGTTCCCATGCTGAACCATTCTGACCCTTTAAATAATCAATAAAGGGAGACAATGTTCCAACGAATAATTCCTGTTTGTCCAACAGGGAAAATCTGATTCTTTCCACGTTTGAGGTCTCCGTCATTTCTATAATCCACATTTTGATTGTGGGGGCCGTAGGGCCTTTCCAAAATTTTAGAATTAATTTTTTTCCTGTTATTATACTATAATCAATAAAGTTTCTTTGTGTTGTTGTAAATGTTTGATTTAATTCTGATGTTCCGAGTATTATAAATTTTGGATCCGGGTCCACTTGTGTGCTGGTCACTTTAGATATTATACTAAAAATATTTACCCAGAATTTTTTAATTTTTATACAGTTTGCAAACATATGAGATAAGGTAGCTTCTAAATGTTGACATTTATCACATATAGGTGAGATATGTTGAAAGATTTTATGTAATTTTGTTTTTGAATAATGTAACCTATGTATTACTTTAAATTGTATTAAAGAATGTCTGGCATTTAATGAACATTGATGTATATGTTGTAAACTTTCTTCCCAAGTATCTTTCGTTATTATTTGATTTAATTCTTTTTCCCATGTTTGTCTGTGTAAGTCCATCGATGGAATGTCACTGTCTAATAAGATATTATATATATAAGATATTAATTTTTCTGTGTTAGGATGTTTATTCCAACATTCGTCAAGAATTTCTGAATTTCTAATTCGAAAGTTTTGAGTATTCGATTTTACATAATCTCTGAGTTGAAGTTTATTCTTCTAAACTTTAAATCTAATGATGAGTAGATCTGTGGGTCTAGTCGATCCAAGGCCAAATTGATCCAATCTCTCATTATATGACATGATCTGCCATGCCAGAAATCAGTGTGGAGAACCTTTGATCCAAGTAAATATTGGATATGGGAGGAGCACTACACACAGTAGTCCATGTTGTGAAATCACCATCATGATGATTGGACCTCATTGAAACATACAGAATAGTGAAAGACTTGGATAGAGTGGATGTGGAGAGGATGTTTCCACTAGTGGGAGAGTCTAGGACTATCGGTCATAGCCTCAGAATTATAGGACGTTCCTTTAGGAAGGAGATGAGGAGGAATTTCTTTAGTCAAAGGGGTGGTGAATCTGGAATTATTTGCCGCAGAAGGCTGTGGAGGTCAAGTCGATGGATATATTTAAGACAGCGATAGATTCTTGGTTAGTGCAGGTGACAGGGGTTATGAGAAGAAGGCATAAGCATGGGGTTAGGAGGGAGAGATAGATCAGCCATGATTGAATGGCGGAGTAGACTTGATGTATGGTTGAATGGCCTAATTCTGCTCCTATCACATGACTTTATGACCAAAGGGCAGTATAATTGGCACATGACAGCCCCTTGTAATAACATTGTACATTTGTTATTGTTTACTGTTGGAAACCTTTTATGCCACATTTATTATATGCATAAATATGGTGAGTAGCAAGGAAAGCCTTGCAGTAGCATCACTGGCACATAAGTGTGGACAACACAACGTTATAAATGTATGTATAAATTATACATTAATGGTTTCAGGACCTGGTGAGGAGTGTGTAAAGATACGAAGTAGTTGCATCCCTTTTATCTTATTTTACTTTCTTATATCTTCTGTTCTCTATTTTTCTCTTTCTTTTTCTTTGGTTTTCTTTTTAACTCTTTCTCGTGCTTTACGTTTCTACGGGTTTCTCCTGGTCACTCTTTCACGCACTTACTATCTTATCTAACTCTCTCTATTCTTTTTTTTAAAGTTTAAAACAAGAAGTGGTACAGGAAATGTATTATGTTATTTTTGGCTTATATCACTGTAATGTACATTACTTCTAATAAATAAAATATTAAAACAAAAAAAAATGTATACATTACAAGATGGTGAAAAGAAAAAACCCAGCATTTCATCTTTCAAATTCTGCTTGGCAATGACGTGCTTGGGCAGATAGTACTAGCAAATCACAAGGAATCTATTGGTAATTTGATTAATTGGAAATTGTATGATCATAACACTAATAAGTAATTTTGGGTTGTTTGAGATGAAATTGTGATGTAGGCAGTTCCCTGCTGTGTGATGCCAATTGTAGCTATGTTGACTTGGTTTGGCTAAAATTCCAGCTGGATCTGGGGTAAAGTCTCGAACACTAGTGGGGTTTCGCAATCCTGGTCCATCCAGTGAAGCCAGCCATTTCTTTATTTCTTGAATTGACTTTAGGTTGACTCTCATAGATAGAGATCTCCTGGAAGAGGCCAGGTTGACTATCCACATACCATTCAAACATTCCATTGCCTTTACACTTGCTGGGCCATGCCCTCATTCTGGGGAAAGTTCATGGAGTTTTTGTAGGCTGTGGACACAACAGAATGGAGGTGGAATACATTTTTTGCTAGTCTTCGATTTAGAAATTTAAGTGCCAGTAAAGTGTATTTCTGGTTAATTATAAAACATAACTTTCTTCATTTTGTCAAATACTATAAGTCACATTGAATTCAAAGCATACTGTTTCATTGTTCCAAATTTATACCAAGCCATTTAACGTACAAATCTGTACGGCTTTGGAGTTTAGTTTAGAGATACAGCGCGGAAACAGGCCCTTCGGCCCACCGGGTCCGCGCCGACCAGCGATCCCCACACACTAATGCTATCTCCACACAATTTTTACATTTATACCAAGCCAATTAACCTACAAACCTGTACGTCTTTGGGGTGTGGGAGGAAACCGAAGATCTCGGGGAAATCCCACGCAGGTCACAGGGAGAAAGTACAAACTCCGTACAGACAGTACCCGTAGTCGGGATCGAACCCGGGTCTCCAGTGCTTCATTTCGCTGTAAGGCAGCAGCTCTACCGCTACGCCACCGTGACTGCCCTAAGTGTGGGAGGAAACCGAAGATCTCTGCGAAAACCCACCTGATCACGGGGAGAACATACAAACTCGGCCCCGCTCGCTCAGCTTGGGCCCTCCTCCCTCGGCTCGGCCCGCCTTGCTTTTATTCAGACCCCGCTCGCTGGACTCAGCCCGGGTTGCGTTGGGGGAACGGGTTACATTGGGGGAGGGGGTGATGGGGGTGATTGGCTCCGGGGGGCGCCGATGCTGCGTTCGGGGACCAACCCTCCTGTGTGACGCCGCGCCCCCTCCCGTGTTGGGGGGACGGGACC
>CM075977.1:100065381-100121120 GCA_038087875.1 Malacoraja senta
GTGTCCTCCACTGTAAAAATATTAGGTAATGTGATATTTTTCATTTTCTTAATTTACTTTTCATTTTCTTAATTTACTTAAGTTCCAGTAACAAGGCAACTCTGGTTTCGTTGCTCATTTCTAATTGCCTATAAACTGAGTAACTTGCTGGGAAAACCACAATTTGTAGGAAGGAACTGCAGATGCTGGTTTACACCGAAGATAGAAACAAAATGCTGGAGTGAAGCCCCTGTCCCACTGTACGAGGTCATTCAAGAGTTCTCCCGAGTTTTCCCCTGATCCGAACTCGGAGAATGTCCGTAGCGGGTCCGTAGGAGTCTCGTAGCGGCTCGTAATGCTAACGGTAGGTACTCGGGACATCCGGTAAACTCGTGACGGTTTTTGCACCCCTGCAAAAAATGTCCACTAGTAAAAAAATACTTGTGATGAAATTTTAAAAAACTTTTTGCTTGTACGAGCCGCTACGAGACATCCACGAACTCCTACGGACCCGCTACAGACATTCTCCGAGTTCGAATCAGGGGATTACTCGGGAGAACTCTTGAATTACCTCGTACAGTGGGACAGGGGCTTAACTCAGCGGGTCAGGCAGCATCTCTGGATGGAAGGAATGAGTGACGTTTCTAGTTGAGACCCTTCTTCAGACTTACATTGGGGGATTCACATGTAGAACAGTTGGGTAAGGACAGATTGACTACTGAAAGGACACTTCAGCTTCGGCAGCTTCGGCAGCTTCGGCCACCCCGGGCCGCGGAGTTTGAACCGGCCCGTCGCGGACGGAGCACGGATTCAGCCGCGGGATTGACTTACCATCACCCGGCGGGGTCACAACGTCAGAAGCCTGGATCGCCTCAGCGCAGAGGAAGAACAAAGCGGGAAGAGACAGAGACTTTAAGACTTTTTGCCTCCATCACAGTGAGGAGGTGCCTGGTGAACTCACTGCGGTGGATGTTAATTTGTGTTTATTGTGTGTTTTGTTATTTATTATTATATGTATGACTGCAGGCAACGGAATTTCGTTCAGACCGAAAGGTCTGAATGACAAATAAAGGAATCTCTAATCTCTAATCTCTCTAATGAACCGGACATTTTTGGTTATGGCAATCCGGTTTATTTTGTGGTCATTTTTTTTAGAAATACTAACTTCTTTTAAATCTAGATTCTTTCTGAATTTAAATTTCACAGTTCCCATGGTGGAAATTGGATTTGGGATTCTGAAATTCCTAGTTCATCACTAATGTACCCATTACATGTTGTTATACCGTGATAGAGACCAACTGATAGTACTAAAAATTATTAAGCTTATAAAAAGTAGTGATGGAATAGATCAGATCACAGGGATCGCTGCAAGAATTGAATAGTGGATTATTCTTTATTACATTACAAAGCATACTTTTACAAAATGCCCAAAACAACAAAATTATAGATCAGAGTGTACTTATCTCATCAATGTTTTCTACCAATATTTGACTTTTAAATTGAAGATTATTGTACACAGCTTTATGAGTTGATATACCATCAGTAGAGCTAATTAAGTGTTCTGATCCCACTATAAGATATGAACAGACGCAGCTAGCTCCTTACATCAGCAATGACCATTATAGTCGGTGAAAGGTAGATTAGATCATGAATTTTTCTTTTAAAAATTCCACAGACAAAATATATGGTGAGGTGGCACTCCACGTCATTCCATCCTCCATCACTCACCAGCTCCACACAATCTTCACCACCAAAGGCATTGTTGGGTTCGCCAGGTCTCCAATGGCTGTAGTTCTGCAGGGGGTGGAGTCAGTGTACATGAACTGCCGTTCCTTTTCCAAGTCATTCACACCAATAAACACTCGCGATAAGCCAGTCTTATTCACGTAGGCAGCAATCAATGAGTTTGTTTCTTCGTCCTTTGGCATTGCGAGTGACCCTCCTCGGTCTTTGCAGTGCACAAGAGCAGCATTGTAATTCTTCCCTTCCTTCACAATCAGGGTAGAATCTCTCTTCAGTCTCTTTGATGCCTGCAATTACTGTAGAGGGAGACAGCAAAAGGTTTATGTTACTTCTCAACCAGTCGCCAGCAGTGTGTTTGCTTGGTGACCCATGTCTCTCGACATGAGCAAATTGGCAAAAGAACCTCTGCAGTGAAAGGACTGTTTGCAGATATGCTCTGGAGTGCGAGAAAGAATTTTGGAAACAAATTTAACGGCACTGACTCTAAACATATACTTGGAAAGGTACTGTAAATTTCCATGCTAAATCTTTCCATCAATCAATTCTGAAGGGCGATTTAGAATGAACAATAAATGGTAGCCTTACCAGATATATATATGTCTTGAAAATTGATTGAAAAAATAATCTCACAGCGTGACGGTTGTGGAGGAGGAAGGCGAAGTAGGATCTCAACAGATGGTGTCAAGTGAGAGGTTTTGCTGGATATGCTGCTTTTCAGCGAGGCTTCCTGGCCCTGCTACCTATTGAACCAGATCTGCAACCACAGTACTGGAGGCATGTTTGTTTCACTACTACACGTTCTGTCCTATAAATGTCAGCCAGTGTCTGCAACATCTAAGATGACTAGTTGTTCGAACATCTCAAACAAGGGTTGCAGTTTCTTGCCCCACAAAATCACTGGTCTTCCAACGGGATCTTTGAAGGTGCGACTCAGTTGCTACTGGATTTGGATATGTACCACTGCACATGATCAACTCCCAGATGGGAACAGTCTGCTTCTGATGGCAATGGTCTCCTCTCAGGTAGCATTAAGCAGAGCTCTAATTGGAGTTGACTAGGAGTTCACTGAGGACTTTGTCTGACCTCTGTCTGTGTTTCAATCGAAGCAGAAAGGCATGGTGAGTGTATCGTGCACATCTATTTGGAGAGAATGGGAGATGGAATTAGGCACATTGGCATCATGAAGGGAGCAGACATAGTGGGTCGTAGGGCCTGTTTCTGTGCTCTACTGGTTTGCATTCTATGATCTAATATTTGTTGCCACCAGGAGGACAAGGCCAGGGAGAATCGTGTGTATTTTCTTCATCTGTGACCTTCACCTAGGATGTTCAGCTGCAGTAGTGGCTGATAAACTGTGTAATGCCAGATCCAAAAATGAGGATTGTGGACGCAGCCAAGATCATCACACAAACCAACCTCCCTTCCATTAACTCCATTATACCTCACCCTGCCTCAGCAAGGCCAGCAGCATAATCAAGGACGAGTTGCACCCTGGCCACTCCCTCTTCTCCCCTCTCCCATCAGGCAAAAGGTACAGAAGTGTGAAAACGCACAGCTCCAGATTCAGGACAGTTTCTTCCCAGGTGTTGTCAGACAACTGAATCATCCTACCACAACCAGAGAGCAGTCCTGAACTATTATCTACTACTAAAGACAGCATTTGACCCAGTCTGGCATCCAGGATCCCTGATACACTAAGGTCAAAGGGCATCAAGGGGGAAACCACTCCAATGGCACAAGTCAGACCTTGTACATGAAACTGTGGTTCTGAGTGGTCAATCATCCCAAACCCAGGGTCTGCACGAAAGGAGTTTCAAAACAACACAAATTAACATAATGTCTGACACAGCAAAGCAGCAATACTGTGGTGGATCTGTATTATGGAAGGTGCTGATTCCAGATGCACATTAAACTTTGTCATGCAACCTTTAAGGAAGAGCAGAGGATTTCATTCTGGTATTCTCCATGATTATTTACACTTTAAGCAGTGTCATTATAAGATTACTTGTTCATGTACGTGGTGTTTGGGATAACTTGCTCACATCATCATAGTTGCTGGACTTCATCGTAACTGAACCTACACTTAAACGCTGGCAATGAAGAACTTTGGAATGACTGAATTGTGTAATTTGAAGTCTTTTTTTTCTCTTTTCAACAGTATTTGCAAACAATTACAATTTCCTTTACGGTGTTATCAGCACTCCGTGATCTTAAAGGCCCTGTCCCACTTTCCCGAGTTACTCATGAACTCTCCCGAGTTTTGCCCTTGATTCGAACTCGGGGAATGTCGGGGAATGTCGGTAGCGAGCTCGTAGGAGGCCGCAGGAGTCCGTAGATGTTTCGTAGCGGCTCGTAATGCCAGCTGTAGGAACGCGGGGGTATCAGGTAAGTCGGGACGTTTTTTCAACATGTTGAAAAATGTCCACGAGTAAAAAAAATGCCCCCGAGTACCTACGGACGGCTATTACCGTAATTCTCCGAGTTTGAATAAAGGGGAAAACTTAGGAGAGTTCGTGAGTAACTCGGGAAAGTGGGATTCAATTGAGCAGTTCAATTGTTTTGGCTCAAGCTGGTACGTGTCTACTTTTAAGGACTCATTTTGCTTGCTTGTTCCAGTAGAATTGATACATATCTTTCCTGACAAGCTATTGCCCGCAGCTAAGTTGACGTGATATAGATTTGGTAAGATCACAGGCAGATTCTATATTTAAAAAACACCAGCTCGTGAGGAAAAACAATGATGTGTGATTCATGGAATTTAAAAGGCATATCTGTTTCTTTGGGTGGAAACAAATTAGACTCAAGTTATCAGTAAACATGTTTTTTAATATTTATTTTAGTTTAGTTTAGAGATATAGCGCGGAAACAGGCCCTTCGGCCCACTGAGTCCGCACCGACCAGCGATCCCCGCACAATAACACGTTCCTACACACACAAGCGACAATTTTACATTTTTTATAACCAAGCTAATAAACCGACAAACCTTTACGTCTTTGGAGTGTGGGAGGAAACCGAGGATCTTGGAGAAAACCCACGCAGGTCGGGAAGAATGTGCAAACTCCGTACAGACAGCACCGTAGTCGGGATTGAACCCGGGACTCTGGTGCTGTAAGGCAGCAACTCTTCCGCTGCGTCACCGTGCTGTCTTTTTAACAGCGTTTAAAGCGTTAATTTTAAAATCTGGAGAAGTAATTCTATGACTGTTGGCACATCAATTTCCCTCCTGTTCTGGTGAGGCACAAGGGTGAGTGAGAAGGAAAGGGGGGGTGGGAGCTGTTGTCTATCTTCTATCTATCTATATCTATCTATCTATCTATCTTCTATCTATACTATTACTAAAACTCTCATCTTGTCCTCTTCCGGTTTGCGTTTTTTAATTTGCGCAAAAATGGTACCCTATATCGCTAGGATTTTTTCGCTACCTTACTCACCGTTCTCCTCTGCTCCAAGTGCAAGTTTTGATCTGATCGGTGAAATATTACAAAAGTTATGAAGGTTTAAAAAATCGTGAGATCAGCAGATTGGTCTTCTCGCCTGTCTGTCACCAAGAAGGTAACGCCCCTTCCGGCACCCGTGGAGAATAAATCTCAGGAGGCGGGACTGAGTCCGTGGGCTGCATGCGGGCAGAGAGCAGCGTGCGGGCTGCTTCTGCGGCGACCAGCACGATGAGCCAGGAGCTGCTAAGTTGAACCAGCAGCCTCTGAGTGAAGTCGGAGTGGGACCGGGAGCTACTGCGTGAGGCCAAAAGCTGAAGGTGTGGGGTGAGCAGAGTGCGAGCTGTGGGGATGGTGCCTTTGGGGATGGTGCCAGTGTATGTTTGGAACAAGGACTGTAACCGAAGAAAAGGCAGGCATTGTTGGGCCCCATGCAATGCCTAAGGCTATACCTTTAACTTGTAGAAAGTATGAGTGGTCAAAGAGAAGTTGTTGAGCATGAGGCCAAATATCGATCAGCCCACATCGCACAGAGTGGAAAAGAATGAAATGGAAATTGCAAATTATTCAACTCCCTTCCCCGGCACAAAGGCAGCAATAACATATTTGCCACATGTTTAATCTTTTTCCCGAATACGCATAAAAGAGGCAGTATATATATATATAACCTCCCTTTTCTTCTGACCATGTCTTATGCAATATTCAGCAAGCCAACCTGGGCAATTAGTTTGGTGTGACAGTTGTGTAGGAAGGAACTACAGATGCTGGTTTTAACCAAAGATGGACACAAAAACTGGAGTAACTCAGCGGAACAGGCAGCATCTCTGGAGAGAAGGAATGGGTAACGTTTTGGGTCGAGACCCTTCTTCAGACCTGAAGACTGAGTCTGAAGGGTCTCGACCCGAAAGGTCACCCATTCCTTTGCGATTTCCATTTCATTCTTTTCCAGTCTTTGAGATGTGGGCTGATTGATACCGCATCACTCGGCAATCTTTCACTCGTGCTCATGAGATTGATTTCAAGATGCTCAGATGATCTTCTAATGCGGTCATTGTTCCGAGCGCCAAATCCCTTCAGCTGTACCTGCAACTGAAGCTATGGGTGGATTAGTAGACCTTGAAGAGGCATTGACACTTTGTTTTTATGTAGAGGGGTAATAGAGGTAAGGTAGGTGATTTGAGAGTAATGTATCGTCTGCGGGGGGGAATAAAGTACGATTTACTTGACACCGCTGCTAAAATGGCACTGTTAAATGGGCAACGTTCAAAAAAACAAATGAACCGCAAAATAAACTGAAAAAATACAGATTATCTGGTGTTTTGTGCGTGGGAGCTTGTTGTGTGCGTTACACAGGCAACCAGATGGTATTACTGTGTTTAAACAATAAATAAAATGTGCTTCTTGTTGTCAGGGGGGGAGGGGTGGGGAGTGTGAGGAGATAAAATTGTTCGTTGTCACGCACACTTGTCATCGGCTTGCCTGGGAATTTGTGTCCCCCCCCCCATGTTTTAAAAGCGATTGACTATGGCTGCCAGTGCCCCCGGGCCGTCTGTCCCCACAGCCGGGGGTCAGTGGGGTGAATCACCCTGGTGTGTGGGACGGGTGCCGGTGGCGGTGCATCGCGGTCAGTGACTCTGGGTGGGTGGAGGGACCAGACTGTCCCCAACTCTGCTGCAGCTGATGGGGACATTGGCGAGTTTTCATCCTCGGGGGAGACGAGGCGGAGGGAGGCCGTGGCCGGATAGCGTTGGTTACCGGCGGGGGGAGAGTGGGGCTGTCTCAAGGGATGTGCTCCTTCGGCCGCTTACACCTTGGTGCTCGGGTTCAGAACGCCCAGTCACCCTCCAGCCCCGGGCGGTCTTGTGTGGGAAAATGACCCCCACCCTCCTGTCTCTCCCGGACAGTGATGTGATGGACGCAGGGGTCCGGACCAATCGCTGACAAGTCCCGCCCACCCCCCCCCCCCCCCTGGCGATGTCATGTCCGTTATTTGGCTTTTCGGCGTCGCATATGTTCAGTTAGTTGGCTTTTTGGCGTTGTGCCCTTTTGGTTATTTGGCTTTTCAGCGTCATTTCCGTTCGGTTACTTGGCTTACATTGCTTCGCTTCGGCTTCTCGTCCTTCGACACCACGTCCGGGTGCCATATGAGGTGTCTCGAATGTAAGATGGCAGAGACTGGATAAGGGTAATAGGGTGGAATCAAGGTATTTGGAGATGAGTTCTGTGATGCAGGAACAGAAATGGGCGCAGCTAGTTGCGAGTATATCTATAAACTTTTATTACCTAATAAGAGTATGAGCCAGGGCAGGAGTGCGGCCCAATAGGGACTAAGGTGACTGTCTTTGCATGGAGTGACAGGGAGTGGATGAAAAAGGACATAGCCGGGTGGAGAGTAGAAGCTTTTCCCTGTGGCCGAGGAATCTGGAATTAAAGGGCATGGGTTTATGGTAAAGTATAAGATCCATTGGGTGTGGATCAATAATTTTATAGAACTGCACATTTACAATGATTTACAATCTTAAGGGTTCTTAGTACAACAGCCCAGACAACTCAAATGATTTTTATTATAGTTGAGAAATGGCTCCCTGGATATACAAACAACCGGAATATTAATAGAACAAATGTACCTTGAACTATGTGTGAACTGGCAGAGATAGTTTATAACTATGAGTTATTACAGCCGTAGGCCACTTAATGCCTTCTTTAACCTTATTTAGGGTGTTTCAATAAGACAATGGTGTTTGAGTACTGCTGGAGAATTACATATGAACAGTTTTATTTCTGTGAAAACTTGTTCTTGTTTGTATTAACTAGCTGTTGGGCCTATCCCATAGGTCCTAGAAATACTGGTCCTCTGCCAATGCTGGCCCTCAAGTGCCCATCTGTACTAATCCCATTCAGCATCACTTGGTCCATAGCCTCCTACACGTTCGTGACTTATGTACTCATCTAGCTACTACTTAAATGCAGTGTGAAAGTTTGCCTCCAACACCCTCTAGGGCAATATAATGCACCACAAATATGTATACGGAATAACAGATCTGCTTTCCTTGTGAATGAAACTCAACTATACTGTCACTGAGAAGGGTCTCGACTCGAAACGTCACGTGTTCCTGTTCTCCAAAGATGCTGCCTGCCCGCTGAGTTACTCGAGCATTTTGTGTCTTATCTTCTGTCGCAAACCCCTTGATGCATGTAGGATGGAATATGCCTTGCATGATGAAGTTTGAGGTGAATGGAGATTGTGGATTGGAGGCTGGATTGGTGGCAGCGTAGAGGGGTAAGCTGATTACAGGGGAAGGTCGGCCTGGAAAGGATAACAGGGTGGAGGGGATACCAATGGGTTTGGGGTGGATGCAGGTTGTTGGTGACAGGCACTGAGGTAAAGACTGAGGCTCTCACTGCAGATGTCGAGTGGAGCAGAGTCTTGATCAGACGTGTTTTGAGAGGAGACTTTGGTTGTGGAGGCAATTGTGTGTTCCGATCCGTCCCGACGTCGGCGTTTCGATCATCCCGACGAGAGGGCTTGTAAATCGGGCCGTTGGTAGCGGCGACTGCAGAGGGATCATGGTCCCGACCACGGTGAACAAAGGAGGACTGACTGAACGTTATTGCCTTCCACCACAGTGAAGAATGTTGATTCCACTGTTGTGGATGTTTACGTTCAATTCTATTGTGTATTGTGCTCTTTTGGATTGTATGGCTGCATGGTAACTCATTTCACTGTGCATGTGACAAATAAACTTGAACCTTGAACCTTGAACCTTGAATGGGGATGAGAAGGCAGTGAGGGTGGAAGATTGCAGAAATGACAGAACAAATATCAAAGAGGGGGTTTGCCCAGGGAAATGATGGGGGAGAGGTTGGGGGGGAATGGTGGGTATTAGACTTGGTGGTGGTGATGGATGGACATTCTGTACATGAGAACTCCAACTACCCAGTACACTCCACACTTCGATGGTTCAGAGTCAGATGTCATTTTTATTAATATCACAACACAATTTTCAAACCCCTTTGTTGGAAGTTCAACATTTCTAAGAGTAATTTTCCAGTGGTCCAGGTCAAAAGGGAACGCTGACACTGGACCAGAGGAAAGGAAGCACGACGAACATCACGTCACAACCAGACGTCAGCGTGTGGACAATATAATTTACTGAAGCAATTCATCGGGACCGGCAGCATCTCTGGAGAGAAGGAATGGGTGACATTTCTGGTCGAGACCCTTCTTCAGACCCGAAACGTCACCCATTCCTTCTCTCCAGAGATGCTGCCTGTCCCGCTGAGTTACTCCAGTTTTATGTGTCTATCTTCGGTTTAAACCTGCATCCGCAGTTCCTTCCAATACAAATATACTTCCTGACTTTTCTGAAGTCCATAGAAAATTGTTTTCAAGAATTATTTTAATTATTGTTAACTGAACGTCGGGAGAGGTTACATATTAAATGATTTACATGTATAGTTATGACTGAGAACAATTCACTTGGTCATTGAAACAAGAAGTTGAAAAGCATGTTATTTATGCAGGCTGTATCTAGAACAATCATATTCATCATAATCATAATTATACTTTATTGGCCAAGTATGTTTTACAACATACGAGGAATTTGATTTGCCATACAGTCATACCATTAAAAAGCAACAAAACGCACAAAATACATTTTAACATAAACATCCACCACAGTGACTCCCCCACATTCCTCACTGTGATGGAAGATGAATAAAAGTTCAATCTCTTCCCCTCTTTGTTCTCCCGCGGTCGGGCGCCTCGAACCTTCCGTTGACAGGACGATCTTGGCTCCCGTAGTCAGCGGCGGTCAGGCCTTCTGCGTCGGGCCGATCAAACTCCTGCATCGGGGGGGATGTCAGCTCCCTGCGCCGGGCGATCGACCCCGGGTCGGGGATGGTCGAACTGTCTGCGTCGTTTGGAGCTTCGCGACATCGGTCTCTACCCGAGACTGCGAGCTCCTCGATGTTGAAATCCCAGGCAAGGGATCGCAGGCTCCGAAGATAAGTCCACGGCCCCGCGGTGGGGTTCAAAGTCAGTCCCGAGCAAGGCCTCCAGCTCCATGATGTTAGCCCGCAGAGCGACCGGAGATACGATCCGGAAAACAATCGCATCTCCGGCAAGGTAAGAGATTGGTGGTGCTACATAACAGATGCAATTAGCAAAGGACAAAGGACAAAGGACAAAGGACAAAGGACATTCTATTGTCACATACACCAAATGGTGTAGTGAAATTTGTTCTTGCCATGCAGCACAAATAGACACAACATTAAAGAAATTTAACATAAAACATAAAAACATCCCCCCACAATGGTTCCCACTGTGGGGGAAGGCACAAAGTCCAGTCCCTATCCCCTTGTCCACCCATAGTCTGGCCTATATAGGCTTCCACAGTCGCCGCTACGGGGGCCGATGTTACAGGCCCTTCTTCGCCAGGTGATGGTGCTCCGGCGTCGGGAGAACCCTCTCAGCAGCTTGGGACACCTGGAACGGCCGTCTCCCTACCGGAGACCGTGGCTTCCGAAGCCGACAGGCCGCGCTCGATGGAGTCCACCACTGGCGATCTCGTCGCGAGATCCCAGGCTCCCGATGTAAAGTTCAGCGCCGCCACCCGCAGCTGACCGCTCCACAGTCCCACAGCTCCACGATGTTCACCGGCGGTCCCAGCTCACCAGAGTTCCAGCGCGGCGACCCGGGCAAGGCATCGCCCGCTCCGCTCCGCGATAGCGCTCCAACGCTGTGCCGCTGCCGAAGCCGAGGTTCTGGGCGGTCCCCTCAGGAAACGCCGCTCCAGGCCCGCTGGTAGGCCGCGAGGACAGGTCGAAAGTGCAGCCCGGAGAAAAGCTGCCTCTCCGACCAGGTATGGACCCTAGAAAGTAGTTTCCCCCTACCCCCTTCCCCCTTCCCCCCCCACCCCTCACATAAAAAAGCATAGAACTCCTAAAAACAAAACAACTAACTAACAAAAAATAAAAAAAAGATGAAAACGGACAGCTGCAGGCTGGGCAGCCGTACCACACAGGACGGCGCCCCCATCTGATGCAATTAGCAGATGCAATAGATGAAATTAGCAGATGCAATAGATAACAGATTCAGTTAGCATCTGTTATCCAGCAGAATATTTTCCTGCAATGTTTTCCTTTTGTAATCTACTGCAACAGTTAAATTATACGGTTCAAATTATCGCAACCATCCAATTAGTATTTAAATTATTTCCACAGAAGACAGTTTGCACAAAGAATACTGAGAACTGATTCGATTCTTGGAACTATCATAACCAAGTTTAATGTTTTATCCTATTCATTTCCTCTTGGCTGCATCCTACAATGGTTTAGAAGGAACTGCAGATGCTGGAAAATCGAAGGTTGACAAAAATGCTGGAGAAACTCAGCGGGTGAGACAGCATCTGTGGAGCGAAGGAAATAGGCAACGTTTTGGGTCGAGACCCTTCTTCAGACTGATGTGAGGGTGGGAGGGGGGGGGACGGGAAGAAGAAAGGAAGAGGTGGAGACAGTGGGCTGAGGGAGAGCTGGGAAGGGGAGGAAAAAGCAGGAACTACCTGAAATTGGAGAAGTCAATGTAAACTACCCAAGCGAAATATGATGTGCTGCTCCTCCAATTTACGGTGGCCCTCACTCTGGCCATGGAGGAGGCCCAGGACAGAAAGGTCGGATTCGGAATGGGAGGGGGAGTTGAAGTGCTGAGCCACTGGGAGATCTGGTAGGTTAATGCGAACCGAGCTGAGGTGTTGGGCGAAGTGATCGCCAAGCCTACGCTTGATCTCACCGATGTAGAGCAGCTGACACCTAGAGCAGCGGATGCAATAGATGGGATTGGAGGAGGTGCAGGTGAACCTCTGCCGCACCTGGAAAACCTGCTTGGGTCCTTGAATGGAGTCAAGGGGGGGAGGTAAAATGACACGAGTAGTATTTCCTGCGGTTGCAAGGGAAAGTGCCCGGAGAGGGGGTGGTTTGGGTGGGAAGGGACAAATTGACCGGGGAGTTACAGAGGGAGCGGTCTCTGCGGAAAGCAGGCAGGGGAAGAGATGGGAAGATGTGGCCAGTTGTGGGATCCCGTTGGAGGTGGCGAAAATGTCGGAGGATTATTTGTTGTATGTGACGGCTGGTAGGGTGGAAGGTGAGGACAAGGGGGACTGGCCTTGTTACGAGTGGGGGGATGGGGAGTGAGAGCAGAGTCACGGGGTATAGAAGAGACTCTGGTGAGTGCCTCATCTATAGTAGAAGAGGGGAACCCCTGTTCCCTGAAGAATCAGGACATCTCCGATGCCCTGGTGTGGAACACCTCATCCTGGGTGCAGATGCGGCGTAGACGGAGGAATTGGGAGTAGGGGATGGGAAGAGGTGTAGTCCAGATAGCCATGGGAGTCAGTGGGTTTATAGTAGATGTCGATCAATAGTCTGTCACCTGCGATGGAGATAGTGAGGTCTAGAAACGGTAGGGAGATGTCGGAAATGGTCCAGGTGTATTTGAGTGCCGGATGGAAGTTCGTGGTGAAATGGATGAAGTCATTGAGTTCTGTATGGGTGCAGGAGGTGGCACCAATGCAGTAGTCGATCTAGCGGAGGTAGAGTTCAGGGATAGGGCCATGGTACGCCTCGAACAAGGATTGTTCACCGTACCCTACAAAGAGGCAGGCATAGCTTGGGCCCATGAGCGTGCCCATAGCTACGCCTTGTGTTTGGAGGAAATGGGAGGAGTCAAACGAAAAGTTGTTACGGGTAAGGACCAGTTCCGCTAGGCGGAGGAGTGTATCAGTAGACGGGGATTGGTTGGTTCTGCGGTCGAGGAAGAAACGGAGGGCTTTAAGACCCTCCTGGTGGGGGATGGAGGTGTAGAGTGACTGGACATCCATGGTAAAGATGAGGGAATGGGGGCCTAGAAAACGGAAGTCCTGGAGTAGACGAATAGCGTGTGAAGTGTCTGGAACATAGGTAGGGAGGGATTTAACCAAGGGGGATAGGATGGAGTCGAGGTATGTGGAAATCAGTTCGGTGGGACACGAACAGGCAGAAACAATGGGTCTACCAGGACAGTCAGGTTTGTGGATTTTGGGGAGAAGGTAAAATCGGGACATGCGGGGCTGGGGAACGATGAGGTTGGAGGCTTGGGAGGGCGGGAAGCCGGAGTGGATGAAGTCAGTGATGGTGCTAGAGATAGTGGCCTGGTGCTCGTCTGTGGGGTCATGGTCCAAGGATAAGTAGGAGGGGGTGTCTAAGAGTTGGCGTGTGGCCTCAGACTTGTAGGCATCAGCGGCCAAGACTACCACGGCACCTCCCTCGTCGGCAGGTTTGATCACCCAGTCTGGGTTGTTGCAGAGTGAGTGGAGGGCTGTACGTTCAGGGGGGGGTGTTAGAGTGAGACAGGGGAGTGGAGAAGTTGAGGCGGTTGATGTCCCGCTGGCAGTTTAAAATAAAAAGGTCTAAAGCCGGTAGATGGCCATGAGGGAGGGGTCCAAGAAGAGGGGGTCCGTTGGAGACGGGAGCAGGGGTCATCACTGGGGGGCGAGGACTCCTTCCCATGGAAAAACGCTTTGAGGCGGAGACGACGGAAGAAGTGCTCTACATCGTGGCGGGCACGGAACTCATTGAGGTGGGGACGGAGGGGAACAAAGGTGAGGCCTCAGCAGAGGACAGACTGTTCGGTATCAGAGAGGGGGAGGTCAGGGGGGATGGTGAACACACGGCAAGGATGGGGGTTGGGGCCGGAGGAAGGCAGGTTAGTGGACTGAGGTTGAGGCGATGTCTGGTGGGGGGGGGGGTGGTGGATGGTCAGGGAGGGAGGGGGTATGAAGACTATAGTGTGGGTGGGGAAGAGCTGGGGTCACATAGTTTGAGGGGGAAGGGGAAGACCCAGTGGAACAACCACTGAGGTTCCCTGTGTTAGGGGGGAGCACTAGGACCCAGCACAGTTTGACCCTGTGATGTGAGAGTCTGCAGCGTGGAGACTTCAGGCCCGGTGCTGAGCCTAGGACTCAGGTAAGGCGACGGCTGCGGCCTGCTGGAGGGCGGTGGAGTGGCCAGGATCGGTGGAGTCGATGGAGGAGGCCCGCGGGGAGTGGAGTCCGGGTCAGCGGGCGAAGTGTAGGAGGTCCCGGTCAGCGGATGGCCGGTGAGGTGGCGAGGTTTGGCGGGCCCGGTGAGGCGTCGATGTTCGACGGGCCCGGTGAGGCAGCGAGGTTCGGCAGGCCCGGTGAGGCCCAGAGGTTCGACGGTCCCGGTGAAGCACAGAGGTGAGTAGGTCCCGGTGAGACGGCGAGGAGAGTAGGCCCCGGTGAGGCGGGGAGGTTCGGCAGTCACGTTTTGGTGGCGATAGTCGGAGGAATCAGGGAGGTAGCGAGGGTCGGCGTAATCGATGAGGGGGCGATAGTCAGAGTTACCGGTGAGGAAGCGAGGATCGGCATCATCGGTGGGCAGGTGAAGCTCGGCGGCAGCATCCACGTGGAGGTTGGCGAAGGCGGCGTCTTCAGCGGTCCGGGCCTCCACGGGTCTGGGAGGCGGTGAGTGCTGGTGCTGCTCCTCGTGACAAAGACGGCGTCGCGGGACTTGGCCTGCTGGTGTTCGGGCAGGTGGCACGGGCCGGTGTTGGGGCCCGGGGCCTGCAGGCGGTCGAGTCGCGGAGTTTCGGTGGCAGGAGCGGCCTGGAGGCGGGTGAGTTTACGGTCCTTGGTGGAGTCCAGGTGGGCCAGGAATCGTTTGTTGAAGGCGTGGATCTGTCATTGGATGAAGTAGAGTTGGGGTCCGTTGTAGGTCTGGGAGAGTGAGGCCCGAAGTTTCGGGAGTGTCAAAGCGAGGTCCTGCTGGTGCCGGCGCATCGCAACCGGAGTAGATCACAGAGCGCGGAAGGAGAATTGCCGTGTATGGCGGCAGATAGCCAGTCAGTATCTATAATCCGGGTTGGG
Source organism: Malacoraja senta (assembly GCA_038087875.1). Taxonomy (NCBI): domain Eukaryota; kingdom Metazoa; phylum Chordata; class Chondrichthyes; order Rajiformes; family Rajidae; genus Malacoraja; species Malacoraja senta. The sequence continues at coordinate 100,080,461 of CM075977.1, forward strand.
TCCGAACTGGGAAATTTGTTGAACTCTTGTTCGTTGTTAGATTTTCTCCATCTATAACCTTCCCTGCTGGTTATCGGTGAAGCATTTAGGTTGCTTTTAACCCCCAGCTCACTAAACTGTGAATATGCAGAATATGAAATCTTCCATTTTACAAGCACTCTTCAAAATGAACATCTGTGTTGTCTTTTTTCAAGCATTTCACAAGAGTCATATTAAATAGCATTTTTTAGTTTAGTTTAGTTTAGAGATGCAGTGCGGAAACAGGCCCTTCGGCCCATCGAGTCTGCACCAACCAGCGATCCCTGCACATTAACACTACCCTACACACACTGGGGACAATTTACATTTACACCAAGCCAATTAACCTACAAACCTCTACTTCTTTGGAGTGTGGGAGGAAACCGAAGATCTCGGAGAAAACCCACGCAGGTCGCGGGGAGAACGTACAAACTCCGTAAAGACAGCACCCGTAGTCAGAATCGAACCTGGGACCCTGGCGCTGTAAGGCAGTAACTCTACCGCTGGGCCACCGTGGCGCCCCTATTTTTTAATTTTTTTTTTTCTTATTTAAATAAAAAATTGACTTTTCAGATTTACTAATAAAGTAATATAAAAGAAAATGTTTCAGATTCACAACGTATAATTCAAAACAATTCCTGAGGGAATGAGACAAAAATGCTGGAGAAACTCAGCGGGTGAGGCAGCATCAAGGGAGCGAAGGAAATAGGCAACGTTTCGGGTCGAAACCCTTCTTCAGACTCTTCATGTTATTTACCAGTCTGAAGAAGGGTCTCGACCCGAAACGTTGCCTATTTCCTTCGCTCCATTGATGCTGCCTCACCCGCTGAGTTTCTCCAGCATATTTGTCTCTTTGATTTTCCAGCATCTGTAGTTCCTTCTTAAACATCCTGAGGGAGGAATCTATTTTGTCTTTGTCACTGAACATTTGTCACTGAACTACTTAAGGGTATCAGAAAGTCATCCAAAAGCTGGTAAAGAAAATGAGTTTGAAGCAGCCTCTTAAGGTAGGAAAGAGGAGCAAAACGAGGTGTTGGGGAGCAGATTTCAGGGCTTGGATACTGCCATTGCCAATGGTGCAATTAATTGGCTCGAAGAATAAAGGACTGGAACTGGATGAACCATGAAATCGCAGGGAGTTTAAGGGTTTCCGTTCAATTGATAAAGAGAGAAAATGACTTGAAGAGAGATGAAATCAAGGATTAAAATATTTTTTATACCCAAAAAGCTGGAGTAACTCAGTGGGTCAAACAGCGTCTCTGGAGAAAAGGAATAGGTAACGTTACGGGTCTATTGATATGGGGAGAAAGCAGAAATGGGGTACTGATTGTGGATGATCAGCCATGATCATATTGAATGGCGGTGCTGTTTCGAAGGGCCGAATGGCCTACTCCTGCACCTATTGTCTAAGGGCCGAGACCCTTCTTCAGACTCCTTCCTACACATGAAAGTGTGTTAATTGAATTCTTGCTTAAACAGATCAGTGCCAGTCCAAGTCACCAAGAGCAAAGGCGATGGTGTCCAGGAACTGAATTTTAGATGACCTCTAACTTATGAATGGTGGAGCGAGTGGGCGCAGCAATGGATTTGAATAGTCAGGTCTTGTGTAAAGTGAAGATGATGCTTCAGTAGCAGATACGCTGAGCTGGTGATGTCAAGACATGATGCGGACGTGGAAATAGGCTACTCTATTAATGACATTATTATCTGGTCCAAAGTTTATCTTGGGTCAGATATACCAGTCAAGTCCAATTCTATGCAGGTTGAGCCAGGAGCTTTGAAATGGAATTTGTATTGTGGAGTGAGGATTCTTTCTTGAATTGCGGATTCTTTCCAGAATCCGGAAAATCTCGACTCATCCAGCCCCCCCCCCCCCCAGGAAAGTCTGAAGAAGGGTCTCGACCTGAAAAGTCACCAATTCCTTCTCTCCAGAGATGCTGCCTGTCCCACTGAGTTACTCCATCATTTTGTGTCTATCTTCGGTGTAAACCAGCATCTGCAGTTCCTTCCTACACATGGCGAGTGATATGTTAGAGACAGTGATGGTATCATGGGAGATGATGGTGGTGATGCTTCTCAATGCTGTTGTCAAAAATAGAGCCAATAGCTGGGGAATAGAATGTACCGTCGGACACCAGAACTAATGGCGTCATGCTAGGGATGAATATCCTTTTCCATTGACTCCTTGCCTATGAAAGGATGGAGAAGAATGGAAGCCAACAAATGCAGTCACACCTAATGAGCAAAGATCCTATAGATAGACCACTCCTGCTAAATGCAATGGGCTGACGTGTAGTACGCAACGGAGCGGAACCTGGGCCTTTTTTTCATCCATTTCAGCAACCCAACCCAACCCGACCCGACCCGACTCGCAGTGTAATCAACGTTGCGGGGGAACAGTTTGTGTTAATAAATTATAATTCTGAAAATGAGGAGAAGATTTTTACCAAAGAACTTTTATTTTTACGAGGATGTTTCCGTAACCGGCTTCCGTCTCCGCACTAGTATCTTTGATCCGCTATGGGATCTTTGGTGCGGAGACGGAAGCCGGTTACGGAAATGGGACGAAAATTACCCATGAATCTGCCCATGACCGTACTATGTCTTTTTCGTCGAGTGGACTATCTTGCTTGCTATAGGATCTTTATTAATGAGATGGTGAGGGAGTGGTGGGGGTGGGGTCCAGAGTCAATGTGATCAGCCGTGTCAAAGATAGAATAGGATAGGAGGGGTAAACTACCTTTGTAACAATTACATGTAATTCAATTTATCTTTTTGATCTGGACTGTTCTGACACTGTTGATTAGAAACCAGACTGGAAAGATTCAGCCAAGCTGTTCTGGGAATGCCTGCAGGGATATGCTGCATGGTTTCAGTAAACAATTCTAAAAAAATATTAAAACATCTCTAATTGACCTGACAATCCAGCTAATAATAACTTCTGGGACTTTAGGTAACCCAGCTAAGTACACAGCAATAAGATCTTGTTGTATTCAGAAATGTTACACGTTTAAGCAGTAAAATAACATAATGGCTGTAGTTTATATGCTTGCTGATAAATAAACAGCACGTCATACATTAGGTTTTCACTGGCCCTGAGATATTCTTAGGGGTTTTACACTGAAAAAAACATGGTGGGGGTATGAGCTGGATGATGGTGTGGAAAATTGGATTAGTAAGTATGCAGATGATACTAAGATAGGTGGTGTTGTGGATAATGAAGTAGATTTTCAAAGTCTACAGAGAGATTTAGGCCATTTGGAAGAGTGGGTTGAAAGATGGCAGATGGAGTTTAATGCTGATAAGTGTGAGGTGCTACATCTTGGCAGGACAAATCAAAATAGGACGTACATGGTAAATGGTAGCGAATTGAGGAATGGAGTTGAACAGAGGGATCTAGGAATAACTGTGTATAGTTCCCTGAAGGTGGAATCTCATGTAGATAGGGTGGTAAAGAAAGCTTTTGGTGTGCTGGCCTTTATAAATCAGAGCATTGAGTATAGAAGTTGGAATGTAATGTTAAAATTGTACAAGGCATTGGTGAGGCCAATTCTGGAGTATGGAGTACAATTTTGGTCGCCTAATTATAGGAAGGATGTCAACAAAATAGAGAGAGTACAGAGGAGATTTACGAGAATGTTGCCTGGGTTTCAGCAACTAAATTACAGAGAAAGGCTGAACAAGTTAGGTCTTTATTCTTTGGAGAGCAGAAGGTTAAGTGGGGTCATGATAGAGGTCTTTAAAATGATGAGAGGGATAGACAGAGTTGACGTGGATAAGCTTTTCCCATTGAGAGTAGGGAAGATTCAAACAAGAGGACATGACGAGAATTAAGGGACAGAAGTTTAGGGGTAAAATTAGGGGGAACTTCTTTACTCAGAGAGTGGTAGCTGTGTGGAATGAGCTTCCAGTGGAAGTGGTGGAGGCAGGTTCGATTTTATTATTTAAAAATAGATTGGATGGGTATATGGACGAGAAAGGAATGGAGGGTTATGGTCTGAGTGCAGGTGGATGGGACTAGGGGAGAAAACGTGTTCGGCATGGACTTGAAGGGCCGAGATGGCCTGTTTCCATGCTGTAATTGTTATGTGGTTATATGGTTATATGGTTATGTAGGAAGCATGGTGCAGATGCTGGTTTACACCCGAGAAATACACCCCAACAGTCTTTCCAGGTGAGGCAGATGTCCACTTGCACCTCCTCCAACCTCATTTACTGTATCCGCTGTTCCAGGTGTGAACTCCTATAAATCGGCGAGACCAAGAACAGGCTCACCGATCGTTTCGTTGAACACCTCCGCTCAGGCCGGCTAAACTTACCTGATCTCCTGGTTGCTTAGCACTTTAACTCCCCTTCCGATTCCCACACTTACCTTTCTGTCTTGGGCCTCCTCCATTGTCAGAGTGAGGCCCAACGAAAATTGGAGGAACAGCACCTCATATTTCGCTTGAGCAGCTTACACCCCAGTGGTATGAATTTTGACATATAACTTCAAGTAACCCTTGGTTTCCCTCTCTCTCCATCCCTCCCCCTTCCCAGTTCTCCGACCAGTCTGACTGCCCTCCTGATTCAATTTTATCTTTGTACGCTTCGTTGTCACCTTCCCCTAGCTAACAATGACCTATTCAACATTTTCCTTGAACTTTGTCCCCTTTGATGTCTATTTTTCACACCTTACCCTTCCATATCTCTGTGTCTCCCTCTCTTCCCTGACTCTCAGTCTGAAGAAGGGTCTCGACCCAAAATGTCGCCCATTCCTTCTATCCAGAGATGCTGCCTCTCCCGCATGGTAGGAAGTATGTTTTGTTTACAAAGGGTTAGTTATTAAAAATAGAGGTTTCTTTGTTATTTTATTTTTTAAATTATTTTTCTCTCTTTTTTCGTATGGCTTTGTAAATATTTGATTAGTGTATAAATGTAAATTATATACTCACGCAGACAATTCCAGACCAATTTTTTCTTCATTATTTTGCAAAAACAAACTTATATACATTTTAGATCAATGACATTAAGAATTTTGTGATAGTAAGTATAAAATGTGCACTCATTGCAAAATATAAATTGTGGATGAAATTAATATATTCTTAAATGGAAGATAGACCCAAAAATCTGGAGTAACTCAGCGGGTCAGGCAGCATCACTGGAGAACAGGAATAGGAGACGTTTCGGGTCAAGACCATTCTTCAGACTGAGCGTCAGGGGAAAGGGAAACGAGAGATATAAACGGTGATATAGAGAGATATAGAACAAATTAATGAAAGATATGCAACAAATAATGAAGATAAAGGAAACAGTCCATTGTTAGCTGTGGGCTAGGTGAAAATGAGTTACAGACAATGAGACTCAACAAGTCCCTTTCCCCTGACTCTCAGTCTGAAGAAGGGTCTCGACCCAAAACGTCACCTATTTCTTTTCTCCAGAGATGCTGTCTGACCCACTGAGTTATTCCAGCTCTTTGTGTCTAAGACGACTTTGTAATTAGTACAACGACCTGGGTGGGGGAGTGACGGAGAGAGAGGGGATGCAAGGGTTACTTGTAGTTAGAGAAACCGCTGGGTTGCAAGCTGCCCAAGCGAAATATGAGGTACGGTTCCTCCAATTTGCGTTTGGCCTCACTCTGACAATGGAGGAGGCCTAGGACAGAAAGGTCAGTGTGGGAATGGGAAGGGGAATTAAAGTGTTTGGCAACTGGGAGATCAGGTAGGCCCAGGTGGACTGAGCGAAGGTGTTCTGCGAAACGATCGCCCAATCTACGTTTGGTCTTCAATGGAACTATTTTATTCAGAGAAATATTGCTTCAAGTTATTATCTTATCTTACCTACCATTCTTTACAAAGCGCATTGTGCTGTTCAGACGAGCTATGTTGATATCCATTTGTCCGACTACTTTGCGGTATCTTCCACAATCACAGAAGCGTCCTGTTAATTCATCAGAATATATGATGTGATTGATATGCAGGATAACCATGGCCTTTGCTCAGTGACCAACAACTTGTGGCTGAAGCATCAACAATTGGGAAGGGTGGGGGGGGGGAGAACAAAGTACAATGGGGACCCGGCGGTAGGGAACCGCTGTGGGGGCGGGTGGGGAACAAAACATGTAGCCGCCGTGCTTATAACTTTGTCAGTGCCGTAGGTGGCTGCTATTCATGTACATTGGGTATACAAGCAAATAATTTCACTCTGCCTAGTCACATGTGACAATAAAGTATTCCCTTCCATTGACTAAACTTCTTATTTGAGACATTTTATGTCAACCATCAACCTCAAATTTCTCCCTCAAATAAAAATAACCAAAATTAAAACTATCAGGGTAAAATTACCTCTATTGCATAATTGAGATTGAGATGTTGTTAGGTCAATTACGTTACCAGACCACAAGATGGATACAATGACCAAATGATTAATGTTAGTTCGCCCATCCATAGGAAAGCTGCACTTCATCCATTGAGGTATCTAGTTATTTCTTATATGGCTTTATGCTTATTCCTCATTCATTATTGGCCTGGGTCATTTTTTAAAATTCTGCAGTAACTGTTTAGAATGAGCTTCAAATGGATACAGTACAAATTACTCGTGTTTATCGTATTTACACTTCAAAATGTGCTAAAGCAATGACACTGGTATTGATGAAATACGGATAGAAATTAACATCAGACATGGCATTGTGAAGGCCCACTCATTGTTTCTTGTTGAAGTTCAGTATTGGTTGAAGATATAGCGATCCATGTCAATTCTAACCAACATTGGTGTGTGGAATCATATGGTATTATGGAACAGAATCAGAAGCATAATCCATTAAGAATTTGTTGATAAAAAAAGCAGTTTCAGTTCAACATTTGCACCTTATAAATTTATTGGAAACTGCAAAATTGCCACATCTTATTGTATTTCGAGGGCAAAACTATAAGTATGGCTGGGTTTGAAATGGCAAAATAGATGGCTAGATTGTAAGATTAGAGAATTGAACTGTCACTTTTGTTTGGGACAATTCTTTTTCTCTGGAGACCACCACACTCTCCCTGCTTATGTCCAGCTCAGTGTGTCTTTCAATCACGTAGTCAATTTCTCGGGTAATAATGCCTTTTGATCTCAACCCCACTGAAACACTCACACTTTCCTTTGTTATTCACCAGCTGGACCATTTCAAAACCAATCTATGATCTTTGTTCAAAACACTGCTGGTGCGTCTCCCTCCTCCTTTTGTTTTACTCTCTGTAAATTGGAGATCATGTAGAACTCATCAGGTCTTGTTCGCCCATTATCCTGGTGCTTTGCTGACTTGCATTAGTTCTTAGTTAAAGTGATGCCTGTGCTTTAAAAAAAAATTGCATACGTCTATACACATTACTCCACAGCACTGCCCATTCCTCTCTCTCCATTCTCCCCTGGCTCAATAACTTTCCAACATATCCACACTTCATATTGTGTTTTCTGAATTTTGTTGTTGTCTTCTTTGGATCAAATTTCTGTTTTTAATTTATGTATTTGTGATGTCTTTATAACTTATTTTACTCTGATTATATGTTTATATGTTTCTTTGTTAAATTGTAAGGTGTCCTAGAGACTTTTGTTTAGGATTTTAATATTGATAAATGTATTGTGATTATATGTCCTGTAAGGTGTCCTTGGGTGTCCAGAAAGGCGCCAGCAAATAAAATGCATTATTATTATTATTATTCCTTCCTGACTGTGTAATTATCCCTAAATTACCCTGGTTAGGGATGGGCTTCGGTAGCTCCAAGCCACGGGAGCGTCGATCGCCGGCTGCGGATGGTTCGAATCCCCCGACCGTGGGAGAAAAGGAGGAAAGAGGATAAGACTTTATTGCCTTCCATCACAGTGGGGAAAGTGGAGGAACCACTGTGGTGGATGTTTATGTCAATTTTGATGTAGTTGTGTGTCTTGTTGCTTTTTTGGTATGACTGTATGGCAAATTAACTTCCTCGTATGTTGCAAAACATACTTCGCTAATAAATTACGATTATGATTATGAATTAGGATTATGATAAATGTAACCACTGCACTATTGATAAGCATATCTTTAGTTATTAAAACTCTGGAGTTCTTGTCAATTTCTCTGCCTATGTCTACATTTTTCTTCCTCCAAGGCATTTAAAAAAGCTTTGATCAATTTTTCCAGAAACTTTTATTTGGCTAGGTTGTCAGGCGAGACAATAAATATTAGTTAATTAAATGATTAAATATGTTTATTTAAATGTTTTCAATTGCTTAAATATGTTTAAACTATTTTGTGTAAAATATGTTAATATTTTAGTTTTTTTAATGAACATTATTTTCAGTTGTATCTGAATTGTTTTAAATGTTTTAAATAAATAGATTTTTTTTAAAGCACAGGACATTCAGAAACATAAAAATTGCAGTTGCTTTTTGGCCATTTGGAGGCTGTAGCTTATTCTATAACACCTTTGTGACAGCATCTATATTGCTAAAAGTCAGATCTTGACCACTTCCTGTTTTTCTGTTTCATGATTTTAGAAAAAACACTGCCACTTACGGCTGTGATTTTTGGCCATCTTACTCAGAGTCCCCCTCCGCTGCACAGGACAAGAGGATTTTTCCCATCAATGAAAAATAAAAGAGTTATTAATGTTTAAAAAATGTTGCCCCTGCTGGTGGGAGGGGGAGGGATTATAAAACCCGGAAGTGTTGTGCCTCAGTCAGTCTCTGCATGATGGGGGAAGTGAGAGGGTCACGTCTCTCAGTCTGAGCTGTGAATAACACTGAACACATGTCTACTAAATTGTGAGTGTGGTTTTACTGACCTTGAGTGCCCTTAATGTGATTTGAAAATGAAAATGTGGTTGGTTTGAAGTAAAAGTACTGCAAATGGTTGGTGGGGGTTGGGTTGAAGTAAAAGCACTGCAAATGGTTGGTGGGGGTTTTGGGTTGAAGTAAAAGCACTGCAACTGGTTGGTGGGGGTTTGGGTTGAAGTAAAAGCACTGCAAATGGTTGGTGGGGGTTTGGGTTGAAGTAAAAGCACTGCAAATGGTTGGTGGAGGTTTGGATTGAAGTAAAAGCACTGCAAATGGTTGGTGGGGGTTTGGGTTGAAGTAAAAGCACTGCAAATGGTTGGTGGGGGTTTTGGGTTGAAGTAAAAGCACTGCAAATGGTTGGTGGGGGTTTGGGTCACGACTCTGTCTGAGCTGTGAATCAACTGAACATACTGAATGTCTTCTGAACTGTGAGTGTGGTGTTTTGTGTAGTTTTATGATGGTTTTATTGTGGTTTCACCCTGCTTGAAATGGTATAAAACTGCATTTGAATGTGGTGGACTTGCACCCTGCATGAAATGGTATGAAACTGCATTTGAATGTGGTGGACTTGCACCCTGCATGAAATGGTATGAAACTGCATTTGAATTTGGTGGCCTTGTACCCTGCTTGAAATGGTGTGAAACTGCACTTGAATTTTGTGGCCTTGCACCCTGCTTGAAGTGGTATGAAACTGCACTTGAATTTGGTGGCCTTGCACCCTGCTTGAAGTGGTCGGACACTGCACTTGAATTCGGTGGCCTTGCACCCTGCTTGAAGTGGTAGGAAACTGCACTTGAATTTGGTGGCCTTGCACCCTGCTTGAAGTGGTAGGAAACTGCACCTGAATTTGGTGGCCTTGCACCCTACTTGAAGTGGTATGAAACTGCATTTGAATTTGGTGGCCTTGCACCCTGCTTGAAGTGGTAAGAAACTGCACTTGAATTTGGTGGCATTGCACCCTGCTTGAAATGGAATTTCAAGGAATAGCCATGAGTCAACTGCCAACCCGCCAGCCGTAAGTGAGCTGCCAGCACATCATGCTTGAGGGACTGAGCTGCCATCCCAAGAATCCATTTGGCCCACAATGTCCATACTAGCCCTCTGGAGACCAGTCCCTTCAGCCCACAACACCCATACCAGCGCTCCAGAAAGCCCCCCCCCCCCACTGGCCACCAATGCTGGAATTGGTGGAGAGGTGGAATATTGCGTTGGGAGACCAGCCCTCCCGTGTGAACATGGGACCCAACAGGTCCCACTTAGTTTAGTTATGTTATGTAAAGCACTGCTCTATGCAGGATCGGGATGGTTTTTGGTAGAACATCAATATTGACTAATTGGAAAAGGTACGTTGAACATGCCACACCGGTCAGTGATGAGTTGGCTTTGTTCCATTTAGCTACTGAAATTAAAATTCTCAGATACCACAGTGAAATTTTAGCCCATGCCTTTCGATTGTTGTTATAGGCCGCTGGGAACACAGCCATTATGCCACCATAGTTGCCTTGGGATGTACAGTCACATATGGCGAGGCTAAAACTGCAAGCTAGGAAGTCTGGAATGGGATTGAAGGGGCAAGATGCCAGGTTCGATCTGGGAAGGGTGTTCGTTAGGCAAGGGGAATGGGAGTAAGCTGAACAAATTGGGCGGCACAGTGGCGCAGCTGTAGAGATGCTGCTTTACAGCGCCGGAAACCCGGGTTCAATCCTGACTATGAGTGCAGTCTCTACAGAGTTCGAACTTTCTCCCTGTGACCACGTGTGTTTTCTCCAGGTGCTCTGGTTTCATCCCAGATTCCACAGACAAGCAGGTTTATTGGCTTCTGTAAAATTGTCTCTAGTTGTATAGGATAGAACAAGTGTCCGGGTGATCATTGATCGGTGTGGACTCGGTGCGCTGCAGGGCCTGTTTCCACGCTATATTTATAAAGTAAATTAAACTAAACTAATTTGGTCTCTATCTTGGGAAAGAAAACATGGTTCTTCAAACTTATTTGGTGGAAGGAGCTAGCTCACAATAATTGGAACTGAATGCTGTTTGTCACATCATGTACGATATGAGTGGCACAGCGGTACAGTTGCTGCCCTACAGCGCCAGATACCCGGGTTCCATCCTGACCTTGGGTGCTGTCTGTACAGAGTTTGTACAGTTTCTCCCTGTGACCACATAGGTTTCCGCCGGGTGCTCCGGTTTCCTCCCACATTCCAAAGACATGCTGGCATGTAGGTTGTTAAAGAAGGAACTGCAGATGCTGGAAAATCGAAGGTACACAAAAATGCTGGAGAAACTCAGCGGGTGCAGCAGCATCTATGGAGCAACGTTGCCTATTTCCTTTGCTCCATAGATGCTGCTGCACCCGCTGAGTTTCTCCAGCATTTTTGTGTACCTGGCATGTAGGTTAATTGGCTTCTGTAAATTGCCCCGAGTTTGCAGGATAGGGTACAGGTGATCGCTGGTCAGCGTGGACTCGGTGCACTGAAGGGCCTGTTTCTAATCATGTATCTCTAAATTAAACTAAACCAAACGTGAGTGCCCTGAAGTTACTGTAGCATGTCAAAACAAGTGGCCAAATGCCCAGCATCAACATTTCCATGTTAAGTAACCAAATGCCCAAGGAGGATAGCTTTTCTTTGACATCAGGCGGTTAGTGCATGAGTCTGTACATTTCGGGAATCAGTTATAATACCTGGTTGTCCTTTCATTCCTGGAGATCCTGGCAACCCTCTATTTCCTTTGTCACCTAAGTAATAATGAACAGTGAGTTACAATCTCGTCACACAAATGACTGATTATCATCAGTATCGTTTTACTTCCACTATATTTGTGAAGGAATGCTTTTTAATTTGTTTTACGCAGGAAGCAATTAAGTAGGGTTTTTAGTCATATTAATGTCACACATACGTACATAATATACTGTAATAATGCTTCAACATGATTCCATGATACAATAATTGAAAAATATGTCTGTTAACAAACAATAGCTTCCATTGAGGACAGTGCTCCTTTTACAATGTAGAGTCATAGAGTGATACAGCGTGAAAACAGGCCCTTTGCCCCAACTTGCCCACACCGACCAACATGTCCCATCTGCACTGGTCCCACCTGCCAGTGTTTAGCCCAGATTCCTCTAAACCTTCCCATCCATGTACCTGTCCAAATGTTTGTTTTTATGTTGTGATTGTACCTGCCTCAACTACCTCCCCTGGTAGCTCATTCCATATACCTACTACCTTTGTAAAAAAGTTGCCCCTCATGTTCCTATTAAATCTTTCCACCTTAAACCAATGTCCTTTGTTTCTTGATTCCCTGTTCTGGGTAAAAGGCTCTGTGCATTTACCCTATCTAGTCCTCTCATGGTATTATACACCTCTACATATATCGCCCCTCATTCTCCTGTGCTCCAGGGAGTAAAGTCCGAGACTGCTCAACCTCTCCCTATAGGTCAGGCCCTCGTCCTCGTAAATCTTCTCTGCACCCTTTCCAGCTTAACAATATGTTGTATAAACATCTGATTAAAAATTACTATTCCTGTTTTTTAATATATTTGAATTTCTGTTTAAATAATGCTCAAAATTTGGATGATTCAGGATTACATTGCATCTTTAATTGCATTTATCTGTAAGTTTAAACACTTTGTAACTGGGCTACTGATGATCACAGTGGTTTGTGTAGGAATCCAAATTACCGAGATCACTGGCTTCCCAAAATAGCCCCTGTTAATATCAATGCAGCTATGAACTTGATTGTGGTAGAAAGCACTGGCTAGACAACATTAAGAAGTCTGACATGTTATTGATAATTATCTAGTATTATGAAAGGCATGCTATATGCATGGTTCAATGTTACCCATTGTTCACAAATGAATAATCTTGAATCCAGCTGTCTGTTTATAGGTAATGCAGTCTACTGCAAAGATGTGCTTAGCATGTAAAGATAGTTAGAATTACATGTACTTCATACTGCACCCATTTTAGTGCCCATGGTTGTGTTTCGATCTAGAACCAAATTGGCCAGAAAAAATACTTGAATCAGTGTTGGGGTAGTTTACATTTGAAAATATATACTATAGATAGAAACAGGAGATGGATACAAAAAGCTGGAGTAACTCAGCGGGTCAGACAGCATCTCTGGGGAAAAGGAATAGGTGATGTTTCAGGTTGAGGCCCTTCATCTGACTGAGAGTCAGGGGAGAGGGTAACGAGAGATATAGACGGTGATGCCCTGGGTCTCCTTGTCCCTACATTATATTTGCAAGATTGCGCCCTGCATGCTGCAGAATGATGTTCTGCATTTGCTACAAGTGCACTGCATGAACCTGGAATAGTCTGGGCTAGACCAAAAGGTGTGTACAGAGTGTCTATGGGGTGGAAGATTGCAACCTTCACGTGGTCCGCCCTGTTTCGACGAATGCAATCAACCCGACGTGCACAATCAAGTAAGATCAAATAGAACAAGTTGTCCTACAACTTTAGGCTGTGCACGCCATGCGCAAGAAGAAGAAGAGTGTCTATAACTTGATGTACGAATGAATGAATACTTTATTGTCACATGTGACAAGTCACAGTGAAATTCGTTGCTTGCATAACCAAGGTATGCAAATAGTCGTCCATAAAGGGTGCTTACAAAGTTACAGAGTATCTGTTTGTTCTCTCCCCTCCCCCACCCTCACGGCAGTCCCCCGCAAGCCGGGTCCTCCTTTCTTCCTTCCCCGGCACGTGGTCCGTCCTCATCCATCGGTCGGCGCCGTCACTGGCCGCAGAACCGACCTCTCCACTATCGCCGCCGGATCCTCTCCGTGGCGCCGACCCCGGCCCCAGCCACAGGCTCCGCTGACCCAGACTCCATCGGCTGCGGGCTCCGTTGATTCGCGCCACCTGCGCGGGCTCCGACATGCGCGGGCTCCGGCCCCACTGACCTCGCGGCCCGCCGGGAGGCTTTAAGAATGTAATGTGCTTGGCACAAATAGTTGCAGAGAGGTAGAAAAAGCTGCAAGCATTCACAGGATGTAGCTTTGAATTTATTCTTTGGAACATGGTGCATGAGAATATTGTATAAGAAAGAAACGTATTTCCAGGATTCTTGAGAAATTATATCTAGTGTAAGTGAGGATAAAATTACACTGGAACCTATGATCACCGTCAAGTGATCTAAGTGCACACTCAACTACAACTACAGGGAAGAAACATTAGTCATTACCTGACACATCAGAACAAAGGAAATAAAATGTACAAAGATCTCCAGGCTGATATTTTGATGAGATCACCAAGAAACTGAAGGGCAGTTTGTGCAGTGTGCTAACTTTCAGCCTGATACCGGAATACCACTGAATGTGAGGAGTATGTGTAAGGTGACTAGCATGCGGTAATTTGTGGTTATACATCATGAATTTCCAGTGGTTAAGTATCAGACATAGTCCAATTATTTGCAAGGTTCACTGCATTGAAGGGTCATAGGACTCAAGTGAGACATCCAGGCGCAGACATTCCCTAACTTGATCGCTTTAGCTCATCCCCAATCAGTACCCCGTTCCTGCCTTCTCCCCATATCCCCTGACTCTGCTAATTTTAAGAGCCCTATCTAACTCTCTCTTGAAAGCATCCAGAGAACCTGCCTCCACTGCCCTCTGAGGCAGAGAATTCCACAGACTCACCACTCTCTGTGAGAAAAAGTGTTTCCTCTAAATGGCTTACTCCTTATTCTTAAACTGTGGCCCCTGGTTCTGGACTCCCCCAACATCGGGAACATGTTTCCTGCCTCTAGTGTGTCCAAACCCTTAACAATCTTATATGTTTCAATCAGATCCCCTCTCATCCTTCTAAACTCCAGAGTATACAAGCCCAGCTGCTCCATTCTCTCAGGATATGACAGTCCCGCCATCCCGGGAATTAACCTTGTAAACCTACGCTGCACTCCCTCTAATGCAAGAATGTCCTTCCTCAAATTTGGAGACCAAAATTGCACACAATACTCCAGGTGTGGTCTCACTAGGGCCCTGTACAACTCTAGTTGGTAACAAGTAGAGGAGGATGAAATGGAGACGTACATAGAATTTATATTGTCAATTAAGATCAAAGTAGAATGTATAACCAATAATTATGTGAGAAATGCAATAAAATGGAGCATTGGAGGAATTTATGTCCAACAATTGTATTCTATTTTAAAATGCAGTTTCTGAATGTTGCACTTTGGCATTTCAGATACAATTATTTGGCATTTCAGATACAATTAATTGGCATCTCTCAGGCAACCTTTGAAGATAATAGACAATAGGTGCAGGAGTAGTCCATTCAGCCCTTCGAGCCAGCACCACCATTGGTCATTGGTTGATCATCCCCAATCAGTACCCCATTCCTGCCTTCTCCCCATATCCCCGACTCCGCTATCTTTAAGAGCCCTATCTAGCTCTCTCTTGAAAGTATCCAGGGAACCGGCCTCCATCGCCCTAAAAGGCAGAGAATTCCACACTCACAACTCTCTTTGTGCAAAAGATGTATTTGTTGTTGCCAGATTACACTATAGTTGGTCTTGAGCGGACAATTGATAGATAAGATTTTTTAACATCAATATCTGGTCATTCCAAGATAGAAGAGATCAGTTATAGTTTGGTAGAAGGTAGATACAAAATGCTGGAGTAACTCAGCGGGATGGGCAGCATCTCTGGAGAGAAGGAATGGGTGACGTTTCGGGTCGAGATCCTTCTTTCGCCCAGAAACCTCACCCATTCCTTCTCTCCAGAGATGCTGCTTGTCCCGCTGAGTTACTCCAGCATTTTGTGTCTATCTTCGATATTAACCAGCATCTGCAGTTGTTTCCTCCTGCATAGTTTGGTTCACACCACTGTCTGACCCCAGGACCAGGAGGTTGGGGGGATTTTCAACAGGCGCTTATCATAGTGGCACTTATCATAGTCATAGAACATGGAAACCACCTCTCCCCCTCCCCCTCTCCCTCCCCCACTCCCTTCCTATTTCTCCGACCAGTCTGACTATCCTCCTGATTATATTGCATCTCTGTACACTTCGTTGTCACCTTCTCCTGGCTAACATGATCTATTCTACATTCTCCTTTGATCTCTCATTTTCACACCTTACCCTTCCTTATCTCGGTGTATCACTCTCCCCTGACTCTCAGTCTGAAGAAGAGTCTCGACCCGAGTCGTCACCCATACCTTCTAACCAGAGATGCTGCCTGTCCCGCTGATTTACTCCAGCATTTTGTGTTTATCTTCGATGTAAACCAGCATCTGCAGTTCCTTCCAACATGGAAACAGACCCTTCGGCCCTTCTCATCCATGCCGACCAAGATGCTCCATTCATGCTAGTCCCACCGGTCTGTGTTTGGATCATATTCACTCTAAACCTTTCCCATCCACGTACAGGCCAAATGTTGTTTCAATGTTGTTAATGTACTTGCCTCCATTCATCCTCACACAGTGGATACATTGATGTCAATGCCTATTTATTAATTATTTGGAATGTCAATAAGTCCAAGGCTATAGATATCAGTCCCTTCAACTTATATGGCAATAAATGAGAGCCTTTAACTGCACAAAGCTATCTGCCCTTGAGGTATCAGTGGGTTATCCGATAACTCAGGGGAGAACTTTGTGAACAAGAATCCTTATTATCAATTTGACGTTAAACTGCCTACCCTGACATCGGACAGACAAATTCACAGATAATCTGTGCAAGCCTCTAATTGTTCCAAAAACCATCTGTGTGTCTTGCAGAAGAAAATTAATATATTTCTAGGATCCAGAGTGAGAAGGTACCATTTGTGGTATCCAGGACAAATGATATCAGGTGCTGTGGAATGAATCAGCTTTCTGGTTGTTTGCAGTCCCGCAGTACACGTGGATGTGCCTCTGGTGAATCAGGAGGTAGCTACACTTGGAAGGATGGCTCAATGGAAACAAGCTGACCTCTCGCTCTGGGTGTGTGGTGCACAGGAGGGCAGATGATTGCACCCTGACACCAGCAAATTAATTGCACATCGTGCCTGCCAGCTTGCAAGTAATCGTCTGTCTGTGACTGAGCATGATTGGAATAATATTTACAGCTTCACAAGGAGTAGAATTAGGCCATTTGGCCCATCGAGTCCACTCTGCCATTCAATCATGGCTGATCTCTGCCTCCTAATCCCATTTTCCTTGCCTTCTCCCCATAACCCTTGACACCCATTCTAATCAAGAAATCTGTCTATCTCTGCCTTAAAAATATCCACCGACTTGGCCTCCACAGCCCTCTGTGGCAATGAGTTCCACAGATTAACTATCCTCTGACTAAAGAAGTTCCTCCTCACCTCCTTTCTAAAAGAGCGCCCTTTTTAATTCCGAGGCTGTGACCTCTGTTCCTAGACTCTCACACCAGTGGAAACATCCTTTCCACATTCACTCTATCTATGCCTTTCATTATTCTCTAAGTTTCAATGATGTCCCCCCTCAACCTTCTAAACTCCAGCGAGTAGAGTCGCAGAGTTGTCAAGCACTCATCATATGCTAACCCACTCATTCCTGGAATCATTCTTGTAAAACCTCCTCTGGATCCTCTCCAGAGCCAGGACATCCTTCCTCAGATATGGGGCCCAGATTTACTCACAGTACTCCAAATGCAGTCTGTCCAGGGCAGTATAGAGTTTCAGCATTACATCTCTGTTTTTGTATTCCGGTCCTCTTGCCTTCCTTACTATCGATTCGACTTACAAATTAACTTTTTGGGAGTCCTGCACCAACCCTACCATGCCCCTTTGCACCTCCGATTTCTGGATTCTCCCTCCATTTAGAAAATAATCTACGCCTTTATTCTTATTACCAAAATGCATGACTCCGCACTTTGCTGTACTGAATTTCATCTGCCACTTCTCCTCCAACTCTCCTAACCTGTCCAAGTCCTTCAGCAGAGTCCTTGCTTCCTCTACACTACCTGCCCCTCCACCGACATTAGCATCCTTGTGATTGAGGCAGTTCAGCGTAGGTTCACGAGATTGATCCCTGGGATGGTGGGAATGTCATATGAGGAAAGATGGAAAAGACTAGGCTTGTATTCACTGGAGTTTAGAAGGATGAGGAGGGATCTTATAGAAACATATAAAATTATAAAAGGACTGGACAAGCTAGATGCAGGAAAAATGTTCCCAATGTTGGGCGAGTCCAGAACCAGGGGCCACAGTCTTAGAATAAAGGGGAGGCCATTTAAGACTGAGGTGAGAAAATCTTTTTCACCCAGAGAGTTGTGAATTTGTGGAATTCCCTGCCACAGAGGGCAGTGGAGGCCAAATCACTGGATGGATTTAAGAGAGTTAGATAGAGCTCTAGGGGTTATCTAGGTGGAATCAAGGGATATGTGGAGAAGGCAGGCACAGGTTATTGATTGGGGACGATCAGCCATGATCACAATGAATGGCGGTGCTGGCTCGAAGGGCCGAATGGCCTCCTCCTGCACCTATTTTCTATGTTTCTATGTCTATGTTTCTATCTGCAAACTTGGCCACAAAGCCTTCAATCCCCTTATCCAAATCATTAATATACATATTTGTTAAAGCCCAATCCTGAGCAAAGGATTGGGCTTTAACAAATATGTATATTAATGATTTCAGTGTTCCAGTAAAGATGCCAGAAGTGAATACTTTATTGGCACCTTGAACATCTGTACCTGCATACAGCAGGTTTGTGTAGGAAGGAACTGCAGATGCTGGTTTAAACGAAAGAGAGACTTCCAGCAAAATACTGGAATAACTCAGCGGGACAGGCAGCATCTCTGGAGGATCTACAGCAGGTCTGGTCTGGCACAGACAACAGCAGCTCATTTTGAGGGGTTCCTTTATTATCATGGTTCTTCTATGGTTCTCATTGAATCTCTGCTCGACAGCTGTGGTTGGATGTTACATTGATGTGATAAGTCTCCTCCAAGATCTATTTCTACCTTTCACGGTGTTTGTATCATAATATCAGTGCAAGATTGTTTATCTGTTTGGTTCTATCGTGTCGGATGGGGACAGGTAATCCAATGTGATTTCATCAATTAAGCATGTTTATAGAGAAGGGCACAGAATTTTCAAAAGAAAATTATCAACCAACTTTTTTTTAGCATACTTTGCTGAATTTGTTTGGTATTCAGCCAGTTTTAGGTACTGAAGATGTCCAGCAAGGTGGTCTCCCTCAGGATGAATGAATGAAAGAATGAATGAATAAGTTTATTGGCCAAGTATTCACATACAAGGAATTTGCCTTGGTGCTCCACCCACAAGTAACAACACAACATACAGCAAACAATTTAGAAAAAAACATAAAACATTAAAACATTAAGAATAAAACATTATAGTTTAAACATGTGAATGAAATAAAATACCAGAGCAAAAGTAGGCTACAGACTTTTGGTTATTGAGTAGAGCCACTGCTCTTGGAAAAAAAGCTGTTTTTATGTCTGGCTATGGCAGCTTTGATGTCCGGAGTTGCCTTCCAGAGGTGAGTGCTTCAAAGAGTTTGTGGCCAGGGTGAGAGGGGTCAGAGATGATCTTACCCGCTCGCTTCTTGGCCCCTGCAGTGTACAGTTCGTCAATGGGGGAAGGTCTCAGCTGATCCAACAATTCGCTGCAGCCTCCGGATGTCGTGCTTGGTGGCTGAGCCAAACCAGACCATGATGGAGAAGGTTAGGACAGACTCTACGATGGCCGTATAGAATTGGACCATCATTGCCTGTGGCAGATTGTGCTTCCTCAGCTGCCGCAGGTAGTACATCCTCTGTTGTGCCTTTTTGACCGTGGAGTTGATGGTAGCCCCCCCATTTAAGGTACCTGGAGATGATGGTTCCCAGGAACTTAAAGGACCACAGATGTGACTGTGGTGTTGTTGATGGTGAGTGGGGGGAGCTCTCCTAAAGTCTACTATCAATTCCACTGTCTTAAGAGCACTGAGCTCCAGGTTGTTACGAAGGCACCAGGACGCAAGCTGTGTCATTTCCTGTCTGTAGGTGTCTGAAGAGTGCAGATTGTCACAGGAAAATTGTATGTTATGAAAAGATCTGTTTTTAAATGACGTGCTTCCTGAAAACGGCTGTTTGAGATGAGGAAGTCTTTGCAATGATCCACAACAAACTGCACTTTGAAAGAGAGGAAACATTTCATACTGTTTAAGAAAGAACTGCAGATGCTGGAAAAATCGAAGGGAGACAAAAAAGCTGGAGAAACTCAGCGGGTGAGGCAGCATCTATGGAGAGAAGGAATAGGCGACGTTTCGGGTTGAGACCCTTCTTCAGACTGAATGAAGGGTCTCGACCCGAAACGTCGCCTATTCCTTTTCTCCAGAGATGCCGTCTGACCCGCTGAGTTATGGGCCTGTCCCATTGTACGAGCTAATTCAAGAGTTCTCCCGAGTTTCCCCTGATTCGAACTCGGAGAATTATGGTAATAGCCGCTCGTAGGTACTCGGGGCTCTCCTGGACATTTTTCAACATGTTGAAAAATCTTCACGAGTCTTCACGAGCTTACCGCGTTTCCCGAGTACCCGCCGTTAGCGTTACAAGCCGCTAAGAGACGTCCCGAGCTCCGACGTACCCGCTACGTACATTCTACGTGCTTACCACGAGTTAGATTTATTTTTAAACTGGGAGAACTCTTGAATTAGCTCGTACAGTGGGACAGGGCCATTACTCCAGCTTTTTGTGTTGATCTATTGTGATAGATGGTCTGGTGTCTTCATGTGATCATTTATGGGGTCGTGTTCTGCACACACATTTTAAAATCTGGCCGTACATGCAAATCCCAACATCCTGCTTGTTTGTGCATCTCATCCAGGACCTAAATTGACTTAGGAAATGAATTAATCTCAGCCACATTACAAAAGCCATTTTCACCCTTTGATGAAGAAATATTATTTTTCCCTTATGTCATTTTTTGTGAACCAGCATCTGCAATACTTGTTTCTACTTTCTCATTTGTGATTGTTACTTTATTGGAAATGTGTAATCATTTGCTACATAATGTTTACAATAGACTTTTGGACAATGCATATTGTCTGATGTTATCTGATTTTTATTTAACAGTTTCCATACCTAATTTTATATTTGGAAAAGAGATTATTGTAGATGGTTTATGCATGCAACCAATAATATAGCTACCTCCGTACCACTAACCACGCCTTAGTTATCAAGTATAAGAACTCTATCTCCCGTGTGCTCCTCCCTTGGTTCCAGCATGATGACAGACTGGGTGCAGTCAGTGTTGGAAAGTGTTTAACCTGTCTTATTATTAAACGTTAAGTAAAGCTACAAGTGAGTCAGACTCAGCTCCTTTACAATTATAAAAAAAGGAAATGTTTGGCTCTTCCCATCTGTGATGTTTTATAGAAACACAAGGTACTGCACATGCTGGGATCTTGTAGAACATTAAGTGTGGGAGTAACACTGGGTCAGGCAGCATCTCTGGAGAAATGGTTAGGCAATGTATCGGGTCAGGACAACTTCTTCTGTAGATGGTTCGGGTCATCACCCTTCCTCTGAAGAAGGGTCCCAACCCAAAACGCTGCCTATCCATGTCTCCAGAGATGCTGTCTTACCCTCTGAGTTACTCCAGCACTCTGTGTTCTTTGAAATGATTATATTGCATTCAGTCTTTGAACTTACCCTTTGTGCCAATTGGACCAATTTTACCTCTTTGTCCAATTTCTCCTTTCTGTCCAGGCTCACCAATCAATCCTGAATAAAATGAAAAGTTCACATTAGATGATTAACCTGCCATGTTGTAACATTGCTGTGACTCATATAATTGCAGGTTACCCAACATCGGGAACAATCTTCCTGCATCTAGCCTGTCCAACCACTTAAGAAAACATTTTTCACACAGAGAGTGGTGAATCTCTGGAACTCTCTGCCACAGAGGGTAGTTGAGGCCAGTTCATTGGCTATATTTAAGAGAGAGTTAGATGTGGCCCTTGTGGCTAAAGGGATCATGGGGTATGGAGAGAAGGCAGGTACAGGATACTGAGTTGGATGATCAGCCATGATCATATTGAATAGCGGTGCAGGCTCGAAGGGCCAAATGGCCTACTCCTGCACCTATTTTCTATGTTTCTATGTTTCTATGTACCCAGGAAAACCGTGCTTCCTGCAAAAACACTGCTTTCTTTGTGTGTAATTGAATTGAAATTATTTATACATGGGCGGCACGGTAGCACAGCGGTAGAGTTACTGCTTTGCAGCGCTAGAGACCCGGGTTCGATCCCGACTACGGGTGCTGTCTGTACGGAGTTTGTACATTCTCCCCGTGACCACGAGGGTTTCCTCCGAGATCTTGGGTTTCCTCCCACACTCCAAAGATGTACAGGTTGTAGGTTAATTGTCTTGGTGTATGTGTAAATTGCCCCTGGTGTATGTGTAAATTGTCCCAGGATAGTGTTAGTGTGCGGGGATTGCTGGTCGCTGCGGACTCGGTGGGCCGAAGGGCCTGTTCCACACTGTATCTCTAAGCTAAACTAAACTAAACTAAACTAAACATGGTTTTATTTAGTTGTACCTAGTCTGACATCAATTGCCAAGAAATTACTAAAATCTACGGTTAAAAAGCTGTACTTAAAGATTTGATAGGATGAGTCATGGATGATGAACCTGATGGAATTTATTTTAGTAAGTTCATTGACGTGGGCAATAACAGATGTGATCAATATGGTTCACAAGCGCACTTGATAACATCCAGTTTAAGGCATAGTTGTTGAAATTAAGACATGATCAAAGAGAAGGTATTGGCTGTACACCAGGAGTGGATACAGGAGGCAGACTCAGATTGGATGGAGGCAGCCAGTGGGGCTATTCATCATATTGAAAACACTTAAGTGGTGTTTATCAAACATTGCCAAAGGCACAAACCAAGACGGTAATGTAAGCAGTGTGGTTTAGATGCACGAAAATATATTTTTTAAACAGATTAAACGACGGTATGGAAAGTGAGTTTCAGTGGAGGCAAGTAAGAGGTCATCTACTTGGGACCAAAATAAATATAACAGAGTGGATAACCTTTGCACACCACGATTAAGATGACAACGTGGTCAATTTTACGTGCTTTTAAATTATCGTATTTCAGAAATATTTGGTCTAAAATCAAAATATGAGAAGGTTAAAAAATTTAATTTTAATAGAAGATCAAGTCAAGTCAAGTCACATTTATTTATTTAGCACGTTTAAAAAACAACTCTCGTTGGCCAAAGTGCTTTACATTTGTTATAAGAATAGTATAAACAAACAAACTACATACCATGATCATATTGAATGGCGGTGCAGGCTCGAAGTCATCTTTTCGAGGTCATCAAACTGGAATGTTACCAGTGGGAAACCCTATGATGAATTTATGATTCTTCTTGTATACAGAAATCTATTGATGTTCGTTGCATATCAATGACTGAGTTTCCAGATTCCTCTGGGTTTGAGAATTCCAACGATTCACTGCACACTGAGTGAAGACATTTCTGCCCTTTATTCTGAGACTGTGGCCCTCAGTGTTAGACTCTCTTCCAGGGGAATCATGCACCCTTCAGTCATCCTGGAGAAACTTGGGCCGCACGCTGGCGCATCGGTAGAGTTGCTGCCTTGCAGCGCCAGAGACCCGAGTTCGATCCTGACTACGGGCATTGTCCTTACGGAGTTTGTATGTTCTCCCCGTGACCGCGTGGGTTTTCTCCGGGTGCTCCGGTTTCCTCCCACATTCCAAAGACGTACAAGTTTGTAGGTTAATTGGCTTCAGTAAGAATTGTAAATTGTCCTCAGTGTTAATGTGCGGGGACCACTGGTAGGTCCAGACCCGATGGGACGAAGGGCCTGTTTCCGCGCTGTATCTCCAAACTAAACTTGGTATGTTTCAATGAAGTCATCTCCTATTCTTCTAGTGGAGGCCTAGTGTATTCATATCTTTCATTCATTTGTTCTATATCTCTCTATATTACCATCTATATCTCTCATTTCCCTTTCTCCTGTTTCTCAGTCTGAAGAAGGGTCTCGACCCGAAACGTCACCTATTCCATTTCTCCAGAACTGCCGTCTGCCCCGCTGAGTGACTTCAGCTTTTTGTGTCTATCTTCGGTCTAAACCAGCATCTGCAGCTTGGAGTCATAGTCATAGTGATACAGCATGGAAACAGGCCCTTCGGCCCACCTTTCCCACACTGGCCAACATGTCCCAGCTACACTAGTCCCACCTGCCTATGCTTGGTCCAATTCCCTCCAAACCTGTCCTATCCATCTACCTGTCTAACTGTTTTTTAAACGTTGGGATAGTCCCTGCCGCAACTACCTCCTCTGGCAGCTTGTTCCATACACCCACCACCCTTTGTGTGAAAAAGTTACCCCTCAGATTCCTATTAAATCTTTTCCCCTTCACCTTGAACATATGTCCTCTGGTCCCCGATTCACCTACTCTGGGCAAGTTTCTTCCCACACAGTACATTAGAGGTGGGTGAAACAAAAGCAGCAGCACAACAAATTAAATAAGTTGTAGCAGATATCGTTTCAAAATGGAGGACAGTCTGGCGAAAACACTTTTTCTCACAGAGAGTAGTGAGTCTGTGGAATTCTCTGCCTCAGAGGGCAGTGGAGGCAGGTTCTCTGGATGCTTTCAAAAGAGAGCTAGATAGGGCTCTTAAAAATAGCGGAGTCAGGGGATATGGGGAGAAGGCGGGAACGGGGTACTGATTTGGGATGATCAGCCTTGATCACATTGAATGGCGGTGCTGGCTCGAAGGGCCAAATGGCCTACTCCTGCACCTATTCTCTATTGTCTATTGTCTATTGAAAAGAGAACTGTCCAGAACTTGAGCACATTCCAGACTGTGGTCAAACAGACTGTACGCAGGCAATTTGAGCAGGAAATGCAAGGTCATAATATAAGAGATTATTTTTCTTGTTCAGGGACAGAACATGGCGACTGGTTCACACAAGGACGAGGTCCAAGAGCTCAGTGGCTCAGTGGTAGAGTTGCTACCTTACATCGCCAGAGACCCGGGTTTGACCCTGACTACAGGTGCTGTCGGTACAGTGTCTGATTTCCTTGCCACTGCGTGGGTTTTCTCCGAGTGCTCTGGTTCCCTCGCACACTCCAAAGACGTGCAGGTTCTCAGGTTAATTGGCTTTTGTAAATTACCCCTAGTGTGTAGGAGTGGAATAACATAGAACTAGTGTATAGCTGATTGTTGGTTGCAAAGACCCGGTAGGCCGTAGGGCCTGTTTCCACACTGTATCTATAAATTATACTAAACTGTCAAAAAATTATGTAGAACCATCTCCTTATATTCGTAAGATACCTGGTCGGGGATACATATAATGTAAATATTCAATTGTTAATCCTATTGATTTATAATAAACTGAGGATAACTGTAAACATATATATTAATGGATCCTTCCCTTTGTTCAGTGGAGTTGGTTAGTGGAAGTTTTCAGTGAAATCTCCCCACATGTATATATTGTTAGATTTCAAGCCCCATTCTTCTATCATAGGTTTTACTGACATGTCTATTACTGGTCTCCCCGTTGGATTGCAACCTTGTCGTGGTCAGGGAGCTTGTGTGTCTCAGTGACCCCTAGAGCTATGCCAGCGGGAGATTCGTCTCCTGTTAGGGTCTCCCATGCTGGACAGGTCGAAGGGTAGAGGCGAGATGAAGAGCGATCCACTGGTCCTCCAGGTTGGAGGTTAAGCACAGGGCTAACAACCCTGTCTCGTAAAACAAATATGTTACGGAAACAGCAACTGAAGGAATCAACACTACTGGGCGTGATGGACTTCCAGGGCTATCGACAGATGCTAGGAACAATGAACCTGACCGGGGGTATTGTCCAGAAGCTAGCCCAGAACAGACAGGAGTGGAGGCATAATAGGCAGTAAACACAAATAAACATAAACTATTACTGGTAAACAAAAAGAAACAAAGTGCTGGAGTAACTCAATGGGTCAGCAGCATCTCAAGAGAACATGGATGGGTGGCGTTTTCGGTCGGGACCCTTCTTCAGACTGATTGTCGTTGCGAGAGGAGGAAGAAAGCTGGAAGAAAGAAGGGGCAGGTCAAACCTGGTAAGACTTAGGTGGATACAGGTGAGGGGATGTCTGATAGGCAGATGGTTGGAAAAAGGCCAGAGATAAAAAAAAGAAAGAAGGTGTGAGACAAAAGGATTGAAGAGTTGCAAATTGTGAAGCTAGAGGAAGGAATGGTGGTGGAAAGGGATGGGGAGGGTGAGATAGGTGTGAGTCCAGGTGGGGCACCAGGCAGGGATGGGGGTGGGAGGAAAGAATGGAGGGGGAATGTTTGGTTGGTCACCTAAAATTTGCAGATTCAATGTTTTGTACCGTTGGGTTGTATGCTACCCAAGCAGAATATGAGGTGCTGTTCCTCCAGTTTGCTTGTGGCCTCAGTCTAGCACTGGAGGAGGCCCAGGACAGAAAGGTCAGTGTGGGAATGGGAAGAGGAGTTGAATGGCTCACAAGAGATCATGTCGCTCTTGGCAGAGCAAACGCAAGTTTTCGGCGAACTGGTTGCCAAGTATGTGCTTCGTCTCACCGATGTACAGGAGTCCACATTAGAACACTTGATTTAGTAGGCAAGGTTGTACAGGTTCTGCAGTTGTACAGGGCTCTAGTGAGACCACACCTGAAGTATTGTGTGCAGTTTTGGTCTCCAAATTTGTGGAAGGACATTAGAAGGAATTTAGAAGGATGAGGGGATCTTATTGAAACATATAGATTATTAAGGGTTTGGACACGCGAGAGGCAGAAAACATGTTCCTGATGTTGGGGGAGTCCAGAACCAGGGGCCACAGTTTAAGAATAAGGGGTATGCCATTTAGAACGGAGATGAGGAAACACCTTTTCACACAGAGAGTTGTGAGTCTGTGGAATTCTCTGCCTCAGAGGGCGGTGGAGGCGGGTTCTCTGGATACTTTCAAGAGAGAGCTAGATAGGGCTCTTAAAGATAGCGGAGTCAGGGGCTAATTGGAGAAGGCAGGAACGGGGTACTGATTGTGGGTGATCAGCCATGATCACATTGAATGGCGGTGCTGGCTCGAAGGGCCGAATGGCCTACTCCTGCACCTATTGTCTGTTGTCTATTGTCACCTGGAAGGACTGCCGGTGACCCCAGACGGAGGTGAGGGAGGAGGTACAAGGACAGGTGTTACATCTGCTGTATTTGCATGGGAAAATACCTGGGGATGGGATGGCTTGAGTTGGATGGGATGAGTGAACCAAGGGAGCAGTCTCTGTGGAAGGTGGAAATAGGTAGGGATATGAAGATGTGATTGGTGGTGGGATCACGTTGGAGGGGACACCTCGGAGAATGTGTTGAATGTGGGGGCTGGTGAGGTGAGGACCCTGGGAACTCTAGCCTTGTTCCGTCAGAGTGGGGGAGGGGAGCGAAAGCAGAAGCATGGGGCATGTTATTGTGGCAGCTCAGTCGCTCACAATAAGTCACAACAACGTGACAAAGAAAGTGTTCTCTCGGTACTTCTCATGATGTCAGGGTGTTTCAAAATGCATTCCATCCAATGGAGGACTTGTTGGACTGCACTTTGTCACGTAATGGAAACAAAAACATTGTTGCCATCTTGTGCACAGCAATGTCCACAAACAGCTATCAGGTAAAAGCAACACCCTCTCTCATTGCTAGCCCTCTGTGATTTCTCCTGGTCTCCAGCTCTTCAGCTGTCATTTTCACACCTTAAAGGGCCTGTCCCACTTGGGCGTCATTTGCGCGACGTCATTTGCGCGACGTCATTTACGCGTCACGACGCACGTGGTGCGTATTACGCGTGCATGGTGCGTGGTGACGTAGGCAGTGACGTAGGCAGTGACGCGCGGTCGAGCGCGGCGCCCCAGGATTTTGGGATGTACAAAATCTTCGCGCGCCATCTGCGTGGCGCGCAAATCATGCCCAAGTTGGACAGGCCCTTTAATCCTTCCATATCTCTCCTCCCTCCCTCCCTCCCTCCCTCCCTCCCTCCCTCTCCCCTGACTCTCAGTCTGAAGAAGGGTCTCGACCTGAAACGTTACCCATTCCTTCTCTCCAGAGAAGCTGCCTGTCCCGCTGAGTTACTCCAGCATTTTGTGTCTATAAAATAAACTTGGTTTTGGATGTTGGGTGCGTGGGGCAGAGTACTTTCACTCTCCGCGAGAGATAGCGTTATGCCCCTGACCCACTTAGGCGATTTTGTTCGGCGACTACAGGTGACTAGGGTGTCGCCACATGGACGCGGGGTGACACCTGTATGGTCGAGAGCAGTCTCCTCAAGTCGCCTAAAGAGTGGTAACGTTTTTCTGGTCGCCGCTGGATTTTGAAATGTTCAAAACTGTGGGCCTGACGTAGCTTGTCTTCTCCTGTCGTAGGTGCTGTCGTAGATTGTCGCCAGGATGACGCAGGTTGTCGCCAGGTGAGAAAAAACATTATTGTCGCCGGGTGCTGACTTCGGTGAATTCCATTGGCGACTACCTACGTCAACCTACGTCAACTGGCGACAGGTACAGGCGTCAAGAGAAGAGGACAAAATGACGTGAATTGTCTTCAGTTATCTTTAGTTGTGGCCGACAAGGTCCTTGCTTGTCGTAGGTTGACTTCGGTTGTCGTAGGTTGTCGCCTGTGTGGTCGTAGGTTGTCGTAGGTATCATCGTAGGTGGACGTCCTAAGTCGCGACGATTGGGTTGTCGGTAGCTTGCCGTAGCTTGGTGGTAGGTTGTCGTAGACATTGTTTTAGGCGGGGTCCAGTCGCCATTTTTTTGGCAACCTACTACGACTGTGATAGTCGCCTGAAGTTGCCGAAAAAAATCGCCTAAGTGAGACAGGCCCATTACTGTTTCATACTTGTGTCGGAAAGCCCCATCGGAGCTCCACTGGAATGATAGCCTAATTTATTGCTCCTCTGCCTGAAGCGGTCTGCAAGCCACGGCTCATATGGTGCAATTAGCTTACCCATTGCTATTAATTACGAAAGAGAAAGATCACTTCTATTGAAGCTAAATACACTGGTTGCTTGTCTAAACCGACAATCTCGCTCAATCATGGTGCGTTTTTAGTTTCAAAACAAATATCCTTTTACTTTCACATTTCTTCCATGGATTTCTTCCAAATAACACTTGAAAATACGCACTTTGTGTGTTTACGGCAGCAGAGTTTAGAAACCAGTCTTGTTTAAAAGGAAATAGAAACAATAGAATGAATAAAACATAGGGGATTCACTGAAGTTTGCAATAGTACCAGGTAGTTATTCAGCTTGTTGTTTTTGCCAGTACTGTACTGGGAAACACAAGATCCTTATGCAGTTATTTGCTTTAATCAGCAGAGGTAAGTAGCAAGGTCTTGGCAAGGCGATATCCATGGAAACCTATCCTCCACCACCTCATATCCTTAACGTAGTACTCGAGAGGGCAATCAGTGTGAGCTGAATCTGGCAGTAAATAATGAAAGTCAAATTCAATTAGTTCCTCAAGTCCAATAAGCGGGTTCGGTATTTCGACTGCGCGTGCCCAGGTCATAGGTCACTCGCAATAAACATTCTCAGCAGCTGAACTGCTGCGTGTGTACAGACCTGCGTTTCATCCGTAGTCAGGATCGAACCCGGGTCTCCGGCGTTGCAAGCGCTGTTGAATTGCTACTGGACCGTCCCCGTCCCCTCCCGAGTATCCCATCCCTGTCAGGGGCGGCCGGAGATGTCCGGGGTGACCCTGGACTGACGGGACACCGGCTCGGAGCAGTAGCAGCCCCAGGCTTACAGCCAGCACGGAGAAGAAGTGCTAACTCCAGCTCAACTTTGCCTGTCCCGCCGGGTTAACCGACAGCCCTGGACTGACGGGACACCGGCCCGGAGCAGTGGAGTTAGCGCTTCTACTCCCCGCTGGCTGTATGCCTGGGCCGCCACTGCTCCGGGCCAATTTACAGTTGGATCCATCTAATTTGCAGTTAGATGACCCTGGAAATGTTATAATATCACGGTTGCATTGGACATCATACCTTTTGATCCATGAGGTCCCAGTTTTCCTGTTTTTCCAGGCTCGCCAAGATCACCCTTTTCACCACGTTCACCTGAGAAAACAGAAAACAACCATCAAATGTTATTTTTGATAAGTTTTGATAGTTTTCCTTTCCTTTCCTCTCCAGGTTTCCACTGTTCAAACAGCTGACGCAAAGTCAAAAGCTAAAACTGCCTGAAATCTGAAATTAATAAAAGAAAATGCTGAAAACACTCGGCAGTTCAAGCAGCATCTGGGGGAGGAGAAAACAGAAGTAACATTTCAGGTCTCTGACCCCTCCCCAGACACAGTGTGGAACAGGGGCGGAAAACCCGGGGGGGCCAGAGGGGACACGTCCCCTCCATGTTTTGAGAGGTGGGGGACATCCCCCCCCCAAGTTTTTGTGATCCGGATTTTAAAATCTCTGCTTTCCGCGAGACAGTGGGGGTGGGACTGATGATCAAGGGCGCTGATTGGACGAGAGAGACATCGGTTAGCAGGCAATGGGGGCAGGACATGATTCAGCACGATGATTGGAGGAGGGAGACGTGGCACAGACCTGCGCTTCATCCGCAGCCAGGACAGGATCGATCCCGGCCGGGTCTCCGCCGCTGTCCCGTCCCCACCCGAGTACCCCCCTCCCCCCCACGGGTGGCCAGAGGTCGGCAGCAAAGATCCTCCGCTATAGGTCGGCAGTCAGACGAGCCAGCGCAGAGAAACAGCACTAAACCCAGCTAACTCTGCCTGTCCCGCCAGGTGAGCTTACAACCCTTCCTGGACTTGCGGGAAATA
The DNA here is from genome assembly GCA_038087875.1 of Malacoraja senta. Lineage (NCBI taxonomy): Eukaryota > Metazoa > Chordata > Chondrichthyes > Rajiformes > Rajidae > Malacoraja > Malacoraja senta. The sequence goes on from CM075977.1 coordinate 100,111,009, forward strand.
TGGCCAGCACGGAGAAGCAGGCAGTCCAGGCAGGGCTGTAGTTAACCCGGTGAAGACAGGCAGTTGAGCTGCATTTAGCGCTGGATTGAGCCTCCGAAGCCTCGCGCGTGTGTGTGTGTGTGTGAGTGTGCGCATGCGTGCGTGGCCGCCAAAAAATGGTGTCCCGTCCCCTCCATGTTTTGATAGTGAGATCCGCTCTTGGTGTGGAAACAGGCTATTCGGCCCAGCGAGTCTGCGCCTACCAGCGATCCCCATTATACAAGCACACACTACACACTAGTGACAATTTACTATTTTTACTGAAGCCAATTAACCTACAAACCTGTACGTCTTTGGAGTGTGGGAGGAAGCTGGAGCACCCGGAGAAAACCCACGCAGGTCACGGGGAGAGAACGTACAAACACCAGACAGACAGCTCCCGTAGCCAGGATCGAAGCCGGGTCTCCAGCGCTGTAAGGCAGCAACTCTACCGCTGCGCCACCGTGCCGCCCCTATATTTGCGGAGGAAATAGATAAGGTGGTTGTCATCGACCAGGAGAAAGCTTGCTGCAAGCCTGTGGATGGCAGCTGATCTCTCTCATGGACAGCAGCAGAAAGGGAGGATGAAACAGGGTGGATTTGAGAAAGGCCGAACCCAATGCCAATGCCAGGAAATGCCATGTTGTTGGAAATCTGAAATTAGGGATAATTTCCGACAACGCCCAGCAGGCAGGGCAGTGTTGGTGGAAAGAAAAAAACTAAATCGTTTAGGAACAAGCGAAACAAAACAAAACAACAGATGTGTAGATGCTGGGAATCTGAAGCAAGAACAGGAAGTGACAGAAACAACCCTCACCATTTCCCCACCTATATGCTGCCTGGTCACACTCTACATTCTTGTACCTGACCGACACTATCACCAACTACTACTGGACATCGACCCCCACCTGACCTGTAAAGCCTTCCTCCCCCATTGTCGATCTTAACCCGTACACTGCCTCCCGTCCACTCGGGCCTTGGGTGATACAACATTTTACTGAGGTGAATTTAACTTCCCACCACACATCCCACCGTGACCCACGCATTATCCGATTAACGTCTTTCCATAGCCCTTCCGGGCAATGCTGTTGTGATCCCCATCACTATAGCATCACCTGGCAGTTAGGTAATCTCCCGTACAATGTGCGGAGAATTTACGAGGAAAGAGTAACTGCTGGAGAAATGATAAAGCCGATAGGGAGAAGGTTGGAAGCCATGCATATACAGACGCACCGGGTATTCAGGAAGCAAAATTCTTCTCTGAAGATAATCGTCCGCCACAGTGGCGCAGCGGTAGGGTTGCTGCCTTAAAGCGCCAGAGACCTGGATTCGATCCTGACTGCAGGTGCTGTCTGTATGGAGTTTGTCCGTTCACCCAGTGATCGTGTGGGAATATTTCAGGGTACTGCGGTTTCCGCCCACATTGCAAAGACGCACAGGTTTGTAGAATAAATGTGCAGGAAGGAACTGCAGATGCTGGATTAAACCGAAGATAGACACAAAAAGAGTTCGGTCTGGAGAAGGGTCTCGACCCGAAACGTCACCCATTCCTTCTCTCCAGAGATGCTGCCAGTCCCGCTGAGTTACTCCAGCTTTGTGTGTTTACCTTAGGTTTTGTAGATTAATTGGCTTCTGTAAATTGCCTCTAGTGTGGAGGATAGAACTAGCATACGGGTGATTGGTGGTCGGCGTGGACTCGTTGGGCCTGTACGCAGTATCTCTAAAAAAAATCCTCCACTCATCCCCGAAACCACACAGCAGGGTGCTGCTTTCATTCCCAGTGGCCTCAGTTCATTGTGGCCATGAATATCACGTTCGCAAGTTGTAAAAGTAGAATTATGCCATTCGGCCCATCGAGTCTACTCCGCCATTCAATCATGGCTGATCTCTGCCTCCTAGTCCCATTTTCCTGCCTTCTCCCCATAACCCCTGATAACCGTCCTAATCAAGAATTTGTCTATCTCTGCCTTAAAAATATCCACTGACGGCCTCCACAGCCCTCTGTGGCAAAGAATTCCACAAATTAACTACCTTCTGACTAATGTATTGGAATGATTCCAGACTGGAGCAAGAGAGATTTGCAACATCTGCTACTGCTTAAAGAAGATCAACTTTCATTTTCCGAATTTAGCTGGTTATAATTTATGGTCTTTTGGTCAAGTGTGGAAGATGGGGTGAATGTGTGGTGTTGTGGGTATTGCAAACTGCCTGATGGTGCAGTGTGCTAATTTTAACATATGAATCATGTTGCAAATGTCAGTAATAAACTCTGCTGAGTAGCAAGCAAATAGGATTCTATTCAATATCCCAGATGTGCAGGGCAATGTCCATTGGCTCGGCCATCGTTTCGCTGAACCCCTTCGCTCAGTCCGCCTAAACCTACCTGATTTCCCGGTTGCTAAACACTTTAACTCCCCCTCCCATTCCCAATCTGACCTTTCTATCCTGTGCCTCCTCCACTGTCAGAGTGAGGCACAACGCAAATTGGAGGAGCAGCACCTCATATTTCGCTTGGGTAGCTTACACCCCTTTGGGATGTGGGAGGAAACAGGAGCAGCCACCAGAAATCCATGCAGTCACAGAGAGAGTGTGCGCAAATTCCACACAGGCAGTGCCCAAGGTAGGTCCAAGGATCTATAAAAACACTGCCGACTGTTTTGTGTAGGAAGGAACTGCAGATGGTGGAGTAACTCAGCAGGGCACATAGCATCTCTGGATGGAAGGAATAGGTGACGTTTCGATTCTGAAACCAGATCTTCAGCCCACCTTGTCCTAAACTGACAACAATGGCAAACTGGGCTTGCCCCAGCTAACTTCATTTTGCCCATAGCCTTCCTATTCATATATGCCCATTATATCTGCCTCTATAGCTTCCTCTGGCAGCTCATTCCAGATATAACCTACCATCCGTGCAAAAAAATAGTTGTCAGAGGCGCCTTTTAAATGTCTCAGCTCTCACCATAAGCCTATGTATGCCATCCAGATATAACGTGGGAAAAATATCTGCAAGATTTCACAATACAAATTCTGATAGTATTTCGCTTGGGTAGCTTACACCCCAGCGGTATGAATATTGACTTCTCTAAATTCAAGTAACCCTTGCTTTCCCTCTCCCTCCACATCCTCTCCCCCCTTCCCAGTTCTCCGACTAGTCTGACTGTCCTCGTTTACATTTTATCTCTGTTTGCTTTGTTGTTACCTTCTCCCAGCTAACAATGATCTCTTCTACATTTTCCTTGATCTCCATCCACTTTGTCATGTTTCCACACCCTACACTTCCTTATCTATGTGTCTCCCTCTCCCCTGACATCAGTCTGAGGAAGGGTCTCGACTCGAAACGTCACCCCATTCCTTCTCTCCAGAGATGCTGCCTGTCCCGCTGAGTTACTCCAGCATTTTGTGTCTATCTTCATTTTTCCATTTGTATACTAATGCTAATCTCTCCCAGCTCCCCACTCAAGACACGTGGATCTCTGCTATTTCCGGGATAATTTTCATGTCTACTGTTCATTGTTATTCGTACACTAAGGTTGCTTTGTTTTCCTGGGTGACATAGCAATGGAGTAAAAAAACCCTGACTGAACAGGTTGGGTAATATGTTCAATCAATCGTATCTGCTATCTTTTGTATTTCCTTCAGTGCAAACAAATGTGGAGCAATTCTCCTTTTCATATTTCCTGCATGCCTTGAGCAGTAAAGAACTGGAATGCTGACTGTTTATTGATTGTCTGCATGATCTTTGTGACCTGTCCTGCTGAGTTACTCCAGGTTCTTGCTATTGAGGGAGTGCAGCATAGGTTTACAAGGTTAATTCCCGGGATGGCGGGACTGTCATATGCTGAGAGAATGAAGCAGCTGGGCTTGTACACTCTGGAGTTTAGAAGGATGAGAGGGAATCTCATTGAAACATATTAAATTGTTAAGGGTTTGGACACGCTAGAGGCAGGAAACATGTTCCCGATGTTGGGGGAGTCCAGAACCAGGGGCCACAGTTTAAGAATAAGGACTAAGCCATTTAGAACGAAGACGAGGAAACACTTTTTCTCACAGAGAGTGGTGAGTCTGTGGAATTCTCTGCCTCTGAGGGCGGTGGAGGCAGGTTCTCTGGATGCTTTCAAGAGAGAGCTAGATAGGGCTCTTAAAAAATAGCGGAGTCAGGGGATATGGGGAGAAGGCAGGAACGGGGTACTGATTGGGGATGATCAGCCATGATCACATTGAATGGCGGTGCTGGCTCGAAGGGCTAAATGGCCTACTTCTGCACCTATTGTCTATTGTCTATTGTCTATTGTCTATTGTCTAGCATGTTGTGTCTATCTTTGGTTTAAACCAGCATCTGCAGTTCCTCCTGACAACATGTGAACTAATGTATATACTATATACAGTATACTAGGTACAATGTACAATGTAACCATTTGGTAATCCTTCTCCAATGCTTCACTGTGCCAAATGCAACTCCAAAGGAGCAGGTAACGTGTCCAATGTAGAAGGTAGACAAAAGTGCTGGAGAAACTCAGCGGGTGCAGCAGCATCTATGGAGCGAAGGAAATAGGCAACGTTTCAGGCCAAAACCTTCTTCAGTGTCCAATGTAGACACAAGCAACCGCAAATATTGGTTTACAAAAAGGACACAAAGTGCTGGAGTAACTCAGCTATTCAGCAGCATCCCAAGAACATTGATAGGTGGCGTTTCATGTTGGGACCATTTTTCATTCTGATTGTAGTAGAGGGGAGAAAGCTGGGAGGGAGGTTGGGGCGGGACAAAGCCAGGCAAGTGATAGGTGGATACGGTGACAGGAGTTTTGGAGTGGCAGATGGGCAGGCAAAGGCTAGAGATGGAAAGAAGACAAAAAGCTGTGAGATAAGAAGAGAAGAGACGTGAAATGTTTGAAGAATCGGCCCGAAATGTTACCTATTTCCTTTGCTCCATAGATGCTGCTGCACCTGCTGAGTATCTTCAGCATTTTTGTGTTGCCACAAGATGAGATATAGGTGGTAGCTGACAATGGCTGGGGAAAGAGGAGCAGGATAGTGGAAGAAATGGGTGTGTTCCAGGTTGGACACAGGGAAGGGGGGAGGGGGTGTTGGGTGGGGGTGGGGTGTTGTTGATTAGTTATCTAAAATTGGAGAATTCATATTCACAGCACTGGGTTGTAATCTACCCAAGCTATGAGGCCCAACTCTCCAACCATTTCTGGCTTCAGTGTGCAGGTTGAGATCTGTGAATAGTTTTCAGGTGCAAATGGATGAAGAATGTCTTCGATGCAAGTCAAACATTAAACATTATCTTTATCTTTGTCTAAAGGGGCTGTCCCACTTGGGCGACCTAATCCGTGAGTTAAGAAGAGTGTCTTCGACCTTCAAGCTCGACGGCACTCGCCTGGAAAGCCTCGAGCTGGATCTCACACACACACACACACACACACACACACACACACACACAAAACACACACACACACACACACACACACACACACACACACACACACACACACACACACACAAACACACACACACACACACACACACACACGCACGCACGCACGAGAGCAAGGAGGGGGGGGGTGAGAAGGGGAGAGAGGGGGAGAGAAGGGGGGGGGAGAAGGGGAGAAGGGGAGAGAAGGCGGGGAGAAGGAGTGGAGACACTTTTAAGAAGTATAATAAAGTTTAGCGGGCATTTTACCTACCGGTAGGTTTTCCCTGGTCCTGAAAACTCCAATGAGCCAATCAAAATGCCCGGTCAGCGAAGGAGATTGCCTACGGCTGCCCTCGTCTGCCCGTAACTAAATAACGACCCCACTCCACTGCACGACGAGTTCAAAAGAACCATGCCAACCAAATTTTACTCGCGGAATAATTTTCAACATGCTGAAAAATCTTTCCACGACCTAGCTGAGGCCACGAGAATTCGGGAACTTCCCTCGAGCATGAAGGAGAGTTCCAGAGACCTCATAGGACCTCCTAGGACCACGTATAGACCATGCTGCGAGTTTGAAGGTCAAAGACACTCTTCTAAACTCGCAGATTAGGTCGCCCAAGAGGGACAGCCCCTTTAGGAATTGATGCGCTATAACATGCTGCTACAACGGCAAGAACTGTATTCTCCATTTAAAGGCCTGTCTCATGGGTTTGCGGTCATTGGCGGTGAAACAGAAGTTTCTACCGCTCGTGGACCGCCAGAGACCGCGGGGTCGGTCCAACGCACACCGCCGGGGCCGTGCGGTGTTGATCCCAACACCGCACGGTGCTCACAAAAAACCAACAATGTCGAAAAAACTATTCCTACCGCACAGCCGCCGCCAGTGAGGCACGAGTGCGGCACGGGCACCGCCACAGCCGCCGCCAGTGCGGCATGAGCGCCGTGAGTCGAACTTTCACCACCACAGCCTCTGCCAGTGAGGCACGAGTGCGGCACGGGCACCGCCACAGCCGCCGCCAGTGAGGCACGAGTGCGGCACGGGCACCGCCGCAGCCGCCGCCAGTGCGGCACGAGCGCCGTGAGTCGAACTTTCACCGCCACAGCCGCCGCCAGTGAGGCACGTGTGCGGCACGGGCACCGCCACAGCCCGCCGCCACAGCGCCGCGATCAGCACTACCGCCACCACAGCCCCGCGATCCGAAATGACGTCATCGCATAGCGCATCGCGTTGCGCGATGTCGTCATCATCCGACGCCGCAAGCTCGTGGAACCGGCCGTACGGAGATCACTCGGCCCCGCGCAGCATCCGTGCGGCGCTCTCGCGTTTGCCGTGCGGTCCCCTCTTCCGGCAATGACCGCAACCCCGTGAGACAGAGCCTTTAGTATCGTTCCCTTTTCTCTATCGATTGTGCTCATTGTATCAGAACTGTATCGATTGTTTGAACTGATTGTATCAGAACTGGTTGGATAGCATACAAAGCAAAGCTTTTCACTGTACCTTGGTACATGTGATAATAATCAACTTAAACCTGAACCTTCGCCCCAATTTAAACATCTTATGAAATTTGATCAAACAATACACAATCTTTACATGACAAACCTGCATGTTTTTCTAAAGTTCATTTTGGATGGAGCATAATTTCACCATGGGAAAGTACTGAATATTAGAAGGACAGTTGTTGCTCATCTCAGGAGTGAAGAATGATGCATTGTTTTATCCGTACATGGCTGTTAATATTTCAAGTATGTAAACCCTGAATAAAGAACTTGGTCTAAAATTTGTTTCAGAGTAATAATTGTGTTTTAAAAATTATTGGAAGGTGATTGCAGTATTGTGAAGGAAATTGTGTACATGAAAATAAATGAAATTATGCTGCAATAAAGTACGGAAAAGCAACACACCCATATTGAGAACTCGACTTGTGTCTGTTTAGACATTTGAAGTTACTGTTTAAATGTAACCTGTATTGATATAACCTTAACATTTCCTTGTTCAACAGGTAATAAATCCCCAAAAGTTATTTTAATAAGTATTCTCAGCTTTGACTCACCCTTGGTGCCAGGAAGGATATATAATGTGAGAATATGAGGTGCTGATACTTCTGCAGCCATGTTGACCTTGAAGAATATATCCTCTTGTCATTAGTACCTGCCCAGAGAAGGCCAACTACGTAACCCTAGTTTAGTTTAGTTTGGAAGGTACACAAAATTGCTGGAGAAACTCAGCGGGTGCAGCAGCATCTATGGAGCGAAGGAAATAGGCAATGTTTCGGGCCGAAACCCTTCTTCAGTTTAGTTTGGTTTAGTTTAGAGATACAGCGTGGAAACAGGCATTTCGACCCACCGAATCTGCACTGACCAGCGATCCCCACACATTAACATTATCCTACACACACTAGGGACAATTTACACTTATACCAAGCCAATTAACCTACAAACCTGTATGTGTTTGGAGTGTGGAGGAAACTGAAGATCTCGGTGAAAACCCACGCGGTCACGGGGAGAACGTGCAAACTCCGTACAGACAGCCCGTAGTCGGGATGGAACCCGGGTCTCCGGCGCTGCATTCGCTGTAAGGCAGCAACCCTACCGCTGCGCCACCGTGGCCGCCCGAAGTCTCTCAAGACCTGGTCGTATTGGGTTTATTGTACGTTGTGATGAAATGATTGATTTCAGCACGGCTTGGGCTGTGCTGGGCTTGGCTCACAACCCAGCAGGTCACGACTTGGGTGGCTCGCAACCCGATGAACATAGAGAAGGAAAGACATGGATGAGAAGCTGACAGAGGGATTGGAACAATGGAAGGATGAATCAGGGACATGGGCAGACTGAGACTCAGAAGATGGGCACTCAGTAACATTGTGAACGGCCAAAGAGAAAAGCTGGACGTTGAAGTTGGAAGCCCAGCATAGACACAAAAATGCTGGAATAACTCAGCGGGACAGGCAGCATCTCTGGAGAGAAGGAATGGGTGACGTTTCGGGTCGAGTCCCTTCTTCAGACTGGTTATGCCCAACACTGCCTCTTGGGATGGTAACAATGGAGACCAGGCAAAGGCAGGCTCTGATGACCCCAGGCAGCTACTCACACTCATGATAAAGCCTTAAACTCCTGTCTCACGGAGCGAGTCGACCCACGAGTGACCCCGAGTTTAAAACAAATTAAACTCGTGGTAATCACGTACAATTAACGTAGCGGGAACGTCGGAACTCGTGGACGCAACTTAGCGACTCGTGGCGCTAACGGCAGGTACCCGGGGAAACTTGTAAACTTTTGAAAAATTTCAAACATGTTTAAAGTTTTCCACGAGTCAAATTTACTGTTGAAGTTAAAAATTGAAACATTCAAGCTCGTTGTAAGAACGTAGTGGCCCGTGAGTTTACCGTAGTGACTCTTGAGTCTACCGTGGGCACTCTTTAACTCAGCGGGACAGGCAGCATCTCTGGAGAGAAGGAATGGGTGACGGGATGACGTTTCCAAAATTCTGCTGCATCTTTGTGTTACTCCAGCACCGTGTGTTCACTTTTTGTCAACCAGCATCTGCCATTTCTTGTGTATGACATTATTTGTATCCGTGGCAGTTGATTGTCACTCCCTTCAGTTTCCCAGAGGGTTGGGACGGGACTGGAGTTGGGAGGAAAGGTGGGAGGGGGGAGGCGGAGCGGGGGTGGAGGGAGGAGGGGGGGGGTGTTGGGGTGACTTAGTACGGGATTCAAGTGTACGAGAGGTGTACTGACTGTGTGGGCAGACACTTTGGAAGTGATTGCCCATGGGGTTCACTGTCGAGGACTTCATAATGCAGAGAGCATTATAAACAGAGCGATTAACCCTGGAAAGGGGGGAGACTTCTCTCTCAGTTGGACCCAGGAAACTGAAGCAGGCTCACGTAGACTTAATATTTTCTTGAGGTTATTAACGACAGATAAATGGATGGGAAGGGTTTAGAGGGCTTTGGGCCACATGCAGGCAAATAGGACTACCCCAAGACACCAACTTGGACGGCACGGCCTATCTGGGCCGAAGGACCTGTTTCCGTGTGGTACAGCACCATGACTAAGGCCTATCCAGTGGGATTGACATGTTTTGTATTTTTCCTTTCTAAAGATGCAGTGTATTTTGGTGACTATTGCACACTGCAGACCAGAAGCGCCTTCAATACCCAGAGAGAAGGATGGGCGGGTTAGGTGAGCAGGAGAGTGGGGTTGTTTGCAGTTGCAGAGGGAGGGGGCAAGGGCGGTACAGTTCCCAGTCTCAGCTCCTGTTCTACCGAGCGTGTGGACGTGGACGGGTGGCTTGGTTGGCGGTGGCCCATGGTGTGGCAGAGCCGGCGTGCCCGCTGACTCCCATCCACCCCCCCCCCCCGGTCCGGGGCCGCGCTGGGAGAGAGCCCCCGAGCACCTGCCCCTGGGCGACTGGCACTGACCTGCTGGCATCGCCGACGTGAAGACAGTGCAAATCCCCGCGCCCAGTGCAATGGGCGGGGAGCTGGAGAGGGGAGGGAAGGGGTCACACACATGGCCGGGAAGCAGAGGGGTGGGGGTGGGGGTGGGGGTGGCGACAGACAGGGCCAACAATGAGATGGAGAAAGAAAGAAACACTAACAACAGTTCATGATCTCTCTCGCGTTATGGCGGGTGATTGTCGCCTGCCGCTGTTTCTGACGCTAAAGCCTTGG
>CM075977.1:100121320-100183204 GCA_038087875.1 Malacoraja senta
CGTTGCCCTTCGTGTTGGCGTGGAGGGGGAGGGGGGTATTGTGCTGTTTGATCGCCCCCCTGCCATCCCAGGGACAGGGAGACACAGCGGCTTTTGAGACTGGTGGGCAATCACTACCAAAGTGTCTGCCCACACAGTCAGTACACCTCTCCTACACTTGTCTCCCGTAGTAAGTCACCCCAACCCCCCCTCCCCCCACTCCCCTCCCCCCTTCCCTCCCCCCCCCCACCCCACCTTTCCCTCCCAACTCCAGTCCCGTCCCGACCCCCTGGGAAACTGAAGGGAGCGACAATCAACTGCCACGGATACATAGAAACATAGAAACATAGATGCAGGAGTAGGCCATTCGGCCCTTCGAGCCTGCACCACCATTCGATATGATCATGGCTGATCATCCAACTCAGTATCCCATCCCTGCTTTCTCTCCATACCCCCTGATCCCTTTAACCACAAGGGCCACATCTAACTCCCTCTTAAATATAGCCAATGAACTGGCCTCAACTACCTTCTGTGGCAGAGAATTCCACGGATTCACCACTCTCTGTGTGAAAAATGATCTTCTCATCTTGGTCCTAAAAGACTTCCCCCTTATCCTTAAACTGTGACCCCTAGTTCTGGACTTCCCCCAACATCGGGAATAATCTTCCTGCATCTAGCCTGTCCAACCCCTTAAGAATTTTGTAAGTTTCTATAAGATCCCCCCTCAATCTTCTAAATTCTAGCGTGTACAAGCCGAGTCTATCCAGTCTTTCTTCATATGAAAGTCCTGCCATCCCAGGCATCCCATGTCATACACAAGAAAGGGCAGATGCTGGTTAACAAAAAGTGAACACACAGTGCTGGAGTAACACAAAGACGCAGCAGAATTTTGGATACGTCATCCCATCACCCATTCCTTCTCTCCAGAGATGCTGCCTGTCCCGCTGAGTGACCATACTGAGGGAATTCCCACCTATATGAAGCAGAGTGAAACGTGATTTCTACACGGCTCTGCCCGACTTTTGAGAATGGATTCGGTGGTTTGTACCCACTCCCCCTCCCTGCCCACCCACCCACCTAACCCAAGAGCCTTGTCACACCAGACAGATTAATGACGCCTACGCATCCCCCCCCCCCCCCCCACCCCAACCTCCCTCCACCTCAACTCACGGCTGGGCACCAAAGCAGCTCAGGAGGCGAACCCTGAGCTTCGTCTCCCAACAATCTGATGTGCAACTGATGTGAAAGAACAGTGGCTGCGGCCCGCCGGCACCCGGCATGGACTTCTCACACCCTCACACACGAAATGTGTGTGAGAATAAACAAAAACAAGGAATAAAACCAAAGCCCGGCTTGAAAGGCATCTAAAAATATATTCCGCTTAGAACGAGCAGGCGCGGAGACATCCGTCCACATTCAAAGATTTCATCTCCCGTCTCCCCGCAGTGTGTAGACCTGGCAGTAAATTCTGGATGGAGCTGTCTTCTTTAACACTGTTCCTTCGCCGCCACCGCTTCCTTGCTGCACAATGGCAGCGAGTGCGGGGCCGAGATCCTGCCTAGTTTTTTAAAGTTCTGAAATTGAATAACTTTTAATACTGAATCGGAATATACTTACCGTATGAGATGCTGTCCAGCTCCTCTATTTGATACTTAAAACAGACCTTCATTCACGGTTGGCTCAAGAGTAACTCGGGAGAGGAACTTGGTAACTCGGGAGAGGAACTTGGTACATCGCAGAAATGAGAAGTAAACGGCAAACTTAGACATACACGTGGGAACTCGTTTAAACTCGTGAACATAAACTTGGAATCTCGTAGACAACCACGAGTTTGATTTTTTTCTTTCACTCGGGATCACTCGTGGGTGGACTCGCACCGTGAGACAGGGCCATTAGGGAGGTTTCACCCTCAGGGAGAAACAGGGCATTCCCTCTGAGCTGTGCTTGTTTAATCTTGTGTGCGAGATGCAGAGTTTTGACATAAGTTTGAAGATGATAGACATTCATCAAACACTCCCCTGATTTGGTGAAAACCGAATGCCTGAGGAACATGTGGGACATTATGGTTCTGGATTTGCAGATGATATCTAAAGAACTGGTGGGAATGCAGTGATGAGGAGAGATATCCCACATTTATGGGGGAAATGAGGGAGTAACTGGGATGTGGTGAGAGCAATTGGGGGATGATAATATTGGTTGTCATGGACAATGAGGAACAGAAATATTGTCTGTAAGGAATACTCAGGGCTGCACAATCCAGGTCAGGATGACTCAGCCTTCCTGGGAATGCTCAAGGTACGTGTGGAGATCTTTAAATGTTTGATTGCACATTGACACCATGGAAACAGGCCCTTTGGCCCACCAATTAGACAATGACGACCGAGTACCCGTCCACATTAGTTTCCCATTTTCCCACTTTTACATCCACTCCCTACACACTAGGGGCAATTTACAGAAGCCAATTAACCTGCAAACCTGCACGTCTTTGGGATGTGGGAGGAAACTGGAGCGCCTGAAGAAAACCTTCGCTGTCACAGGGAGAACGTGCAAACTCTACACAGAGAGCAGCCGAGGTCAGGATGAAACCCGAGTCTCTGGCGCTGTGAGGCAGCAGCACTACCAGCTGCACCATGATGAGTAACTTCCAGCACTCGTTTGTTTTCAAGTCTTAAGGTTTAATTTTTTTCCTTGCAGTTGGATTATTGTACTTTAAGGTCTTTCGATAACTGTTTAACCGTTAGTTTAGTTTAGTTTAGTTTAGAGATACAGCGCGGAAACAGGCCCTTCGGCCCACTGGGTCCGCGCCGACCAGCGATCCCTGCACATTAACACCATCCTGCACCCACTAAGGATAATTTTTACATTTGCCAAGTCTCAAGTCACACCTGCCTGCGTTTGGTCCATATCCCTCCAAACCTGTCATATCCATGTACCTGTCTAACTGCTTCTTAAACGTTGGTATTGTTTCCAGCCACAACAACCACCACAGGCAGCATGTTCCATACACCCACCGCCCTAGATTCCTATTAAAACTAGTGCTAATGGAAGGGATTAAACTAGAGAGGAAGGGGAATGGGAACCAGAGTCAGAATTTGATAGAGTGATGGGGAGGTAGAGGTTAGGACCAATAAGCCTCACAGAAAGGACAGGCAGGGAGAGGTGAAGGAATACGGTTATACTGATGGGCTGAGGCGTGATTATTTCAATGCAAGGAGTATTGTGGAGAAAACAGGTGAACTTAGAGCCTGTTTCAGTAGCCGGGACTATGATTTATTATTAGTTAGGTGCTCGGATAGTGGGGAGGGACACTGAGTATTATTGGGTAAAGGGCCTGTCCCACTATACGAGTTTACCCAAGAGCTCTCCCGAGTTTAAAAAAAAATCAAACTCGTGGTAAGTGCGTAGAATGTACGTAGAGGGTACGTCGGAGCTCGGGACGTCTCTTTGCGGCTCATAACGCTAACGGCAGGTACTCGGGAAACGCGGTAAGCTCGTGAAGTTTTTTCAACATGTTGAAAAATGTCCACGAGAGCCCCGAGTACCTACGAGCGGCTATTACCGTAATTCTCCGATTTCGAATCAGGGGAAACTCGGGAGAACTCTTGAATTACCTCGTACAGTGGGACAGCCCCTTAAGTTTACATGAGAGTTATTTAAAGATCATAGTTCAGAACCGGCATGTTCCAGTGCATGTTCCAGTTTAGAGTTTTAGAGTTTGGAGTTTAGAGATACAGTGCGTGTCTGTGCCGAACAGCGATCCCCTCACATTAACACTGCCCGACACACACTAGGAACAATTTACACATACACCAAGCCAATTAACCTACATAACTGTACGTCTTTGGAGAGTGGGAGGAAACCGAAGATCTCGGAGAAAACCCATGCACGCGGTCACGGGGAGTACGTAAAATCTCCGCACAGAGGTGGGATAAAGTAAGCAAAGTAAGGGAATCTTGTGTGATCAAAGAGGTTGTAAATGTGGTCAAAAAGTAAATGGAAGCGCATGCACGGTTTAAGGGAATGCAATCAGACAGTGCCTTTGAAGAATATAAAGAAAGGAGAAAATAAGCAAGCAATTAGAACGACCAAAAGAGACCATGAAATGGCCTGGTGAGTTGGATTAAAGAAAATCCCAAAGATTTATAGACCTTTATTAACAATAAGAGGTTAACTAGGAAGAAGGTAGGACCACTCAAGGATGTGTGCTGCAATGGACCAGCAAGGAATGAGGTTGCTAAATACTATGAATAATACAGCCATTTCAGGCATGTATAAACTAGTCCCTGAAATCACTAAGCGGAAGAAACATATTCAGGAAGTCTCCCAGAATGGGATGCGGTCAAACACCTGGAACAACATATGACTTCCATCAACGTGGGATTTGAATTATTTCCCCAAATTGTTGTAAATAGTTAGCGACAGAGATTGAAGATGTACACTCACACTGGGACCAGCTTTTGTGGTTGGGATTTGGGGGGAATCTTTAGCAAAAATGCATTTCCGGCCTTATTAATCAGAAAACCTTTCCTGGCAGAGGTTTCTGTCCAGGGGCCAACAGAAGAGAGACACGAAATGCTGGAGTAACTCAGTGGGACAGGCAGCATCAATGGCTAGGGGAATGGGTGACGATTCGGCTTGAGATCCTTCTTCAGACTGGTTATGGTGAAACAGCAGTAGTTAAAGTAAAAATATTAAATATTTTGTTGCCATTAAAGCAAATGAGATCCATTCTTCATGAACTATTCCAAAAAACATACCACAATAAGTTTTGAAATTAAAAAATGCAATTAAAAATAGCTGATGTTGGGAAGAACTGCAGATGCCGGTTTAAACCGAAGACAGACATAAAAAGCTGTAGCAATGGGCCTGTCGCACTTTGGCGATTTTTCAGCGGACTGCCGGAGACGGTCAAGTTGCCGGCAGTCGCCTGAAAAAACGGCAACTGGAACGGCGACTGTCAAGGTGGAACACACACACACACACACACACACACATCGCTTCCTTCACCAGCCCGTTATGCAGGTGGGGGACAGGGCAAGTGGGGGGAGCGCTGTCTAAAAAATTCACACTTTTGACTGACTTTTGACTTTTGAGAGGGGGGGTGGGGAGAGAGGGGAGAGGGGGGGAGAAGGAGTGGAGAAAACTTTTAGCAAGCCAGAGATACACGGCTGTGAAGCTCGGCAGACATTTAACATTACCGGTCGGCTATCCTTGATTCTGAAAACTACTGCTTACGTTTTTTTCCCCAATGAGCCAATGAAATTCACCAGTCAGCACCGGCTACAACCTACGAGAACCTCTGAGAACCTTTGACCCTCTGGCAACCCAGTAGGACCACCTGGCGACCCACCTACGGCACGAGAATTCTCGCTACTCTCCATGGCGGCTTCATTCTAGTCGCCGCTAATTATTCAACATGTCGACAAATTCACGGCGACCATAATGAGGCCGCGACTGGTTCCCAGAATGTGGGAACTCCTCACGACCATGAAGGCGACTCCCCGGCAACCACCCGCGAACATGTGGTGACCATGTGGCGACTGCATAGTTTCCTGCAGTCGCCAAAAATGTCGCCTAAGTGGGGCAGGCCCATTACTCAGCTGGTCAGGCAGCATCCGGAGAAAAGGAATAGGTGATGTTTCAGATCGAGACCCTTCTTCAGACTGAGAATCAGGGGAAAGCGGAATGAGAGATATAGACCATGCTTAGGGGAAATGAATGGAAGATATGCAAACAATGAGAAGCAAGGAAATGTGGGGCAAACAATAGGCTATTGTTGACTGTGGGATAGGTGACAATGAGTATATAGACAGAGGAACTCAACAGGATGGCCCAGGACAGAAAGGTCAGTGTGGGAATGGGATGGGGAATTAAAACGGGAGATCACGTAGGTCGAGGCAGACTGAGAAGAGGTGTTCAGTGAAACGATCACCCAGTCTGTGCTTGGTCTCGCTGATATATAAGAGTTCGCACCTGGAACAGCAGATACAGTTGAATAGGTTGGAGGAGGTGCAAGTGAACCTCTGCCTCACCTGAAAGGACTGTCGGGGTCCCTGGACACAGTTGAGGGAGGTGCTATAGGGACAGGTGTTGCATCTCCTGTGGTTGCAGGGGAAGGTACCTGGGGTGGGGGTGGTTTGGGTGGGAAGGGATGAGTTAACCAGGGAGTTGCGGAGGGGTCGGTCGTTGTGGGAGGCGGAAAGGGGTGGAGATGGGAAGATGTGGCTAGTGGTGGGATCCCGTTGGAGGTTGCCAAAATATCGGAGGATTATGTGCTGTATGTGACGGCTGATGGAGTGAAAGGTGAGGACTAGGGGGACTCTGTCCCTGTTGCGACTGGGGGGAGGGGAAGCAAGAGCTGAGCTATGGGACACTGAGGAGACCTGTATGTGGACCTCATCTATGTTGGAAGAGGGGAACCTCCGGTCTCTATACAGAATGAGGACATCTCAGATGTCCTGGTATGGAACACCTCATCTTGGCCACTGATGAGGTGTAGACGGAGGAATTGGGAGTAGGGGATAGAGTCTTTGCAAGTGGCAGGGTGGGAAGAAGTGTAGCCTTGATAGTTGTGGGAGTCAATAGGTTTATAATAGACGTCAGTCAATAGTCTATCTCCTGTGATGGAGACGGTGAGATCAAGAAAGGACAGGGAGTTGGCGGAGATGGTCCAAGTGAATTTGAGTGCAGGATGGTAATTAGTAGTGAAGTTGATGAAGTCCATGAGTTCTGCATTGGAGCAGGTCGCACCAATGCAGTTGTCAATGAAGCCGAGGTAGAGTTCGGGGATAGGGCCAGTGTATGCCTGGAACAGTGTTTGTTCAACATACCCTACAAGGAGGCAGGCACAGCTGGGGCCCGTACGAGTGCCCGTGGCTACGCCTTGGATTTGGAGGAAGTGGGAAGAGTCGAATGAGAAGTTGTTGAGGGTGAGGACCAGCTCCACTAGGCAGAGCAGAGTTGGTAGAGGGAGATTGGCTGGTTCTGTGGTCGAGGTAGAAACGGAGGGGATTAAGGCCTTCCAGGTGGAGGGTGGAGGTTTAGAGTGACTGAACGTCCATAGTAAAGATGAAAGAATGGGGGCTCTGGAAAACAGAGGTCATTAAAGGGACGAAGGGCGTGAGAGGTATCTTGTACATAGGTCTGGAGGGATTGGACTAGGGGGAATAGGATGGAGTCGAGGTATGTGGAAATGAATTTAGTGGGGCATGAGCAAGCAAAAACAATGGGTCTGTGGAGCAGTTCTGGTTATGGATTTTGGGGAGAAGGTAAGACCAGGCCGTGCGGAGCTGGGCAATGATGAGGTTGGAGGGTGTGGAGGGCAGACAGCCGGAAGTGATAACATCAGGGATGGGCTGCAAAATTAAGGCCTGGTCTTCATCTGTGGGGTCATGGTCCAAGGATAAGTAGGAGAAGATGTCTGAGAGTTGTCGCCTGGCCTCAGCCCGATAGAGGTCAGCGCGCCAGACTACCAGACACCTCCCTTGTCGGCAGGTTTGATGATAATGTCAGGGTTGCTGCAGTGAGCTGAGGTCTGTATGTTCAGAGGGGGAGAGGTTGGAGTAGGTAAGATGAGTGGAAAAGTTGAGACGTTTGATGTCATGTCGGCAGTAAGAAATGAAAAGGTCTAAAGAAGGTAAAAGGCTGCCCAGGAGAGCCCAAGAGGAGGGGGACCGGTGAAAACGGGTGCAGGGAGAAAAATAAGCATCAGAAAAATAAAAAAATTAAATTAAAAATACATGAATGAGTACTACGGCTGGTTCATAGAAGAAAGCTGCTCAGGAAATAAGGTTTATAAACTGATATAACCATGAGATTGACACAAAATGCTGGAGTAACTCAGCGGGACAGGCAGCATCTCTCGATAGGAATGGGTGATGTTTCAGGTTGAGATTCTTCTTCAGTAGTCTTGTGTGCATTGGCCAAACACACAGACAATGGGGCTTTGTTAATTGGTCTGCTTCGAACGAGCCCTCAGGCATCCTCAGCCAAGCCAACAATGTTATGCAATTTGGTTATTTAGAGCAGCGTTTCTCAACCATGGTTCCCCGGAACGCTAGGGTTCCGCGAGAGGTCGCTAGGGGTTAATAGCGGTGAACTAGACCAAGCCTGGACCCGTTAGGTCCCCCTCCCCCAATGCAATATTCCCCCAGTAGCACTCACCTATACACAACGCTGGATGTTAAAATGGCGATCCCCGCCCGGCAATCCTCCCCCAACTGCGCAAGCGTGGCTGACGAGTACCCCCCCTCCGTTGTGACGCCAGAGATCGCCGTTGTGACGCGAGCCAAAATGGCGATCTCAAAATGGCGGCGGGCCCTTCTTCTTCTTTCGTGTGGCGTGCACAGCCTAAAGTTGTAGGACAACTTGTTCTATTTGATCTTCTGTTTGTGCACGGCAGGTTGATTGCATTAGTCGAAACAGGGCGGACCACGTGAAGGTTGCAATCTTCCACCCCCGGCGGCGGGACCGGCAACCCCCAACTCAGGGGTTCCCTGAGACATGAAAATTATTTCAAGGGTTCCGCAAGGGTAAAAAGGTTGAGAGACAGTCCTCACAGCATTACCTTGGGGTGGCGCAAGTGACCAGCGCTGTAAGCAGTGCTGGGTGAGGGAGGTGGTGCGAGCTGGGGATGGCACAACATTGTTAGACAGAAAGCGCTGGAGTAAGTCAGAGTAACCCAGAAGGATCCCGGCCCGAAACGTCACCCATCTTTTTTCATCCCGAGATGCTGTCCGACCCGTAGGGTTGCTCCAGCACTTTGTGTCTATCTTCGGAATGAACTTTGTATTGTCCAATTTCAAGCAACACCACCCTCCCCCCCCCCCACCCGATCCCCCTTCGAATTGACCCTTGTGTCCCCACCCCCACCTCTATACATCCTCCTTTCTCCCACTCATCCCCTTAACCCTGTTCCTTTCTCCTTTTCCTTCCATTCTACTCCCAACTTTACTGCTCCGCCCCAATTTTCCTTGTATTCCTCCTCTTTCCTCCTGCATAACCCCTTCCATCCATATCCTCCCTCCAGTTTTATATTTCACTCTTATGGGTCACTTACGCGACTTTTTAGGCGACCACAGGAGACTATGAGATCATAGATACATAGATACATAGAAAATAGGTGCAGGAGTAGGCCATTCGGCCCTTCGAGCCTGCACCGCCATTCAATATGATCATGGCTGATCATCCAACTCAGTATCCCGTACCTGCCTTCTCTCCATACCCCCTGATCCCTTTAGCCACAAGGGCCACATCTAACTCCCTCTTAAATATAGCCAATGAACTGGCCTCAACTACCCTCTGTGGCAGAGAGTTCCAGAGATTCACCACTCTCTGTGTGAAAAGGTTTTTCCTCATCTCGGTCATAAAGGATTTCCCCCTTATCCTTAAGCTGTGACCCCTTGTCGTGGACTTCCCCAACATTGGGAACAATCTTCCTGCATCTAGCCTGTCCAACCCCATAAGAATTTTGTACGTTTCTATAAGATCCCCTCTCAATCTCCTAAATTCTAGCGAGTATAAGCCGAGTCTATCCAGTCTTTCTTCATATGAAAGTCCTGACATCCCAGGAATCAGTCTGGTGAACCTTCTCTGCACTCCCTCTATGGCTATAATGTCCTTCCTCAGATTTGGAAGTGGAACTTGGAACGTTACAGATTTCAGCTCCTCTTTAACTCCTACCGCTCGGGTGTAGCTCCTCCCTCTGCGACCTCTCCAACGGCTCTTGGGCCTCTGTAAGGAACAAGTTCGCCACAAGGTCGCCACATGTTCGCCGGAGGTTGCCGGGGTGTCGCCTGCATGGTGGTGAGTAGTTCCCGCATTCCCGTGACTAGTCGCGGCTTCATTCTGGTCGCCGCTAATTTTTCAACATGTTGACAAAATTAGCGGCGACCAGAATGTCGACGCCGTGGGGCGTAGCGAGAATTCCCGTGCCGTAGGTGCAGTGGTTGTGGGCCGCCAGGAGGTCGTAGGTTGTCGTAGGTTCTCATAGTATGTCGCCGGTGCTGACCGGCGAATTTCATTGGCTCATTGGGAGAAAAAAAACGTGAATATTAGTTTTCAGAACCAAGGATAACCGACCGGTAATGTTAAATGTCCGCCGAGCTTCACAGCCGTGTATCTCTGGCTTCTTAAAAGTTGACTCCACTCCTTCTCCCCACCCTGTCTCCTCCTTCTCCCCCCTTCTCCACTCTACTCCCCCCTCTCCCCCCATCACCCCCCCTCTATTAAAGGACTTTAAAAAAATATATATATATATATTTTATTAGAAGTACAATCATATGGCACCAAAGTGCCTAATATATATTGACATATTACATGTTATGTACAGCTTCTGATTTTTTTTATAATGAAAAAGAAAAAGAGCGAATAGATAATAAAAGATAGAAAAACGTGTGATATATAGTGTGTGAAAAGGAAAAAGGGTGAAAGAAGAAAAGTGAAGAAAAGAAGATAGAAAGAGAAAGAGTAGAAAGTAAGAGATTAAGGAGATAGCTATTTATATTCTTGACCATCCCTCACCCAGTCCTGGAACAGTTAGTTTCTACAATTGTGTTGTACCATATGCTTCCAAAAAGTCGACAAATGGAGACCAACTCGTTAAGAATTGGTCTGATTTATCTATTAGGAGGAATTGCATTTCCTCAAGATGTGCAGTGTCCAACATGTTTGAAATCCACATTTTAAGCGTTGGTATTGGTGTATTTTTCCAAAATTTAAGTATACGTTTTTTTGCCTTTATTAACCCATAATTTAAAAATACATTTTGAGATGAGTTCAATTTGTTCCCGTCTTCCGTTACTCCAAATATAATAATTTCAGTATTAGGTTCCATTTTTATCTTGAATAATTTTGTAAATATTTCTAAAGGACTTAAGTGAGCCTTCCCGTACACTGTGCTTTCACTGTCTTAAATACAGCGTCAACCTTCCTGTTCATCGTGGTGTCTATCTGTATCACATTGGCTTTGCACCGTGTGAATTTCACTCAGACAGCGCTCCCCCCACTTGCCCTGTCCCCCGCCTGCATAACAGGCTGGTGAAGGAAGCGATGTGTGTGTATGTGTGTGTGTGTGTGTGTGTGTGTGTGTGTGTGTGTGTGTTCCACTCTGGCAGTTGCCGTTCCAGTCGCTGGTTTTTCAGCGACCTGCTACGACTTGACAGTTGCCGGCAGTCGCCTGAAAAATCGCCTAAGTGGGGCAGGCCCATTACTCTTCCTTATTTATCAGGCACCCTTTTGCCTTCATTCCATCTCGAACCCTTGTAACTCTCTCCACCTATCGGCAATCATACCTCATTAGCTGTATCCGCCTATCGCTTTTCAATGATTGCCCTATCCCCTCACGTCTCTTCGCCAGCTCTCTTCCTTCTCCATCAGTCTGAAGAAGGGTTCTGACCCAAAATGTTGCCGAGGTATTTCCCTTCACAGATGCTGCCTGACCTATTGAGTTCTGCCAGCAGAGTGATACTGCCTGGCCTGTAGGAGATGCTGCCTATGACAGCTTTTTGTGTCTATCTTTGTTTTTTAAATCTTGTCAGTAAAGATGTGTTCCCATTGAAAATATGTAAGTTGATGCAACCATTTACACTCAAAGTAGTGAAGCAAAATAAGCAATTGTAACTATTGAACATACTCCATCACTTGCTGTTATCTTTATTCTTAAAACTACAAATACTCAAAGTACTCTCTCCTGGAGAAAACTTCAAGAAGAATCACCTAAACTCAAAGTATTGAGTTTTTCCAAGGAGAGAAGATTCCTTCCAAATTAAGGACAGATTAAAGACATTTTGCATCCACAGCTCTGGACAGCACGTGGCTCTTTTACATCGCATTTTACCTCTACATCTCTTGGGCTGCACGATGGCGCAGCGCAGATTGCCGCCTTACAGCGCCAGAGACCCAGGTTCGATCCTGACTACGGGTGCTGTCTGTATGGAATTTGTACGTTCTCCCCGTGACCGCGTGGGTTTTCTCTAAGATCTTCGGTTTCCTCTCAGACTCCAAAGATGTACAGGTTTGTAGGTTGGTAATCTGCTTGGTATAAATGTCAATTGTAACTGGTCAGCGCGGACTCGAAGGGCCGAAGGGCTGGTTTCAGCGCTGTATCTCTAAACTAAAACTAAGCTCTGGACTCCACTTGGCTCTTTTACATTGCAGCAGCCAGGATTGGGTGGCAGAGGATGAATATCAAAGCTCTCTGCTGTTTCCCTTCATCCAGCTCTGAGAAGACGCAAGATCCAGCAAACAGTTTGTCTTGAAGATAGACACAAAGTGTCGGAGTAACTCAACTGGTCAGGCAGCATCTCTGGAGAAAAAGGATGGGTGACGTTTCATAAGGTCATAGGTCATAAGTCATAGGAGCAGAATTAGGCCATTCGGCCCATCAAGTCTGCTCCGCCATTCAATCATGGCTGATCTATCTCTCCCTCTTAACCCCATTCTCCTGCCTTCTCCCCATGACCCTCGACACCTGTACTAATCAAGAAAACTGTAAAACTGAATGTTTCACACTTTCAAAGTTTTACACTTTCAGTCTGAAGAAGGGTCTCGACCTGAAACGTCGCCCATCGTTTTTTCTCCAGAAATGCTGCCTGACCCGCTGAGTGACTCCAGCTCTCTGTGTCTGTCTATGAACCAGCATCTGTAGTTCCTTTCGACACAAACAATATGTTTTGGTAG
Source organism: Malacoraja senta (assembly GCA_038087875.1). Lineage (NCBI taxonomy): Eukaryota > Metazoa > Chordata > Chondrichthyes > Rajiformes > Rajidae > Malacoraja > Malacoraja senta. The sequence continues at coordinate 100,133,978 of CM075977.1, forward strand.
TTTCCCTCCTCAGATAACTTTTGCAATTCTGCAGTGATGGCTGCATTTCAAAGGAAAACAAATTGGTTGCGTTAGAGGAAAACACATAAATTACAGTCTTTGACAGAAGGTTAACTTCCACATCTTGGGTTCCACAATGCCATGGAAATTGGGAACAATGAAAGAAAACCGTTCAGATCCCCTCAGGCGAAATGGCCGCCTCTGAAACTCTTTTTGAAGTACAATTACAAATAGCAATATGACAACTAACAGATGGTCTGCATCGTTGAAACAGAGAACTACAGATGCTGGTTAATGGACAAAAGGACACAAAGAGTAAAGGAGCAGCTTCACAGTAATGGGCCTGTCCCACTTGGCGATTTTTTTTTAGGCAACTGCCGGCGACTGTCATAGTCGTAGCAGGTCGCCGAAAAACCGGCGACAACCTACGTCATCCTGGCGACAACCTACGACAGCACCTACGTCAGGAGAAGTCAAGCTGCGCTCATTGGCGTCAAACATGTTGAAAAATTAGCGGCGATCAGAAAGACGCTACGACTTTTTGCGCGACTGAGGAGACTAGGAGATTCAGCTTGGGTAACTTACAACTTATAACAAAAAAACAATTATACATAGTACAGTCAGAACTTGGAAACAAATAAAACAAAATTTAAAATTAAGAAATTTATCGCTTTTATCTCCCATAATTAATAACCCTTCATTTAATCCCTTTATTACAGACAAATCTTTCATACAATGGGATAGACTAGGAATTAAAACGTTCGGTGACTTGTACGAAACTGGAAAATTACTATCATTCCAACAATTACAAATAAAATATAAACTCGGAAATAATCAACATTTTAAATATTTTCAAATATGTGACTATTTGAAAAAATATACAAAAGATCATTATAATAGCCCAGCAGATGTATTGGATGAAGCAATGCAGATAAAAGCTGAATCAGCAAACTTAATATCATATTTGTATAATATTATCTTAAATGTAGAAATACCATCTACGGAAGGTATTAGAAGAGACTGGGAACAAGAATTAGCTATTTAAATCTCAAAGGAAAGGTGGAATGAACATTTATTAAACGTGCATAAATGTTCGATTAATGTAAGACACACTTTAATACAATTTAAAATTTTACATAGATTATATTATTCTAAAACTAAAATCAATAAAATTTTCCCCAATGTATCATCCATTTGTGATAAATGTCAATCTCAAGAAGCTACTATATCGCACTCATTTGTTTTCTGTACAAAAATTCAAAAATTTTGGATTGAAATTTTTGAAATTTTTACAAAATTATTTAAAATTAAACTGATACCCAAAGCAGAATGGATTATCTTCGGAACAACGGAAGATAGTCCAGAACTAAATGTGTTCCAAAAGAAATTAATAGACTATGGGTTAATAACTGGAAAAAAGTTAATCCTAAAATTCTGGAAAAACGCTCCAATACCAACTATAAACATGTGGATTTCAAATATGTTCGAAACATTACACCTAGAAGAGATAAGACTCCTCCTGGCAGGTAAACCAGATCACTTCCACCTGACGTGGTCTGCATTTATAGAATTATTACAAGTATAGGGTGCAAAAGTACTGAAAAAAAAACTGAGGTCAGGTAAGGGGGGATGAAAGCTGGAGAGTTGGTATGTCCCATTTGCATGATGCTTACAAAAAAGTATTTGTTTTTCTCTTTTCCCTCTTTCTCTTTTTTCTTCTTTTTTAAGGTCTATTTCTTAACTCTTTCTTTTTGTTTTTAATTTCTTTCTTATAGGGCCTTTGTTTTTTGTTTTTTTGTTGTCACGTTTTTTACACTTTCACTTTTTTCCTTCATAACCATACCATAACATAACAGCACGGAAACAGGCCATCTCGGCCCTTCAAGTCCGTGCCGAACATTTAAATTTTTTTTTTTTTTTTTTTAATTAAAAATAAATACTTCCCCCTAGTCCCATCTACCTGCACTCGGACCATAACCCTCCATTCCTTTCCCGTCCATATACCCATCCAATCTATTTTTAAAGGATAACATCAAACCTGCCTCCACCACTTCCACTGGAAGCTCATTCCACACAGCTACCACTCTCTGAGTAAAGAAGTTCCCCCTAATGTACCCCCTAAACTTCTGTCCCTTAATTCTCAAGTCATGTCCCCTTGTTTGAATCTTCCCTACTCTCAATGGGAAAAGCTTATCCACGTCCACTCTGTCTAACCCGCTCATAATTTAAAAGACCTCTATCAAGTCCCTTCTTAACCTTCTGCGCTCCAAAGAATAAAGACCTAACTTGTTCAACCTATCTCTGTAACTTAGTTGCTGAAACCCAGGCAACATTCTAGTAAATCTCCTCTGTACTCTCTCTATTTTGTTGACATCCTTCCTATAATTAGGCGACCAAAATTGTACTCCATACTCCAGAATTGGCCTCACCAATGCCTTGTACAATTTTAACATTACATCCCAACTTCTATATTCAATGCTCTGATTTATAAAGGCCAGCACACCAAAAGCTTTCTTTACCACCCTATCTACATGAGATTCCACCTTCAGGGAACTATGCACAGTTATTCCTAGATCCCTCTGTTCAACTGCATTCCTCAATTCGCTACCATTTACCGTGTACGTCCTATTTTGATTTGTCCTGCCGAGATGTAGCACCTCACATTTGTCAGCATTAAACTCCATCTGCCATCTTTCAGCCCACTCTTCCAAATGGCCTAAATCTCTCTGTAGACTTTGAAAATCTACTTCATTATCCACAACACCACCTATCTTAGTATCATCTGCATACTTACTAATCCAATTTTCCACACCTTCATCCAGATCATTGATGTACATGACAAACAACAGTGGACCCAACACAGACCCCTGAGGCACCCCACTAGTCACCGGCCTCCAACCTGACAAACAGCCATCCACCATTACTCTCTGGCATCTCCCATTCAGCCACTGTTGAATCCATCTTGCTACTCCACCATTAATACCCAACAATTGAATCTTCTTAACCAACCTTCCATGAGGAACCTTGTCAAAGGCCTTACTGAAGTCCATATAGACAACATCCACTGCTTTACCCTCATCAATTTCCCTAGTAACCTCTTCAAAAAATTCAAGAAGATTAGTCAAGCATGACCTTCCAGGCACAAATCCATGTTGACTGTTCCTAATCAGACCCTGCTTATCCAGATGCTTATATATATTATCTTTAAGTATCCTTTCCATTAATTTGCCCACCACTGACATCAAACTAACAGGTCTATAATTGCTAGGTTTACTCTTCGAACCCTTTTTAAACAACGGAACAACATGCGCAGTACGCCAATCCTCCGGCACTATTCCCGTTTCTAATGACATTTGAAATATTTCTGTCATAGCCCCTGCTATTTCTACACTAACTTCCCTCAATGTCCTAGGGAATATCCTGTCAGGACCTGGAGACTTATCCGTTTTCATATTTTTCAAAAGTGTCCGCACCTCCTCTTCTTTGAATCTCACAGTTTCCATTGCTACTCTGCTCGTTTCCCTTACCTCACATAATTCCATATCCTTCTCCTTCGTGAATACCGAAGAAAAGAAATTGTTCAATATCTCCCCCATCTCTTTTGGCTCTGCAGATAGCTGTCCACTCTGACTCTCTAATGGACCGATTTTATTCCTTGTTATCCTTTTGCTATTAATATAGCTCTAGAAACCCTTTGGATTTACTTTCACCTTACTTGCCAAAGCAACCTCATATCTTCTTTTAGCTTTTCTAATTTCTTTCTTAATATTCTTTTTACATTCTTTATACTCCTCAAGCACCTCATTTACTCCATGCTGCCTATAATTATTGTAGATCTCTCTCTTTTTCCGAACCAAGTGTCCAATTTCCCTTGAAAACCATGGCTCTTTCCATTTTTTACTTTCCTTTCAACCGAACAGGGACATAAAGATTCTGTACTCTTAAAATTTCACCCTTAAATGTCCTCCATTTTTCTTCTACATCCTTCCCATAAAACAACATGTCCCAATTCACTCCTTTTAAATCCTTTCGCATCTCCTCAAAGTTAGCCTTTCTCCAAACAAAAATCTCAACCCTAGGTCCAGTTCTGACCCTCTCCATAATTATATTGAAACTAATGGTATTGTGATCACTGGACCCGAAGTGCTCCCCGACGCATACCTCCGCCACCTGCCCTGTCTCATTTCCTAACAGGAGGTCCAGCACTGCCCCTTCTCTAGTAGGTACCTCTTTGTATTGTTGCAAAAAACTATCTTGCACACATTTTACAAACTCCAAACCATCCAGCCCTTTTACAGAATGTGTTTCCCAGTCTATGTGTGGAAAATTGAAATCTCCCACAATCACTACCTTGTGCTTACTACTAATATCTGCTATCTCCTTACATATTTGCTCTTCCAATTCTCGCTCCCCATTTGGCGGTCTATAATACACCCCTATTAGTGTTGCTACACCTTTCCCATTTCTCAGTTCCACCCAAATAGCCTCCCTAGACGAGCCCTCTAATCTATCCTGCCAAAGCACTGCTGTAATATCTTCCTTGACAAGCAATGCAACACCCCCACCTCTTGCCCCTCCAATTCTATCATCCCTGAAGCAACGAAATCCTGGAATATTTATTTGCCAATCACAGCCCTCCTGCAACCATGTTTCACTGATCGCCACAACATCACATTTCCAGGTGTCACTTTCTTCTTTCTCTCAATCTCATCCTTTCCCTTTATTAGTGTAAAAAATAAACGGAGTACATTAATTGTAATAAGATATATGTGACGAGTACTAATGTAATTGGTTGTAATGTAATGTACTTCTAATAAATAAAAATTAAAAAAATTAAAAAACTTACAACCCAACGGTATAAATATTGAGTTCTCCAATTTTAGGTCATCTCTAACAACCTCCCCCCCCCCTCAAACCCACTCCCTCCATTTTTCTCTCCCACCCTTTCTTCCCCCTCTCTTGCCCCTTCCCTCCCCTTGTGCTACACATGGACACCCAACTGTTTCTCCCTTCACAACCCCCCTCCCCCTCTTCCTGCTACTCCCCTCCCCTGGCTTCACAATCCATAACTCCTCAAAACAGTTTCACACCTTCTGTTCTTATCTCTGGCCTTCCTTCCAACCATCCGCTTGTCGAAACCCCCCTTGCTTTTGGCTACCTGCCTTGCACTCTTCTGCCTCTCCCCTTTTCCAGCATTCTTCTCCATCCCTACATCATGGCCGTAAATCGTTGGGGGGGTGGGGGGGACACGGGGGGGGGGGGCTGTTCCCCCCCCACATGTTTTGAGATGTGGGGGACAACCCCCCCATGTTTTGTGACCTGGACGCTACAGCCAGTCCCAGGTCGGCTCGCTTGCCCCGGGAATGGTTGTAGTTCCCAGAGAGATCGAGCAACTGTCCATATGGTGCCAGCACAATAACCTGGCCCTCAACACCAGCAAAACCAAGGAACTGATTGTGGACTTTGGAAGGAGTAGGATGGGGACCCACAGTCCCGTTTATATCACTGGGTCGATGGTTGAAAGGGTCAAGAGCTTCAAATTCATGGGCGTGCACATCTCTGAAGATCCTTCCTGGTCCGAGAACACTGATGCAATTATTAAGAAAGCACATCAGCGCCTCTACTTCCTGAGAAGATTACGGAGAGTCGGTATGTCAAGGAGGACTCTCTCCAACTTCTACATGTGCACAGTAGAGAGCATGCTGACCGGTTGCATCGTGGCTTGGTTCGGCAACTTGAGCGCCCTGGAGAGGAAAAGACTACAAAAAGTAGTAAACACTGCCCAGTCCATCATCGGCTCTGACCTCCCTTCCATCGAGGGGATCTATCGCAGTCGCTGCCTCAAAAAGGCTGGCAGCATCATCAAGGACCCACACCATCCTGGCCACATACTCATCTCCCTACTACCTTCAGGTAGAAGGTACAGGAGCCTGAAGACTGCAACGACCAGGTTCAGGAACAGCTACTTCCCCACAGCCATCAGGCTATTAAACCTGGCTCGGACATAACACTGAATTTTATTAGCCAATACTGTTATTTGCACTTTATCAGTATATTGATTCATGTGTGTATATATTTATAGAATGCCTTGTAGTCAATGCCTACTATGTTCTGTTGTGCTGAAGAATCCGGAAGTGGCTGCGCTGTTAATAGCTGCGGCTCGCCTGCAGTCCGTCTGTTTTTACTTTTTTCTGTTGTTTTTTTGTCTTGTTTTGGTTAAGTTTTAGTTTGTTGGGTTGTGTTAGGGGGGAGAAACATGTTCTCTGTCTCTTCCTTTGGGGGAATGGGACTTTTTCGTGTCGTATCCCCCTTCCCTGCCTCCGTCTGCGGTGAGGCCTAATGGCGGGGCTGGCGGCCTCCAACCTGCGACCGACCCCGAGGCTACAGAGGCAGAGCCAGCCAGGACATACCAACGGGAGGCTGGCCGTCTTCGGGGCTGAGGCAGCGGTGGCCCGATTTGCTGGTGCGGCGTTCTGGCTTTCGGCGGCGGCCTGGACCTGATGCAGCGGGGTCCGGAGCGGAGACTGCGGGACCCAGAGCTGGGGCAGCGGCCTGGAGCGGAGACTGCAGGACCCGGAGCTGGGGCAGCGGCCTGGAGCGGAGACTGCAGGACCCGGAGCTGATGCTGTGGCGGGCCGTCTCGGAGCGGAGACGGCGTTCCAGCTTTCGGCGGCGGCGACATCACCATGGAGGTCCGCTGGACTGGAGGGCGGCATCTTCGGCCTGGATCGATCGCCTCAGCGCAGAGGGAGAACAAGGAGGGAAGAGACGGAGACTAAGACTTTGCCTTCATCACAGTGAGGGTGTGCTTGGTGAACTCACTGTGGTGGATGTTTAATTTGTGTTTATTGTATGTTTTGTTATTATTGGTTCTGTGTATGACTGCAGGCATCACAATTTCGTTCAGACCGAAAGGTCTGAATGACAATAAAGGAAATCTTGAATCTTGAATCTTGAAGCAAAGCAAGAATTTCATTGTCCTATCAAGGACACATGACAATAAACTCACTTGACTTGACTTGACCAGCGTGCCCTGGGACTGGCTGCAGTTCCCAGCTCGCGAAAACTGATTGAAAAAAAATACGCTTGTGGGCCGGATGAGTTTGGGTTACGGGCCGGATCCGGCCCGTGGGCCGTAGGTTGCCGACCCCTGTCCTAGATGTCAGGCCTCATGTTTTAAAAGTGATTTTCGCCCATGATGAAGAAGGGTCTCAACCTGGAATGTCACCTAGCCACGTTCTCCAAAGCTGCTGCTAACCTGCTGAGTTACTCCCGTACTATGCGTACTTTTGTGCAGGAAGGAACTGCAGAACCACACCGAAGATAGACACAAAATGCTGGAGTAACTCAGCGGGACAGGCAGCATCTCTGGAGAGAAGGAGTGGGCGACATTTCAGGTCGAGACCCTTCTACAGACTTCAGTCTGCTCTGGTGATGATGATTAGGGGGTACTGTAAATATTATCCAAAGTCATTGGAGAACTTTCCTGCTTGCCTTTGAGACAGTACCACTTAAGGGGATACACCTGCTTTATCCCTTCACCTCCCAGGGATCTGCTCAAGTGGACCATGTATCTCATTCAAAATTAAATGCTCTCCAATGCCATGGCAAACCATAGGGTTGTTGTCGATGATTGGATTCTGCCGGACCACTGATATCATTGCTGGTGAACTCTCAGTTCCTGTTATTTGAGATGCAAGACATCAGGATTTTGTTAAGGATGGTTCCATTCAGATAATTAAAACTCTGCCCCCATCCTCCTCAAGATAAAAGTTGACAAGGAAACATTTACTTATATTCAACTAAAGCTTACATAGATCCTGTAAATGATTGGAAGTAATACATTGTGGTTATTAACATTCATTTCAGGTCTGAAGTCTCACATGCAAGTCAATTTCATAAATCATGTCTGTTTTAATTTAAGCTGCCATTAATAAAATTGAAGTATATTAGCCACTTGCTTTTGAATGGAGGTTGAAGAGAACTAAATATCGAACCATTTTAACTCCCACTGACCTTTCTGCCCAGGGCCTCCTCCATTGCCACACACAAACTAGAGGCACAGCACCTCGTATTTTGCTTGGGTAGCGTACGATCCAGCGGCATGAACATTCAACCCTCCAATTTAAGGTAACTTCTCACAAACCCCCTCCCCCTCTCTTCCTGTCCCCCCCCCCTTCCCTCCCCAGTACCCACCTCCTGTACTCACCCACACCCTGCTACCTTCCTCCCATCCCACCGGCTTTATAATCTGTGACTCTGTGACTGTGACTCTGTGACTGTGTGTCCCTGTGTCTCTGTGTCTCTGTGACTCTGTGTCTCTGTGTCTCTGTGTCTCTGTGTCTCTGTGACTCTGTGTCTCTGTGACTCTGTGACTCTGTGACTGTGACTCTGTGACTGTGACTCTGTGTCTCTGTGACTCTGTGTCTCTGTGTCTCTGTGTCTCTGTGTCTCTGTGACTCTGTGTCTCTGTGACTCTGTGTCTCTGTGTCTCTGTGTCTCTGTGTCTCTGTGTCTCTCTGTCTCTGTGTCTCTGTGTCTCTCTGTCTCTGTGTCTCTGTCTCGGTGACTGTGTCTCTCTGTCTCTGTGTCTCTGTGTCTCTGTGTCTCTGTGTCTCTGTGACTCTGTGTCTCTGTGTCTCTGTGTCTCTGTGTCTCTGTGTCTCTCTGTCTCTGTGTCTCTGTGTCTCTCTGTCTCTGTGTCTCTGTCTCGGTGACTGTGTCTCTCTGTCTCTGTGTCTCTGTGTCTCTGTGTCTCTGTGTCTCTGTGACTCTGTGTCTCAGTGACTCTGTGTCTCTGTGTCTCTTTCTCGGTGACTGTGTCTCTGTGTCTCTGTCTCTGTGTCTCTGTGTCTCTGTGTCTCTCTGTCTCTGTGACTCTGTGACTGTGACTGTGTCTCTGTGTCTCTGTCTCGGTGACTGTGTCTCTCTGTCTCTGTGTCTCTGTGTCTCTGTGTCTCTCTGTCTCTGTGTCTCTCTGTCTCTGTGTCTCTCTGTCTCTGTGACTCTGTGTCTCTGTGTCTCTCTGTCTCTGTGTCTCTGTGTCTCTGTCTCGGTGACTGTGTCTCTCTGTCTCTGTGTCTCTGTCTCTGTGTCTCTGTGTCTCTGTGTCTCTGTGTCTCACTGTGTCTCTGTGTCTCTGTGTCTCTGTGTCTCTGTGTCTCTCTGTCTCTGTGTCTCTGTGACTCTGTGTCTCTGTGTCTCTGTGTCTCTGTGACTCTGTGTCTCTCTGTCTCTGTGTCTCTCTGTCTCTGTGTCTCTGTGACTCTGTGTCTCTGTGTCTCTGTGTCTCTGTGACTGTGATTCTGTGTCTCTGTGTCTCTGTGTCTCTGTGACTGTGACTCTGTGTCTCTGTGTCTCTGTGTCTCTGTGACTGTGTCTCTGTGTCTCTGTGTCTCTGTCTCGGTGACTGTGTCTCTCTGTCTCTGTGTCTCTGTGTCTCTGTGTCTCTGTGTCTCTGTGTCTCTGTGTCTGTGTGTCTCTATGACTGTGACTCTGTCTCTGTGTCTGTGTGTCTCTATGACTGTGACTGTGACTATCACTCTGTGTCTCTGGCTCTGTGGCTCCATGACTATATCTGAAGGGAAACTGGATGAGAGCTGGAGGATGAGAACTACTAACAATGTCTCCAAAGACACTGTCTGACCCGCTGAGTTATTTATCATCCGTATAAACCAGCATCTGCAGTTACACGGTATCTTTCTACACGCTAACAATGTTAATCAATCTAGGGGGGGATAGGGTGCAGAAACTTGGCTGAGAATTGTTTGAGTAATCAGGAGTGGACTGTTTGTGTGCTAATTCTAGGGATTGGATTTTTACTGCTTTTTCATGACGTAACAGATCCTGGCATTTTCCACATGATCGGGTCCAAGTCAGTGCTGCCTGACCTGATCTTTTTCTGAGAAGAAGTATTGGGCACATATCCAATTCATCTAATTGCTTACAAATCCGTCTACTCTCAATCTCAATTGATGTCAGGATTAGTGCTTTCAAGTGGCACAAATAATCCATTCTTTGCTTCTCAGACAGGGCCAGGCACGTTTCCCATGTAGATCACGTGAATGGCAGGTGCCTGTGCAAATGACATTGATGCTTGGCTTCTTTAGTTTAGAGATACAGCGCAGAAACAGGCCCTTCGGCCCACCGAGTCCATGCCAACCAACGATCCCCGCACATCAACACTATTCTGCACACACTAGGGACAATTTACACATGCACCAAGCCAAAGAACCTACAAACCTGTACGTCTTTAGAATGTGGGAGGAAACCGAAGATCCCGGAGAAAGCCCACGCAGGTCACGGGGAGAAGGTACAAAACACCGTACAGACAGCACCCGTGTTCGGGATCAAACCCGGGTCTCCGGCGCTGCAAGCGCTGTAAGGCAGCAACTCTACTGCTGCGCCACCATGGCCGCACACATTCTCTAAACATAAACGTCTGAGCATTTGGCTGAGCAGTGTGGGGGTTGTGGCTTGATCCCTGGACAAAGTATCCAATATTCGGTCATATTTAAATGTAATTTTCATGAATGATGAGGAATGATATTGTTGCACTTTTTCTCCGTGCCTTGCTAATAAAGAACAGTGCTCATCGTTGCAGCATTAGGAGAACATAAATCCCTGCGTTTTAATTCCACTTTTCTAATCCATGGATGCCAGCATCAAATATAGAGGTGCTTCTCCTTATGTGTTTAATCATGTCATTGACCACTTTCTCGATGTGTTCACTTTTAAAATGCTTTCACCTTTATCACGTGAAGTTCCGGTCGCCCCATTACAGGAAAGATGTGGAGGCTTTGGAAAGGGTGCTAGGAGGTTTCCCAGAAAACTGCTTGGATTAGCTACAGCTGCAGGGAGAGGTTGGATAGACTTGGACCGTTTACACTGGAATGGCAGAAGATGAGGGGAAGCTTGATAGAAGAATATAAAATTATGAGAGGCATAGATAGGGTAGACAGTCAGAACCTTTTTCCAAGGGTCGGAATATCCATCACTAGAGGGCATGAGGTGAGAGGGGGAAAGTTAAATGGAGATATGCATGGCAATTTTTTTTACTCAGAGTTCTGGGGGCCTGGAATGCACTGCCACGGGTGGTGGAGGAGACAGATACTATAGTGAGGTTTAAGGAGGCTTTCAGATAGGTACGTGGAAGTGCAGGGAATAGAGGGATATGGCTCATGGCAGGCAGATGTGATCAGATTAATAAGGCATCATGTTTGGTACAAACATCAAGGGCCGAAGAACCTGTTCCTGTGCTGAACTGTCCTGGTAGTGCTATGTTTTGTCCTGTAATACCTGCCAAAATCATTCCCACCTATTTTTTTACCAGTTAATTTCTTAATCCCTGTGCTATGATGGCTTAGATGGCCAGTTTGTAGCAACAAGCAACTGTGGAATAAGATTGAAACTAAGTGCTGGAGTAACTCAGCAGGTCAGGCAGCATCCCTGGAGAACATGGACAGGTGACATTTTGGGTCAGAACCCTTCTTCAGACTGATTGCAGGGGGGCGCGGGGGTGGGGGAGGGGGGAGGACAAAGCAGGGCAGGTCATAGGAAAAGTGGGGGGGCTGGACAAAGCATAACAGTGAACATAGACGAGGGGAGGAGGGTGGGGGGGGGGAGTAGTTGATGGAAAGATGATTGGATAAAGGCCACAGATGAACACAGCCATGATCACAATGAATGACGGTGCTGGCTCGAAGGGCCAAATGACCTCCTCCTGCACCTATTTTCTATGTTTCTATGTTTTCTATGTTTCTACGTACAAGGATGTGAGACAAAAGGATTCGAGAGTTGAACAGTGGAGTAAACTTTAGTTTCAAATTACAGAGTTGAACACCTCTGCTCAGTCCGCCTAAACCTACCCGATCGCCCGGTTGCTAAACACTTTACCCCCTCCCATTCCCACACTGACCTTTCTGTCCTGGGGCTCCACCATTGTCAGAGTGAGGCCCAGCACAAATTGGAGGAGGTGTGTGTTTCCTCTGGGTGCATCGGTTTCCTCCCACATTCCAAAGATGTGCCGGTTTTCAGATTAATTGCCTTCTGTAAATTGTCCTGGTGTAGGATAGAACTAGTGTACGGGTCATCGGTGGTCGGCGGGGACTCATTGGGCCGAAGCGGCTGGTCCCAAGCTGAATCTCTAAAACTAGAATAAAACTAAAGGCAAGGTGGCAGTGTGGATAGAAGATTGGCTGAGTGGCAGAAGGCAAAGAGTGGGAATATAAAAGGGGGCCTTGTCAGTTTGGCTGCCAGTATTTAGTGGTGTTCCGCAGGGGCCGGTGTTGGGTCCGCTAGTTTTCACGTTACATGTTAATGATCTGGATGATGGCCTTGACGTCTTTGTGGCCAAGTTTGCTTCTTCTTCTTCTTTTCGTGTCCATCTTGTTACAAGTGTTGGCCTCGCTGTCATCGTCCGTCCTGAAAAGGACGCGAGCTTCTGCCGACTATCAGTGGAAGCCATCACTTGTCGCATTTGATGATGGTGGTAGCAGAATTAGTTCAGGATACTTCCAGTTTCCAGCCCCCCCCCCCCCCGTGGACGCTTCTGAGTTTGCAGCTGATACGAGGATAGGTAGAGGGGGCGATAATGTTGAGGGAACAGGGAGCCTGCAGAAGGACTCGGACAGGTTGGGAGGGTGGGCAAATGGAATTCATCGTAGCAAAGTGTTGATTCATACACTTTGGTAGAAGGAATAAAGGTGTAGGCTATTTTGTAAATGTGGTGAGGATTCGGAAATCGGGCGTGCAAAGGGACTTGGCAGTGCTGGTTCAGGAACTGCGTGAAGGTTAGTGTGCAGGTTGAGTTGGGACAAGGGAGGCAAATGCAAAGCTTGTGTTCACCTTGAGGGGACTTGATTTTAAAAGCAAGGATGTAATGCTGAGCCTTTATTAGGCGCTGGGGAGGCCACATTTGGAATATTGTGAGCAGTTTTGGGCCCTAGAATGTCCTGAGGAGAATGAAGCCGGGAATAAATGGGTTAAGGTATGGGGAGTGTTGGATGGCTCTGGAAATGTACTCGCTGGAGTTTGGAGTGAGGGGGGATCTCATTGAATCCGATTGGATAATGAAAGGGCAAGATAGAGTGGACGTGGAAAGGATACTTCCAGTAATGGGAGAGTCAAGAACCAGAGGGCACAGTCTCAGAATAAAAAGCCTTTAGAATGGAGATAAGGAGGAATTTCTTTAAACAGAGCGTGGTGATCTGTGGGATTCATTGCCACAGATGGCTGTGGAGACCGCCATTGGGTGTTTTTTAAGGTGGAGATTGATAGGTTCTTCTTTAGAAAGGGCTTTAAAGGTTACATGGAGAAGGCGGGTGAATGGGGTTAGAGAAAAATAGACCAGCTATCATGGAATGGCGGAGTAGACAAGGTGCAAATTGTTTGGGAATGTTGGTGGAGGGAGAGAGGAAGTGAGAAATAAGTGAACAAGGTGCTTCAACTTCAGGTGACCTCTACAAATCCCCCCCCCCTCCTTTTTCCCCCTTAAACCTACCCCCCGTTTCTTCTCCCACCTATCTCTCCCCTCTGCTCCCCCTCCACCTACATTCCTATACAATTTGCATCTCATCAGTCCTCTAAGGTAGACAAAACTGCTGGAGAAACTCAGCGGGTGAGGCAGCATTTATGGAGCGAAGGAAATAGGCAACATTTCGGGTCGAGATCCTTCTTGACTGATCTCATCAATCCTCTGATTGCCTCATCAATCCTCTAGCTAGTTTGCAACTCTCTAATCCTTTTGTCTCACACCTTGTGTGTGTCTATCTCTGGCCTTTGTCCAACTCTCCGTCTATCAAGAAACTCCCTTGCCTGTGTCCTGCCCCACCACCCCCCATCCCTCCCCACCATCCCTGCGGTCAGTATGAAGAAGGGCTCCGACCCGAAACATCACCTATCCATGTTCTCCAGTGATGCTGCCGGATCCGTGGAGTTACTCCAGATGGTCAGTTTATTGGTACTCGATCCATTTGTTGGAGGTAGGATAGGGAATTATTCAGAAAATTAGCTGCATGAAACCAAGTCGAGATCACACCACCCTCATGGCCACAGAGAGATCTGTTTAATGTATGCATTATCATTACGACAGTAACAATTTGGTGATCTGTTGAGAATTACTAATCTGAAATATTAGTTTCGTTTCGTTAGTATAGTTCAGATTACTATCACAGTGAAAAGCTTTTGTTGCGTGCTATCCAGTCAGCGGAAAAAACAATATATGATTACAATCGAGCCATTCACAGTGTGTAGATACATGATAAGGGAATAACGTTTAGTGCAAGGTCCGATCAAAGATAGTCGTCAATGAGAGAATATATATATATTGTCAATACCTTCAGGTCCTGGCAAGATGATGTGGGTTGTGCAACTGTCGGAGGCAGTGCGATGGGTCGACAGTGTGCACGACTGTAGAAATAAGTGCAAGAGCAAAAACTTTGTCACCCACTCAACTTCCATTCTTTGAGTTGTTTACAACCTGAAATAGAAACCAAACACAGCAGGCTTTGAGCTTCCTTCTGAGGTAACTCTTGACTTTGAGTATAGTTCTGGGATGGTCCATTCAGATTATTTTCACATCCCACTCTCACTCCATAACCTTGCAGTTTCTGGCTTATTAAATGCTAAGGATAGTCACAAACTGCTGGAGTAACTCAGCGGGACAGGCAGCATCCCTGGACAGAATTAAGGGGTGACGTTTCAGGTCGAGACCCTTCTTCAGACTATCCTCAGACAATCGAGATATGATGTAATGTGATTAGGGTTCCTGACTTTCAGATTATGACCACCAACATCACCTTGTTCTTTGGGTAAAAACATTTTCTCAACTTCCTCTAATTCTTCTTCATCTCCTTAAATCTCTGTCACCTATGCCACTGGAAATAGGAACCTCTTGTTGACTTTATTGATCATTTTCATGATTTTGAGCACCTTAATTAGACATTCATCCCATAGAAAACAAACCAAATCGTGTCAGTTTCTTCTCAATAACATAATTCTTCAATCAAGGTAAACCTTCTTTTGCACACTCACTAGTGCTATCGAGTCCTTCAGTAGCAAAGTGAACAGAACTATAGACGATACTCCAGCCGTGGCCTAACTATAGTTTGATATAGTTGATATCAACCTATATAGTATAGTATAGTATAATATTTTAATGACCACACAGCCAAGCTGGTGGAATTTTTGGGTTGTCAGCAGCGATACAATAATAAGAACACACAACCACAATAAAAAAAAATGTAACACAAACATCCACCACAGCATTCAACACTGTGGTGGAAGGCACAAATATTTGGCCAATCCTCCTCCATTTCCCCTCCGTGGACAGGACCAGAGTCCAGAGTCTCTTCCTCACCGGAGATCGCGGCTTTAAGTTGTTGTAGGCCGCAGGCCGGCTGTCGAGATTTAAAGTCTCCGCCGCAGCCAGAAGCACCGTAGACTGCAGGGCCGGCGGTCGAAGCTCCCCTGCAGGGGTGTTGGTAAGTCCATGCCGGCCCCGCGGTAGAATTTGGCCGCGGGCCGGCAGTGATGGCTTCTTCTTCTTCCCCCGCGTCCCCCACGAGGGATCCCGGGCTGTAGACGCCGCACCAGCTGGAGCTCTGCAGACCGCGACTTCAGGCTGCGACTTCAGGCTGCCGGCTGCCCCGGGCCAGCGAAACGGAGCGCTCCCCTCCAGCGAGCCCCAGCGAGGGCTCACCCGCTCCACGCCGAGAGTCCACGCTGCGCCCTATATATAGCAGCTGTGACCCGGCTTCGGAGCTTCGGAGGCTTCGGCCGCAGGCCCTGTGGACGGGAAAATCGGGAGCTCGCAGGTCCCTGGTAGGAGACCGGTTCTCGGGAACTCCCGCAACGGCAGCTTAGCCCGCCCCGAATCGCGGGGTTTGAATTGGCCTTAAATCGCCCGGTGCGGCTTACTCAGCCGCGGGGCTAACCATCGCCCGCCGGGGGATTTAACATCAAGAGCCTCGATCGCCTTGATGCAGCAGTTTGACTGCCTGACCGCGGGAGAAGAACAGGGAAGAGATAAGACTTTTGCCTTCCATCATGTTTGTGTGGAACTGTGTTCATTGTGTGTTGTTGTTTTTTTGCTTTTATGACTGCAAGGAATGAAATTTTGTTCAAACCTTTGTATATTTGAATGACAATAAAGGCATTCTATTCTAATTCTAATTCTAATATGCATGATCTTATATATCTACTTGTATATTCCATACCCAGGCTAATAAAAGCAAGTATCCCTCCTAGCAGGTAAACAAGACCAATTCCAAAAGATTTGGTCTCCATATATCGACCTATTACAAACATAGGGTGCAACAAAATGTTGATAATAAATGGTTTTAGGACCTGGCGAGGGGTGAATGAAATTTTGGTCCAGGAACACACATGTGAACCTAAACCATAAGAAGTACATCCCTTTCATATTGTCCTATCTTATTCTCTTTTCTCTCTTTTTCTCTTTTCTTCTTTAACTACTTCATGTGGTTTAGGTTCACATGTGTGTTCCTGGACCACTTTTTCATTCACTCACTGACTGTCTTTGCTAGCTCTTTCTATCCTTTTTTTCTATTAAAGTTGAAAAACAGAAGTGGTACAAGAACTGTATAAATTTACATTATTGCAGATTACTGTAATGTAAAATACTTCTAATAAAAAAATAAAAAAAATAAAAATAAAAAATAAAATAATAATAAATAAATAAATAAATAAAAGCAAGGTGCCTTATTAATCATCGTATCTATCTGTCCTTCTACTGTCACAGATATAGAGATACCGCGTGGAAACAAGCCCTTCGGCCCACCAAGTTCGCGCCGACCAGCGATCCCCGCACATTTACCCCACTCTACACACACTAGGGATTATTTTACATTTTACACCAAACCAATTAACTTACAAACCTGAAGATAGACACAAAATGCTAGAGTAACTCAGCGGGACAGGCAGAATCTCTGGAGAGAAGGAATGGGCGACGTTTCGGGTCGAGACCCTTCTTCAGACTGATGTCGGGGGAGTGGGCGGGACAGAGATAGAATGTAGGCGGAGACAGCAAGACTGGTGGGAGAACTGGGAAGGGGGAGGGGATGGAGAGAGAAAGCAAGGGTTATCTGAGGTCAACCTATAAACCTGTACGTCTTTGGAGTGTGGGAGGAAACCGAAGATCTTGGAGAAAACCCACGTTGGTCACAGGGAGAACGTACAAACTCCGTACAGACAGCGCCCGTAGTCTGGATCGAACCCGGTTCTCTGGCGCTGTAAGGCAGTAGCTCTACCGCTGCACCACCGTGCCGCCCAATTTGTGACATTGTCTATGTCTATTGTCTATTTCACTCAACTTTAACAAAAAACAATGCCTTCTTTTCCACTCACAAAGTACAATTTTATTGTGTGGAGAATTAGTTCCATGGTTCAGCTCACTCACAATCTGGGGAATTTGTTCAAGATTTAGGGCGGCATGGTGGCCCTGCGGTAGAGTTGCTGCCTTACAGCGCCAGAGAACCGGGTTTGATCCTGACTACGGGTGCTGTCTGTACGGAGTTTGTACGTTCTCCCCGTGACCTGCGTGGCTTTTCTCCAAGGTCGTCGGTTTCCTCCCACACTCCAAAGACTTACAGGTTTGTAGGTTAATTGGCTTGGTGTATGTGTAAATTGTCCCTAGTGGGTGTGGGATAGTGTTAATGTGTGGGGATCGCTGGTCGGTGTGGACTCAGTGGGCCGAAGGGCCTGTTTCCACGTTGTATCTCTAAACTAAAATCCAAATATACTGAGCACATCTGGAATGTTGCTGAGCACATCTGGAATGCAAGGCATTCATTTTCTGCCAGAACGTGTTAAAGGTCAACTTTGCTACGTTGGAGATTTACAACACAGTTTTGTATATCTGGGAGGAAGAGTTCTGAATGGAATGGTGAGTTCATTCTTTGGGCCAGAATTTAAATTTAAATTTATTAATTGGTTAAAATCTCCGTTGATGTAAAACAAACTTTGTTAATCTCTTTCTAACTCTTAACCTGTTCAGATTTTAATGAAACAAAACTGTTATGTTGGAACAATATCTGCATAATTTTTGTAAATGAATTATCTTTGTAGATTACTCAGTGAGTTAGCGTGGAGCCAGGCAGGTAACTCACAAAGGATTATTTCCACTCAGTGTTTTTAATAGTGTAAGAAGGAAGTGCAGATGCTGGTTTAAACCGAAGATAGACACAAAATGCTGGAGTAGCTCAGCGGGACCGGCAGCATCTCTGGAGAGAAGGAATGGGTGACGTTTCGGGTCGAGACCCTTCTTCAATAGCTCTGGTGTGTGGTTTGTCAGTTTAATTTACCATCCTTGAACATGTTTGCCCCATGTAATTTTTCCAGAGTTAAATATTTGGATAAGAGTGTTATTGCCTTTTTGCTGGCAGCAGAGAAGTACAGCCTGCATAGTATTTGTAAGAGGCCAAAGACGTTAGAATAAAAAATGTGCATTTTCACTTGTGTGGGTCAAAGTCATCACACACTCACACAGTACAAAGCAGAATCTTAAGTAATTTAATTTTTTTTAAATGCCAACGTCGGTGGCAAGGTTGGCATTGCCCTTCTTAAAATCATACTGATAATGTGGTGTTGAGGATAGGGACCCACAGTCCCGTTTATATCAACGGGTCGATGGTGGAAAGGGTCTAGAGCTTCAAATTCCTGGGCGTGCATATTTCCGAAGTTCTCTCCTGGTCCCAGCACACTGATGCAATTATAAAGAAAGCACATCAGCGCCTCTAATTTCTGAGAAGATTACGGCAAGTTGGTATGTCAAGGAGGGCTCTCTCGACCTTCTACAGGTGCACAGTAGAGAGCATGCTGACCGGTTGCATCGTGGCTTGGTTCGGCAACTTGAGCGCCCAGGAGCGGAAAAGAATGCAGAAAGTTGTGACCACTGCCCAGTCCATCATCGGCTCTGACCTCCCCACCATCGAGGGGATCTATCGCAGTCGCTGCCTCAAAAAGGCTGCCAACATCATCAAGGACCCACACCATCCTGGCCACACTCTCATCTCTCCGCTGCCATCGGGTAGAAATCTGCAACATCCAGGTTCAGGAACAGCTCCTTCCCCACAGCCATCAGGCTATTAAACCCGCCAACAAACAGACTCTGAACTGTAACAGCTGTTTATTTATGTGTATATGTGTGGTCTATGCTATATAGACACACTGAACTGTTCTGTATTTATGCTTACAATACTCTGTTGTGCTGCAGCAAAGCAAGAATTTCATTGTCCTATCTGGGATACATGACAATAAACTCTCTTGACCTGACTTGACTTGAATCATCTTCAAAACGAGTGTTGTTTTCGAAGGTGAAGAATCAAGTACTTTGTGTCGTGCCGCATGCAGACCAAGCCCATGGAGAAAGGTACATCTCCTTTACAAAGGGATGCTGGGGAACCAGGTTAGTTTTAAGGCAGTAATGTTGTGGTCGTCTTTGCTGATGCTGCCTCTTTCATTCCCGATTTATTCAATTGACCGAATTTAACTTTTTAAAGTTGCCATGCAATTTGAACTTGTAATTTGAAATCATTATTCAAAGCAGCTGGGTTGTGTAATACCTGTTCCTATACCTCCTCCCTCGACCCTGTCCAAGGACCCCGACAGTCTTTTCAGGTGAGGCAGAGGTTCACATGCACTTCCATGCACTATCTGCTGTTCCAGGTGTGGACCTCTATATATTAGCGTGACCAAGCGCAGGCTCGGAGATCGTTTAGCTGAACACCTCTGCTCAGTCCGCCTAGGCCTACATGATCTCCCGGTTGCTAAACACTTTAACTCCCCCTCCCATTCCCACTGACCTTTCTATCCTGGGCCTCCTCCATTGTCAGAGTGAGGCCCAACGCAAATGACAGGAATGGCACCTCATATTTCCCTTGGGCAGCTTACACCCCAGCGGTATGAATATTGATTTCTTTAACATCAAGTAACCCTTGCTTTCCCCATCTCTCTCTCTCTGTCCCTCCCCATCCTAGTTCTCTGACTAGTTCTATTGATTAAATATTACTGATTGTATGCTGCGATGTCACTTTCCCCTCAGCTAACAATGAACCATTCTATATTTCCTTATCATCATCTGCTTTGATCTGTCATTTTCGCACCTTACCTTTCTCTATAGACTCTAGACTCCCTCTCCCCTGACTCTCAGTCTGAAGAAGGGTCTCGACCCATTCCTTCTCTCCAGAGATGCTGCCTGTCCCGCTGAGTTACTCCAGCGTTTTGTGTCTGTCTTTGGGTTGACAGTCGGATTGGTGAACTACCACACCCCCAGTGGTCTGATGGCAGAAGCCAACAATACATTTTGTGTGATGCTTGGGCCGTCTCTTTGGGCCTGTGTTGTAGTCATCTCCTGACGTCTCCCCAGATCTCATGATTAAATCTTCAGTCAAATGAGCAAAGAACTCATGATAACTTACAATATCCTGTCAGCAGTCATGACACTATGTTTTTTATGCATGTGCTTTGCTTTTGTATTTTTCGCCAAACGGCCCGTGAAAAAAAATCTCTTTTGAGAACTGCAGAGATTTATTTCTGCTTTTTATTTCAATTCACAATGTGGATATTATAGAAGTTCCTTCTGAGGGCAACGTTTGCTATTATAAATGATCATCTGTACTCCTGCTGCAAGCAAAGCTATTGATATCCGAATGCACAAAGAAACATCTTTCATATCAACAATATTTTCCGGTTGTTGAACATTTTAAGCCATAAATCATATTTTGAATATTCCAATCACATATGCCCTCCCTCTATTCATGATTGTAATTTTATCAGGCCCACAGCTTACAATGCATTCAGAAAGTATTCAGACCCCTTCACTTTTTCCACATTTTGTTACGTTACAGCCTTATTCTAAAATTGATAAAAAAAAAAAATTTAAATCATCAATCTACACACAATACCCCATAATGAAAAAGAAAAAACAGCTGTTTAGAAATTTTTGCAAAGTAATTAAAAAGAAATAACTGAAATATCACATTTACATAAGTATTCAGACCCTTTACTCAGTACGTTGTTGAGGTACCTTTGGCAGCGATTACAGCCTCAAGTCTTCTTGGGTATGATGCTACAAGCTTGGCACACCTATGTTTGGGTAATTTCTCCCATTCTTCTCTGCAGATCCTCTCAAGCTCTTGTCAGGTTGGATGGGGAGCGTCGATGCACAGCTATTTTCAGGTTCCTCCAGAGATGTTCGATCGGGTTCAAGTCCGGGCTCTGACTGGGCCATTCAAGGACATTCACAGACTTGTCACGAAGCCACTCATGCATTGTCTTGGCTGTGCGTTTAGGCTCGTTGTCCTGTTGGAAGGTGAACCTCTGCCCCAGTCTGAGGTCCAGAACACTCTGGAGCAGGTTTTCATCAAGGATCTCTCTGTACTTTGCTCTGTTCATCTTTCCCTCGTTCCTGACTAGTCTCCCAGTTCCTGCCGCTGAAAAGCATCCCACAGCATGATGCTGCCACCACAATGCTTCACCGTAGGTATGGTATTGGCCAGGTGATGAGCGGTGCCTGGTTTCCTCCAGATGTGACGCTTGGCATTCAGGCTAAAGAGTTTCATCAGACCAGAGAATCTTGTTTCTCACGGTCTGAGAGTCCAGTAGGTGCCTTTTGGCAAACTCCAAGAGGGCTGTCATGAGCCTTTTACTGAGGAGTGGCATCCGTCTGCCCACTCTACCATAAAGGCCTGATTGGTGGAGTGCTGCAGATATAGTTGTCCTTCTGGAAAGTTCTCCCATCTCCACAGAAGAACTCTGGAGCTCTGTCAGAGTGACCATCGGGTTCTTGGTCACCTCCCTGACCAAGGCCCTTCTCCCACGTTTGCTCAGTTTGGCCGGGCGGACAGCTCTATGAAGAGTCCTGGTGGTTCCAAAGTTCTTCCATTTAAGAATGACGGAGGCCACTGTGCTCTTCGGGACCTGCAATGCTGCAGTAATTGTTTTATACCCTTCCCCAGATCTGTGTCTCGACACAATCCGGTCTTGGAGGTCTGCGGACAATTCCTTCGTCTTCATGGCTTGGTTTTTGCTCTGACATGCACCGTCAACTGTGGGACCTTATAGAGACAGGTGTGTGCCTTTCCAAATCGTGTACAATCAATTTAATTTACCACTGGTGGACTCCAATCAAGTTGTAGAAACATCTCAAGGATATTCAATGGAAACAGGGTGAACGTAAGCTCAATTTTGAGTGTCATAGTAAAGGGTCTGAATACTTATGTAAATGTGATATTTCAGTTATTTCTTTTTAATTACTTTGCAAAAATTTCTAAACATCTGTTTTAGCTTCTTCATTCTGGGGTATTGTGTGTGGATTGCTGATAAAAATAATGAATCCATTTTAAAATAAGGCTGTAACATAACAAAATGTGGAAAAGGTGAAGGTGTCTGAGTACTTTCTGAATGCACTGTGCCCTCCCTATATTCATTAATGTAATTTTATCAGGGCCACAGCTTATTCCTAGTTATGCAGGCTATCCAAATTCATTCTGGAATGCAAGAACATGCATTTGGAGTGTCAACAATTTGGAATTTTTGAGGTAAGAATTGCAAAAGTTAGACAGACACAAAATGCAGGAAAATGCAAAATGCCCAAAACACAGCGGGACAGGCAACATCTCTGGAGAGAAGGAATGGATGACGTTTTGGTTCGAGCCCCTTCTCGTGACCTGGGCTTGACAACGTGTGACCTGGGCTTGGCAATTCTACAGTTGTAAAATCTGCCTCATGTATTGAATCATGAGAAATTGCACAAGAATACGTTTTGTTTTAAGTGATTGTTGCATTGTTGAATATGGAGACAGTGATTCATCGGCCACATCAAACAGCACAAGGCTGGAATAGAAGAGACTCATTTTGGACCACAAAGGACTGCTTTAGAAAAAGTAATTCCATGCAATTCCATGTGATTACATGTGGATACTAAAAATGAATATTGAGACTTTTAATGTTTATTTAAGGAATATATTTTTCATAAAGGTTAATTATGACCATGGCTGAACTTCCAAAAAAGATTTATCTACGCCTTTTGACGTGATGTTAGTAATAGAGTATCACAGTATATTTTTGATGTTTGATATCAGCAGTGATTGCGTTTTGGGGCACTGATGTATAAAAAAGTCATAGATCATGGAAAGAGTGAGGGAGGGAGGGAGGGAGGGGGAAACAGAGATATGAAAGGGTAAGGTGTGAAAACAAGAGAACAAAGGGGACGAAGATCAAGGGAAATGTAGAAAGATCATTGTTAGCCAGGGGATGCAGACAACGAGGCATACAAAGATAGAATTTAATCAGGAGGACAGTCTCATGTGAAAATGAGACATCAAAGCGATGTGGTTCAAGGAAAATGTAGAATAGATCATTGTAAGCTTGGGGAAGGTGACAATGAATCGTACAAAAATAAAATTTAATCAGGAGGACCGTCAGACTGGTCGGAGAACTGGGTAGGGGGAGGGATGGAGAGAGAGGGAAAGCAAGGGTTACTTGAAGTTAGAGAAGTCAATGTTCATACCGCTGGGTTGTAAGCTGCTCAAGCGAAATATGAGGTGCTGTTCCTCCAATGTGCATTGGGCCTCACTCTGACAGTGGAGGAGGCTCAGGACAGAAAGGTCAGTGTGGGAATGGGACGGGGAATTAAAATGAACTTTGTCAACATAGAACATAGAACTGTACAGCACAAGAACAGGCCCTTCAGCCTACAATGTCTGTGCCGAACATGATGCCAAGAGAATCGCTTATCTACCTGCACATAACCTATATCCCTCCGTTCCCTGTATATCCACATGCTTGTCCAAAAGCCTCTTAAATGCCACTAACTTGCCATGTAAATGCCCTTTACACTTTGCCCCTCTAACCTTCAAGCTATACCCTAAGCTAAAATGTAATTAACAGAACCCACAGAATAGGCAAATGCTGAAGAAGGGTATCGACTCATTATTTTGATGACACATTGGGTTTCTGACATTTTAACTTTTGTTTAGTTTAATTTACAGTTACAGCATGAAAACAGGCCCTTCTGTCCACCGTGTCCGCACCGACCAGCGATCCCCCGCACATTAACGCTATCTTGCCGACACACACGAGGAAAAATGTACACATTAAACAATTAACCTACAAACCTGTACATCTTTGGAGTGTGGGAGAAAACCGAAGATCTCAGAGAAAATCCTTGCGGTCACGGGAAGAATGTACAAAGTTCGTACAGACAGCACCATAGCCGGGATCGAACCTGGGTCTTTGGCGCTGCAAGGCAGCAACTCTACCGCTGCGCCTGGTAGGAAATGGTGTTGGGTAGACTGATGGGACTGAAGGCTGATAAATCCCCAGGGCCTGATGGTCTGCATCCCAGGATACTTAAGGAAGTGGCTCTAGAAATCGTGGATGCATTGGTGACCATTTTCCAATGTTCTATAGATTCAGGATCAGTTCCTGTGATAGCTAATGTTATCCCACTTTTTAAGAAAGGCGGGAGAGAGAAAAGGTGGAATTATAGACCAGTTAGCCTGACATCAGTGGTGGGGAAGATGCTGGAGTCAATTATAAAAGATGAAATAGCGGCACATTTGGATAGCAGTAACAGGATCGGTCCGAGTCAGCATGGATTTACGAAGGGGAAATCATGCTTGACTAATCTTGGAATTTTTTGAGGATATAACTAGGAAAATGGACAAGGGAAAGCCAGTGGATATAGTGTACCTGGACTTTCAGAAAGCATTTGATAAGGTCCCACATTGGAGATTAGTGGGCAAAATTAGGGCACATGGTATCAGGGGTAGAGTGTTGCCATGGATAAAAAATTGGTTGGCAGACAGGAAACAAACAGTAGGGATTAACAGGTCCCTTTCAGAATGGCACACAGTGACTAGTGGTGTACCGCAAGGCTCGGTGCTGGGACCGCAGTTATTTACAATATATATTAATAATTTAGATGAAGGGATTACAAGTAACATTAGCAAATTTGCAGATGACACAAAGCTGGGTGGCAGTGTGAACTGTGAGGAGGATGCTATGAGAATGCAGGGTGACTTGGACAGGTTGGGTGAGTGGGCAGATGCAGGGCAGATGCAGTTTAATGTGGATAAATGTGAGGTTATCCACTTTGGTGGCAAAAACAGGAAGGCAGATGGTGTCAAGTTGGGAAAAGGGGATGTACAACGGGAGCTGGGGGCCCTTGTTCATCAGTCAATGAAAGTAAGCATGCAGGTACAGCAGGCAGTGAAGAAAATGAATGGCATGTTGGCCTTCATCACAAGAGGAGTTGAATATAGGAGCAAAGAGGTCTTTCTGCAGTTGTACAGGGCCCTAGTGAGTTCACACCTGGAGTATTGTGTGCAGTTTTAGTCCCCTAATTTGAGGAAGGACATTCTTGCTATTGAGGGAGTGCTGCGTAGGTTCACAATGTTAATTCCCGGGTTGGCGGGACTGTCATATGCTGAGAGAATGGAGCGGTTGGGCTTGTATACTCTGAATTTAGAAGGATGAGAGGTTATCTTATTGAAACATATAAGATTATTAAGGGTTTGGGCACGCTGGAGGCAGGAAACATGTTCCCGATGTTGGGGGAATGCAGAAAAGGGGGCCACAGTTTAAGAATAAGGATTAAGCCATTTAGAACGGAGATGAGGAAACACTTTTTCTCACAGAGATTTGTGAGTCTGTGGAATTCTCTGCCTCAGAGGTCGGTGGAGGCCGGTTCTCTGGATACTTTCAAGAGAGAGCTAGATAGGGCTCTTAAAGATAGTGGAGTCAGGGGATATGGGGAGAAGGCAGGAACGGGGGGTACTGATTGGGGATGATCAGCCATGATCACATTGAATGGCGGTGCTGGCTCGAAGGGCCGAATGGCCTACTCCTGCACCTATTGTCTATTGTCTATTGCCACCGTGCAGCCCTAACCTTTGTTCAGCGCATGATCGGACTTTCTGTCTGTGCTTGCGATCTCACACAGCAGGACACTGTTGTGATTTAACTAGTCGGTGAACTAGGATTATCCCCTTTGGGGCCCAGTGAAAGATACAGCTGTTTCATTTGAAGCAGCTTTGACATTACATGAGAATCCTTGACAAACTCATTCCCTCTGTTTTGACAGCCACTTCTATAAGATTCACAAACAAATTCAATACCACATAAAACTGCTAAAGTAAGAGGAAAGAGTAATCCCGTGAAGTTAATGAAGAGATGCCACTTGTATATAAATATCGCTTTTAAAACTGAAAGGTATTAAAGTTTTGCCCCAAAGTCCGTTATGTGATCTATTCTTCGTTTAAATTCCCTGAACATTAAATGGAGATTTAAAAAAAAACTATGGAACATATGAGTCACTCTCTATTTATTGCATTCTGTTAGCCCGAGATCCCTTAAATAAATCAAACTGCACGATAAAAAATAAACACAGCCTATATTTTCTTACAAAGCAGAAGATTTGCACGTTCTTTAACAAAAGTATACAGCTTACCTCTCGAAGCAACGGAATAAAATGGAGGAGGTTATCTGTACTTTACAAATGGTGCCCCATCCAGATCCCTTCTTTCCCAGAGAGTTTCGTTAGCCTTTGACATCATCTCATTGTTGACATTTGTTGACATTTGTTTATCGTAGAATAGCTTTCAGTATTCAGCCAATGGTATACATTGCTGGCACAGTATTTCTATTTAAAGGATTAGGTTTGATTGCATTAATTTAAAAAAAACTATCAGGGAAAGAATGCAGTGGTCAAAAATTAAATTAAAGCGTTGCTCCATGAGGGTCATTCAACAGTTTGCAAAAAAAACAAACGTGGGAATATGATGAATGCTTGACCTCTGCTCAGTGTGATACAGAAGCATGTCTATTTGTGCCGCATGCTCATTACATATCTGCACTGTTCTGCCAGAGCTCAGTGCGCAGCATGAAGGACTGTGAATGGCTCAAGACCTGGCTTGGCTGGCGGTGAGGGGAGCCCTCCCAGTCAGATGCTTCCTGCACCGTCGGAACCTCACTACCAGCGCACGCTGCCCTCGGGATGGCTGCTATGGAGAGGAGACGGTTGCCCTTTGCAAAGAGAGTCTGGAGAGATTTGCAAGGTTCACAGTTCATTTCGAACAGCTCCGTAACAGAGGACTCGGTGATTTACGGATTTTTCCCAGGGACACATTCGGAGAAGGGCATCGAGTCCTGCTGGAATGTCATCAACTCGGTGAAAGACGCTCTTTGGTCGGCGCGAGCTTTGTTGACCTCCCAGCCGAGCGAGATGTCCGTCGGGGAATGTTGCCGACTGGCCCGCTGCAGACTGCAGGAGTACGTGCTGAGGGACGCACTGAAGCTCGGTGCAGCCAACGCCAAGGCTCTGTGGGGGAGGACCACAGTCTAGGGTCCTTCCGCTGCTGGACATTGGGGGGCAGAGTGTGATGGAGATGCCCCTCAAAATAAGGGAAGGGATTCCACGCCAGGGAGCCACATGAGTGGCAAGGATGGGTAATAATATTGTGAAAACTGTGTAAGGACGCATTGAATGTATGTCTAGCCTCTGAGAATGTCGGAAGAATTTTTTTGCACAGTTCCTGTATTGTATATATTTATTACTTTGAATAAAGTTTATTTTGATTTTTTTTTAAAGACTGTGAGTGGCTCACACCATAATTGTAGCTCTTGATACTTAAAAGTTGCCCATATCTTGGCATGTGTTTCCAGCATGAACTGTCAGATGTGTTAAAAGTGAAGTTGATCTGGAAGCCATGAAGAGGATTGCAGCAAGGGAGGGTGTAGACTCAAGAACATTTGTGTGGGAGGCCGTGGTTAGAGAAGGTGAGGTACACTATATCTGTGGTTGGTTGGAAGGTATAGCATCTTTATCCATGGCTGCAAGATGTTCAATATTCTTACACAAAAGGTCAAGGTCAGTGATTATGGGTATGAAGGCTCAGTGTTTAGTTTAGTTTAGAGATACAGTGCAGAAACAGGCGCTTTGGCCCACCGAGTCCGCGCCAAATCTCCGCACACTAACACTCTCCTACGCGCGCCTGGGACAATTTACATTTATATCAAGCCAATTAATTTACAAACCTGTACGTCTTTGGAGTGTGGGAGGAAACCGGAGAAAACCCTCACAGTCACGGGGAGAACGTGCAAACTCCGTACAGACAGCACCCGTAGTCGGGTTCGAACCCAGGTCTCTGGCGCTGTAAAGCAGCAACTCTACCGCTAGGCCCAGCGGTTGAGTTACTGAATAACCATGTAGATGCTTGTACAACTGATCCGAGGCAGAAGCTAAAAGTCCACCATGACTAAATGGAAAATTTAAATCTGTGTAATTAAATAAATATAGAATCATCGCCACGTGATTCCAGGCCCATCACTCTGGGTGTCTCAATTGCCCTTTGACGTGACCTACTAAATCAGGAATTTTAGGATGGAGAGAGCAAGGGTTGCTTGAAGTTAGAGAAGGCAGTGAAGAAAGCGAATGGTATGTTAGCTTTCATAGCAAAAGGATTTGAGTATAGGAGCAGGGAGGTTCTACTGCAGTTGTACAGGGTCTTGGTGAGACCACACCTGGAGTATTGCGTACAGTTTTGGTCTCCAAATCTGAGGAAGGACATTATTGCCATAGAGGGAGTGCAGAGAAGGTTCACCAGACTGATTCCTGGGATGTCAGGACTGTCTTATGAAGAAAGACTGGATAGACTTGGTTTATACTCTCTAGAATTTAGGAGATTGAGAGGGGATCTTATAGAAACTTACAAAATTCTTAAGGGGTTGGACAGGCTAGATGCAGGAAGATTGCTCCCGATGTTGGGGAAGTCCAGGACAAGGGGTCACAGCTTAAGGATAAGGGGGAAATCCTTTAAAACCGAGATGAGAAGAACTTTTTTCACACAGAGAGTGGTGAATCTCTGGAACTCTCTGCCACAGAGGGTAGTTGAGGCCAGTTCATTGGCTATATTTAAGAGGGAGTTAGATGTGGCCCTTGTGGCTAAAGGGATCAGGGGGTATGGAGAGAAGGCAGGTACGGGATACTGAGTTGGATGATCAGCCATGATCATATTGAATGGCGGTGCAGGCTCGAAGGGCCGAATGGCCTACTCCTGCACCTATTTTCTATGTTTCTATGTTTCAATGTTCATACCGCTGGATTGTAAGCTGCCCAAGGGTAATATTCCTCCAATGTGCGCTGGGCCTCACTCTGACCGCCGAGTCCGCACGGACCAGCAATCCCCGCACATTAACACTATCCCACACTCAACGTACACCAAGCCAATTAACCTACAAACCCGTACGTCTTTGGAGTGTGGGAGGAAACGAAAGATCTCGGAGAAAACCCACATGGTCACGGGGAGAACGTACAAACTACGTACAGATAGCGCCTGTAGTCGGGATCAAACCCGGGTCTCCGGCACTGCAAGCGCTGTAAGGCAGCAACTCTACCGCTGCGCCACCCGAGTGCAGGTGGGTTAGGAGAAGGTGCGTGTGAGTGTGTGTCTCACTGGTGTGCAGCTCTCCATGTGAAATCATCATATTTCTCCCCAAATCACTCCATTATGCGGCAACTAATTTGAGGAAGGACATCCTTGTGATTGAGGCAGTGCAGCGTAGGTTCACGAGATTGATCCCTGGGATGGCGGGACTGTCATATGAGGAAAGATTGAAAAGACTAGGCTTGTATTCACTGGAGTTTAGAAGGATGAGGGGCGATCTTATAGAAACATATAAAATTATAAAAGGACTGGACAAGCTAGATGCAGGAAAAATGTTCCCAGTGTTGGGCGAATCCAGAACCAGGGGCCACAGTCTTAGAATAAAGAGGAAGCCATTTAAGACTGAGGTGAGAAAAAACGTTTTCACCCAGAGAGTTGTGAAATTCCCTGCCACAGAGGGCAGTGGAGGCCAAGTCACTGGATTTAAGAGAGAGTTAGATAGAGCTCTAGGGGCTAGTGGAATCAAGGGATATGGGGAGATAGATTGGGGATGATTAGCCATGATCACAATGAATGGCGGTGCTGGCTCGAAAGGCCGAATGGCCTCCTCCTGCACTTATTTTCTATGTTTCTATGTTTCTATGTAACTCATATGCTCGGAGCATATATTGGAGCCACATCAAACCAGGTGGGCTTGATGAACTGTGCACACAGGAGCTTCCTTTTGGCATTGGTATAGAAAGATTTCTGTGTGCCCCTATATGAATGGGAGAGCTTTTTACCTCTTGCCTACAACAACTCACTCTCTCTTATGTCAGCTGCCGCTGCTATTTTCCTGTCGGGCAAATGTGCAGTCAAACATCAACATTCGTGCTGAACGGAATGTGGTTTGTACACAACCACACAACATCTTTCAAAGCCTTTTGTTAAAGGTCCAAACCACCATTTCAAACATATTTTTGGCCACTTTTACAATTCTTTGAAATAGGTCTGAATCAGGGGTCCATAAGTCCCAGCGCCAACAGAAAACCGCACTTAATACTCAGTAGGGTGTGCCAGGCTGTAGGGTTTCTGGGAATTAGTTCAATGCTTATATGCAAATTGAAAAGAAAATCACACAATTCTGGAAATTTGACCTGGCAAATCCAGTCCCGATTGCGCATGTGTTTGTAGTTTTAGTTTTAGAGATACAGCACAGAAACAGGCCATTCGGCCCAGTGAACCATCACTAACCAGCGATTCCCGCACACTTACACACACTATATTTGAGGCAGTGGCTCCTCAATGGTGGGGAGGGCAGAACCTGTGATGGACTGGGCAGAGTTCACCACTTTTTGCAGTCTTCTTCACTCCTGGGCATTCACGTTGCCCAACCAGGCCGTGATGCAATAAGTCAACATGCTCTCTACTGTACACCTGTAAAAATTCAAGAGAGTCCTCTCTGACATACAGAATCTCCACAATCTTCTCAACAAGTGGAGGCGTTTATGAGATTTCTTCATAATTGCATCAGTATGCTAGGTCCAGAAAGGATCTTCAGAAATATGCACGCCAAGGAATTTGAAGCTATTTTGAAGAGGTCCACAACTCATTGCCACAGAGGGCTGTGGAGGCCAAGTCAGTGGATACTTTTTAAGGCAGAGATGGACAAATTCTTGATTAGAAAGGGTGTCAAGGGTTATGGGGAGAAGGCAGGAAAATGGGATTAGGAGGCAGAGATCAGCCATGATTGAATGGCGGAGTTGACTCGATGGGCCGAGTGGCCTAATTCTACTCCTCTAACTTGTGAACTTGTGACCCTCTGACCTCCCAGAGCCACTGTAGTTCTGCTGATTACTGACTGCCAACACATGCCCCTGACTGAGCCTCTCAGCCATTCCCTCAAACCCAGCTTGTCTTTCTGATGAGCACCAGCCCTGGGACTTACCTGTTTCTATTGTGCTCCCTGTGCTAGTATGGCGTACGAGGGTTACCTTATTGTGCTGATACAGCTGAGTACGTAACTCGAGGCTTCAAGCCTTACTGAATTTTGAGCAGCACAACGTTGACTTTCCATTTTAGTAACTCTGCTGTGGAGATAGATGCAGTGATTGTCCTGGGAAGGGAACATTTCTTCACATGTCAATGCCCAAGATGTTTGCACTTTAATTCATTGAGTAAATATAGTAAAGTCATTTTGACACAGTAGTCATATCATTTGACAAATAAAGAATCTCAATCATACCTGAAGATAGACACTTTCTCCATCCCTCCCTATCCTAGTTCTCTTATACGTTTCACTGTCCTCCTGATTAAATTTTACTGATTGCACGCCTCGTTGTCACCTTCCCCTCAGCTAAGAATGATCCATTCTACATTTTATTTGGGCTTCGTCCCCTTTGATCTCACCTTTTCACACCTTACCCTTCCATATCTCTGTGTCTCCCTCTCCCCCGACTCTCAATCTGAACCTGAAACGTCACCCATTTCTTCTCTCCAGGGATGCGGCCTATCCCGCTGTTACTCCAGCACTTTGTGTCTATCTTTGGTGTAAACCAGCATCTGTAGTTCCTTCCCACACATCAATCATATCTGATATTTATAAATATAGAACTGAAGTAGATATAATTTGAACATTAAAAGTGGTTTTCTGACTGGAGCCTGGCTTACTGTCCTGGGAGCACAGGATGTTACCATGACCTTATCTCGATTCTGTCAGAATCATTGATTTGTCTTCTACACTCTGTGTTAATGACCTTTCTTTGCCGTCATTTCCCATGCATTGAACGGTTTGAATGCAACTACAATAAGAACCATTCTTGTTATGAAATCGGCACAGTTTACATTTTGATATTAATAAACTATTAATTCTGGGCTGAGATAATTTATGGCAACATTGCTGATAGGAGCGTAAAGTTGGAAAATATTTGTAGAGAAATGACATAAAAACAATTGGATCACATTGGAATTAACGGAGCAATTTTAAAGTGACAAGCATGCAGCACCCCTCTCTCATCCTGTCTCTTGCAAAGACGCTATCCCCTGCTCTCAATTTCTTCATCTACGCCACATCTACTCGCATGATGAAGCTTTGCATTCCAGGACACCCGAGATAGTCATAGAGTCTTACAGCATGGAAACAGGCCCTTTGGCCCAACTTGTCCACACATGTCCCATGTACACCAGTCCCACCTGCCTGCATTTGGCCCATGACCCTCTAAACCTGTCCTATCCATGTACCTGTCTAAATGTTTCTTAAATGTTGTGACAGTACCTGCCTCAACTACCTCCTCCGGCATCTCGTTCCATACACCTACCACCCTTTGCGTGAAAAAGTTACCCCTCAGGTTCCTGTTAAATCTTTCCCCCCTCACCTTAAACCTATGCCCTCTGGTTCTCGATTCCCACTACTCCGGGCAAGAGACTCAGTGCATCTATTCCTCTCATCATTTCGTACACCTCTATATGATCACCCTTCATCCTCCTGCCCTCAAGGGAATAAAGTCCTACCCTGCTCAAACTCTCCCTATAACTCAGACCCTCTAGTCCTGGCAACATCCTCGTAAATTTTCTCTGCATCCTTTCCAGGTTGTCAACATCTTTCCTATAACATGGTGCCCAGAACCCTGAACACAATATTCTAAACGTGGTCTCACCAATGTCTTATACAACTGCAACATGACCTCCCAACTTCTATACACAATATTCTGACTGATGATGGCCAATGTGCCAAAAGCCTTTTTGACCACTACATCTACTTGTGATGCCAATTTCAATGAACGATGTGCCTGTACTCCTAGATACCTCTGCCCTACAACACTCCCCAGAGCTCTACCGTTCACTGTGTAGGTTCTGCCCATGTTAGTGCTTCCAAAATGCAACACCTCACATTTCCCTGTATTATAGACATTAGACAATAGACAATAGGTGCAGGAGTAGGCCATTCGGCCCTTTGAGCCAGCACCGCCATTCAATGTGATCATGGCTGATCATCCCCAATCAGTAGCCCGTTCCTGCCTTCTCCCCATATCCCCTGACTCTGCTATTTTTAAGAGCCCTATCTAGCTCTCTCTTGAAAGCATCTAGAGAACCTGCCTCCACCGCCCTCTGAGGCAGAGAATTCCACAGACTCATAACTCTCTGTGAGAAAAAGTGTTTCCTCGTCTCCGTTCTAAATGGCTTACTCCTTATTCTTAAACTGTGACCCCTGGTTCTGGACTCCCCCAACATCGGGAACATGTTTCCTGCCTCTAGCGTGTCGAAACCCTTAACAATCTTATATGTTTCAATGAGATCCCCTCTCAACCTCCTAAATAAAAATTAAATTCCTAATATTAAATTCCATCAACCATTCCACGGCCCACCTGGCCAACCGATCAAGATCCTGCTGCAATTTTTGACAACCATCTTCACTATCTACAATACCACCCACTTTTGTGTAATCTGCAAACTTGTTCGTTCTCATCCAAATCATTGATATAGAAGACAAACAGAAATGGGCCCAGCACCGAACCCTGAGGCACACCACTAGTCACAGGCCTCCAGTCCGAGAAGCCACCTTCCACCATTACCCTCTGCTTCCTTCCATGGAGCCAATTTGCTATCCATTCAGCTGTCTCTCCTCAGATCCCATGCAATCTAAATTTCCAGAGCAGCCTACCATGCGGAACCTTGTCGAATGCCTTACTGAAATCCATGTATACAACATCTACAGCTCTGCCCTCATCAACCTTTTTGGTCACGCCTTCAAAAACTCAATCAGATTTGTGAGACACGACCTCCCACATACAATACCATGCTGACTATCCCTAATCAACCCTTGCCCGTCCACATGCCTGTATAACCTATTCCTCAGAATAATGTCCAATAACTTTCTGACCACAGATGTTCAGCTCATGCCTGTAGATAGTTCCCAGTCTTTTCCCTGAAGCCCTTCTTGAATAGAGGCCCAACATTTGCCTTCCTCCTGTCTTCCGGCACCTCTCCTGTATTTAACAATCACTCATAAATCACTTTGAGGCATCCTGCAATTTCCTCTCTAGCTTCCCACAGTGTCATTGGATATATCTGACCTGCTTTCTCCTCTTTCTTTAGTAAACGTGACTTCACCCCTGGTATCATAGATGGACCCCTCACCCATGTCTCCTCTGTGTCCTGTAGTTCTGCCCTCACTCCCCCTCCACCCAGATGGAACAAGGATGGAGTTCACCTGGTCCTAATATTTCACCCACTCGTCTTTGCATCAAAAATATCATTCTCTGATATTTACACCACATCCAGCATGATCCCATCACCAGTCACATCTTCCATCCTCAGCCCTTTCCTCCTGCCATAGAGACCACTCCCTCCATATCTCCTTGGTTCACTCAAAAAAAACCTCCCCAGTAGGGTTGCCAACTGTCCCATATTAGTCGGGACATCCCATATATTGGGCTAAATTGGCTTGTCCCATATGGGACTGCCCTTGCCGCGTATTTGACTGCTACTACTTGGGTCGAGTGGACTGTCGGGTCGGAGCGCCGCATCCGGATATGCCTCACCCGTCCCGACGTAGTGCAGCCCATGGGTCCGCCAAACTTCGCCGCCTCACCAGCCATTCTCAAGGTGATCCGCAGGATGCAATCCAGAAGGGTCTCAACTGAGAACGTCACCCATTCCTTCTATCCAGAGATGCTGCCTGTCCAGCTGAGTTACTCCAGCATTTTGTGTCTATCTTCGATGCAATACTGCTTGGCCATTTTCCCAAGGTTTAGCTTGAGCAGAGGTTCTTGGAGAGATATATTCTCTTGGGGGCTATAGGTTCTTAAGCTTTGTGCTTTGCCCAGTGGATAAATGTGAGGTTATCCACTTTGGTGGCAAAAACAGGAAAGTAGACTATTATCTGAATGGTGGCCGATTAGGAAAAGGGGAGATGCAACGAGACCTGGGTGTCATGGTACACCAGTCATTGAAAGTAGGCATGCAGGTGCAGCAGGCAGTGAAGAAAGCGAATGGTATGTTAGCATTCATAGCAAAAGGATTTGAGTATAGGAGCAGGGAGGTTCTACTGCAGTTGTACAGGGTCTTGGTGAGACCACACCTGGAGTATTGCGTACAGTTTTGGTCTCCTAATCTGAGGAAAGACATTCTTGCCATAGAGGGAGTACAGAGAAGGTTCATCAGACTGATTCCTGGGATGTCAGGACATTAATATGAAGAAAGACTGGAAAGACTTGGCTTGTACTCGCTAGAATTTAGAAGATTGAGGGGGGATCTTATAGAAACTTACAAAATTCTTAAGTGGTTGGACAGGCTAGATGCAGGAAGATTGTTCCTGATATTGGGGAAGTCCAGAACAAGTAGTCACAGTTTAAGGATAAGGGGGAAATCTTTTAGGACCGAGATGAGAAAAACATTTTTCACACAGAGAGTAGTGAATCTCTGGAATTCTCTGCCACAGAAGGTAGTTGAGGCCAGTTCATTGGCTATATTTAAGAGGGAGTTAGATGTGGCCCTTGTGGCTAAAGGTATCAGGGGGTATGGAGAGAAGGCAGGTACAGGATACTGAGTTGGATGATCAGCCATGATCATATTGAATGGCGGTACAGGCTCGAAGGGCCGAATGGCCTACTCCTGCACCTATTTTCTATGTTTCTATGTTTCTATGTTTGCCTGGTGAAATCTTTGGTGTGAGAGCATGCCTGTGCAATTTGTGCTCAGAATCAGTCACATATGCTGCAAGCTGGGAGCTGTTAAATTCTTAGTCTTCTTTGATGATAAATTGATTTATCCAGGTTTGTAAACTAATTTAGAAGGAATTTTAAATCAAAGAATAAAGATTAAAATGTTAAATGCTGTCGCCCTATTGTCTTTGAACCATTATTTTTTATTTTCGGCAATTAGCAATAACATGCAGCTTAGAAATCAAAACCTAGTTTCAGTGTCTGGTTCTAAGGAGTTTAGCTTAGTTTAGTGATACAGTGTGGATGCAGGCCCTTCAGCCCACTATGGCTGCGCCGACCAGCGATCACCCTGTACACTTGCTCCATCCTACACACTAGGAACAATTTACAATCTTTACCGAAGCGAATTAACCTACAAATCAGTATGTCTTTGGACATGTGGGAGGAAACCGGAGCACCCGGGAAAAACCCACGTGGTCACAGGGAGAATGTAAAACTCCATAGAGACAGCACCCGCAGTCAGGATCGAACCCGGGTCTCTAGCACCGTAAGGCAGAAACTCTACCGCTGTGCCACTGTGCCTCCCCTTGTAGTAATTCATGTTTTTTTTAAAAAGGAAAGTCTCTCCACCATTGAAGGGATCGAAAGGAGATGCTGCACCCATTCCTTCTGTCCAGAGATGCCGTCAGTCCCGCTGATTTACTCCACCGTTTTGTGTCTATCTTTGCTGCTTCATAAACGCAGCCAATATCATCAAGGACCCACATCTACCTGCTCTCATTACAATCCTGCCATCAGGAAACAGGTATGGAAGTCTGCAAACGCTAACCAACAGTTTCATGAATAGCTTGTTCCCAAAGCCATCAGGCTCCTGAACCCTACACAACGCTAACCTCAACTGTGAACGTCTATGAACTGTCTTTGGTTGCATAAAAGACTTGCCGTAGTTTTACATGAGTATTGTGGTTATTAATTCATTGAATGTTTTTGTTTATTATCTTTATGTATTGCATTTATAGGCTGCTTACACTGCTGCAAGTAAAGGGCCTGTCCCACGGGCGACCTAATTGGTGAGTTTAGAAGAGTTTGAAAAAATGACATGTTGAAGACCTCCTTTGACTATGTAGAAGACCTCCTTCGACCTCCTTCGACTATGTTGAAGACCAGCTTCGACTAGCTATGACTAACTTCGGGAAAATAGGACACCAAATAGTGGAGAGTGAAGACGACCTCCTTCGACCTCCCTTCGACATCCCTTCAACTATGATGAAGACTATCTACGACTACCTTTGACTACCTTCGACTACCCTTGATTACCTACAACTAACATGCCGACCTACTACGACCTACTACGACTAAACCTACGAATAAAAAAAGTATCGATGTTATCCATGGCGACCTTTTTTTACTCGCGGGCATTTCTTAACATATTGAAAAAAACGCAGCGACCTAGCTGAGGCCTCGAGTATGCGGAGACCACTCTCGAGCATGAAGGACAGTTACGAAGACCTCCTACGACCTCGTGGCGACCAAGCTGCGAGTATGAATCGAGGGCAAACTCGCCAGAACACGCGGATCAGGTCGCCCAAGTGGGACAGCCCCTTAAGAATTTCATTGCTCTGGTGTCAATACACATGACTAATTACAGTTTAAATTCAGAAATTGCTTTTGTTTTTTTCCATTGTAAATTGAAATAAATGGTGCTGTTTATTTATCGACAAACTCAGATTAATTCAGTTACTATAGATCTAAGAGTATGTTTTTTTGTATTAGCTCCTCCCACATTATATATTTTGGGTTAAAATGAACCATAAATGTGGAGATTTCCTTACCTCTCTTCTGGATCCAGTGGTCTCTAGGTCAGGCCTCATCTCTTGGGTATTTCTGGTGTTCGCCTGAGTTCCTGTTAACACTGCCATGATGATAACCACCGATTCCTCTCTCCTCTGTTAAGGCCCGAGGTGCACTTGGAGATGGTGCAGAGTAGAACCTTTGTCCCACTTCACACTACAGCCAGCTGGTCACTAACTTTGAAGATAGACACAAAATGCTGGTGTAACTCAGCGGGGCAGGCAGCATCTCTGGATAGAAGGAATGGGTGACGTTTCAGTTCGAGACCCTTCTTCAGACTTCAAATTTACTACTGCTGAGACCTTGGGCCTTCATACAATGAGCCAACTTTCCAATTTCCTCTGAACATCTGGCAAAGGATCGCAAGTCCCAAACGTTAATTATTTCTCTTACCACAGATGCTGTCCGACATGCTGAATCTTTCCAGCATTTTCTATTTTTCTTCAGATTTACAGTTGCTGCTTCGTGGAGCTGAGAGCAAGAGTATTGTTTCTTATCTCATCTTTTTTTAATCTTGTAATCCCTTGCTGGGTCCCAATGTGTAAATAGATTTCAGGAGTCATAGAGCTCTGCATCCCATTCCCATCTGGAAAGTTTCTGGCCATGGCCAGGATCTGGTAGGTCAAACGTCCTCTTGCTAAATATGTTATCAGGATATGGTGGAAAGTCTGTGTTTTTATCCTCGACCTTCTGCCAAAATTGTATAATAAAGGGGACACTGATGAGTCATAAGGTCACAAATGCTAGGAGCAGAATGAGGCCATCAAGTCTACTCTGCCATTCAATCATGGCTGATCTATCTCTCCCTCCTAACCCTAATCTCCTGCCTTCTCCCCATAACCCCTGACACCTGTACTAATCAACAATCTATCTATCTCTGCCTTAAAAATATCCTTTGACTTGGCCTCTACGGTCTTCTGTAGCAAAGAATTCCACAGATTCACCACCCTATGACTAAATACGTTTCTCAGCATCTCTTTCTTAAAGGAACGTCCTTTAATTCTGAGGCTATGACCTCTAGTCCTAGACTCTCCCACTATTGGAAACATCCTCTCCACATCCACTCTATGCAAGTCTTTCACTGCTTGGTAAGTTTTAATGAGGTACCCCTTCATCCTTCTAAACTCCTGCGAGTACAGGTCCAGTGCTGACAAACGACACAGGGTCGCTGACTATCAATGTCACTCTTGACTTTCTATATATTTCCATTTCTGCTTAATTGTAAACAAAAGATAGACACAAAGAGCTGGAGTAACTCAGCGGGACAGGCAATATCTCTGGAGAGAAGGAATGGGTGACGTTTCGGGTCGAGACCCTACTTCAGACTCAAATGAAGACTAGAAAACATTAATGCTGAGTCAACATGAATCAGAAGATTAACTTTTCTTTTATTCATTAGCCAAATGGAAGTGGTGACACACAGGGCTTTGTAGAAAATACGTATGCTACATGAACTAAATGAGGAACCTCAATGCTACTTCGTTATATTGCCACTTCAACACTTTCAGTAGTTCCTGTTTTGTGTTTTAAATTTGGATTATTTGTTTGTGTTCATTGTGGCCAGACTGCATGAGATGTCTGCAATTTAAATAGTTTGGCTGAATGTAATTAAGGGAAATACATTTCCGAGCTTCCCTCTCCATCCTTTAACTATTTCACAAAGACTGTTGATTTCTGCAAATTAATCAGCTTTGGAGTGCAGCCGATAGCATCTAAAATTGTGTCATGCCTGCTTTTACTTTAAGACACATTTTTGCTATTGGATGGACTTTATTTGTTGAAGAAGGAACTGCAGATGCTGGAAAATGAGTGGTAACATTTTCACACAATGGGTGGTGGGTGTATGGAACAAGCTGCCAGAGGAGGTAGTTGAAGCAGGGACGATCCTCAAGTTTAAGAAACAGTTAGACAGGTACATGGATTGGACAGGTTTGGAGGGATACGGGCTAAAGACAGGCAGGTGGGACTAGTGTAGCTGGGACATGTTGGCAGGTGTGGGCAAGTTTTTGCTGAAGGGCCTGTTTCCACACTGTATTCACTCTATAACTCTATGATAGTTTTCATCAATCTACCATTGCAAAAGGTGGGGGATTGGTGTCGGAACAACACATTGACATAGGAACTGCGGAGATATGTGAAAAGCTGCATGTCAGTCGTCTTGTTATACTCATGTAATGGAAGCCTTCAACAGCATTAGAAATAATGGAGCATATGATTAACATCATCTTACAATACCCGCAGCTTTTCTTCAGTAAATTGATTATTATGTTCATATATATCATACCATTTAGCAGAAACTAGTTAACTGTTTCATTGGGTCAGTTTGAAAATGCAGAACCGGCTATTTTAGAAAATGTCTATATTTCCGCCAATGTCAATGGTGTACAGGTTGGCAAAAAAAAAATCTGTTTGCATTTATGTTCAGGATAATAGCCCACAAAGTAATGAAATATACTGTCTAATTCAACCAGATCATAATGTATTCTGCATGCATTATTATAAAGTAACACCATAAATATAAGATATTAGTGCAAGATATAATAACGGACATTTAACTCCTTTAAATCTGTTACAGTATGTTTTGCCTTCCTCTTTCTTCACTATCTAATTAAATGTAACATTTCAGAGGCTTTTAGATGGATTTGCAGAGCGGGATAAGGACCATGTGTAGACAGATGAGATTACCTTATCTTGGCTCAATGTTAGGTATAAACATTGTGTTCCTCTGCTGTACTGTTCTGTGTTCTATGATTTATCTCTAAATGTTCTTTCTTGAATCATTAATGCAAAGCTAGTCCGAACCAATCTAGTCAGACAGCACTCATCTCAATGCCACCTTGCAATCGATTCCTCTATCACTCTGCCTCTCCCTTCCTCCTTAAACAACAGCAATATCTAGCAATGTTACAAAATTTTGAGATTTTAAAAATAAAGTCTGCAATTTATCCCATCAGATAAAGCATAAAAAGAAGTTTAATTTGACACACCTAATTCACTTTCATATCTTCAGTATTAAAGAAGTTATGGCCATTTTCATACTCGGAAATTAGCATCTTGTTCCCTATTGCTTTTCCATTGACTTAACACAAAAGCTGTGATCGAGGACAGTCAAAAGCCCATAACTTTCTTAAAAATTAAGATAACTGAAAGACATTTTCAGTTATTATAGATTGAAGCATTCTGAAACAAATATGAAACAATCTTACTTAGAAGACATGAAAGTAAAGCATATAATTAGATAGTTACCTAATTGTAGCTAATTACAAAATTCAATTACTAGATCTAAACATCTATCAATTTCTTAAGAATAGATTAACATTTTTAAATAGCCTAAGTGTCCAAATAACATTCACACAATAATTCACAATATAACATAATTTTAAAATCTCATTTTCATGAATTTACAGGCCAAATGGAAGGAATTGAATGTTTAATACCTGTAAATTAATGGGCATTTAAATCATCTTGTGAGTGAGGATTTCTGGAACGCGATCTTTTGGAACGTTCATTTGCGGTGAATTTAACCCCGTATTGGCATGAAAAATACGGGGTTAGTTCGGGGAATAAAATCACCGTGTCGCATGAAAAAATGTGAATTAAAGGCTTTTTAAGAAGCACTTTTATACATTTAAAGTAACCACTTTCGTTTACCTGTCCCGTGTGTGAAATCCGTCCCCGTTATCGGTGTTGACGCTTCAGGAGCTGCTTTTAAAATTACTCTAGCGCTGACATTGACGATTTAATAAAAATAAAAAATACACAAAACGCCACTAGGAACGATTCTTCAGCCAACGCTTGTACTCCAACGAAATATTAACCAGGACAAGGGAGGAGAAACCCGCGTTTTAACCCTGCCCCCCCTTAAAGGCGCCAAAATCGCGCACACGGCCAGTGGCAGAATTACAGCGCGACTGAAGGTGAGTTTTGTAACATACCTACAATATCAATATCTTGGGCTTGAACCAATTCTCTTGTCTATTTCTAAAAATAAGTGGAGACCTGCTTACACTCATTGTACCTATCCACACATCAGGTTTCCACTCACGAACCAGGCACCAATATCTGTGCAATGATGCAAGTTCAAGTTCAAGTTCACATTTATTGTCACATGCACCAATTGGTACAGTGATATTTGAGTTACCATACAGCCATATGAATAAAAAGAGTTTAACATAAACATCCACCACAGTGGAATCAACATTTCTCTCTGTGATGGAATGCAATAAAGTTCAGTCATCTTCCTCTTTGTTCACGCGTGGTCGGGATAAAGTGCAATCCATTATTGCTCAGACACAGCATTCAGATTCAGATTCAGATTCAGATTCAGAAAACTTTATTGTCTGTCGTAACAGAAAATCTTCTTTGGCGTGGCTCAACATACAAACAGGACAATGTACTGATAAGCAGTCATACAACACAGATTTCTGCGAGCACACACCGTGTGTATAGATCTTAAAAGCAAGTATAAGGATTAAAAACTGTAAAAATAGAGAAGATGAAAGTTGTGGATACGTGTAAAGTGACAGTGCGTCAGGGTTAATTTGTCCATTGTTCATTTTTTATTTAAGCTGTTTATGGCAATGGGAATGAATGAGTTTTTGTGGATGTTTTTCTTAGATAGGGGGACTTTATATCGGCGGCCTGATGGCAGAAGTTGGAAGGACTTGTGCAGGGGGTGGATGGGATCCTGTGTAATGAGGTTGGCTTTCCTTTTAACTGCCTGGGTGTGAAGTACTGATAATTGATTTGGATATGACTCTCATACCATCTAAGACTATCAACTGAGCTTCAGATGTGGTAACATTTGTCTGCCTCAGAACTGTGGCTTTGGTTTTCTTTAGAGTGTTTCTTCATGATTATTGCTGCCACTCAGCTGCCTTGATGGATGAATGGTGTTGTATACCAAGTGGTACAGAAAATAACAGTCTGGTCTGCTGCCTGTGAATTGATTGATTGAAAGAAGCAGCAGGGAAACAGGCCCTTTGGCCCATAGGGTCCACACCGACCATCGATCACCCATTCACACTAGTTCGATGTTACATAGATACATAGATACATAGAAAATAGGTGCAGGAGTAGGCCATTCGGCCCTTCGAGCCTGCACCGCCATTCAATATGATCATGGCTGATCATCCAACTCAGTATCCCGTACCTGCCTTCTCTCCATACCCCCTGATCCCTTT
Source organism: Malacoraja senta (assembly GCA_038087875.1). Taxonomy (NCBI): domain Eukaryota; kingdom Metazoa; phylum Chordata; class Chondrichthyes; order Rajiformes; family Rajidae; genus Malacoraja; species Malacoraja senta. The sequence continues at coordinate 100,177,061 of CM075977.1, forward strand.
AGCCACAAGGGCCACATCTAACTCCCTCTTAAATATAGCCAATGAACTGGCCTCAACTACCCTCTGTGGCAGAGAGTTCCAGAGATTCACCACTCTCTGTGTGAAAAAGTTTTTCCTCATCTCGGTCTTAAAGGATTTCCCCCTTATCCTTAAGCTGTTATCCCACTTTTGCATTGACACTGGGGACAATTTACAAATGTTGCAAAAGCTACAAATCCGCATGTCTTTGAGATGCGGGAGGAAACTGGTTCACTGAGTGGAAACCCACACAATTACAGGGAGAACGCACAAACTGCACACACAGGCAGCATCGGAGGTCAAGATCGAACCTGGGTCAGTGGCGCTGTGAGGCAGCAGCACTACCAGCTGCACCATGGCGTCTCAATTGCACCACTTCAATACCCCAAACTCCTTCATGTGTTCGGTAGGATGTAAAAGGATCACACCCAACTCAAATAGTAACTGTTCTAGTAACTAACAAAGTGGGAAGGCCATGGAGCACATTGTTCAGTGGTGTAGGTGACAATTTGCTTAGAATTTCAGTTGTGAATTCAAAACGTACGTTTACAGTACAACTTGTGCAACTCAGGGAACAGAAGTGAGCACAAAAATGTCAGGGTTTGCACTGTGGCAGTCAGTCACGACAGCCACACACACGGTTCAACACTTGGCCTGCCGAACTGGGCTGCATTGATTCAGCTTACATGGCATGCAAAGTATGCACAGAGAATCAGGTGTTAGGCAAGGCAAGGCAAGGCAAATTTATTTGTATAGCACCATTCGTGCAAACAGCAATTCAAGGTGCTTTACAGGAAAGAAAAAAGAAAATAGTCAATAATTAAAAATTGCAAAATAAGCAATACGACAAATGCATGAATAATAAAACAATGTCAATGAAGCAATAAAACAATTTTAAAAAGCACATAAAAGGGTTAAAATTAGACAGTTAAGATGACCTGCATGTCAGGTTATGGAAAAGCTCTAGTAAACAACAGTGTTTTAAGGCCTGATTTAAATGCGCTTACAGTCTGTACACCTCAGTTGTTCAGGGAGCTTGTTCCACAGGTGTGGAGCATAAAAACCCAATGCTGCTTCAGCCTTTTTAGTTCTGCCCCTGGGAACACAGAGTAAACCTGTCCCTGAAGACCTGAGGAGTCTAGGCACCTCATATACAACAAGTAGGTCAGAGATGTATTTTGGACCTAGACCATTCACTGCCTTGTAGGTCAGTAACAGAATTTTAAAATCTATCCTCTTACACACAGGGAGCCAGTGCAAAGATTTAAGGACAGGTGTAATGTGGTCCATTTTCTTGGTGTTGGTCAAGACTCTGGCAGCGGCATTTTGGATAAGCTGCAGTTGTTTAATTGATTTTTTATTGAGACCTGTAAAGATGCCATTACAATAATCTAACCTACTAAAAATATATGCATGAACAAGTTTTTCAGTGTCTTCTTTGGACAGAAATCCCTTGATTCTTGCAATATTTTTTAGATGGTAATAGGTAGATCTGGTAATGGTCTTTATATGGCTGTTAAAATTCAAATCCGAGTCCATAACTACACCAAGGTTTCTGGCTTTGTCTGTGGTTTTCAGTGCAATTGAGTCGAGTTGAGCGCTCACCTCTAGCCTAGTTTTTTTGGGACCAAAGACAATAATTTCTGTCTTATTTGCATTGAGCTGGAGGAAGTTCTGGTTCATCCACTCATTGATATGTTTGACACATTGGCTCAGTGAGTGTAGGGGACTATGGTCATGTGGTGACACTGCGATATATAGTTGTGTGTCATCGGCATAAGTGTGGTAGGATATGTTAAAATGCTCTATGATCTGAGCTAGGGGGAGCATATAAATGTTGAATAAAATGGGTCCAAGAATGGAGCCCTGAGGAACCCCGCGTGAGTTTTGTACATTCTGATTCAAAATTACCAAGGGAAACAAATGTTTCTATTTGTTATTGTTGCTATTTCTTAGCAACAATAAGAAACCTAATCCCATTGTAAACACCTGAGCTATTTCAAGTCATCCTCAAATCCTGGTTTGTTGGGGGTTCTTCTTCTTTCGTGTGGCGTGCACAGCCTAAAGTTGTAAGACAACTTGTTCTATTTGATCTTCCGTTTGTGCACGTCGAGTTGATTGCATTAGTCGAAACAGGGCGGACCACGTGAAGGTTGCAATAAGAAGCATGGGAGATCAGGCCATTTTCTTTCAAATCAGGCTAAGTGAGTACTTTCAAGGATTTAGTTTAGTATTGAGATACATCGCAGAAACAGGCCCTTCAGCCCACCGAGTCCGCGCCGACCAGCGATCCCCGCACACTTACACTATCCTACGCACACTAGGGACAAGTTATATTTACACCAAGCCAATTAACCTACAAACCTGTACGTCTTTGGAGTGTGGGAGGAAACAGAAGATCTCGGAGAAAACCCATGCAGGTCCTAGGGAGAACGTACAAACTCCGTACAGACAGCACCCCTTAGTCGGGATCAAACCCGGGCCCCTGGCGCTGTAAGGCAGTAGCTCTACCGCTGCGCCATCGTGACGCCATGCGGTGACCTTTGTCTCTGTCACAGAGACGTGGGAGCTTTAGGGCCTGTGCCACTTATGCGACCTTTACAGGCGACTGCCAGCACCCGTGATAGGTCGTGACAGGTGGTGAGAGGTCGTGAGAGGTCTCCTATGGTCATGAGAGGTCGTGAGAGGTCTCCTATGGTCGTGAGAGGTCACCCGCGACATGTCGCCAGGGATCGCCTGTATGGTCGTGAGAAGTCTCCTATGGTCGTGAGAGGTCTCCAAAGCATCGTAGCATCTTTCTGGTCGCCGCTGAATTTTCAACATGTTGAAAATTCTGGCGACCTATCACGGGTCGCGGCAGTCGCCTGTAAAGTTTGCGTAAGTGGGACAGGCCCTTTTCTGTGCAAAGATTGATAGCTTTGGTGGTTATCCCACATGCCCCCAGCATGGCTGGTAGAGACAAGAGAGCACCCTGGCAAAAGTAGCTCAATGAAGAAGGGAGAAGGATTCTAACCAGAAGAACTTTCCTCCAAGAGCACGCAAACAGCAGAGGCCACATGAACACCGACTTGTGCAGCAATGTATCCAAGCCTAACGGTGTCAGTATGGTCATCAGTGAAATCTACAGCATCAGGACCACTCTATCAGTGAAATGAAGATGTACATGGTCTTCAATGTCTTTCCCTTTGGATTATACTGCAGCAGGCACAGCAGGCAGCAGCCACCTCTCTCAGCTTGTACTGAGGGGACAGACTTTCTAAAGACATATATGCTGCTCACAATGTGGTGTTCTCTAGATTAGGGAAATGTAACCCAGACTGGGTGAGAGTTTTGCAGAATATTTCCATTTCGACCATGATGATGACATTGAGCTTTCAGTTGCCTCTCACTTTATTTCCCACCACCCACCATCTCTGATTCATTGACCTCCCTGGCTTACTGATCACGGCAAATTCCCATTGGTGGTGGCCTGTCGGTAATAACGATGGCGGCTTGTGCAGTCTCAATTCTGGGGAGATCTGACATGGCTCACTAGTCGGAGAAGAGGGCTGCACAAAAACCTGTGCGTGAATGGGTTTAAGGTGGAGAAGCCGTTGCACTGTAACAACCTCACCCTCTCGGCCGCAGAAGTCAGAGTCCAGTGGTAGGAAAAATCATCAGGGCTGGAGACTTCTTGGCTGCAGTGGGTGGCCATGTCGTCTTTAGTGCTCTGACCAGCCCTTCGCATTCCATAGTGCGTTGCTGCATCACCTTTCCAGCCGTTGGTTCATAAAGATCTCTTCCGCATGGTCCGTCAAAGCAGACTTTCCATGGAGGATGAGCATGTCCCACAGGTTGAACTGGACTACATGGTACCAGTTGCAAGGCTGCACCTTGACCTGACAGTCAATTCACTGCTGTGTTAAAGACATCATTATCCCGCCTGGCTTCTCCTACTGACCTAACACATCGACCTCACCCCGACTGATGAAGCTGAACATAAGCTCGAGGACAGCACTTTAGTTTTCTACCATACACTGCACCCTTCAGCACCACAAAATGCTTCCATCAGTTTTGGAAGATTTGTACAGGAAGGAACTGCAGCTGCTGGTTTACACCGAAGAGAGAAACAAAATGGTGGAGTAGCTCAACGGGACAGGTGGAGGTGAAGGAACAGGTGATATTGCAGATCTAAAGAAGGGTCTCGACCCGAATGTTGTGTCCTGGAGTCACCACTAGAGGGCTCTGTCTCGAAATGAACGTTTCCTCAGGGAGGATCCCTGGGGGATCTGCAGGGCTTTAGTGGCAGCCATGTTTGGCTTGTAATAAATACACTTCGGGTTCTGGACACCAAGTGTAGTTTGTGAATTATTTAGCCCTCGAATACAACATCTGGCGACAAGGATGGCTGGTTTAACCCTCGCTGCCCCATCTACATTCTTGGAAACTCCAGGAGAGCCTCCTGTACCATGGATACGCTGGTATGAAAGTTTCAAGACTTACCTGATCGCAAGTGGCCTGGACGGGGCGGCCATTTCGGACATTCGCCGCCGAGCGATTCTGCTGCATTGCCTCGGAACGGAGGGACAGCGAATCTTCGCGCAGCTCAACAGTGTTGCAACGAGTGATTACAGTACTGCTGTTAATTCACTGGGCAAATATTTTGGCCCAAAGACAAGTGTGCTGATAGAAATATACCGGTTTCGCCAAAGGTCACAGGGACAGGGCGAACCCGTGAAGCAATTTGCTTCTGCATTGATAAAACTGGCGGCAAAGTGCAATTTTGGAGCACTGACTGATGAGCTGGTGAGAGACCAGCTGATGGAAAAGACTTCTGTCCCACGGATTAGAGAGCGCCTTCTCATGGAGGATGATGCTCTCACACTCGAAAAGGCACAAGCGTTAGCTGTGCAAATTGAAAGTGTGATGCATAACGCCGAGGTGCTCAAACAACAGCCGATGGCATGCTCTGAGGGAGCATTTAGACATGCATCTCATCAGATGAACACAGCACCAGTGCAGGGCATTCCGAGGCAATCAAAACACAGTGGCTCAAACAAGCAGTGTCCGAATTGTGGCTGGACACACGCTCCCGGGGAATGTCCAGCGTACGGTAAATGATGCAACCTGAGGGACACTCTTCACGCTTATGATGGGTCAACCATACTCACGAGAGGGTTAGTGACCGTTCCTGTCTGCTACAAAGGAGTTAAGCTCGATAGCTTCACATTCTATGTCGCAGAAGGAAAGAGTCTGATGGGAGTCAATTTGCTTGATCAACTAGGGTTCAAGCTTCAGGACTCAACCGGCATGAACATCAATGTGATCAGTGACGCGGACTATGGGCATGAGTACCCCTCCCTTTTCTCGGGTTTTGGGATAGTTAAAGGGTACTGCCATGCACCTCGTGTAGACACATCAGTCCGGCCGGTTTCACAACGCCTACGGCGTCTACCGTTTTCCGTTCGCGCGGAAGTCTCAACGGAACTGAAACGACTCGAAAAGGATGGTATCATTGAGCGCATCGATTCATCCCTTGGATATCGAATCTGGTCATCACGAGATGCAAGAACGGTGAACTCAGGCTGTGCATCAATCTCAAATCGGTCAACAAAGCCATCATTCTGGACAAATACCCTCTGCCAACAATACAAGAGCTAGCTGCATCGTTCCACGGTTCAACGGTGTTCACAAAACTGGACATGGGCCGAAGCTACCTTCAGGTACCACTAGCAGAACGCAGTCGGCATTTGTCAGCATTCATTACACATGAAGGAGTATTTCAGTACCGTAGGATGCCGTATGCACTGTGCTCAGCGCCTAGCGCATTTCAAAAAATCGTGGCGTCGGTTCTGACAGGCATTGACGGAGCACTCAATCTCCTCGATGATGTCGTGGTCCATGGAAAGGACAAGGAGGAACACGATCGACGACTGCATGCAGTGTTAGCTCATCTCGCGCAACACAACTTGACGCTCAACGCAGCAAAGTGCACATTTACAGCATCCGAGATTGATTTTCGCGGGTACAGAGTGACAGCAACTGGAGTTGAGCCTACTCAGGACAATGTCCAAGCCATCAACGCGCTCCCCGCCCCAACTAACGTGAAAGAGCTAGCGTAATTTCTGGGCACCACCAACCTTCTAC
>CM075977.1:100183404-100230967 GCA_038087875.1 Malacoraja senta
TTCTCGCACACTTTGACCCAAGTGCGGAAACGTACGTCACAACAGATGCTTCCGGTATAGCGATCGGAGCAGTGTTCTCGCAGGGTATCGATGGAAGCGAACGACCGATCGCATTCGCATCCTGTCCCTTGACTGCAACCGAACGCAAGTACTCCACCGGGGAGCGCGAAGCATTAGCGTGCATCTACGCGTGTGAACACTGGCACGTATACCTATACGGGAGACCATTCACTCTCCGTACAGATCACCAAGCGCTAACTACGTTGCTGGACACGTCAGGCTCAGGACATCGTCCGCTCCGGATCTACAGATGGTCCGATCACCTTCATCAGTACAACTTCAAAGTAGAATACCTCGCAGGTTCACGCAAGCGCATCGCAGACATGCTGTCGCGTCCCAATGGTGGCACCCGCAAGCACACACGATAGCAACGCTTCAAGCAACATCGACGAATACGTTCTCGCAGTAATTTCGCACGCGATGGCGAACCTAGTGACGCGGAGAGAGCTGAAAGCAGAGTCGACAGCTGACGGCACACTGCAAATCATCTGCCAGTATCTCAGGACAGACTGGCCCAAGGAGATAGCAGATGACTTGGTTCCGTACCACCGGGTACGCCACGAACTGGCTGTGGTTGACGATACATGTGTCAGGCGCGGAACTCGAGTGGTTATACCCGAATCACTGCAACACCGCGTGTTACAACTGGCACACGAAGGACACACGGGCATTGTTAAGATGAAACAACGGTGTCGCGAGGGAGTGTGGTGGCCAGCAATAGATCGTCGCGTAGAAGATTTCGTTAAAAATTGTGAAGCATGGACAATTAGTGAGAACGCAACAAGACCATGTCCTGCCCCTCTTCAGCCAATCCCATGGCCGGACAAACCGTGGAGGCACTTGGAACTCGACATCTTCGGAGAGGTGCAAGCTGCGCCAAGAAGCCAGCGGTTTCTACTTGTAGTACATGATCTCCACAGCAAGTGGCCTGAGATCGCAACTACTTTCTCAGTCACGACAAGCTCGATCATCGCGATTCTCGAAAAGCTGTTCACTAAGTGGGGACTGCCAGAGGTCATAACGACTGACAACGGCCCTCAGTTCATATCTGAACAGTTCTCCACTTTCCTCGTGAGTTACAACATTCAACATCAGCGGACGTCGAGATACAACCCCCAATCGAATGGCGGGGTTGAACGATTCAATCGCGTGATCAAGGAAAGCATAAAAGCGAGCATGTCGGAGGGGAAGACGTTCGAACAGTCAATCCATATCCTCCTCCGATCCTACAGGTCCACACCACACACGCTGACTGGGAAAACGCCAGCAGAGCTGATGATAGGGCGAAACCTGCAAACAAAACTGAATGCTCTTCAACCATCATCGCACCCAAATCCGGACACAAAAGCGAGGGCAGAAATGATAGCACACAGACAAGCAATGGGGAAAGCGTACTGTGATGCCAAACGCAGAGTACGAGCGCCGCGGTTCAAGGTCGGCGACTGGGTACGAATCAGCCACCCAGCATAAGCTCGCAAGCGCACTCTCCAAGCCGATACGGATCAAACGGAGATTCGGCGAGAATGCGTACCTCCTCCAAGATGACACCAGATGGAACGCGAGGCGTCTAACTGCAAGTAGACAGGGACAGGAAGAAGACGAATTGGACACTTTTCCTTTCCCAATATCCAGTCAAGACAGTGATTGTGGTCAGCATACAGTAGAGCATACAGCAGAGCAGTCTATTCCCACTCGACACTCTCAGCAACCGAAGAGGAGACCTCATTATCTGCACGATTATCAGCTGTGAAACCATAAACGTTATGTTCACCGAGCTGTTATTTTGGACTGATTGCATATGGACATATTTGGGTAGATAACTGGACTTAAATGATCACCTTCATTTACAAGGAGGGAAAAGTGTTGTGTCCTGGAGTCACCACTAGAGGGTGCTGTCTCGAAATGAATGTTTCCTCAGGGAGGGTCCCTGGGGGATCTGCAGGACTTTAGTGGCAGCCATGTTTGGCTTGTAATAAATACACTTTGTGTTCTGTACACCAACTGTAGTTTGTGAATTATTTAGCCCTCGAATACAACACCGAACTACTCTCCCAAGTTGCTTTTACTTCCACCTTTACGTTTGCAACAGAAATCAATCCATCCTGACCAGGCCTCTCTACCCGACCTTCATTTCTCTACACTTTTTCCTTTCTTAACAACTTAAAATATGTTATGACTTTTCCTGATTTTAATGAAAGGTCATTGACCGTCAAAATTTTAACTTTTTCGAAAGATCACAAACTATTTAATAGACTAACAAATGGTTTTAATGACAGGTATCTTGGTCATCACAGAACAACAATACAAAATGGCTTCAATCCCACAATGCATTGCTTAGTTAAAGGGTAAACAGCAAAATGCCTCCACTCAAGCCAATGGCACCAATGTCACAGTCTTATAACCAAGAAACATAGGAACATAGAAAATAGGTGCAGCAGGAGGCCATTCGGCCTTTCGAGCCAGCACCGCCATTCATTGTGATCATGGCTGATCGTCCCCAATCAATAACCCGTGCCTGCCTTCTCCCCATATCCCTTGATTCCACTACCCCCTAGAGCTGTATCTAACTATCTCTTAAATCCATCCAGTGACTTGGCCTCCACTGCCCTCTGGCAGGGAATTCCACAAATTCACAACTCTCTGGGTGAAAAAGTTTTTTCTCACCTCAGTCTTAAATGGCCTTCCCTTTATTCAAAGACTGTGGCCCCAAGAAGCCACAACTGGTACTCCTATTGTTTGATATATATATATATATATGTATATGTATAAATATATATACGTTGCCTATTTCCTTCACTCCATAGATGCAGCTGCACCCGCTGAGTTTCTCCAGCATTTTTGTGTACCTAAGTGGGACCCGTTGGGTCTCAGCATCACACGAGAGGGCTGGTCCCCCAACGCAATATTCCACCTCTCCACCAATTCCAATATTGGTGGCCAGTTGGGGGGAGGGGGCTTTCTGGAGCACTAGTATGGGTATTGTGGTGCTGAAGGGACTGGTTTCAAGAGGGCTAGTATGGACATTGTGGGCTGAATGGATTATTGGGCTGGCGGCTCTGTCACTCAAGCCTGTTGTGCTGGCAGCTCACTCTCTCACGGCTGGTGGGCTCGCCGTTGACTCATGGCTATTCCTTGAAATTCCATTTCAAGCAGGGTGCAAGGGCAACAAATGCAAGTGCAGATTCATACCATTTCAAGCAGGGTGCAAGGGCACTAAAGACAGCGAGTCATGACCTCTCCCTCCCCCCATCTTGCAGAGACTGAGCCACGCCCACACTTCCGGGTTTTATAGTCCCTTTCCCCCACACCAGAAGGGGCTGGCCTTCGTGGCGTGATTGACAGGAAAGAGAATCTCAACATTTTTTAAACACTAATAACTCTTTTAACTCTTTTCTTTTTCATCGATGTGAAAAATCCTCTTGCCTGCACAGCGGCGGGGGGACTCCGAGTAAGATGGCCAAAAATCACAGCCGTCAGTGGCAGCGTTTTTTCTAAAATCAATATACAGAAGAACAGGAAGTGGTCAAGATCAGACTTTTAGTAATATACTAGACCAAGTGCAGACCCGTTGGGTCTGGTCCCCGAAAGTGCTTGACACCCCGGGGTGTTGTTCCCGAACGTGCTTCAGACCCCAGGGTGAAAATCGTGGAAAAAAAGATGGCGTCGTTTTCGGAAAAAATCGGAGAAAATCGGCGAAAAAAAGATGGCGTCGTTTTCGGAGAAAATCCGCGAAAAAAAGATGGCGTCGTTTTCGGAGAAAATCGAGACAATCGGAGAAAATCACATGGGGGTGGGGGGGGGATGGATTTTATTAAAAAACGTGTACATAAACAGGACCGAATTTAATCAGGAGTGGCTATTCGTAAAGATAAATGTCATCTCTTTGGAAATGGTAAAAAATATGGGCCTTTCCGCGCGCTGTGTGGGCCAGGGGCGGTATCAAAGGCGGCGTACGGACGTACAGACGTACAGACGTACAGACGTACAGACGGACGACAGCCAGAGAGTTTTAAAAGTATACTAGACCAAGTGCAGACCCGTTGGGTCTGGACACCGAACGTGCGTTTGCGGGGGGGGGAGGGGCTGTTGCGTCACACTAACCACCCCCTTTCCTCCAATGCACGGAATCCTCCATCCACAAACACACACACTCATCACACCCCTTGATATTACATTAATTTTAAAATTTGATTCTTTTATCCCATCTCCACCCTATCCACTGATGAATAGCCCTCACCTCTCAGGTGCTTCTAGAGGGGGGTGGCAGAGAGACAAAATTTAATGTTAAAAATTTGAAGAGGGATGGAGGAGGGGGGAGATAAAGGTGGGGAGAGAGGAGGGGAGAGAGGAGAGTGGTGGAGAGAGGAAGGAGACGATGGGGGAGAAAGGTGAAGGGGTGTTTGGAACGGGCGTGCATGAGTCGAGCCGCGGGCTGTGAAGAGAGAAGGGCAGAGAGAGAGAGAGAGAGATGGGAGAGACAGAGAGACTGGTACACAAAAAAAAGCTGGAGAAACACAGCGGGTGCAGCAGCATCTATGGAGCGAATGAAATAGGCAAAGCTTTGGGCCGAAGCCCATCCTCAGGTTTTTTTTTAACCTGAAACGTTTCCTATTTCCTTCGATCCATAGATGCTGCTGCACCCGCTGATGTTATACCGCTTTTTTTTTGTGTATCTTTGATTTTCCAGCATCTGCAGTTCCGTGTTAAAGACAGAGAGACTGTTGGTGGGCTGTTTTCCCAACGCGCGTTTGCGGGAGGGGGGGGGGTGCTGCGGCATCACACACACTAACCACCCCGCAAACACACTCGAGGGGAAGGGGGAGAGGAAGACGGGGTGTGGAGAGAAGAGGAGAGGGGAGGGAGGGTAGAGGGCGAGGAGGAAAGGGGAGAGATTGGTGAGGTTGAAGAGAGTAGGGTGGGGGAGAGGGATGGGGAGGAGAGTGGTGAGTTAGGAGGAGAGCGTGGAGGGAAGGAAGGGGGGAGAGGGGGGGAGGGGATGTTAGAGGTGGAGAGGGGGGATGAGGGGAAGGGGAGAGGAGTAGGTGGAAGAGAGGGAGAGAGGGTGGGGGAGGGAGAGAGGTGGGGGAGGGAGAGGGGAAGAGTTGGGAGTGAGTGGTTGCGGGGAGTGGTGCAAGAGAGAGTGGAAGGGGGTGGGGGAGATGCGGGTGAAGAGCGGGTGGAGGGGTAAGAGAGGGTGTGGGAGGGGGGAGGGGGAGGAGGAGAGAGGGGGAAGAGTGGGGAGGGAGAGTGGAAGTAGGAGGGGTAGGGACAGTCGGGGTGGGGAGAGAAGAGGAGAGGGGGAGGAGGAAAGGGGAGAGATTGGTGAGTGAGAAGAGAGCAGGGTGGGGGAGAGGGAGGGGGAGGAGAGTGGGGAGTGGTAGGAGAGCGGGGAGGGCAGGAAGGCGGGAGAGGATGTTAGAGGTGGAGAGAGGGGATGAGGGGAAGGGGAGAGGAGTAGGGGGAAGAGAGGGAGGGGAGGGAGGGGGAGAGGAGAGAGGAGGGGGAGGGAGAGTGGAAGTAAGAGGGGGAGGGACAGTCCATCTGTTCCCCATTCCCTATCACCCCAATCATCTTTCTCTATTCCCACACACGTGGCGACGCCCTTCGACACAGGCTGCGGGGGTGGGGGGGGAGGGGCTGGGGCTGCTGCCAAGGCATATGTAAATTGGTCCATTCCGATTGGACATCTGTGACCATTGTGCATTGTGACATCACACAACGGAATCTTTACTAACATTCTACGGCTGAGCTGTTTTTTAAACATTTTGAAATGTTTGGTTTGGGGGGGGGAGAGGTATTTTATTTTAAAAAGCGTACCTAAACACGACCAAATTTAATCAGGATCGTCTATTCGTAAAGATAAACGTAACCTCTTTAGAAACGGTAAAAAATATCGGCGTTTCCGCGCGCCGCGCGGGCGCGGGGCGGTATCAAAGGCGGGACAGGTCAAGCAGAACGTTGTACGTACAGACGTACAGACGTACAGACGTACAGACGTACAGACGTACAGACGTACAGACGTACAGACGGACGGCAGCCAGAGAGTTTTAAAAGTATACTAGACCAAGTGCAGACCCGTTGGGTCTGGTCCCCGAAAGTGCTTGACACCCCGGGGTGTTGTTCCCGAACGTGCTTCAGACCCGGGGTGAAAATGTGCTGAAAAAAAGATGGCGTCGTTTTTGGAAAAAATCGGAGAAAATCGGCGAAAAAAAGATGGCGTCGTTTTCGGAGAAAATCGGTGAAAAAAAGATGGCGTCGTTTTCGGAGAAAATCGGAGACAATCGGAGAAAATCACATTGGGGTTGGGGGGGGATGGATTTTATTAAAAAAAGTGTACATAAACAGGACCGAATTTAATCAGGAGTGGCTATTCGTAAAGATAAATGTCATCTCTTTGGAAATGGCGAAAAAGGTGGGCCTTTCCGCGCGCCGTGTGGGCCAGGGGCCGTATCAAAGGCCGCGCGGCAAAGTCAAGCAGGCCGTCGGACGTACAGACGGACGACAGCCAGAGAGTTTTAAAAGTATATATATATATATATATATATATATATATATATATATATATATATATATATATATATATATATATACGCTGCCACTGACAGCTGTGATTTTATATATATATATATATCCTGTTTTTATCACTTCCGGCGGTCTGCCATTGTTTCTGCTTGCTCCTGCCCCATTTAAATCATTTCCACAAACCCCGACTCCATCCTATTCCCCCTAGTCAAATCCCTCCTGACCTATGCCCAAGACACCTCACACGCCCTTCGACTCTGAAGAAGGGTCTCGACCTGAAACGGTGCCTATTTCCTTTGCTCCATAGAGGCTGCCTCACCCGCTGAGTTTCTCCAGCATTTTTGTCTACCTTCAATTACATCTGTTTTCTAGGCCTTTACCTTCAATTACATCTGTTTACTCCCTCATCTTGAATATGCACGTTCAGTCACTCTGCACCTCCAACCCCCACTAAGAAGACTTAAAGCCGTCCAATTCTTCCTCGACCGCAGAACCAGCCAATTTCCCTCTACTAACACTCTCCTCCAGCTAGTGGAGCTGGTCCTCACTCTCAACAATTTCTCCTTTGAATCCTCCCACTTCCTCTAAGTCCAAGGCATAGCCATTGACACCCGCATGGGCCCCAGCAATACCTGCCTCATTGCAGGGTATGTTGAACATTCCCTGTTCCAGGCATACACTGGCCCGATCCCCGAACTCCATCTCCATTACATTGACGACTGCATCGGTGCTAACTTCTGCACCCATGTAGAACTCCCGGGATGGCGGGGATCTTATTGAAACATTAAAGATTATTAAGGGCTTGGACATGCTAGAGGCAGGAAACATGTTCCCGATGTTGGGGGAGTCCGGAACCAGGGGCCACAGTTTAAGAATAAGAAGTAAGCCATTTAGAACGGAGACGAGGAAACACTTTTTCTCACAGAGAGTGGTGAGTCTGTGGAATTCTCTGCCTCAGAGGGCGGTGGAGGCCGGTTCTCTGGATGCTTTTAAGAGAGAGCGAGACAGAGCTCTTAAAGATAGCGGAGTCAGGGGATATGGGGAGAAGGCAGGAACGGGGTACTGATTGTGGATGACCAGCCATGATCACGTTGAATGGCGGTGCTGGCTCGAGGGGCCGAATGGTCTACTCTTGCACCTATTGTCTATTGTCTATTGTCTATTGTCATGGATTTCATTAACTTCACTACCAATTTCCATCCTGCAAATTCACTTGGACCATCTCCGACACCTCCCTCCCTTTTCTTGATCTCACCGTCTCCATTTCAGGAGATAGACTATCAACAGACGTTTACTACAAACCTACTGACTCCCACAACTATCTCGACTACACTTCATCCCACCCTGCTTCCTGCAAAGACTCTATCCCCTACTCCCAATTCCTCCATCTACCCCGCATCTGTGCCCAAGATGAGGTGTTCCATAATAGAACATCCGAGATTTCCTCATTCTTTAGGGAATGGGGATTCCCTTCAATCATAGATGAGGCCCACACTAGGGTCTCCTTGGTACCCCGCAGCTCCACTCTTGCGCCCCTTCCTCCCAGTCGCAACATCCTAGTTCTTACCTTTCACCCCATCAGCCATTGCATACAACAAATAATCCTCCGACAATTTTGCCACCTCCAACAGAATCCCACCACTAGCCACATTTTCCCACCTTCACCCATTCCCCCATTCCGCAGAGACCGTTCCCTTCGCAACTCCCTGGTCAACTCGTCCCTTCTCACCCAAACCACCCCCTCATCATTGTTTTTTTGCGTACCTTTCATTCATTTGTTCTATATCTCACTATCATTGATCAGTCAATATCAATTTTATTCGTCACTTGCACATAAACTGCAAGTGAAATGAATTTGCCAGCAGCGGTACAATGAAAAAAGAACACACAAAAAGACAATAAAAAATTCAACACAAACATCCACCACAGTCCTCCTCCATTTTCCCCCGTGGTCAGGACCTCAACCCTCCACAGTCGCCGCTGCGGGTAAAGTCCAAATAAAGTCCAGGTAAGTCCTGAATCGGTGCTTCCCCACCGGAGACTGCGGCTTCAGGATGGTGTAGGCCGCAGGCCGGCGGTCGAAGATTTAAAGTTCCCGCCGCGCTGCAGCCAGAAGCACTGCAGACAGCAGGGCCGGCGGACGAAGCTCCTCTCCAGGGATCCACGGCGAGGGACCCCGCTCCTAATGGTAAGTCCCCGCCGCGCCCGCGGTAGAAGTTGGCCGCGGGCTGGCGGTCGGAGCTTCTTCTCCTCCCGGGTCCCCAACGAGGGATCTCAGGCTCTGGACGCCGCACCAGCTGGAGCTCTGCAGACCGCTCCGCGACCAAAGAGTCCGCGCTGCGCCCACAGCTGAAGCCCCGGGCACGTCTCCGGGAAAGGCCGCACTGATCCTCGATTTTAGGCCACGGGGGAGGCGACATGGAAAAAGTCGCCTCTCCGTGGAGGAGGCGACCAAAGTGGTTTCCCCCTTATCCCCCTCCCCCTCACCACCCCCCACACAAGACACACAGAGAAACATTAAAAACATACATTTAAACACAATAAAACAACAACAAAAGCCGGCTTGCAGTGCCCCCACCGACCACCCACTGGTAAATGATGGACACAAAATGCTGGAGTAACTCAGTGGGACAGGCAGCATCTCTGGAGAGAAGGAATGGGTGACGTTTAGGGTCAAGACGCTTCTTCAGACTGAGAGCCAGGGGAGAGGCACAGAGATAAGGAAGTGTAAGGTGTGAAAATGAGACATGAAAGCGATGTGGTTCAAGGAAAATGTAGAATAGATCATTGTAAGCTTGGGGAAGGTGACAATGAATCGTACAGATATAAAATTTAATCAGGCGGACTGTCAGACTGGTCGGAGAACTAGGAAGGGGATGGATGGATAGAGAGGAGAAGCAAGGGTTACTTGCAGCTAGAGAAGTCAATATTCATACCACTGGGTTGTAAGCTGCCCAAGCAAAATATGAGGTGCTGTTCTTCCAATATGCGTTAGGCCTCATTTTGACAATGGAGGAGGCCCAGGACAGAAAGGTCAGTGTGGGAATGGGAAGGGGAGTTAAAGTGTTTGGTAACCCGGAGATCAGGTAGGTTTAGGGAGTGCCTATTGTTCTCACTAAATAACTGTAGTAGGAAATCTTTAATGTATCAAATCTTCTTATAATGAAGGCATATTTAGTTTAGTTTAGAGATACAGTGCGGAAACAGGCCCTTTGGCCTACCGGGTCCGCGCTGACCAGCGATCCACGCACATTAACATTATCCTACACCCACTAGGGACAATTGTTACATTTACCAAGCCAATTAACCTACAAACATGTACGTCTTTAGAGTGTGAGAGGAAAATGAAGATCTCGGAGACAACCCACGCAGGTCACCGGGAGAACGTACAAACTCTGTCCAGACAGCACCCGTAGTCGGGATCGAACCCGGTTCTCCGGCGCTTCATTCGCTGCAAGGCAGCAACTCTACCGCTGCGCCACCGTGGCCACAAATGTTATTTGTTTTCCTAATACCTTACTGCACCTGCATGTGAATTTCATTGACTTGCGTACAAGACACCTGGATCCATCACAAACAAAGAAAAGGCAATCTAACAAAAAAAATATGCCTTGTTCTAGTTATTTGTGGACATAGTAGAAATTGCAGAACTAAATTATTTCCTTCTTGGCTCATTTTCTCATTTCTCCATTTTTTTATTTCTCCATTTGACTTTCCTCAAATTGATTCCTAATTTCCTTTTGATCTTTGGCTTCTGATTGCAGCTGTTATTTCAATAAATCTCATATACTTTGTTCATATTTGAACTGTTTCTGAATTATATTCTCCAAAGCAGCTGCAAGTTACAAGGCGTTGTTCATTTTACCTCAGGCAGTGTTCAGATCAATCTATTAATTACTCTTGTTATTGGAAGGAACTGCAGATAGACAATAGACAATAGACAATAGGTGCAGGAGTAGGCCATTCGGACCTTCGAGCCAGCACCGCCATTCAATGTGATCATGGCTGAACATCCCCAATCAGTACCCCGTTCCTGCCTTCTCCCCATATCCCCTATTTTTAAGAGCCTTATCTAGCTCTCTCGTGAAAGTATCCAGAGAACAGGCCTCCACCGCCCTCTGAGGCAGAGAATTCCACAGACTCACAACTCTCCGTGAGAAAAAGTGTTTCCCAGTCTCCGTTCTAAATGGCTTACCCCTTATTCTTAAACTGTGGCCCCTGGTTCTGGACTCCCCCAACATCGGGAACATGGTTCCTGCCTCTAGCGTGTAGGATGCTGGTTTAAACTGAAGATAGACACAAAATGCTGGAGTAACTCAGCGGGACAGGCAGCATCCCTGAAGAGAAGGAATGGGTTCCGGGTCGAGACCCTTCTTCGACTGGGCAAGAGATGCTGCATGTCCTGCTGAGTTACTCCAGCATTTTGTGTCTATATTCATTACTCTTTCTTGATAAGGAAGAAGAAAGACCAATGCCCTTTTGTTACTGCTGCTGATGTCCAGAAAATCCTTCTGACAGTTTCAAGGAAGATATATTATTCCATTAACTAACTTTAACTCAGATGTCAAACCAATCTACTGGTTTATCCCAATGTGCTAAACTTGGTATTTATACTTTTATCACCTAATGTACATTACTGAAGTAACTTAGCTGGGATATCAATTGATTAATCATCAGCCATGATGGCACATACTAAATGTTGCAATGTTCACTGTTTTCCTCATTAGATAAAAGCTATCACAAGTCTTTGGAAGAGATGAATAAGAGGATTGACGAGAAAACGTTCCTCATGGTGGGCTGGCCTGGAAAGTGAGACCAGTTAGCGACCCCAGGTGAACTAATTCTATACAAAATTGTTTTGGTGGTAGGAGTCAGATGGACGTGTTTCTCTGATGCACACCTACATGATCCCATGTCACTTCCCAACATTAAATCATTTCCAAGCCAGTTCCTGAACCAATTACATTTTTGACTAAAGATAGACACAAATATCTGGAGTAACTCCGTTGGTCAGACAGCATCTCTGGTAAAAAGGAATAGGTGACGTTTCGGGTCGAGACCCTTCTACAGACTGAGACCCGAAAGGCCTTTTCTCCAGAGATGCTGTCTGACCCGCTGAGTTACTCCAGCTTTTTGTGTCTATCTTCGATCTATCTGCAGTTCCTCCCTACTCACTTTCTTGACTAACTTGTTTTTACAGTCGAATCCCTGATTTGATGTACCAGTGATTCATTTTTGGTGGATGATATCACCACAGGACAGTTATTGTTCTTTCCATCTGATAGTTCCATCTGATAGTTATTTCAGGCATTTTCAATGATATTCAAGAGCAATTGCAATTTTATTTCTGATGGTGTTTTGCTTTCCTAAACTAGGGTCACGAACTACATTAGATCATTTCCATTCCTCCCACAGGCACACTTCCTGTCACTGATTGCACTGACCAGACAGTTCAGTTGCACTCAGTGCTGTCGCTGTTCCCGTCCATCAGTGGAAGCTGAGGCCCACCCACCTGACATCCTGACAGGTCAAGATGTCGGAAAGCTTTTTCATGGTCAGTAACAGTTACAGAAGCACCAGAAAATATTATCAAAATCAGTTTAAAACAAAATGCATTAATTCGCAAATATATGAACTTCAATTAAAACAAAATTACAAGAAAACTTAGAGGCACAAGGAACTGTGGATGCTGGTTTACGAATCAAAGACACAAAGTGCTTGAGTAATTCAGTGGATCAGACACCATCTCTGGCGAACGTGCATAGGCGACATTTCAGGTCGGAACCTTCTTCAGACTGAAGCCGACCTGAAAGGTCACCTGTCCACATTATCCAGAGCTGCTACTTGGCCCGTTGAGTTACTCCGACACTTCATGACTTCTTTTACAAGAAACATTCTTTACATTTGTAGTGAAGCTTAGTGACGCCATTTGAAAGGGCCATGCTCGTTGCACCACCACCTTAGTCTGCATGGATCTTCATGTTCTTCCGATACAGGTCCTCCTCCGGCTTACGGATGTCCGACTTGTGGACACCCTGTTCACATGAGCGAGCGTTCGGCAGGCCAGTGGGATGGATGGGGATGGATTTGCCAGGTGCTGCGGGGAAGCTGGCATCTTCTCCCAGGTCGGATTAGGGCATTTCCCTGTGCCTTCTCCTCCCATCCCCACCCCTGTGCCCCAGGGGACTGGATCAAGCTGAGCAGAGCTGGGAATACTGAGTCAGTGAAACCAGCTGGCGATGACTCTTCACACGTGTGCTCGCTCTCTCATCAAGGGTGTTTTCATGATCCTCTCCCACACACTGTTCTTGTTCAATTCCACGCAGGAACAGTTCAGATAAGGATCATAAGTTTACAAGTCACAGGAGCCGAACTAGGCCATTAGGCCCATCAAGTGTACTCCGCCATTCAATCATGGCTGATCTATCTTACCATCACCCCCCCATACTCCTGCCTTCTCCCCGCAACCTTTGACACGCTTACAAATCAAGGCGGTCACGGTGGCGCAGTGGGAGAGTTGCTGCCTTACAGCGAATGCAGCGCCGGAGACGGGTTCGATCCCGACTACGGGCGCTGTCTGTACGGAGTTTGTACTTTCTCCCCGCGACCTGTGTGGGTTTTCTCTGGGATCTTCGGTTTCCTCCCACACTCCAAAGACGTACAGGTTTGTAGGTTAATTGGCTTGGTAATTGAAAAAAATGTCCCCAGTGGGCGTAGGATGGTGTTAATGTGCTGGGGTCACTGGTCGGTGCGGACCCGGTGGGCCAAAGGGCCTGTTTCTGCGCTGTATCTCTAAACTAAATTAAACTAAACTGTCAATCCCCACTATAACAATACCCAAAGACTTAGCCTCCATCGCTGTCTGTGGTAATGAAAATCTACAGATTCACCACCCTCTGGCTAAAGAAATTCCTCCTCATCTCCTTTCTAAAGATGCGTCCTTTTATTCTGAGGCTGTGCCCTCTGGTTCTGACTCTCCCACTAATGGGAAAATCCTCTCCACATCCACTATTCCGGCCTTTCATTATTTGTTAAGTTTCAATGAGACTCATCCCCTCATCCTTCTAAACTCCAGTGAGTACATGCCCAGTGACATCAAATGCTCATCATATGTTATCCCAATTATCCCATTCTCGTAAACCCCTTCCGGGTCCTCACCAGCGGCAGCGCATCCCTCCCCATATGTGGGACTCAAACCTGTTCACAATACCCCAAATGTGGTCTGACAGTGCCTTATAATGTCCCTGCAATACATCCCCGCTTTTATATTCTAGTCCTCTCGAAATGAATGCGAACATTGCATTTGACTTCCTTACGACCAATTCAACCTGCAAATTTACCTTTTGGGAATCCTGCACCAGTGCTCCCAAATTTCTTTCCCCCTCCGATTTCTGAATCCTCCCCCCATTTGGAAAATAGTCTACGCCTTTATTCCTATTACCAAAGTGCATGACTGCACACCTTGTTATGCTGTGTTTCATCTGCCACGTCTCTGCTCACTCTGCCAACCTGTCGAACTCCTTTTCAGACTTCCTGCTTCCTCTATTGCCTGCCCCTCCACCTGTCTTTATAGCATCCGCAAACTTGGCCATCAAGTTGATCGTCCGGATCATTAATAAACAGTGGGAATAGTAGAGGAACCAACACCGACCCTTGCAGAACAAATCCAACTCAATTTACACATTTCCAGACGACACCACCGAGTGGTCCAGATATCAAATACTGACGAGACGCAATACAGGAAGGAGACTGAGAACCTCATAACCTGGTGCCAAGACGACAACCTTTTTGTCAGTGTCAGCAAGACAAAAGTGATTGTGATCAACTTCAGGAAGCGAATGGTACACATACTCCGGTATACATTCTTCCTCGTGTCCGGCCATCTTCTATATCACGTCTTTCCGGTCGGTCAGTGACGGTTGACGGTCAGTGGTTGCAAAATTGGCTACTTCAGTCAGTCACTGTGGTACAGTTTCTGTTGGCAGCATTGCCCGGGATGCGCCAAGTGGAGGCTTCTGCTTGCATCCCTCTGATGGCGCTGTAGTCGAGATGGTTGAAAGCTTCATGTTCCTAAGAGTAGATATCACCAGTGACTTGTCCTGGACCACCCATATCAAAGCAAAGACCAAAGTACTCTGAACTTATCTTTAATAATGCACATCTTACCAACCACTGAAGTCAGGCTAAGCAGCCTATAGTTTTGGCCTCACTCCCTTCTTGACCAGCAGAGTAATTGCAATTTTCCAATCCTCTGGGATCATTCCTGACTCTTGAAAGATTGCTACTAATGCGTCCACAATCTCTAATGCTACCTCTTTCAGAGCTCTGGGGTGCAGTCCATCTGGTCCAGGTGATTTATCCACCTTCAGACCTTTCAGCTTCCCAAGCACTTTCTCCTTGGGAATAGCAACTCTACTAAATTCTACCCCTTGGCTCTCTTGAATTTCCAGCGGGTTGCTGGTGTCTACCTCAGAGAAGACTGATGCAAACAAGTTATTCAATTCCTCTGCCATTTCTTTATTCCCCAATATCACGTCTCCAGCATCATTTTCTAGTTGTCCAATGTCCACTCTTGCCTCTTTCTTACTCTTTATATATCTGAAGAAACTGTTGCTATTTTCTTTTACATTATTGATAGTTTCATATTTCATCTTTTCTCCCCGTATTGCGTTTTTAGTTCCTTCTGTTGGTTTTCCTCTAGCTTCCCACGTATCTTTGCAATGTTATATGCCTACTCTTTTAGTTTTATGCTGTATTTCACTTCCCTAGTCAGCTTCAGTCGCCTCATTCTCCCCTTAGAATCTTTCTTCCTCTTTAGGGTGAAAAGATCCTGCGTCTACTGAATTATTCCTAGAAATTCCTCCCATTGCTGCTCCACCATCAATCCTGCTAGAGTCCTTTCCAATCAATTTTCGCCAGCTCTTCCCTCATACCTTTACTCAACAGTAATATCAACGCATCTGATTTCATCTTCTCCCTCTTAAGCTGCAGGTTGAATTTTATCATATTGTGGTCAGTACTTCCTTGAGGTTCCTTTATTTAAACTCCCTAATCAAATCAAGTTCATTACACAACACAACATCCAGAATTGCCATTTCCCCTGTTCTAAGATGCCATCTTGTTGGCACTCTGCAAATTCCTTCTCTTGTTCTCAGGAATGGAATCCCCATCATTATCTGGGGACTGCCTGTATATGGAATGCTTCAGAATCGCCCTCGACTCGTTATTCAGTTCAGTAGCTATGCAGTGCCTCAACGATGCCAAAACTGTTGTGGCTGGGTGCAAAGATACAAAGCTGGAGCAGCTGGTCAGGAACGTTTCATAGAGAATGGTTAGCTGACTGTCAGCCCAGTTTGGCCCCGTTCACACTAGTTCTGTTATCCTGCTTTTGCATCCATTCCCTGCACACTAGGTGTAATTTACAGCGGCCAATTAACCTAAAAGCCCGCAAGTCTTTGGGATGTGGGAGGTAATCGGAGCACCCAAAGGAGATTTATGCAGTCACAGGAAGAATGTAGAATCTCTACAGAGACAACACCAGGGGTCAGGATAAAACCTGGGTCTCTGGCACTGTGAGGCAGCAACTGTACCGTTGCACCACTGTGCCACTCTATCTTGGGGAGAAAAAAACCCATGTATCTTAAAAATAACTACTCCCTACGTAATTTTGCTAATTCTTATTGCCAAACTGTTAGGTGCAATTTACTGGACACTATAATTCTCCATCCCATTCCCACACAGACCTTTCTGTCCTCGGTCTCCTCCATTGTCAGAGTGAGGTTAAACACAAATTGGAGGAACAGCATCTCATATTTTGCTTGGGCAGCTTACAGCCCAGTTGTATGTATATTGATTTCTCTAACTTCAGGTAGCCCCGGCATTCCCTCTCGCCCTATCCCTCCCTCACCCAAGTCGTACCAGCTTCTAATTTTCACCCAACAAACAGCTTCCAATGGCCTGTTTCCTTTATCATCGTTACTCTTCTGCACATCTTTAATTCATTGTTCTTTGTCTCTCCACATCACCGTCTATATCTCTCGTTTCCCTTATCCCTAACCAGTCTGAAGAAGGGTAACCCGAAACATCACCCATTCCTTCTCTCCAGAGATGCTGCCTGTCCCGCTGAGTTACTCCAGCTTTTTGTGTCTATCTCGGGGCAATTTAACCTTTCTTCCCGTAATTATTTTTTTCAACTATTTCTTTGTCCAACTCCTTCCCACTGTAATGATATCTGCCACCTTGCCATGGTCAGACACCTAAAGCTGGAGTAACTCAGCGGGTCAGACAGCATCTCTGGATTGGGTCGGGACCCTTCTTCAGACTGAAGAAGGGTCTCGACCCAAAACGTCAGACTGAAGAAGGGTCTCGACCCGAAACGTTACGTATTCCTTCTCTCCAGAGATGCTGTCTGACTCACTAAGTTACTCCAGCTTTTTGTGTCTGTCTTCGGTTTAAACCAGCATCTGCAGTTAAATCTTGCCATAGTTAATCCCCTCTTGCAATGTAATTTAACATTCAAACCCCAAGACATACATTCTGAATTACTGTTGCGGTGATAGACTCATTTTCATTTGCATTTCTAAATTGTGTTTTTTTTATACTGTAAATGAGTTAGAAACAATGTAACATCCGTGTTGTGTATATTATACCTGAAGTCTCAAACCGAGAATCTAAATGAAGGATCAGTGATATGCAAATCTCAGGTTAATTGGCTACTTCTGATTTTCATTGGATGAATTGGCATGAAGTCAATTTGTGGAAATATAAAAGAGCAACTCTCAAAAAAGTTCCCACTCTACCGTAAAATAGCCCAAACATGATTGAAATGACCTTCTCCACCTTTGTGGTAAGTACACTACAGACCATGTCTGTTAAACAGTCTTTCCTTTGTAAGACTGAGTGATAGGATTATGATTAGTCACTGTTATTATTGTTATGATCTTTCAAATTTGTCGCATTTATGCAACTTTACTGTTCAGTGTGTTCGGCAATTACATTTTTTGTACAATCAGTGAATCGAAAATAGGTTGAAACCATTAACAATAACAGAAACACATGATCTCGTCTCACACATGCATTATCCTAACATTGAATTTTTGACAGCTATTGGTAAAATATATTTGTGCAAAACATAATTCAATTGCAAACATTCACTGAGTAAGGTAGTAAGAGCCGGAGGAAGTTGGAAGATAAAGATACTCAGTCAATTTCAATGATAGATTAACAGAGGTTTGCTGCAATAATCAACATAACAGCTTTGAGGTGAGAGGGGCAAGTTTAAACAAGATGTGTGGGGCAAGAGTGTGGTGGGTGTCTGACATGCATTGCCAGGGATGGTAGTGGAGCTGGATATGGTAGTGGCATTCAAGAGGTTTTTAGGTAGGCACGTGGATATAAAGGGAATTGGAGAGATAAGGATCTCGAACAGGTAGATGAGATTAGTATATTTTGGCATCATATTCAGTGCCGACATTGTGGGCCAAATCGCCAGTTCCTGTTCTGTATTGTTCTATGTTCCATGTTCTAATCAGTGTCCGTCAGTGCTATAGACAATAGACAATAGACAATAGGTGCAGGAGTAGGCCATTCAGCCCTTTTGAGCTAGCACCGCCATTCATTGTGATCATGGCTGATCATCCACAATCAGTACCCCGTTCCTGCCTTCTCCCCATATCCCCTGACTCCGCTATCTTTAAGAGCCCTATCTAGCTCTCTCTTGTAAGTATTCAGAGAACCGGCCTCCATCGCCCTCTGAGGCAGAGAATTCCACAGACTCACCACTCTCTGTGTGAAAAATCCACAATCCATCCTTGTCACAGTGAATGCGACGTGAAAATCATGCTATGCTTTCTGCGTTGTGTGCATGCTGTTGAGTGTGTTGTTATGCCATGATATTGTTCAGTATTGACAGAATGAAAATTACAAGAATCAATCAGAGTAAGAACTGAAGGACAGATTGTACCTGCAGAAATGGAGAAACGTGGGAAAGTGCAACATAGAAGCATAGATACCCTTGCATCCTCCCTCTCTACGTCCATCCCCCACCCAAGTCGTACCAGCTTCAAAGTCGTCTTGTCGAGTCTCATTGTCTGTACTCATTTTCACCTTTCCCACAGCTAACAATGGCCTGTTTCCTTCATCATCGTATCTTTTTGCATATCTTTCATTCATTTGCTCTATAACTCTCCACATCGCTGTCTATATCTCTCGTTTCCCTTTCCCCTGACTCTCAGTCTGAAGAAGGGTCTCGACACGAAACATCACCCATTCCTTTTCTCCAGGAATGCTGTCTTACCCGCTGAGTTACTCCAGCTTTTTGTGTCTTTCTTCAATAGGAACAGGTCCATCAGCCAACCATGTCTGTGTCTATCATGATGCCAAAGTAATCTGATGCCACCTGCTTTTGTATGGTCCATATCCCTCCATTCCCTGCCTGTTCATGTCTAAAATATTGCTAACATGTTTGCTATTATCACCTGCCATAGCCGTACATTCCAAGCATTTACCGTAATCTGTATAAAAACTTACCCTGCAAATCTACTTTAAAACATTGCTCCTTCACCATAAACCCATGTCCCTCCTGTATTCAACGTTTATACCCTGGGGAAAAGAATGACTGTTTATGATTCTCATCATTTGAAATATTTCTCTCAGATCCAACCTCTCCTTATAGTTAATTGTCTCTAATCCAGGCAACCTTCCGTTGATCTTCATCTGTACCCTCTCCTATTTCACTCTTCCATTGTTAGTGTGGATATGACAATTAGATACTTTCACTTGATTCCAAAACCTTCCCATCCTTCCTGTAATGCAGTGAGCAGAACTGCACACAATACTCCCAATGTGCCCCAACCAAATGCTGTAGGAAGGAACTGCAGATGCTGGTTTAAACCAGAGATGGACACAAAATGCTGGAGTAACTCAGACTGAAGAAGGGTCTCGACCCGAAACGTCACCCATTCCTTCTCTCCAGAGATGCTGCCTGTCCCGCTGAGTTACTCCAGCATTTTGTGTCAATTGTGGCCGAACCAACATTTGATAAAGCTGCAAGATGACTTCCCAAATGTTTACATCAAATGCTCTGACTGATGAAGTCAAGAATGCCAGACACATTCATCACCTTTTATTTTTGAGTATGTATTTATGATTGACGTTTTAATGTTTTAGATAAATGTAATTTTTTTTCAATTACTTTCATTAATTATAACTACTTTTAAATGTCCCTGAATGTCTGTTGTGGTTCAATATTCTTAAACAGACAATAACGCAAATAAAATCAGTGATCAAGCAGTACAATCTTTATTTCGGCAGGCGGGTGTGGTAAAACTCTTAACAGTATGCAAATTACAGACTATACAGAGTTATCATCCCCACACAAAGGGGCAGTGATCGAATTACATATATATATACTCCAATAATCGACGATTCAGCAATACGTTATCTATAAAGCTTAGCACAGCCTCTTGCTTCTTAAGTTTGACAGATCCTGAAGATTGACAGCAGAAGAAGATCGACAGGTTCTTCTGACAGAGGAAAGGTTAGCCATATATGGTTATATGAGAAGGCTCTATTTCTGCAGAACAAGCATTTGGGGTTTTTCTATTTATGACGCACATCATAATCTTAGTCTGAATTCTTTCTCAATGTTTACATTGTAGAGGAGACATTCGTGAAACTTGTGCTTTTTATCTCGCTTATGTTATTGGAAAGAGGAACATCGACAGTCTGCTGACCTTGTTAATGTACTGGAAGCAAGGGTTAGTGCTTTTTTGCCAGCTTTGCAATTTAATAGAAGACGGCGAAAGCCTGTCTTAGTTTCATCGGAATCCATTTTGTATTTTTAAATCATTATTAACTTCCACATGTCAGTGGCAACTTTGGCAGCTGGCATAACAACATCCAGATGTGCCAGCTGTTTAGGAAGGGCCATCCTTCCTATCCTGCCGGAGATTATGTGACTATCTGTTTTATCATGCTGGTCAGCTCCAGTGTGTGGAGGGTCACCAAGAATATTCTTACACATCTGCTCCAGTATCTGCAGGCTCGGGCTGACCGAAGGCAAGGATTCAGTGTCATCTGGGCGAACAAGGGAATGAAATTCATTAGAAAAGAATGCGAAGAAAGATAAACTGGTGAGATACAGCTTGAAGGTCATGTGAGCACAGACCTATCAAGTAATCTAACGAAGAAAGAAAGGTGGGGGGGGGATGAAAAGAATACTGCACTGAAAATGGGACTTTGTCTGCCCGAATTATAGAAACATATAAAATTATAAAAGGACTGGAAAAGCTAGATGCAGGAAAAATGTTCCCAATGTAGGGCGAGTCCAGAATCAGGGGCCACAGCCTTAGAATAAAGGGGAGGCCATTTAAGACTGAGGTGAGAAAAACTTTTTCACCCAGAGAGTTGTGAATTTGTGGAATTCCCTGCCACAGAGGGCAGTGGAGGCCAAATCACTGGATGGATTTAAGAGAGAGTTAGATAGAGCTCTAGGGGTTAGTGGAATCAAGAGATATGGGGAGAAGGCAGGCACGGGTTATTGATTGAGGACAATCAGCCATGATCACAATGAATGGCGGTGCTGGCTTGAAGGGCCGAATGGCCTCCTCCTGCGACTATTTTCTATGTTTCTATGTTTCTATGACTTCACCTTGGATTTTCAACCCTATAGTTCATTTAGAAGGTTTAACATTCCTGGTTAAATCATTAGTGCCTGAACTGTTGACGCTCCAATCTGCATGGCAGATAGTTCACTAGGTAGATCTTTGAGATAAAAGAGTGTGTTATGAAGAAAGACTGAGCAGCTCAGACTCCCACCGTTTGAATTGAGGCCCTTCTGCCCACCGGGTCCACGCCGACCATTGATTTTCCATCAACACTAGTTCTCTGTTATCCCACTTTCTCACCCGCTCCCTGCACACTAAGGGAATTTACAAAGGGTGATTAACCTACAAACCTGCACGTCTTTGGGATGTGGGACGAAACCAAAGCCTCCGGAGGAAATCCACGCAGTGGCAGGAGAACGCGTAAACTCCACACAGGCAACCGCTGAGGTCAGGATCAAACCCGGGTCCTTGCCGCTGTGAGGCAGCAGCTCAGTCAGAATTGTCACCGTGCCGCCCTTTGTGTTTAGTTTAGTTTAGAGATAGAGCGCGGAAACAGACCCTTCGGCCCACCGGCGCCGACCAGCGACCCCCTAACTTTAACACATGCTGACACACATCGGGACAATTTTACAAACCCAAGCCAATTAACCTACAAACCTGTACGTCTTTGGAGTGTGGGAGGAAACCGAAGATCTCGGAGAAAACCCACGCGGTCACGGGGAGAGCGTGCAAACTCCGTACAGACAGCACCCGTAGTCGGGATCGAACCCGGGTCTCTGGCGCTGTAAGCGCTGTAAAGCAGCAACTCTACCGCCGCGCCACCGTGCCGCTGTGTGGGAGCTGAACTACTTTCAAAGTTATGTCAGGCAGATATTCGGACCCAAGAAGAGTCAGATGTTACAGGAAATGGGCAGGGATGTGAATTGAGGGGAAATATAGGATTAGCCATGATATTGTTAAATGATGGAATAATTTAGGGGCCCATGTGGTCATCATTTGCTTCTATTCCTTGCATTCATGTTCAAAAGATCTTTGACAATAAGCATGCAATGGCCTCACAATGAAATTCAGTTTATGTGAATTTGGAATTGTTAGCAGCCATTTTAGTTTAGTTTAGTTTAGAGATACAGCGCAGAAACAGGCCCTTCGGCCCACCGAGTCCACACCGACCAGCGATCCCCTACATTTGCACTACCCTACACCCACGAGGGACAATTTACATTTATACCAAGCCAATTAACCTACATTCCTGTACACCTTTGGAGTGTGGGAGGAAACCAAAGACGTCGGAGAAAACCCATGCAGGTCACGGGGAGAATGTACAAACTCAGTACAAACAGCACCTGTAGTCAGGATGGAACCTGGGTCTCTGGCGCTGTAAGACAGCAACTCTACCGCTGCGCCACCATGCCATCCCTGGACTTAAATTGATACTCAGACATATGAGTGTACTCAAAGAACGGTAGGTTCAATTGTAACTTTTGCACATTTTGGGTTGTCAATGACTATATCGCATCATAACATTTTCAGCAGTCCACAGGAAGGTATTTGCTCTGTACACCATCTTGCCAAATTACGCATGATGTTTTGTGTTATATTAGGTTTTATAATAGAATTTGTTGATCCCGTGTTTTTATGTTGCTGCTGTAACACAATCCAGCATGTTCCACTTCCAGAATTGGTCATTATCTCTAATCATAATCAGAATCATAACCATACTTTATTATCCAAGTATGTTTTGCAAGATACGAGGAATTTCATTTGCCAGGTCAGTCATGCAAATAAAAAGCAACTGAACACACAAAGTACATTTTAACATAAACATCCACCACAGTGACCCCTCCACATTCCTCTCCGTGATGGAAGGAGAAAAAAAGTTCAATCTCTTCCCTTTTTTGTTCTCCCGCGCTCGAGCCTTCCGTTGACGGGACGATCTTGACTCCCATAGCCGGCGGCGTGCCCTCCGTGTCGGGGTGATCAAGCTTCTGCATCGATTTACTCCACAATATTATGCAATTCCAACTTCTTGCTGGGTTGTGTAAGTCTGAAGAGCATGTAAAGAGAACAGTATTATTCCAGGAACATAGGGCTTGGTTCCAATTCATTTGAGAAAATGTTAGTATTTAAACACGAAAAACAGAAAAATTGATGAATGTTGGAAATTTGCAAGGGATTTACAGTAGATTATGTGTGGCGAAGAGAGCAGGGAACTGCATAGAAAGAGATGAACAATCTGGAGTTCTCCCGAGTGCTGCCTTTGGAATTATTCGGCAAGACAGGAGCTGGAATAAAAATTGTGTACAATTCACCATTGAATGAGCACAAAACTCCTTTTTTAGCAATGGTCTGAGCAGTCATGATTCCGTGGCTAAATCTGTGGCCCTTTTTCTACGGTCCCATCTTACGCGATGGACCTTCATCAGGATTAGGCAATTTCTTCCAATTTCATTGTTTGTCTTACAGATGAGTTTCATCTAGTGCAGAGCCAAAGGGAGTAAAAGAGTTCCTTTGTCTTTCCAGTAACAACAGCCAGTGACTCTTGTTCTCTATAACCCACTCCAATCCCCATTCCCGGAGCATACTCAAGAGTCACTACTGGAAATGCAGCAGAACCCATCTTAAAATAAACCACAAACTACTGGAAATGCTCCGTTTTGGCAGCATCCTGTAGAAAGGGAAGCACCACGAATTTTCCAGCCAATATTGACATCATTGACCAATTAAGCTGCTAGGATTCTTGTCAAACAGACTGACGAGACATGAGGTAGAATCACTCTCCATCACCTGGTGTGAAACCTACTGTAAAAGAATTCCTTCTGTTCTGTGCAATATTGTAATACAGCAGTAAACCTCAAAACCCATTACTGCATTAGTATGTTTACTGACAGCAGCAAAACTCTAGCTCTACTTGAATTAGATTGACATTCTACCATCATTAAAGCAATAGGAATTTTCTGCAGTCGGTCCCAGAGACAAAAACATTTACATGGGACCTTTACTTCAGCC
Source organism: Malacoraja senta (assembly GCA_038087875.1). Lineage (NCBI taxonomy): Eukaryota > Metazoa > Chordata > Chondrichthyes > Rajiformes > Rajidae > Malacoraja > Malacoraja senta. The sequence goes on from CM075977.1 coordinate 100,207,599, forward strand.
CAAAGAGGAGGCATCGTGTCACAGAGTCGTACAGCACGGGAACACGGCCTTTTTGGCCAACTCATCTAAGAGTAGGGGAATCGAGGACCAGAGGACATAGGTTTAAAGTGAAGGGGAAAGGAGTTAATAGGAATCCGAGGGATAACATTTTCACACAAAGGGTGGTGAGTGTTTGGAACGAGCTGCAAGAGGAGGTAGTTGAGGCAGGGATTGTTGCAACGTTTAAGAAACAGTTAGACAGGTACATGGATAGGACAGGTTTGGAGAGATATGGGCCAAATGCAGGCAGGTGGCACTAGTGAAGCTGGGACATGTTGGACGGTGTGGGCAAGTTGGGCTGAAGGGCCTGTTTCCACGCTATATCACTCTATCACAAGATGCCCCATCCAAGCTTGTCTCCATTTGCCCATGCCTGGCCCATATCCAAACCTCTATTAATTAACCCGTCCAAATGTCTTTTAAATATTGTTATTGTACCTGCCTCAACTACTTCCACTTGTTTCATACAACTACCACCCTCTGTGTGAAAAAAACTGCCTTTCAGGTTACAGTTAAATCTTTCCCCTCTCACCTTAAATGTATGTTCACTAGTTTTTGATTCCCCCAATCTGGGCAAAAGACTCTGTGCATTGATCCCATCTATTTCCCTCATGGTAAACCCACCTTTTATACACCTCCATAAGATCACTCATCATCATCCTGTGCTCCAAGGAATAAAGTAAACGCACCAACATCAGCGTTTTGGAGGAAGCCAACATGACCAGCATCACCACCACAATAACGCAGCACCAACTTCGATGGACTGGCCATGTCATCCACATGTCCAACACACGTCTCCCTAAACAGATCCTGTACTCTCAATTGAAGGAAGGTCGGAGAGCCCCCGGCGGGCCAAAGAAACGCTTCAAGGACAACATCAGGAACAGTCTGAAGAAATTCCACATCACATCAAGCAACTGGGAGCACATTGCACTGGACAGGTGTTCCTGGAGGAAATCCGTGCAGGAAGGAGCTGCACGTCACGAAATGGAACTATGCCGTGTCGCAGAGACAAAGCGACAGCACCGTAAGGAGAGAGAGAAGGGGGCTCGACGACTACCAACCACCGCCAGTCTCCACTGCCCACGTTGCACCAAGGTGTGTGGATCACGGGTTGGCCTCTACAGACATCTGCAGACCCACAAGTCATACTCGTTTCGAGTGACCGCCGATGATGATGACAGTCCTAGTCTGGCCAACTACTCCCTATAGCTCAGGCAATGTTGTTCTCTTTTTAATGGGAGAAAATAAAGACAATACAGCTGCCATCCTAGTTTGTACAGACTGAAGAAAGAACAGAGATACTTTATCGGACCCAAATCTGGAGAAGTGATCCTGTTAGTTTAGAGATGAGTCACAGAGGAAGTGTTTAAACAAAATCAGTTATTCTTTTTGAGGAAGAACATGTGTTCTGAACAAAGAAGGAATTGTTAAATTATCCAAATATTGGTGCACAAATCAATTATAAACTGTTGGGAGAATGGGGGCTTTGTTTAAAGAGAGCAGTTTTAAACTTGTACATGCAAGTGACTCAGTTCCACAAACCGAGATTATATCAAATGTCAACTATTTTTTAAGGGCAGTTTCATGCTGTAAATAGCCAAATGCTCACGTTAGCAGGAGGTTTTGATTAAACAGTGACCGAAGAATGAAACAGACATATATTAAAACCACTTACATTATTAAACCAGAATTATATTGAATTTATACAAACAAAAGCTTCCACTGAAAGTATTCATGTGTCATTTGGTGTATTAATGGCTCTTCTAGGAAAATACATGAGTCGTCATAAGTAACCTGATTCTGCCAAAAAAGGAAAATCATGAATCAGGATTGGCTGCTTATTTTTCAAATTGGTCACCATGGTTATAATTATGTTGCCATTTTTGCAATCTTAGAAATACATTCCACTTTGCAGCGATACAACAAAGAAAAGAGAGGATTTTCTTTTCGAAATCCTGGAGTAACTCAGCGGGACAGACAGCATCTCTGGAGAGAAGGAATGGGTGATGTTTCGGGTTGAGATCCTTCTTCAGACTGAGAGTCTGGGGAAAAGGAAACGAGAGATATAGACGGGTGTATTTAGATATGGAACAACTGAATGAAAGATGCTCAAAAAATGTACGATGATAAAGGACACTAGCCTTTGTTAGCTGTGGGCGAGGTGAAAAGAGTGACAGACAATGAAATTCCTTCTGCTGCTAAACATTGGTGGGAGGGGAGGGGGGTGAAAACCTCTTAAATGCCAGCGCCCTGGAGAGGAAAAGACTACTTGGAATGAACTCGTACCGTGGGACAGGGCTTTAAGGCTGGTTAATAATATGGAACATGATTTTTAATTGTTCATGTTGAAGGAAAGGGTTACAGTCAGGTACAGTCAAACAACATTTGTAATCAATAATAGAGACACTGCTCCCCGCAATTTCCATAGTTATTATTCCCATTTACTTATTGGGCAGTTGCGTAAATACTGTAGGTTGTCAGTACATGCCCATGAGGTTTCCCTTTGCAATGACTTGAAAGACAATTAAATCAGCATGAATCAGATAGAGATCTGCCTCTTGGCAGGTTCTGCAGTAAACTGACACCAAGCAAGTGAAAACACTTTAAGAGCGATCCCGGTGACAGTTTGCTGCAATATTTACTTCAGCACTGTGCAATTTGTATACATTTATCAGAAGAGACTATCTTTGACATATACATAGGAAGGAACTGCAGATACTAGTTTAAACCGAAGATAGACACAAAAAGCTGGAGTAACTCAGTAGGTCAGACAGCATCTCTGGAGAAAAGGAATAGGTGACGTTTCAGGTCGAAACCTTCTTCAGACTTGACCCGAAACGTCACCTATCATTTTCTCCAGAGATTCTGTCTGACCCACTGAGTTGTTCCAGCTTTTGGTGTCTAACTTGTGACAAATGTCCTGTTGAAGTTTACTATGATGGGCCCTTACAATCCTCCTTATTTTTCTTTTCAGCTCTCCATTATATCTTTTCTATCACTTCCTCGAGTTTCACAACAGGATGATCATAACAAACTGGAATTGGCATTTACTCATCGCTACCGGTACTGGGATGATGAGTTGTCACAGTTTCACATCTGTGAGCAATGCCCCCCTGGTACCTACCGGAAGAACCACTGCACTGCATCGAAGGGGACTGAATGCACGCCTTGCCCTGATTCACACTATACAGCATACTGGAACTCCCTTGGCGAATGCCAGTATTGTAATGTGTTTTGCAAAGAGTATCAGTATGTTAAACATGAATGCAACCGCACACACAACCGTGTGTGTGAATGTGTTCAAGGCCGCTACTTCGAGTTTGAATTTTGCTTAAAGCACTCTGAATGCCCACCAGGATTTGGTGTAAAACATCTTGGTAAGTCACTTTTGAAACTGATTATTTTAACCTTAATATTTCTTCCCATTAATATGTATTATTTTTCATGTGGATTAAAGTTTATTTGAATTGCGCAGATTTCTGACTATGAGCACATCATCAAAGCAAAATGTTTATTTCCCCCATAAAAACATGAAGCCACTAACTCCCTCTGTAAGTCGATTGTGCATGCAGATTATTCATTATGACTCTCCATAAAGGGCGTGTCCCACTGTATGAGGTAATTCAAGAGTTCTCCCGAGTTTCCCCTGATTCGAACTCGGAGAATTATGGTAATAGCCGTTCGTAGGTACTCAGGGCTCTCGTGGACATTTTTCACAGTGCTGAAAAAACTTCACGAGTTACCGCGTTTCCCGAGTACCTGCCGTTAGCATTACGAGCCGCTACTAGACGTCCCGAGCTCTGACGTAGCCGCTACGTACATTCTACGTACTTACCACGAGTTTGATTTTTTTTTAAACTTGGGAGAGCTCTTGAATCACCTCATACAGTGGGACAGGCCCATTACACTTTCCCACCAAATGATCAATGCAAAATATGTAATTTCATTATTGTGGAGAAAACGGAGGTGCTGGAATTGTTCTCTTCAGAGAAAAAGATGAAAAGAGATCATAAGATCATAAGCAATAGTAGAATTAGGCCATTCGGCCCATCAAGTCTACTCCGCCATTCAAACGTGGCTGATCTATCTCTCCCTCCTAACCCCATTCTCCTGCCATCTCCCCTGACACCAGTACTAATCAAGAATCTATCGATCTCTGCCCTAAAAATATCCATTGACTTGGCCTCCACAGCCTTCTTTGCCAAAGAAATCCACAGATTCACCACCCTCTGACTAAAGACATTTCTCCTCATCTCCTTCCTAAAGGAACGTCCTTTAATTCTGAGGCTATGACATCTAGACTCTCCCACTAGTGGAAACATCCACCCCCCACCCACTCTATCCAAGCCTTTCACTATTCTGTACGTTTCAGTGAGGTCTCCCCTCATTCTTCTAAACTCCAGCGAATGTAGGCCCAGTGCTGCCAAACGCTCATCAGAATTGCTGGTGATATTGTGGACAATGACAGATTTTGATGGAATAAATAAATCATTTGCGCACCCTGCATGCTAGCAGCATGAACTCTAACCTATGCTTGCCTCATCAAACACCAAACCTAGCTAAAAGTGCCCATTACAGATGCTCCCCGATTTACGATGCTTCGACTTAATATATCTCGACTTCACGATGGTGCAAACGCTGGGCAACGGCAGCGAGCCGCACGTCACTTCCGGCCACGTGATCACATTGTATTAAATGCGTTTTTGACGCGATATTTTTGGTTTACGATGGGTTTATCGGAAAGTAACCCCATCGTAGGTCGAGGAGCAGCTGTACTTCTAGACCTAACTCTCCTTTTCATGGTCAACACAGAAGTGCTAAAGGCATCTCCCGGCCACCACTGATACCTTCAGAAACCTTCCAATTACCCTCTCTCCTACTTGTAGGATCATTCCAGCCAGTTAGACACAAAATGCTGGACTAACACAGCGGGCCAGACAGCATCTCTGGAGAAAAGGAATAGGAGACTTTTCGGGTCAAGACACTTCTTCCAACCCGAAATGTCAACTATTCCTTTTCCTCCGAGATGCTGTCTGACCCGCTGAGTTACTCCAGCTTTTTGTGTCAATCTTCAGTTTAAACCAGCATCTGCAGTTCCTTCCGACACAGTTATATGCCACATATCACATCTGCATTAAGGAATTGATTGGTGCTTCCTATTCCAGGAGAGCAGACTTTATCTGCTTCTGCAGCGGCTCACTGGAAGAGGCAGGGCAGGCACCAGCATGCGCCTGCATTGGAGGTTTCTCCGAGGTGTTGACATGCAGACACTGTGCTCATGGTAGACTCCCTGGCCACCAGCCTGCTGGGGGAGCAGGCAGCATTCCTGGAGAGTCTCTGTATGTGTAGACCAGCTGTCCCATATTAAAAGGAACACACCAATTTTCAATGGAAAATTCTCTGCCCTTGTCCTAACCAATACCTTACTCTTAAAGTCGAAGTACATTCCTACTTTCCATTTCTCTAATTCCCCACAAACATTCTATCCACTGAAGAAGGGTCTCGACCCGAAACGTCACCCATTCCTTCTCTCCAGAGATGCTGCCTGTCCCGCTGAGCTCCAGCAATTTGTGTCTAACTGGCTGGAATGATCCTACAAGTAGTATCTTCGTTGTAAACCAGCATCTGCAGTTCCTTCCGACACAATGTATCCACTTGCTGGATAACATATTATTTCTGCAGATTTCCCTACTGCATTTACTATCTAAGGAAAATCAAAACCATGACTACTAAATCTTACAGATTATTTTATTCCCCATTCCCAAATGTTTTTTAAAATTCAAAATAAACTTTATTCTGAATAAAAAATATATACAAGATAGGTGCAGTGCAAAGATAGTTCTGACATTTTCAGAGGCTATACCTACATTCAATGCTTCGTTATATAGTGGTTTCACAATTTTATCCCCCCACCCTTGCCACTCATGTGGCTCCCTGGCGTGAAATCCCTTCCCTTATTTTGAGGGGCGTCTCCACCACACCCTGCCCGCCAATGTCCAGCAGTGGAAGGACCCTAGACTGTGGTCCTCCCCCATTGAGCCTTGGCGTTGGCTGCACCGAGCTTCAGTGCGTCCCTCAGCATGTACTCCTGCAGTATGCAGCGGGCCAGTCGGCAATATTCCCCGACGGACATCTCGCTCCGCTGGGAGGTCAACAAAGCTCGCGCCTACGAAAGAGTGTCTTTCACCGAGTTGATGACCTGGTCTGACAATATGAATTGCAATTCTTGCCTGCATCTTTGCAACTTTCCCTTTCTGTCTCCCCAGGGACGCCTTTCATCAATACAGAATGCAGGCAGTGTCCAGAGGGGTTCTTCTCCGTTAATAATTCTGCCATACACCCCTGTCTAAAGCACACCAATTGCTCACTGTTCGGCTTGAAACAAGTTCTTCAGGGGGATGCATTTCAGGATAACGTGTGTCGACCATGTGAGAAGAGAGATGCTTCATCCTTAGAGTGCTTGGATCCACCAATGGAGAAAGGTAAACCGACCCTTGTCGACATTCAGGGATATAAAGCAGTAATACATATCGCTTCATCTCTGGATCATTACATGATTTGAATCAATGACAACTTGTTACAATCTTCATTGTTTCTTCGGAAGATTCCTACTAAAGAATTGAAGGTCCACTTGTCTCGTTGAAACTATTAAAAGACCAGTAAGAATTTCAATTACAATTAATTGCAGCTTTATAAAATCTAGAGCTTTTAAAAATTTAGCTCAGGTACTTTCTGCGACCATCATGAAGCAAATCACTCACAGATGAATGAGAGTTACTGTACATAATTGTATAAGGGGTAAGAGCGTTGTAAAATAAGCCTGAAGGCTTTGTGTCTCAATGCAAGGAGCATTCGTAATAAGGTGGATGAGTTGAACGTGCAGACAGCTATTAATGATTATGATATATTTGGAATCACGGAGACATGGCTCCAGGGTGACCAAGGCTGGGAGCTGAACATCCAGGGATATTCAATATTCAGGAGGGATAATAATAATAATAATAATAATAATTCATTTTATTTACTGGCGCCTTTCTAAAACCCAAGGACACCTTACAAGGCATAGAATCACAAAAATAAAAAACACTTAATCGGAATTAATTAAATATAAAAACACCACAGTACACAAATCAAGGACAGAATTCAATTTCAAAAGCACAAAAAGAAAATAAGAAACACAATTTGAGGAGAGAGCAGCGGCGACCAATTCGCGCCAGCGTCCACTCTCCCCTCCGACCGCCATCTTGCACACAGACTAACAGGCACAGCACACAAAAATCATCCCCCCACAATGACCACCACTGTGGGGGAAGGCACAATGTCCAGTCCCCAACCCAGTTCTCCCCAGAGTCAGGCCCAATGAGGCCTCCACAGTTGCCTCCACGGAGGCCCGAAAGGAAAAGGAGGTGGGTAGCGTTGCTGGTTAGAGAGGAGATTAACGCAGTGGAAAGGAAGGACATTAGCTTGGAGGATGTGGAATCGGTATGGGTAGAGCTGCGAAACACTAAGGGGCAGAAAACACTGGTGGGTGTTGTGTACAGGCCACCTAGCAGTAGTAGTGAAGTTGGGGATGGCATCAAACAGGAAATTAGAAATGCGTGCAACAAAGGCAAAACAGTTATAATGGGTGACTTCAATCTACATATAGATTGGGTGAATCAAATTGGCAGGGGTGCTGAGGAAGAGGATTTCTTGGAATGTATGCGGGATAGTTATCTAAACCAACATGTAGAGGAACCAACGAGAGAGCAGGCTATTCTAGACTGGGTATTGAGTAATGAGGAAGGTTTAGTTAGCAGTCTTGTTGTGCGTGCCCCCTTGGGCAAGAGTGACCATAATATGGTTGCGTTCTTCATTAGGATGGAGAGTGACATTGTTAATTCAGAAACAACGGTTCTGAACTTAAAGAAAGGTAACTTTGAGGGTATGAGACGTGAATTGGCCAAGATTGACTGGCAATTAGTTCTAAAAGGGTTGACGGTGGATATGCAATGGAAGGCATTTAAAGACTGCATGGATGAACTACAAAAATTGTTCATCCCAGTTTGGCAAAAGAATAAATCAGGGAAGGTAGTGCATCCGTGGATAACAAAGGAAATCAGGGATAGTATCAAAGCAAAAGATGATGCGTACAAATTAGCCAGAAAAAGCAGCATACCAGAGGAATGGGAGAAATTCAGAGACCAGCAGAGGAGGACAAAGGGCTTAATTAGGAAAGGGAAAATAGATTATGAAAGAAAACTGGCAGGGAACATAAAAACTGACTGCAAAAGTTTTTATAGATATGTGAAGAGAAAGAGATTAGTTAAAACAAATGTAGGTCCCTTGCAGTCAGAAACAGGTGAATTGATCATGGGGAACAAGGATATGGCGGACCAATCGAATAACTACTTTGGTTCCGTCTTCACTAAGGAAGACATAAATAATCTGCCGGAAATAGCAGGGGACCGCGGGTCAAAGGGGATGGAGGAACTGAGTGAAATCCAGGTTAATCGGGAAGTGGTGTTGGGTAAATTGAATAGATTAAAGGCCGATAAATCACCAGGGCCAGATAGGCTGCATCCCAGAGTACTTAAGGAAGTAGCTCCAGAAATAGTGGATGCATTAGTGATAATTTTTCAAAACTCTTTAGATTCTGGAGTAGTTCCTGAGGATTGGAGGGTAGCAAATGTAACCCCACTTTTTAAGAAGGGAGGGAGAGAGAAAACGGGGAATTACAGACCAGTTAGTCTAACATCGGTAGTGGGGAAACTGCTAGAGTCAGTTATTAAAGATGGGATAGCAGCACATTTGGAAAGTGGTGAAATCATTGGACAAAGTCAGCATGGATTTACGAAAGGTAAATCATGTCTGATGAATCTTATAGAATGTTTTGAGGATGTAACTAGTAGAGTGGATAGGGGAGAACCAGTGGATGTGTTGTATCTGGACTTTCAGAAGGCTTTCGACAAGGTCCCACATAAGAGATTAGTATACAAACTTAATGCACACGGTATTGGGGGTTCAGTATTGATGTGGATAGAGAACTGGCTGGCAAACAGGAAGCAAAGAGTAGGAGTAAACGGGTCCTTTTCACAATGGCAGGCAGTGACTAGTGGGGTACCGCAAGGCTCAGTGCTGGGACCCCAGCTATTTACAATTTATATTAATGAACTGGATGGGGGAATTGAAGGCAACATCTCCAAGTTTGCGGATGACACTAAGCTGGGGGGCAGTGTTAGCTGTGAGGAGGATGCTAGGAGACTGCAAGGTGACTTGGATAGGCTGGGTGAGTGGGCAAATGTTTGGCAGATGCAGTATAATGTGGATAAATGTGAGGTTATCCACTTTGGTGGCAAAAACAGGAAAGCAGACTATTATCTAAATGGTGGCCGATTAGGAAAAGGGGAGATGCAGCGAGACCTGGGTGTCATGGTACACCACTCATTGAAAGTAGGCATGCGGGTGCAGCAGGCAGTGAAGAAAGCGAATGGTATGTTAGCTTTCATAGCAAAAGGATTTGAGTATAGGAGCAGGGAGGTTCTACTGCAGTTGTACAGGGTCTTGGTGAGACCACACCTGGAGTATTGCATACATTTTTGGTCTCCAAATCTGAGGAAGGACATTCTTGCCATAGAGGGAGTGCAGAGAAGGTTCACCAGACTGATTCCTGGGATGTCAGGACTTTCATATGAAGAAAGACTGGATAGACTTGGCTTATACTCGCTAGAATTTAGGAGATTGAGAGGGGATCTTATAGAAACGTACAAAATTCTTATGGGGTTGGACAGGCTAGATGCAGGAAGATTGTTCCCGATGTTGGGGAAGTCCAGGACAAGGGGTCACAGCTTAAGGATAAGGGGGAAATCCTTTAAGACCGAGATGAGAAAAAACTTTTTCACACAGAGAGTGGTGAATCTCTGGAACTCTCTGCCACAGAGGGTAGTTGAGGCCAGTTCATTGGCTATATTTAAGAGGGAGTTAGATGTGGCCCTTGTGGCTAAAGGGATCAGGGGGTATGGAGAGAAGGCAGGTACGGGATACTGAGTTGGATGATCAGCCATGATCATATTGAATGGCTCGAAGGGCCGAATGGGCTACTCCTGCACCTATTTTCTATGTATCTATGTATCTATGATCTCATAGTCTCCTGTGGTCGCCTAAAAAGTCGCGTAAGTGACCCATAAGAGTGAAATATAAAACTGGAGGGAGGATATGGGTGGAAGGGGTTATGCAGGAGGAAAGAGGAGGAATACAAGGAAAATTGGGGCAGAGCAGTAAAGTTGGGAGTAGAATGGAAGGAAAAGGAGAAAGGAACAGGGTTAAGGGGATGAGTGGGAGAAAGGAGGATGTATAGAGGTGGGGGTGGGGACAAGGGTCAATTCGAAGGGGGATCGGGTGGGGGGTGGGGGGAGGGTGGTGTTGCTTGAAATTGGACAATACAAAGTTCATTCCGAAGATAGATACATAACCACAAATTTACACTTTATCATGAAGGGATTGGCAGGAAATGATTAACCTTGTATAGCCATTGAGTCGGAAACAAATTGGGCTGAGACATTTCATCATACTGTATGCCTCCCCTATGTGCTGAGTAACAGCACTGTGGAATTCTCTGCCTCAGAGGGCAGTGGAGGCAGGTTCTCTAGATGCTTTCAAGAGAGAGCTAGATAGGGCTCTTAAAGATAGCGGTGTCAGGGGATATGGGGTGAAGGCAGGAACGGGGTACTGATTGTGGATGATCAGCCATGATCACATTGAATGGCGGTGCTGGCTCGAAGGGCCGAATGGCCTACTCCTGCACCTATTGTCTATTGTCTATTGTGGTGTCCTCCCAGGAAGAGATCAGCTTCTTCCATGAAGCACCCAGAGCCACACATGATCTCTGCATGATGTTCTCCATCTGCTGCTTCAGGGTTCAGCACCAGGGTTGCCAGGGACATCCCGTATTAACCGGGACATCCCGTATATTGGGATAAATTAGTTTGTCCCATAGGGGACCGCCCTTGTCCCGTATTTGACGGCTACTACAGCTGCTCCTCAACTTATGATGGGGTTACGTTCTGATATACCCAGCGTAAATCGAAAATATCGTACGTCGAAAATGCATTTAATACACGTAGCCTACCATCACCAGAGTGTTCAGGGTTGGACCGCCAGGCACTTGTGGGTTTTCATTCTCCAGGGTTAGTTTCCCCCTCCCCCATAAGTATATATCGTAAGTGGAAGCATCTTAAGTCGAGGAGCATCTGTGCTCTGTGATCACCAGAGGGCGCGCTTACAGACAGATCCTAGATCTGATACAACAACGTGCGTGCGTGCGTGTTGCATGTGCTGTTGGCGCCACGCACGAGTGATTCACCTGACATCCAATCACAGGCCCCCTTGTGCGCACCAGTTGTACGTAGGGTTGCCAACTGTCCCGTATTAGCCAGGCACGCCACCTATTGTCCCTTATTGGGAGATAAAATTGGCAACCCCATTCAGTACCCTTTCCCCTAGCTGTTCTACAGACAACATTGAATTTCTTGGTCATGTATTAATGTCCCGAGAAAGTAGGACTAGAGGTTTGGTAACGGGATCTCTCTGTGTAGTGTGCATGATGATATTGTGTAGGAAGGAACTACCGATGCTGGTTTACGCTGAAGATAAACACCCAATGCTGGAGCAAGTCAGCGAGGGCAGGCAGCATCTCTGGATAGAAGGAATGGGTGACGTATCGGGTCGAGACCCTTCTTCAGACTGAGCGTCAGGGGAGAGGGAGTGACAGAGATAAGGAAGGATAAGAGTTCAAAAGAGATGAAGGTCAGGGAATATGATGAACAGACCATTGTCCACTAGGAGAAGGTGACAACAAAGCAAACAGATACAAATCAGGGGGACAGTCAGACTGGTCAGAGAACTGGGATGGGGGAGGGATGGAGAGAGAGGGAAATCAAGGGTTACTTGAAGTTAGTGAAGTCAATATCCATACCCCTGGGGTGTAAGCTGCCCAAGCGAAATATGAGGGGCTGTTCCTCCAATTTGCACTGGGCCTCACTCTGACAATGGAGGGGGCCCAGGACAGAAAGGTCAGTGTGGGAATGGGAGGGGGAGTTAAAGTGTTTGGCAGTCGGGAAATTGTTTAGTAACTCGTCCCTTCCCACCCAAAGCACCCCCACCCCAGGTACTTTCCCCTGCAACCACTGGAGATGCAACACCTGTCCTTCCTCGACTCTGCCCAAGGACCCCGACAGTCTTTTCAGGTGAGGCAGAGGTTCACTTGCACCTCCTCCAACCTCATCTACTGTATCCGTTGTTCCAGGTGTGGACTCCTATATAGCAGCGAAACCAAATGCAGGCTCGGCGATCGTTTCGCTGAACACCTCCGCCCAGTCCACCAAAAAGCTGCAGTATCTCAGCGAGACAGGCAGCATCTCTGGAGAGAAGGAATGGGTGACGTTTCGGGTCGAGACGCTTCCTCAAAGGTCACCCATTGATGATGATACTTGATTGTCACTTGTACCTAGCTGGGTGCAGTTTTTGTATACAAAGTTATAATAAGAGCTCATCCCTCTTCGTCCCACCGCCAGGTGGCCCTTTGTACTCGCCATCCCCCCCAACGCCGGGTCCTCATTTGTGCTCAGCGGCGTGGCCCATACCCAGCCCGACCCCGTCCTCAGCCTGACTTGACCTCGCGGCTTTGGTTTCAGGGAACATCAAATTCAATGCTACGGAGTCACTTTTCCAGCCTTGGTTAGCTTGATCCCATTACAAGCTTTTCCTTCCTGGCTGACATTTATATTCACAAACTCGAAAGGACCGTCTAATTAAAATGTAATGGAAGTTGTCATGTTTTTTGTTCATTTGGCTGCCAATCCTCTTCTTACTTTTCCTATTCGATTTGAATCCGCTGAAATGCGTAGGAAGGTCTCGACCCAAAACATCACCTATTCCTTTTCTCCAGGGTTGCTGTCTGACCCGCTGAGTTCCTCCAGCTTTTTGTGTCTATCTTCAAGTCCGCTGAAGACCTGCTCATCAGAATAGTAAAGCTACAATCACAAACTTGTGGTTGGGACATATCATTTAGAGGTTGCTCGATAATATCATCTTCAACACCGTTTCTGGTTTTCCTCAGATATTGCGCTATGCGATGAAGCCATCTTTAAATTTATCGCCCGTCAGAAACTGACTTCTAAAGAGCTGAAAATGCTGCTGGAGAGCTTGCCTGGGAAGGGACCTACTACTCCACACTCCCAACGGGTGCAGAGGACAAAGGCAGGCCACATACGCACCTTCCTTCAGCTGAAACAATGGAGAATTGAAAATCCTCACGTGGACACTGTCAAAGGACTAATGCGTGGGTTGAAAAAAGCAAATATTCGCAATATTTACAAAAAACTGTCACGTAAGCTTTGGGTAAACAAAGGTAGTAGAACTGCATTGGTCTAGGAGGGAAAGAAATAGGCTCTGCAAGCTTCATATGGATGTCTTTGTGACACCGACGGCATTCTACAGCATTTAAACTGTAATGTACTATATGTAGAAAGTGTGTCAATATATAAGTAGGTCGCTAATTAACTGAAAACAAGCAGCAACAACAAGCAGAAATAATTTTTTTAATGTTTCTTGTGTCAATTACATAAAATTGAGAATTTGCTGTTTTTTGCGGACCTGTAACTTGGTAGATTGGAAAAAATGTATTTTGAAAAATTTCAGATTTTTATATCAACATTGCCTCTCATCAAAGCAAAATACTCAAATGCATCGTTAAATCTTTGCTGAAAGACTTGGCAATTGCAAGCAGATTCTTTGTTTTCTTGTGACTCAAGTTTCAATGAATCATTCGTGATCTTATCTGTCAGGTTATGTATTCTTCATTTGATGAAAAATAAACACAATTATACCATTTTCTAATGGAAGACGTATCATACAAAGTATTCATTGACAGCCAAAATATTCACCGTAAGTTTGTGTTGTTGCGATCGTAATTACAGTAAAAGAGTGTACAGAAAAATATGTGTAGGAAGGAACTGCAGATGCTGGTTTACACTGGTGATGAACACTGACGAAGGGTCTTGGCCCGAAACGTCACCCATTCCTTCTCTCCAGAGATGCTGCCTGTCCCGCTGAGTTACTCCAGCACTTTGTACAGCTTTTATCAACAAAATACATGGAAACTGATAGCGTGAGTGAACTGTAAGTTGGTTTGGTGTGGTGGTGTGCGGGTATAGTATTCAATTCAGAATCCTGTATTCCAACAAACAACTTGGAGCAAAGATTTCAAGCACCTTTCTTTCACTCAGCTCCCACAAATACAACACTGCTCGGTCTTGATCCTGAAATAAGAGATTGCAGGCAGCTGCAAGACTAATAAGGTGAGACACAAAATGCTGGAGTAACTCAGCGGGACAGGCAGCATCTCTGGAGAGAAGGAATGGGTGACGTTTCGGGTTGAGACCTTTCTTCAGTGTCTATCTTCGGTGTAAACCAGCATCTGCAGTTCCTTCCTACACATATTATGAGAAGGAATGAGACGCTGCCTGTCCCGCTGAGTTACTCCAGCATTTTGTCTCTACCTTCGATTTAAACCAGCATCTCAGTTCTTTCCTACAAAGACTAATACGGTTGTTATAATGGGGGATTTTAAGTTTCCCTTCCATATCCCTTGTTTCCCTCTCCCCTGACTCAGTCTGAAGAAGGGTCTCGACCCAAAACGTCACACATTCTTTCTCTCCAGAGATGCTGCTTGTCCCACTGAGTTACTCCAGCATTTTGTGTCCATCTTCGGTGTGTCTGCAGTTCCTTCCGACACATTTATATCCCCTCTCTTGTTGGCTAGCCAATCTGTTATTAGTGCCCAATACACAGCGAGATGCCAATAAACGGGCACGGACTCGATGGGTTCAGATTAGCTGATTTTCCAGATGATTGAACATCATTCATTATTACTATCCCAACATAGATACATAGAAACATAGAAAATAGGTGCAGGAGTAGGCCATTCGGCCCTTCGAGCCTGCACCGCCATTCAATATGATCATGGCTGATCATCCAACTCAGTATCCCGTACCTGCCTTCTCTCCATACCCCCTGATCCCCTTAGCCACAAGGGCCACATCTAACTCCCTCTTAAATATAGCCAATGAACTGGCCTCAACTACCCTCTGTGGCAGAGAGTTCCAGAGATTCACCACTCTCTGTGTGAAAACGTTTTTCCTCATCTCGCTCTTAAAGGATTTCCCCCTTATCCTTAAGCTGTGACCCCTTGTCCTGGACTTCCCCAACATCGGGAACAATCTTCATATTTTTAATATATTTTTCAATCTTCATATTTTTAACATATTTTTAATATACGTGTTAAGGTATATTTTAACACAGTATGATAATATATTTTCCAGTGAAGTTGGTAAGTTTAAAAATAACTGATAAAATAATGGGCCTGCCCCACTTCGGCGATTTTGTAGGTGACTACAGGCGACTAGGCTGTCGCCACATGGCCGCCGGGGTGTCGCCTATATGGTCGTGAGTAGTCTCCTCAGTCGCCCAAAGAGTTGTAGCATTGTTTTGGTCGCCGCTGGATTTTCAACATGTTGAACATTTTTCGCCGACAGTAGCGACCGTGGGTTTGACGCCAATGAGCGTAGCTTGACATAAATGCTGTCGTAGGTTGTCGCCAGATTAACGTAGGTTGTCACCAGGATGTCGTAGGTTGTCGCCAGATTAACGTAGGTTGTCGCCAGGATGTCGTAGGTTGTCGCCAGGTGACGTAGGTTGTCGCCGGTGAATTCCATTGTCGTATTCGTCGGCAGTCGCCTAAAGATTCGCCTAAGTGGGACAGGCCCATTAGTCCAGTCGCTGGTTTTTCGGCGACCTGCTTTGACAGTCGCCGGCTATCGCCTAAGTGAGACAGGCCCATAGGACTCTCGTCAATTTAAAGAGGGTGTTGGATTCAAGGCCTCATTGAGGGGAGCCTGGGTCCCACTGAGTGGAACATTTTAATAAAATTATCAGAGATTTTTAATCTCGTAAGTGGGTTTTAAATTGCCAGAGTTCTTCACAGCATCGCTTGTGTGTTTTCTCCTTTCATTTTGATTTCCCCGAGGGGCTCTTGATAGAGTCATAGACCTAGAGTCAGAGTGATACTATTGGGATAGTGCAAGGCTCGTGGGGTACCGCAAGGCTCGGTGCTGGGTGCTGGGACCGCAGCTATTTACAATATACATCATTGATTTAGATGAAGGAATTCAAAATAACATTAGCAAATTTGCAGTTGACACAAAGCTGGGTGGCAGTGTGAACTGTGAGGAGGATGCTATGAGAATGCAGGGTGACTTGGACAGGTTGGGTGAGTGGGCAGATGAATGGCAGGTGCAGTTTAATGTGGATAAATGTGAGGTTATCCACTTTGGTAGCAAAAATAGGAAGGCAGATTATTATCTAAATGGTGTCAAGTTGGGAAAAGGGGAAGTACAACGGGATCTGGGGGTCCTTGTACATCAGTCTATGAAAGTAAGCATGCAGGTACAGCAGGCAGTGAAGAAAGCGAATGGCATGTTGGCTTTCATAACAAGAGGAGTTGAGTATAGGAGCAAAGAGGTCATTCTGCAGTTGTACAGGGCCCTAGTGAGTTCACACCTGGAGTATTGTGTGCAGTTTTAGTCCCCTAATTTGAGGAAGGACATTCTTGCTATTGAGGGAGTGCTGCGTAGGTTCACAATGTTAATTCCCGGGTTGGCGGGACTGTCATATGCTGAGAGAATGGAGCGGTTGGGCTTGTATACTCTGAATTTAGAAGGATGAGAGGTTATCTTATTGAAATATAAGATTATTAAGGGTTTGGACATGCTAGAGGCAGGAAACATGTTCCCGATGTTGGGGGAGTCCAGAACCAGGGGCCACAGATTAAGAATAAGGGCTAAGGCATTTAGAACGGAGACGAGGAAACACTTTTTCACACAGAGAGTTGTGAGTCTGTGGAATTTTCTGCCTCAGAAGGCGGTGGAGGCCGGTTCTCTGGATACTTTCAAAAGAGAGCTTGATACGGATCTTAAAGCTAGCTGAGATATGGTGAGAAGGCAGGAATGGGGTACTGATTGTGGATGATCAGCCATGATCTCATTGAATGGCGGTGCTGGCCCGAAGGGCCGAATGGCCTACTTCTGCACCTATTGTTTATTGTCTATTATCTATTGTCTAAGCCAATTAACCTGCAGACCTGCAGGTCTTTGGAATGTGGGAGGAAACCAGAGCACCCAGAGAAAACCCACATGGTCACAGGGAGAACGTATAAACTCCGTACAGGCAGCATCCGTAGACAGAATTGAACTCGGATCCCTGGCCCTGTAAGGCAGCAACTCTTCCACTGGGCCACTGGGCCACCCCTTTCTTCTTCCATAGCCTTGGTCACTTCACTGAAGGTGTCGATATTTCTTCTCTACTTTGGCAAGTCAGCATTGAGCAGATGATCATGAGCTGGCTGGCAATCAACAGGAGATAGGCAAAGTGACAGATTAGTGTATCATATTACCTCATTAAATTTGCCATTTCATGATTTTGATAATATTTATCAGCTGACTAAATGTGTCAGCAGTGAGTTATGCACACTCTGGTTTCATGTGCATGAATGGTAAAGAGAGCATGTGTTTGTGTACAGGGCAAGTTTAAACAAGTCATCATACTCATTTATCATAGTTAACTACTCCCGAATGTTAATGTATACTCTTCTATTGTTCATAGTAACAAATGACTCAGAAATATTATCATCGTAACAAGAGGAGTTGAGTATAGGAGCAAAGAGGTCCTTCTGCAGTTGTATAGGGCCCTAGTGAGACCAACCTGGAGTATTGTGTGCAGTTTTGGTCCCCTAATTTGAGGAAGGACATTCTTGCTATTGAGGGAGTGAAGCGTAGGTTTACAAGGTTAATTCCTGGGATGGCGGGACTGTCATATGTTGAGAGAATGGAGCGTCTGGGCTTGTATACACTGGAATTTAGAAGGATGAGAGGGAATCTTATTGAAACATATAAGATTATTAAGGGTTTGGACATGCTAGAAGCAGGAAACATGTTCCCAATGTTGGGGGAGTCCAGAACCAGGGGCCACAGTTTAGGAATAAAGGCTAATGCATTTAGAACGGAGATGGGGAAACACTTTTTCACACAGAGAGTTGTGAGTCTGTGGAATTTTCTGCCTCAGAGGCCGGTTCTCTGGATACTTTCAAGAGAGAGCTAGATAGGGCTCTTAAAGATAGCTGAGTCAGGGGATATGGGGAGAAGGCAGGAACGGGGTACTGATTGTGGATGATCAGCCATGATCACATTGAATGGCGGTGCTGGCTCGAAGGACCGAATGGCCTACTCCTGCACCTATTGTCTATTGTCTTTTGATGCAGAGTGGAAACAGGCCCTTTGGACCAACTTGCTGACACCAACCAACATGTCCCATCTACACTCGTCTCACCTGCTCGCGTTTGGCCCATGTCCCTTTAAACCCATCCTATCCTTGTACATGTCTAATTGTTTCTTAAATGTTGCAATAATCCGTGCCTCTATTACCTCCTTGATGATCAGACCTTGATGGTCAGAAGAAGGTCTTGCTGCCTGCAGCCAACTGAATGAGCAGCCGGGGATTGCTGGCTCTGGGACCTGAGTGAGCATGCTGTCCAAGAGGCCATGGTGACATGGTTTCCAAACCCGCATGGTGAAGCACAAATCCTGAATTGATGCCAATCGATGCCACTAAAGTCACTTGTGGCAGATTCTGCTCATGCATTAGCTCTTTAGTTCCTCACCCTCACTTCACCAAAATTCAGACAGGCTAATGCATTTTAGTGCCAATCACATTAAAGGTTGATGTAACTCCTCTGTGTGTCTGTAAATTAAAAACAAATTAAAATAAACTTTATTCAAGTAAAGAATATGTACAATACACGAACCGTGCAAAAAATTATTCTGACATTCTTGGAGCTATACATACATTCAATAGTGTTTACACAAATCACACAATTTTACCCCGCAGCCTTGTCACTCATTTTGTCCCCTGGGGTGATATCCCTTCCCTTATTTGAGATGCATCTCTGCCCCCCAATGTCCAGCAGTGGAAGGAGCCTAGACTGTAGTCCTCCCCCACCGAGCCTTGGCGTTGGCTGCAATGAGCTCCAGTGCGTCCCTCAGCACGTACTCCTGCAGTCTGCAGCGGGCCAGTCGGCAACATTCCCCGACGGACATCTCGCTCTGCTGGGAGGTCAACAAAGCTCGGGCTGACCAAAGAGTGCCTTTCACTGAGTTGATGACATTCCAGCATTCCTCGATGTCCGTCTCTGAAAGCGTCCATGGGAAAAGTCTGTAAATCACAGAGTCCTCTGTTATGGAGCTATAAATTGATGCAGCTTCCTTTCCTCAGATACTGCAAGCGTCTGGATGTTCATTCTTTGCATAACCTTCATTCAGAGAGGACAATGTGAAACTAATCTAGGAAACTGTGCCTTGAAGCCACAAGGAGTTCATTTGTGGCTGTAGTTTATCATCAGTAGAGCCAGGATGTTTAAGCACTAAAAAACTGAAATAGGCAGGCAAAAAGGCGTAATAAAATTACAAAAAAGGCATGAAAAAGGCATTAATTGACCAAAAAAGGCATAACAATGTATGTATTTCCTCCACCAAAATATGGTTAAAAATGATAATATAAAGGTATACCACATTAAATGACCAAAGTTGCCTGGTTGCACATAATTACTAACATTTTTTTCAAATTATCTGGTGTTAAACTATGCCGTCTGTCAGACAGATTATGCTTCAGTTGTGAAAAACTTCTTTCTACCTCAGCTGAGGTCACTGGTGCATACCCGAAACAAGCTACAGACTCTATATTCATGTCGATATCTTGTGCATTACAACCACCTTTGAGAACTTTAGCTATGTTTTCTATTTCTTCAAGATCTTTGTTAGCTAAAATCACTCTCACATTTTCCTTGTATGTCGTTACCTACATCGCCAGGAACTTTACGAATATCATCAGTTACTTTGTTGAAAACCTGCAAGTTTTTCACTAATGTTTCACCACGTTTCTCAAGGGAAGTGATAGCTTGTGGGAAGTTTGCAAAATTGGAAGCAATAAACACAAGATCGCGGTAGAGGGACTTTTTTTGCATGATTTCACTGACGATCCTGACTGCAGCAGATTCTTCTTCTTCAAAACAGTTAACGATTTATTTAATCTATCCAAAATTTGCAGCATAGTAGAGTACAGCAGAGAACCATGTACGCCACCTAGTCAAAACGGGCTGAGGAGGTAGCGGAATCTCGGGTGCCATTTCCTTGAACAACTGTACACGTGACAGTGCTTTGAGGAAGATTTTCTTGACATTGGAAACTAGGCAATCAACATTTGTAAACAAGCTACGTATGTGCTTGGCAATTCTATGAAGTCCTTGAGCTAAGCATATCAAATGCAACATTTTGGGAAATAAAACTTTAAGTCACAAACAGAAGAACATTCTCATGTTTTATACCTTCTGGCCAAAGATCGGCAAGTGAAGATATAAACAACTGAGGGATAGTTGAGCTGTTTGACTTCTCCAATACTTCTGATGTCAACTAATACTCCTTTGATGGTTGACCTGCCCCCAGTGTACAGATTACCACATTGGCAACATATCTCCCCACAGCATCGGCTGTATCGTCTATTGAGATCCATTTTTTGTTGCATGCAACTTCATCTCTAATTTTCTACACAACAATGTTGAAGTTGCTGTCAACATAATTTTTCCATAATGATGGCTTTCTTGGTCTATGTTCCTCTGGGTATTTCTCTAAAAAACCTCTGAGAGATTTGTTTTCCAATTTCCACAGTGGAATTCCAGCATCAATGAATGCCTTGCACAGATCACTCGAAAACTCAGATTTGCGACTGGAGCCAACAGTAAATGTAGTGAGGAGACAAGCTTCGGTATTTCGCTTGGGTAGTCTACACCCCAACGGTATCAACATTGACTTCTCTAATTTTAGATAGCCCTTGTCTTCACCCTCCTCCCCCTCCCCCTCCCCCTTCCGAGCTCTGCTTCTAGTCCTACTCTCTCTGCCTCTTCCTTTCTTTTTCCCACCCCCCCCCCACATCAGTCTGAAGAAGGGTCTCGACCCGAAACGTCGCCTACTCCTTCTCTCCATAGATGCTGCCTCACCCGATGAGTTTCTCCAGCATTTTTTGTCTACCTTTGATTTTTCCAGCATCTGCAGTTCTTTCTTAAATAGATCTTGGAGAAGGCTGAACCAGCGGGTAGCGGCACGAACAAATAAGCGACCGATGGTGGCGCCCCCGGTTTTGCCCCGGTCTAAGGAAAATAGCACAACCTTTTAGCAAAATGGCAAAAAAATGCTGATTTAGGCACTCGATCATGAAAAAGGCATTATCCTGGTGAAATCACCAAAAAAAAGGGGTGAAAAGGCATTTATGGCAAAATCAGTGATGCCAGAAGTCGGAAAGAAGGGGATGAATATTCTGCAGCGTGACTTTAGAGAGCTCGGAAAAATGCTGAAAAGCAGGACCTCCAGGGTTGTTATCTCCGGTTTGCTTCCAGTTCCTCGTGCAGGCAAGAGCAGGAACAGGGAGATACAGGACCTGAATGTGTGGCTGAGGAACTGATGCAAGGGGCAGGGATTTAGATTCTTAGATCACTGGGATCTGTTTTGGAGTAAGGGGGAACTTTACAAAAGGGACGGATTGTATCTTAACAGGTGGGGGACCAGCATTCTGGCAGTCAGGTTTGCCACTGCTACACGGGTGGTTTTAAACTGAATAAGGGGGGTGGGGTGTCGAATGGGATAGTCGAGGATGGAGTTAAAGGGAAAGGGTTTCTTAAATGTGTGAGCGTAGAGACAGAGGAGTGTAAAATGAGGGTAGAAGCAATAGGTAGCAAGGTGAAAAGTAAAAGTGGAAGACAGACAAAACCAGGGCAAAAATCAAAAAGGGCCACTTTTCAACATAATTGTATAAGGGGTAAGAGTGTTGTAAAAACAAGCCTGAAGGCTTTGTGTCTCAATGCAAGGAGCATTCGTAATAAGGTGGATGAGTTGAATGTGCAGATAGCTATTAATGACTATGATATAGTTGGGATCACGGAGACATGGCTCCAGGGTGACCAAGGCTGGGAGCTGAACATCCAGGGATATTCAATATTCAGGAGGGATAGAGAGAAAGGAAAAGGAGGTGGGGTAGCGTTGCTGATTAGAGAGGACATTAATGCAATGGAAAGGAAGGACATTAGGTTCGAGGATGTGGAATCGGTATGGGTAGAGCTGCGAAACACTAAGGGGCAGAAAACGCTGGTGGGTGTTGTGTACAGGCCACCTAACAGTAGTAGTGAAGTTGGAGATGGTATCAAACAGGAAATTAGAAATGCGTGCGACAAAGGCAAAACAGTTATAATGGGTGACTTCAATCTACATATAGATTGGGTGAATCAAATTGGCAGGGGTGCTGAGGAAGAGGATTTCTTGGAATGTATGCGGGATAGTTATCTAAATCAACATGTAGAGGAACCAACGAGAGAGCAGGCTATTTTAGACTGGGTATTGAGTAATGAGGAAGGGTTAGTTAGCAGTCTTGTTGTACGTGCCCCCTTGGGCAAGAGTGACCATAATATGGTTGAGTTCTTCATTAGGATGGAGAGTGACATTGTTAATTCAGAAACAATGGTTCTGAACTTAAAGAAAGGTAACTTTGAGGGTATGAGACGTGAATTGGCCAAGATTGACTGGCAATTAATTCTAAAAGGGTTGACGGTGGACATGCAATGGAAGACATTTAAAGACTGCTTGGATGAACTACAAAAATTGTTCATCCCAGTTTGGCAAAAGAATAAATCGGGGAAGGTAGTGCATCCGTGGATAACAAGGGAAATCAGGGATGGTATCAAAGCGAAGGATGATGCGTACAAATTAGCCAGAAAAAGCAGCATACCGGAGGACTGGGAGAAATTCAGAGACCAGCAGAGGAGGACAAAGGGCGTAATTAGGAAAGAAAAATAGATTATGAAAGAAAACTGGCAGGGAACATAAAAACTGACTGCAAAAGTTTTTATAGATATGTAAAAAGAAAGAGATTAGTTAAAACAAATGTAGGTCCCTTGCAGTCAGAAACAGGTGAGTTGATCATGGGGAACAAGGATATGGCGGACCAATTGAATAACTACTTTGGTTCCGTCTTCACTAAGGAAGACATAAATAATCTGCCGGAAATAGCAGGGGACCGCGGGTCAAAGGAGTTGCAGGAATTGAGTGAAATCCAGGTTAGTCGGGAAGTGGTTTTGGGTAAATTGAATGGATTAAAGGCCGATAAATCCCCAGGGCCAGATAGGCTGCATCCCAGAG
>CM075977.1:100231167-100412245 GCA_038087875.1 Malacoraja senta
AGAAAAAATAACAGTGACCCTTCTCACCCAGGGGGAAACCGCGAAACAGAACTTAAAACAGAATCAGCAAAATTCCCCGATGTGGCGATAGGTTTATTATAAAACCTTTGGTACGTCCGCTCATTACACCATCCCGCAGCCGCTAGAATGTGTTTGAGAGGGACGTCCATATCCCTTGCTGCTGATGTCGATGCAGCCCTGGTGGAATGAGGTTTAAAAGTGTCAGTGTCTACTCCTGCACACGCCAGAACCTGTTTATTCCATCTGGAGATGGTTTGCACCGTAACCTTTTTATGAGTTTAGTATAACTAACAAAGAAGGAGAGTTCGAGCCTCTCAGGCTCTTAGTGACCTTTATGTATTGAAGTATGTGTGACACCACACACAATCGTGGGTCTGAGGGGTATGCCATAAAACTCAATTTGAGCCCCAACATCCCTGGCCTGCTCTGCTTAATGAGGTCATGAACAAAAAAGGTAATGTTATTACCAGATGTACCCATACTGTCCAGTCTGAGTTTATGCAATGTCTGGACCCGTTGTGCTGAGGCCAGCGCCATGAGCATGACTACTTTAAGTGTAAGATGGTGCAGAGACAGAGATGAAGCTGGTGCCCACTGACGGAGCAGCGTGAGAACCACGCTCACATCCCATATTTGTGAATACCTGGGCCTAGGGGGGAGTGGAGTTAAAAACGCCCTTCATAAACTTAGTTATTAAAGGGTGAGATCCTACCGTGTAGTTCCCTGACCCCAGCCATAAATAAGATGACAAGGCGCTCCTGGCACTGTTAATGGCACTGTAACTAAGGTTGTGATCATAAAAAAGTGACGAAAGAAACTCCAAAACGTTTGTAATAGAAGCCGTCATATGAAATATTAGAGCGGGAACAGTACAAATCCCGTTTCCTTATGTGAGTGATGTACTGTTTCTGGGTGCTCTTCCTCCAGGCCGCAGTGATGACATCTATCGAACGATCTGAAAGCCCGAGCCCCAGGAACGGTCTCCTCAGAATCTGCAAACCAATAAATTTATACGGTCATGAAGAGGGTGGCTTTCCCCTGTCACCGGGTGTACCAGCAGATTTCTGCTCTTGGACACTGTCATAAAAGGTTCTGTATTTAAAGCTAGCACCAGTGGGAACCAATGCTGAGTCGGCCAGTCTGGTACTACCAATATGCCAGAGGCAGAATCTTGCCTAATTTTGGCCAAACATCGACTAATGAGGCAGAATGGGGGAAAAACTTACAAATATTTTCCACCCCAGTGTAGCGAGAAATGCATCTACTGCTACTGCCCCTGGGTCTGGCTCCCATGACACGTAAATAGGTAACTGATGATTAAGTTCTGGATGCAAACAGGTCAATGTCCGGTACACCATTATGAAGGACAATGTCATTAACACTTCGTGATTCAACATCCATTCTTTGTTGTCATTAAACTGTCATGACCTGGTGTCTGCCACCGTGTTATATCTACCTGGTAAGTAGATAGCTAAAACCCAGATGTTTCTCGCAATACACCAGAGCCAGATAAGATTAGACAATCTATCACAGGATCCAGACTTACTTCCACCCATGTGATTAATGTACGCTACTGCTGCAGTGTTGTCAATCTGAAGTTGGACATGGACATGATGTATGTTGGTACAAAAAGCCTTTAACCCATAGAGTGCTCCCAACAACTCTAAGTAGTTAATACCGTGTGACTGAAGCATCGATGATTCCTGCAGATCCCATCTGCCACCGCAGCTGGAGACGGTGTCGGTAGCACCCCAACCTAGCGCAACTGGCATCAGTCTGCAGGATAACTGATGGTGTATTGACTAAAATATTACTAGAACAATAGTGAATATTGGTAACCCACCATTGTAACTCAGCCAGGGCTTCAGCTGGCAATTGCATCGGTCTATCGAAACGACCTCTATGAAGCCTGAGTGCTTGTTCCTTTGCACGCTGTAAGTTTTGGTAGTGCAAAGGCCCGAATTGAGCAGCTGGGAAAGCAGCCACTCATTTCCCAATTATACTAGTCACCTGTCTCATAGAAGGTTGATTATTAACAATGAGTTTCCTGCAGGCTTCAATTAACTCTAATTGCTTGCCCCGAGGCAGAGTCACTGACATGTGTACTGAGTTAATGGTGAATCCCAAAAAGTCAATTATCGTAGATGATACCAATTTAGACTTAACTGAATGGATTAAGAACCCCAGCTTCTCAAAAATGAGTTTTGTAGCTGACACAGATAATTCAGCTAATTCCAAAGTCCTCCCAATGACTAAGATGTTGTCCAAATATGCCATGACTATATGATTCTGTGCCCTGAGTAACCCCAGGACTGGTTTTAGCAATTTAGTGAATAGTCTGGGGGCTGAGGTTAATCCATTAGGCAATGCTTTAAACTGCCACAACTGCTCCATCCAGTTAAACTTCAAAAATCTCCTATGATCTTCATGAATGGCCACTGAATAATAAGCATCTTTAAGATCAATGCTTGCCATATAGCATCCCTTGGAAAGCAGTTGTTTGGCAGTGACAAAAGTTTCCATTTTGAAGTGTTTATATTGTACAAAGGTGTTTTATCTCTGTTAAATCAAGGATAATTTTACATCCTCCATCCTTCTTTTGCCTAGTAAATATGTTGGACACAAACTGGCGAGGCTCACGACTCGCCCTCTCAATTACCCCTTTCCTGAGCAAAGACTCAATTTCTCCTTGTACACTCATACACTCCTGTTGTGAAAACACAAAAGTGCGGCTAGGTGTATGCTGAGTGGGTGGAGGCGAGTCAGAAATGAACTCAATTTGGAAACCTTGTATACTGTGCAGTATAAACGGGTCAGATGTTATCCAATGCCATTCATGTAAGAAAAATTGTAATCTCCCCCCAACTTGTAACTGATCCATCGCAGGCTCGCTTACCTTAGTTGTTACTTGCGCTATGGTCTCTGCTTCTGCCCCCGAGGTCTGGGGGGTAGGGCTGTTTGAGGATGCTGTCCCCACATCTTGAACATGGCCCGGCCTGGGCCCTGCCCTAAAAATAACTTCTTTGCTTGTTGCTCGGAACCACGTCCACCATACCCGATGAACCGTCTGGTGTGGAGAGGAGGGTAGGTGTATTGTCGCCGGAAAGATGATACCTTGGGGGGTGCCTTGATAAGGCTGATGGTTTTAGCCTCCTCATCCAAGTCCTTTACCTGTTTAGGCAGGTCTTCTCCGAACAGGAGGTTTGGGGGTTGGACATTCCCCGGCTTGCTCAGCCCAGCAAATTTTGGGTTTAGAGCAGGACGGATGGCATTCTTCCTAAGGCAATTAATTTCAAAATGTGCATTGCACATTAATGCCATCGCGTCCTGCTGGGTATCAGAGAGGGGCTCCCCATCCACTGACCTGGCAAAGGATGTGATGCCTGAGGCAAGTAGCCTGAGAATTTTTTGAATTTTACCCTCTTGGGCTCGGACGCCCCCTTCCAATGAGTCCCCAGATAGACTGGTTTACAAACGGGACACTTAGTGAGGCACAGTTCAGTGGAGTATTATACTTGGCAGTAGTTTCTTCCATAGTTTGGTCTTGGAGTTGATGGGAGGCCAAATAATTTATGCTCATGGCGTGCTCTTCTCCCAATGGCTCCCCTGTAAGGGCAGGGATAGCAAATCTGGATGCCATAGGGGGTACATCCGATGTTTGCCCCTCATGCCATGAAGCATGCTGCCCAGCTGTGCCTCCGTACTCTGGGTCAGTAGAACACTGGCCTCGTACGCTTCCCTCGTCAGAGAGGGAGATATTCTGCAGCCCTGACACAGGTGCCGCTGCCTCGGGTTGTCTGTAATCCCCGGGCTCCGATAGCTCCCTCCACTGGAGCATATCTCCCTGGAGTAACCTCTCAACCAGGTTCTCCATGTGGGTCAGCCTGCCACTAACACTGCCCATAAAATGAGGGGAATTATCCACCTCCTGGCCCGTCTCTTCTGAGTCCAAGGCCCTCACAGACTTTCTGATGGCTTTCCTCCCCCGCGGAGTAGCCAAGGCGCTCTCTTGCAGCACCAAGTCTGCAGCCGCTGGCTCCTGTGCCAGCGACCCTGAAGGAGAATTTGGCGGCCGCTCGCTGGGCGTAGGCCCGCTGTCTTCCGTAGCCAGTGTAGTCGCAGCCCGCCTCTTTACTTTGGACATGTTCTCCCGAAGTCCGGTGTCTGAAAGGTAAGCAAAAACCCCGAACCGGGAGCAACGACCTCAGACAAGTTATGAACACTTACCTGAGCTTTTAAACTTACCGCTGGCCGGAGACGCGCGCCAACCAGTCAGTCGTTGCGCAATGCGTCAGATGTAATGACGCGCATGCGTGGTGACGGCCTTCTTCACGTAGTCACTCACGTGACTCCGAAGTAAAATTCCACTGATTCACAACTCTCTGGGTGAAGAAGTCTTTCCTCATCTCAGCCCTAAATGTAACACAGTACAACATTAACACAACATGTCTATGATACAGGGAAGAATTATTGCCACAGATGAGCAAGCCCTTCATCAGATCAGAGAAAGAGAGAAATCAGTTTAGTCTGGATAGCAGCAAAATATTGTTGGGATTTCCTGTGATAGAATGAACACATGTGGCCGATGGGATATGATGCTATTCATGCGTACTTTATTGCAGATGTGGGTTGTCACCTTGTCGTGGTGGAGAAGCTTGTGTGGACCTGAGATCCTGAGAGCGATGCCATCTGGACCAATGCTCCTGGTAGGGCCACCCATGGCGGTAAGGTCGAGGGGGAGGTCTTTGACAAAGAGCAATCCAACCAAGACTTCAACGGTGGAACAGGCGGAGGATGATGGTTGACCTCAGTGGAGCGTCACAATGGCTGGGAAGGCGGATGAAGGCTGCAGCAGAAAAGGGTCTCCGGTCGTCTTGGACTCCAAGCCACTGGATCCTGACCCAGATCTGTCAAGGACCGTGGGGTGGCTGTCTGTGCACCAGTCTCCCCACGTTAAACAAAGTCACGCACTGGCGTCCTCCATATAGGGAATAGCACCCTGGAGACACCCATGGTCAGCCATGACCGAAGGGGGCCTAAGAGGGTTATGGCATATTAGGACATTTTCAACAGGCCAGTCACAGAGAGAAAAGAAAAAGGATGGCAGGTGGGAGTGGTTCTGATGGTGACAGGAAGATCTAATGCTGGAGAATTCACTGTTAAGTCAGGAAGGCTGCAGGAGGGCTGTGCCCGGTTGGATGATAGTTTGCTTTTACCCGAGTTGCATCGGGTCTTTCAGTGACACTGAAGAGCACAGACAGGGAGATCAGAGAAGGGACCAGTAGAGTGTCCCTTGTAGCCACGGTCCGGAGGGCAAGGAGCACCACCACTCCACCTAGGGCACGTGGGAGGAAGAGCGCCTCTGCTGTCAGCGACTGGAGGACTGGTGATGGGATCTAGGGAGTGGGCAGGGCTGAAGATGTCCTGGTTGGGTTGCTCCTAGGCGTGGCCAAGCTGGCCATCCGTGAGTCACGGCACCAGGCGGGAGAGGGCTTTGCCCGAGCTAGATGCTTGCCCCTTTACCGGGGTTACGTCCGCGCCCGGGTGGTGTTAGAGAGGGACATAGTTGTATTATAGTTATTCAGTATATTTGTAACATAGTTGTTTGGAATTTGGTGTCTGAATAATTTGTTAATTTTATAATATGGTGGTAGGTGTGTCACCATGGTTTTGGTTTTTTGGGGGTTTTTGTATCGTCTTCATAATCAAATAAATTATTTTTGATACAAAAAAAAAGAACAGAAAAGGAGATCAGAGAAGTAGTGGAATGGTGAATGAACATGGCAGGCAGCTGACAGCTCTGGGCTGTTCATGTGAACTCCACACAACTGCTCCAGATGCTGTTGCGTTTGTGATCTGTGATCTGTTGTGATCTGTGCTTGCTTTCCCCAATATAGGACTGGCCACATATTGAACACTGAATGAAGTACATGTGATTGATGCAAGTATATGTATGAATGAATGAATGAATGAATGAATGAATAAGTTTATTGGCCAAGTATTCACATACAAGATATTTGCCTTGGTGCTCCGCCCGCAAGTGACAACATGACATACAGTGACAGTTAGGAATGACACATAAAACATTAAACATTAATGATAAAACATTATCGATTAAACATGTGAATTAAATAAAATACCAGAGCAAAAGGAGTCTGCAGATTTTTGGCTGTTGAGTAGAGCAACTACTCGTGGATAAAAAGCTGTTTTTATGTCTGGCTGTGGCAGCTTTGACAGTCCGGAGTCGCCTTCCAGAGGGAAGTGATTCAAAGAGTTTGTGGCCAGGGTAAGAGGGGTCAGAGATGATCTTACCTGCTCGTTTCCTGGCCCTTGCAGTGTTCAGTTCATCAATGGAGGGAAGGTTGCAGCCAATAATCTTCTCTGCTGATCGGACAATTCGCTGCAGCCTCCGGATGTCATGCTTGGTGGCTGAGCCAAACCAGACCATGATGGAGAAGGTGAGGACAGACTCTACGATGGCCGTATAGAATTGGACCATCATTGCCTGTGGCAGATTGTGCTTCCTCAGCTGCCGCAGGAAGTACATCCTCTGTTGTGCCTTTTTGACTGTGGAGTTGATGGTAGCCCCCCACTTAAGGACCTTGGAGATGATGGTTCCCAGGAACTTAAAAGACTCCACAGATGTGACTGAGGTGTTGTTGATGGTGAGTGGGGTGAGGGGAGGGGGAGCTCTCCTAATGTCTACAATCAATTCCACTGTCTTAAGAGCATTGAGCTCTACGTTGTTGCTACGGCACCAGGACGCCAGCTGTGTCACTTCCTGTTTGTAGGCAGATTCCTCCCCATCCTGGATCAATCCAATCAGGGTTGTGACATCTACAAACTTGAGAAGGTTGACAGAGGTGTCTGTGGAGGTGCAGTCATTGGTGTAGAGAGAGTGGAGGAGAGGGGAGAGTACGCAGCCTTGCGGTGCTCCTATGCTGAGGGTCTGCGGGCCCGAGATGTTCTTTCCCAGCCTCACATGCTGCTTCCTGTCTGTCAGGAAGTTGGTGATCCACCGACAGAGGGGTTCAGGCACAGTCAACTCAGAAAGTTTGGAGTGTAGTAGCTCTGGCACAATGATGTTGAATGCAGAGCTAAAATCAACAAACAAAATCCTCGCATAGGTCCCCTGGTGGTCTAGGTGCTGGAGGATGAAGTGCAGGCCCAGATTGACTGCATCATCCATAGGTCTATTGGCCCGATATGCAAACTGCAGAGGGTCCAGCATGGGGTTTGCAGGGACAGGTTGAAAATGTCTGTGTAGCCAGTTGTTCGGCACAGAGCTTGAGAGTAGAGGGGGAAACATTGTCCGATCCTGGAGATTCTGGCTTTTCTGTCTTCTGAACAGCTTCTCCACCTTCTCTATTTTTATTGTTGATGATGAAGAAGTGATGTTGTGCAGCACGGAGGGGGTGGGTAGTGGACGTGGCTGCAATCTTTTTGCAGTCAGGCTGTAATTGGGTGTTAAGTGGTGATTGGCGAGGGGTGGGTGGGAAAGGGTCCAGTCTTTTCAGACTGGAGTCTTGCTTTAAGTAGGTGTGAAGTGGTGAAGTGCGTGTAGAAGGGTCCAGTCTTTGCAGACTGGGGTAGACAAAAATGTTGGAGAAACTCAGTGGGTGGGGCAGCATCTATGGAGCGAAGGAAATAGGCAACGTTTCAGGCCGAAGCCCTCCTTCAAGGCGAGAAGCCAGAAAAGACTGGGGTCAGGCTGTGTTTGTTGGGGAGCGGGTACCAGGGTTACGTTTCAGCTTGTCAAACCTGCAGTAGAACTCATTCAGGTCATTGGTCAGCTGATAATTGTCCAAAGAGCGGGGGGCTTTCTTCTTGTAGCTGGTGATTTCTTGCAAGCCCTTCCAAACTGAAGAAGAGTCATTAGCTGAAAACTTGCTCCTCAACTTCTCAGAGTACCTTTCCTTGGCAGCTCTGATACCTCTTCTCAGCTTGTACTTTGCCTGCCTGAAGAGGTCTGCATCCCCGCTCCTGTCGGCCTCCTCTTTAGACCGTCGGAGCTGTTTGAGTTCTGCAGTGAACCAGGGCTTGTCGTTGTTGAACCAGGTCCAGGTCCTAGTTGGAAAGCTGACATATGATGATGCAGTGTCGGTATACTCATTGAGGCTTGTGGTTGCTTCCCTGAACACATTTCAATCCGTGCAGTCAAAACAAGTTTGTAGGTTCTCAATGCCCTCGCTAGTCCACCTTTTTGTTGTTCTGACCACAGGCTTAGCAGCTTTTAGTTTCTGCCTGTAGGTCGGAATAAGGTGAACGAGACAATACATGCAGTACATACAGTATATTCATACAATATATACAGTATGAATCCATTCTTCACCTGGAAATAATGCTTGGGTCCCCGGATGGTGGAAGGTTGGGTGACTTAGGATGAATCATGAGTTCGCTTGCAGTATATAATAAAAAAATCACAATCAAATATTTATTTAATCAGAGGGCTGCCCTAACCTAACGATATTTCAAAGACGCTTCCTTGACTTTGGTTTAATAATTGCGAAAAAACGTATACTTAAATTCTGGAAAAAGATAACAGTCCCCACAGTGAAGATGTGGATTACAGAAATGACCGAGACACTACATCTAGAAAAAATAAGACTTGTCTTGACTGACAAACCAGATCAATTTTCCAAAATATGGTCTCCTTTTATTGAATTTCTTCAACAACATAATGGTTGAACACAAACTCAAAACCGACGCTAGGGTTGGGTGAGCGGACGTATGGAAGGGCAATGGGATATATCTCCACTTCTTTCACTCCTTCGTTAGTTCTGGGGTTTTTCTTTTTTCTTTTTCTTGTTTTTCTTGAAATTTTTTCTTTTCTTTTTCTTTTCTTCTTTCTTTCCCTTTTTTCCCTTTTTCTTTTTTTCCGATCTATTTATTAGTTTATAAAATGTTAAAACTGAAGCAGCACAAAAATCGTATAACTGTTATGTCGATCATTTTATTTTTGTACAATTGCTTCTAACAAAAATAAAATTAAAAAAATAAAATAAATGTTTTTTATTATGGCAGTGTGTACTACAAAAAAACACCCTTTCTGACATTTACGTGAATATCCAGATTTGAACAGAACATTTATTCATTTTCTTAATAGGATTGTAAATGAACAAAGATATATTCTCATGGTTACTACCTGAAAGTTTGTCTTTATTTTATGTTGAAGCATAAAAGATTTGAAATACTTGGAAGATTTTACTAAAGCTGGGACTCATTTGGCTCTAAAAATACAGGTATCTACAGGTAAGACCTTTTTTTCACCCAGTTTTATTCCACCAGGGAGGTCTTACCTTCCACCACCTGCAACCTCCGACAACCACCTTCAACTAGCATCGCAACCGGCTTCGACTAAAAAATTACCGATTTTTAAAATGGCAACCTATTTTTAGTCGCGGCCGGTTTTGAATTTTTTGAAATAATCGCCGGAACATAGAAGAAGCGGAAACCACTTTCGACCATTAGGGAGACTGACAAAAACCTCCGGGAACCGCACGGAAACTTGGGTGGGGCGCAAAGTCTCCAGAGGTTTCCGTTCAGGTTTCCTAAGTGGGACAGGGGCATTAGTCATAGGCTTTCTCCATTGTCAGAGTGAGGCTAATCGCAAATTGGAGGAACAGCACCTCATATTTTGCTTGGGCAGCTTACACCCCAGTGGTATGAATATTGATTTATCTAACTTCAAGTAACCCCTGCACACCCTCTCGCTCTATCCTTCCCCCACCCAAGTCACACTAGTTTCCTGGTCTCAACTAGCAAACAGCTAACAATGGCCTGTTTCCTTTATCATCGTTACTTTTGTGCATATCTTTCATTCATTGTTCTTTATCTCTACATCATCGTCTATATCTCTCGTTTCCCTTTTCCCTGACCAGTCTGAAGAAGGGTCTCGACCCGAAACGTCACCCATTCCTTCTCTCCAGAGATGCTGCCTGTCCCACTGAGTTACTCCATCATTTTGTGTCTATCTTCGGTTTAAACCAGCATCTGCAGTTCCTTCCAACTCAGATCAAAGACCCTTCCTCAAAACTGTGGAAAAGGTAAAGACATGTTTGTTTTAAGTTGCTGAGATGTTGGGAGGGATAGGGCAAGGAAAATATGTGATAGCGTGCGGCCAGGATTGATTTGGAGCGTGTTCTAGAAGTTTCCTGGTCAAATGAATTGAAAGGTAACAGTTACCAGACGAAATGTAATACTTTATTCATAGATTTACAGGCCCAGCTATATCTAATTATACTCTGAGAAATAAATTGCTTTCTGGGTTTTATTGCTTTACAGAAAAGTAGCTAATTAATGAGTACTGATGGTGTTGACAGCTATTGAAGGGATACTGCCTGCAAATTCGAGTTAACCCTTTCAGGAGTGGAGTTTAAAAACATTACTACATTGAAAATGTTTTCCGGTATAGTAACCACATCTACTGTGAACGGACAGGATAGGAACTCGAAGAGAGATGCCTATTTGGCATGCAATCAATGATTTAATTAACATGACTGCCAAAAGACTAATTTAAAGTGCCAGCCATTGAAGATGGGATTGCAAACAAATATAAGAGGATTTAGGTTGATTGTTTTCAAGTCATATCTTTTAGCAATTCAAGCTATAAATGGGATGAGAATTTTTTTCTAATAATTGAAGAATCATTTTATTTCATCCTTCTCTCATTCTTACATTTTACCAGGGAGAAAGTTGATCTGGCTTTAACTTGTACATGTCCTCAAAGTTATTGATCCGAGTAATAGCCAGACCTACCTCCAGAAGAAGGCCTACCAGTCTGAAGAAGGGTCTCGACCTGAAAAGTCACCCATGCCTTCGCACCAGAGATGCTGCCTGTCCCGCTGAGTTGCTCCAGCATCTGCAGTTCCTTCCTACACCTATCTCCTGTCCCCTTTACGCCCTTCTGATATCCTAAGTTAGCTTGCTCCTTGGTTCCCAAAACTCCTCCAGGGATACACTTGATCACAGCTGCCTATACCTGTCCCATGCCTCCTCCTGACTCCTCACTAAAGCCTCAATTTCCCTCATCATCTTGGCTTCCTTACGTTTGCCTGCCTTGCCCTTCACCATAACAGGGATGTACATGTCCTGGACTCTTGTCAGCACACTTTTTTTTAAATCCCACATTTCCCTGACGTTCCTTTTCCTTTGCACACATCATATCTTCCTCTGGCAGCTCATGCCAAATATGGACTATACTAAGAGTGAAAAATGTTCCTGGTTCCTGTTAAGTATCTCCCCACTCACCATTTGCCTATGTCCTCTAGCTTTAGATTCCTCTACCACGCGAAAAAGACTGAGCGTTCATTTTATCCATGCCCCTCGTAATCTTCTACATATCAATAAGTTTACCTCTAAGCCTCCTATGCTCCAAAGAAAAAAGCCCCAATCCACCCAACCAACTTAAGCACATGAGCCCAGGTAACATCCTGGTAAGACACAGAATGCTGGAGTAACTCAGCAGGAGACTAGCATCTCTGGAGAGAAGGAATGGGTGACATTTCGGATCAAGACCCTTTTTTAGACTGATGTCAGGGGAGAGCGAGATACATAGATAAGGAAGTGTAAGGTGTGAAAACAGGACAAAGGGGATGGAGATCAGGGAAAATGTAGAATAGATCATTGTTAGCTGGGAGAAGGTAACAAAGTGAACAGAGATAAAATGTGGTCGGAGACAGTCTAGACTGGTTGGAGAACTGGGAAGGGGGAGGGATGGAGATAGAGGGAAGGTAAGGGTTACTTGAAGTTAGAGAAGTCAATGTTCATACTGCTCTGCCACCAATTTTGGTGTCTGCTGTAAGTTCACTAGCCACATTGTCTTCCAAAACATTGTGGTGTATAACAAACTGAAATGGAGCCAGCACCTACCCCTGCGTCAGCCCATTGCTCAGAGGCTTCCAGTCAGAAAACCCCCCATCTATCCTTTCACACCTTCCTCCAAACCAAATTTGAATCCGATTGACTATCTCACCTTGGATTCCTTGTGATCTACCCTTCCAGCCAAGCCTCCGATGTGGGACCTTGTCATAGGCCTTGCTAAAGTCCATATAGACAATCCTCCTGGTGACCTCTTCAAAACATACAATATATGTGTCTCTAACCTGTTTGTGCTTATTTAACTGTTGGTAGAAACTATCCCTAAAAATCCCCTTTAATAACTTTCCGACCCACTAAGGTCAGGTTCACCAGCCTGTAGTTCTGTGAGTTGTCCTTGCTGCCTTTCTTCAATAACAATACCATATTAGCCACTATCCAGTTTTTTCAGAACTTTACCTTTAGCTAAAGATAATGTGAATAACTCTGTAATTTCTGTAATTCTGTAAAGGTTTCTGTAATTTCTTCCCAGGCTTTCCACAAGATCCAAGGGTGCATTTGGTCTAACCCTGGGGATTTATCCACCTTAATGCGCTTTAATCGCAGCCCATATGTTCCATTAAATCACTTTGGCTTTGACAGCCTGCTTTTATCTTGGGTACACCCTTCTTACATTGGTGTCATCTGCAAATTGGTGTCATCAGCAACATTGTCTCTATCTCCATCTACAATTCCAGATGTTGATGCATGGGATAGAAAGGTAAAAGTTATTAAAAACATATTTGGTTATCCTTGTCTCTGAGTACCATTCCATCATGAGTTCTCATAGTGCACATATCTATATCATAATATAAGTATGTGAATGTGTGTGTGCATAAGTGTGTGGGGGTACCTGCGAGTGTGCATGTGTGTGTGTGTGTGTGTGTGTTTGGAAACCCATATGTCTGTAAGAGTGGGTGTAAGAAAGAGACTGAGAAGACAAAACTTGACAATTGTTTTACATGCACACACACACATACACGCACACACACAGATATGTACACATGTACATATACGCATGCTTACAGCGCAAAGATTAAAACATTGACCATTGGTCTGAAGTAGGGTATCGACCCGAAACGCCACCCATTTCTTCTATCCAGAGATGCCTCCTGTCCCTCTGAGTTACTCCAGCATTTTGTGGAGTAAAATCCAGTTGAAATCAGCAGCTGCAGTTCCTTCCTGCAACAATGCATTGGCCAATATTAAGTTACAGCAGTCTCTGCTGCACTTCTGCCCTAAATTTCATTACCAGATCAGCTAGTTGAAAACTGGTTGAAAGGAAAATAATGTTGTTCTCCATTCGACCTTGGATGAAGTCTGGTGCCAGCTGGCAACATAATTGGCACCTTGGGCTTTCCACATGGAGGTATCACGACTGGTTTGAAGAGAATGGCAAGGAGATTGGGAAGAGCATTAACTCCGATATAAGTCTTTCCTGGAAACTCCACTTAGTTCAAAGGGAAAGAAGTGCCAAACATTCACATGCTTCATCACTCCTACACATCTTCCATTGTATCAAGCCCCTTGCAGGCAACTCATAGCCTTTGTGAATTGTGGACAATTGTGGGCACCATATCTGAGGAAGGATGTGCTGCCTCCAGAGAGGGTCCTGAGGGGGTTTACAAGGATGATCCCAGGAATGAGTAGGTTAACCTATGATGAGCGTTTGTCGGCACTTGGCCTGTACCTAGCTGGAGTTTAGACGAATGAGGGGGGGCCTGATTGAAACATACAGAATGGAGAAAGGCTTGGATAGAGTGGATTTCCACTAGTGGGGGAGTTTAGGACTAGAGGTCAGAGCCTCAGAATTAAAGGACATTATTTTAGGAAGGGGATGAGGAGAAATTTCTTTAGTCAGAGGGTGGTGAATCTGTGGAATTCTTTGCCACTGAAGGCAGTGGAGGCCAAGTCAGTGGATATTTTTAAGGCAGAGATAGATAGATTCTTGAATAGTACGGGTGTCATAGGTTATGGGGAGAAGGCAGGAAAATGGGGTTAGGAGAGATTGACCAGCCATGATTGAATGGCGGAGTAGTCTTGATGGACCGAGTGGCCTAATTCTGCTCCTATCACATGATCTTATGACCTTATAAACAAAGTTGACAATGGCAAACACATGACCCAGCAGAATAAATAATGCCGACTTCCCTTTTCTGTCAGAATTGTTTAGTATCCAGCAGAATGTGACTGCCAGAACTGTCTCTTGTCATGTGGGAGTGGTGAATCTGTGGACTTCTCTGCCACAGAAGGTAGTTGAGGCCAGTTCATTGGCTATATTTAAGAGGGAGTTAGATGTGGCCTTTGTGGCTAAAGGGATCAGGGGGTATGGAGAGAAGGCAGGGATGGGATACTGAGTTGGATGATCAGCCATGATCATATCGAATGGCGGTGCAGGCTCGAAGGGCCGAATGGCCTACTCCTGCACCTATTTTCTATGTTTCTATGTCTATGTTTCTATGTGCACATGATGACACATGCTTGTGTAACAATACACTTTGGCAACATCCCACATGTTTTTCTGGATTTTTTTATGCCGCAGGTTTTGTAGATCAGTTCTTCCCCCTTCCTCCTCACCACAAACCATCATTAGCCCTTTGGTCACAGTTCCACAATTTCATTAAAATTGACACTTTCATTTGTAATTGGATTTCCATTCTTTCCCGCAGGGCACGGGTGTCTCTCCAGTTGCATTGATGTATGATCCTGGCTTTGAGCTGAAGGCTTGTCTGTTCAAGTTCCATTCCAGGGAAATTACCACAATGATCCAGGCCAAGATTCCAGTGAACTTCTCTGCAATGATTGCCATTATTAATATTCGAACCCACTCAGTGGTGAAAAAGACAATTTGATACAAGAGCAGGAATTCAAATTCTAAACACACATGCTGGTCCAAAATTCAGGCTTGGAATATCTTTTTCATGCAGAGGGTGGTGGGTATATGGGACGAGTTGTCAGAGCAGGTAGATACTGTAACAGCTTTTAAATAACATCTGGGCAAGTGGATGGATGGGAAAGGTTTAGAGGAGCATGGGCCAAACGTGGCCAGGTGAGATTGGTGGAGATTGGGCCTCTTGGTCAGCATGGGCAAGTTGGGCTGAAGGGCCTGTTTCCATGCTGTTTGACAGGATATTAACATCCAGGATCTTACTGCTGCCAATGCACTTACTGCCTAGAGAGAGCAGAAAGGCTGCCTGCGTTGATGCGTTTCACAAGAAGGTGGCGGCATGGTGGCGTAGCGGGTGTAAATGTAAAGTTGTCCCTAATGTGTGTAGGACAGTGTTAATGTGTGGTGATTGTTGGTCAGTGCGGACATGGTGGCCCTAAGGGCCTGTTTCCACGCTGTAACTCTAAACTAAACCAAACACCTGTACGTTTTCTTTATGTGATAGAATTTCCAGGTTATCCTGTTTGTCAATGCCTCCTAACAGAGATAATAAATTCACATTTCCTTACAGTACAGTTCTTTTTTTTAGTTTATAGAAATACAGCATGGAAACAGGCCGTTTGGCCCACCAAGCCGACCAATGATCACCCGTACAATAGTTCTATCCTACAAACTGGAGACAGTTTTACTGAAGCCGGTGTGAGAGGGGAGGTGAATACCGAGGTCAAAGAGTTGGATATGAATGCGCGAAGTATAAGAAATAAAGTGGACGAGCTTGAGGCTCAGTTAGAAATTGGCAAGTATGATGTTATGGGAATTACGGAGAATGGCCAGGGCTGGGAAATGAATATTTAAGGGTATACAACCTATCGAAAAGACAGGCAGGTGGGCAGAGGGGATGGGGTAGCTCTGTTGGTGAGGAATGAAATTCAGTCCCTTGCAAGGGGTGACATTGAAACAAGAGATGTGGAGTCAGTATGGATAGAACTAAGGAATTGTACGGGTAAAAATACCCTAATGGGACTTATCTACAGGCCCCCAAACAGTAGCCTGGATATAGGGTGCAAGTTGAATCAGGAGTTAAAATTGGCATGTAGCAAAGGTAATGCTGTGGTTGTTATGGGAGATTTCAACATGCAGGTAGACTGGGAAAATCAGGTTGGTACTGGACCCCAAGAGAGGGAGTTTGTGGAGTGCCACTGTGATTTATTCTTAGAACAGCTTGTACTGGAGCCTACCAGGGAGAAGGCAATTCTGGATTTAGTGTTATGTAATGAACCGGATTTGATAAGGGAACTTGAGGTTAAGGAGCCATTAGGAGGTGGAGACCATAATATGGTAAGTTTTAATCTACAATTGGAGAGGGAGAAGGGTAGATCGGAGGTGTCAGTGTTACAGTTGAATAAAGGGGACTATGGGGCCATGAGGGAGGAGCTGGCCAAAGTTGACTGGAAAGATACCCTAGCAGGGATGACAGTGGAACAACAATGGCAGGTATTTCTGGGAATAATACAGAAGGTGCAGGATCAGTTCATTACAAAGAGGAAGAAAGATTCCAAGGGGAGTAAGGGACGACCGTGGCTGACAAGGAAAGTCAGGGACAGTAAAAAAATAAAAGAGAAGTATAACATAGCAAAAATGAACGGGAAGCAAGAGGATTGGGTAATGTTTAAAGAGCAACAGAAGATAACCAAAAAGACAATACGGGGAGAATAGATGAGGTACGAATGTAAGCTAGCCAAGAATATAAAGCAGGATAGTAAAAGCTTCTTACGGTATGTGAAGATGAAAAAATTAGTTAAGACCAAAGTTGGACCCTTGAAGACTGAAAAAGGTGAATTTATAATGGGGAACAAGGAAATGGCAGATGAGTTGAACAGGTACTTTGGATCCGTCTTCACTGAGGAAGACACAAACTATCTTCCTGATGTACTAGTGGCCAGAGGATCTGGGGTGACGGAGGAACTGAAGGAAATCCATATTAGGCAGGAAATGGTGTTGGGTAGACTGATGGGACTGAAAACTGATAAATCCCTAGGGCCTGACAGTCTGCGTCCCAGGGTAATTAAGGAAGTGGCTCCAGAAATCGCGGACGCATTGGTGTTCATATTCCAATGTTCTATAGATTCAGGATCCGTTCCTGTGGATTGGAGGGTAGCTAATGTTATCCCACTTTTTAAGAAAGGCGAGAGAGAGAAAACAGGGAATTATAGACCAGTTAGCCTGACATCGGTGGTGGGGAAGATGTTGGAGTCAATTGATGAAATAGCGGCACATGTGGATAGCAGTAACAGGATCGGTCCGAGTCAGCATGGATTTACAAAGGAGAAATCATGCTTGACTAATCTGGAATTTTTAGAGGATGTAACTAGGAAAATGGACAAAGGAGAGCCAGTGGATGTAGTGTACCTGGACTTTTAGAAAGCATTTGATAAGGTCCTACATAGGAGATTAGTGGGCAAAATTAGGGCACATGGTATTGGGGGTGGAGTGGTGACATGGATAAAAAATTGGTTGGCAGACAGGAAGCAAAGATTTGGGATTAACTGGCTCCTTTCAGAATGGCAGGCAGTGACCAGTGAGGTACCGCAAGGATCGGTGCTGGGACCACAACTATTTACAATATACATCAATGATTTAGATGAAGGGATTCAACATAACATTAGCAAATTTGCAGATGACACAAAGCTGGGTGGCAGTGTGAACTGTGAGGAGGATGCTATGAGAATGCAGGGTTACTTGGATAGGTTGGGTGAGTGGGCAGATGCATGGCAGATGCAGTTTAATGTGGATAAATGTGAGGTTATCCACATTGGTAGCAAAAACAGGGAGGCAGATTATTATCTAAATGTTGTCAAGTTGGGAAAAGGGGAAGTGCAACGGGATCAGTCAATGAAAGTAATCATGCAGGTACACCAGGCAGTGAAGAAAGCGAATGGCAAGCTGGCCTTCATAACAAGAGGAGTTGAGTATAGGAGCAAAGAGGTTATTCTTCAGTTGTACAGGGCACTAGTGAGACCACACCTGGAGTATTATGTGCTGTTTTGGTCCCCTAATATGAGGAAGGACATTCTTGCTATTGAGGGAGTGCTGCGTAGGTTCACAAGGTTAATTCCCGGGTTGGTGGGACTGTCATATGCTGAGAGAATGGAGCGGCTGGGCTTGTATACTCTGAATTTAGAAGGATGAGAGGGGATCTTATTGAAACATATAAGATCATTAAGGGTTTGGACATGCTAGAGGCAGGAAACATGTTCCCGATGTTGGGGGAGTCCAGAACCAGGGGCCACAGATTAAGAATAAGGGCTAAGGCATTTAGAACGGAGACGAGGAAACACTTTTTCACACAGAGAGTTGTGAGTCTGTGGAATTTTCTGCCTCAGAAGGCGGTGGAGGCCGGTTCTCTGGATACTTTCAAGAGAGAGCTTGATACGGATCTTAAAGCTAGCTGAGATATGGTGAGAAGGCAGGAATGGGGTACTGATTGTGGATGATCAGCCATGATCACATTGAATGGCGGTGCTGGCCCGAAGGGCCGAATGGCCTACTTCTGCACCTATTGTTTATTGTCTATTATCTATTGTCTAAGCCAATTAACCTGCAGACCTGCAGGTCTTTGGAATGTGGGAGGAAACCAGAGCACCCAGAGAAAACCCACATGGTCACAGGGAGAACGTACAAACTCTGTACAGGCAGCACCCGTAGACAGAATTGAACTCAGATCCCTGGCCCTGTAAGGCAGCAACTCTTCCACTGGGCCACTGGGCCACTGGGCCACTGGGCCACTGGGCCACCCCTTTCATCTTCCAT
Organism: Malacoraja senta; assembly: GCA_038087875.1. Classification (NCBI taxonomy): domain Eukaryota; kingdom Metazoa; phylum Chordata; class Chondrichthyes; order Rajiformes; family Rajidae; genus Malacoraja; species Malacoraja senta. The sequence goes on from CM075977.1 coordinate 100,249,742, forward strand.
AGTCTTGGCCACTTCACTGAAGGTGTCGATATTTCTTCTCTACTTTGGCAAGTCAGCATTGAGCAGATGATCATGAGCTGGCTGGCAATCAACAGGAGATAGGCAAAGTGACAGATTAGAGTATCATCTTAACTCATTAAATTTGCCGTTTCATGATTTTGATAATATTTATCAGCTGACTAAATGTGTCAGCAGTGAGTTATGCACACTCTGGTTACATGTTACATGAATGGTAAAGAGAGCATGTGTTTGTGTACAGGGCAAGTTTAAACAAGTCATCATACTCATTTATCATAGTTAACTACTCCCGAATGTTAATGTATACTCTTCTAATGTTCATAGTAACAAATGACTCAGAAATATTATCATCTTAACAAGAGGAGTTGAGTATAGGAGCAAAGAGGTCCTTCTGCAGTTGCATAGGGCCCTAGTGAGACCACACCTGGAGTATTGTGTGCAGTTTTGGTCCCCTAATTTGAGGAAGGACATTCTTGCTATTGAGGTAGTGCAGCATAGGTTTATTACAAGGTTTATTCCCGGGATGGCGGGACTGTCATATGCTGAGAGAATGGAGCGGCTGGCCTTGTATACACTGGAATTTAGAAGGATGAGAGTGAATCTTATTGAAACATATAAGAATAGTTTTAAAATAAGGGGTAAGCCATTTAGAACAGAGATGAGGAAACACTTTTTCACACAGAGAGTTGTGAGTCTGTGGAATTCTCTGCCTCAGAGGGCGGTGGAGGCCGGTTCTCTGGATACTTTCAATAGAGAGCTAGATAGGGCTCTTAAAGATAGCGATGTCAGGGGATATGGGGGAAGGCAAGAACGGGGTACTGATTGGGGATGATCAGCCATGATCACATTAAACGGCGGTGCTGTCTCAAAGGGCCGAATGGCCTACTCCTGCACCTATTGTCGATTTTCAAAACCATAAATCATCGTGGGCATTGTCACATTGCGACTGGTTTCTATTGCAAAGGCATTGCTGGCTGAAATCCTGTAACGTTTTCCTGGTAGTGTGATCCCATCTTACATTGGCACAGTGGATAAAAGAGATTTGCCCCTGCCCTGTACCATGGGAGCTTCACCTTTGTGTCCTCATTTTTCCCTTCATCTCCATCAGCATCTTCCTCATCCCCTGGTTCAAACAGTTGCAGTGGAAGAACAGAATCATAGAACTACCGCCATTTGGCCCATCAACTCCATGCTGGTTCCAACAGCAATCCAGTCAGAGTTCCATTCACCCACAGTCCAGACAAATCCTTACTTTCAGACACTTTCTCAGCTCCTCTTAAACACCACAGTTGAATCCGCCAACCTACTATTCCAGCAGAAAATTCCACCCACTGCATAAAGGTTCGTTCCCATGAATTATCTCAGTTCCTTTACCTTTCACCTTAAATCCGTGTATCCGCCATTTGATCCTTCTCTATGTATTCTGCTGAGAGCTTCATCAGTGACAGATGAAAAGAGCAGCTAAAGATGGATTAAAGTGTCAGGGGGAAAATAACAGGTTGTTGTCAGGGGTGATCAACTCTCCTCCTCCAATATCTCCAGCAATGTGTAAGAAGGAACTGCTGATATCAAAGAAACTTCCAGCTACCTTTTACAATGCAGGTGATGACAACCTGCTCCTAGACAGTGAGGGCAGCACAATGGCAGAAGATTGGAACCTAGCACAGTGCAGCACAAGAACAGGCCTGTTCCAAAGGCCCACAATGTCCATTGCATGAGTTATTATGGCTGCATGAGTGTGTCAGAACATGTCCTACCCACAAATCAGCTGAAAGAAGTTGACAGCCAGCAAAGCCATACTCCTAGCTTTCTTACCTGTCAAGATCACCAAGATATTAAAATAGACGTTTAAAACATAATTATATAAACTGTTTAAATACAAGATATTTAACATATGATGAGCGTTTCATGGTACTGGGCCTGTACTCGCTGGAGTTTAGAAGGATGAGGGGGGACCTCAATGAAATGGTGAAAGGCTTGGATAGAGTGGATGTAGAGAGGATATTTCCACTAATGGGAGACTCTAGGACTAGAGGTCAGAGCATCAGAATTAAAGGATGTTCCTTTAGGAAGGAAGTGAGGAGGAATTTATTTAGAGGGTGGTGAATCTGTGGAATTCTTTGCCACAGAAGGTTGTGGAGGCCGTCAGTGGATATTTTGATGGCAGTGATTGATAGATTCTTGATTAGTATGCGTGTCATGGGGTTATGGGGAGAAGCCAGTAGAATGGGGTTAGGAGGGAGAGATAGATCAGCCATGATTGAATGGCAGAGTAGACTTGATGGGCTGAATGGCCTAATTCTGCTCCTATCACTTATGACCTTATAACATCTGCATGTGTCTGTATTTCAATATTATTCAAAAATAATTAAAAATAAATTAAACAGTTAAAAGATCTGAAAAATGATTATAAAATTAAATGCACCCAAATAAATTAAATATGTTTTGAAATTGTGGAAGAAAAATAAATTTCCTTCCTTACTTAATTGTGTTTGGAATTGAACAAGGTAACGAAAGGGTGTATTGGAGGTGACAATTGGAAATCTCTCGCTTGACCAGGTGCAGAAGAAATTCGTGGGAATCGGCAAAGTAACGGGCCTGTCCCACTTTCACGACCTAATTCACGACCTCTGCCGAGTTTGCCCTTGACATACTCGCAGCATGGTCGTCACGAGGTCGTAGGAGGTTGTAGGATGTCATAGGAGGTCGTACGTAGGTCGTAGCAGGCCTCGATGTAAGCTAGTTGTAAGTACTCGTGGCATCAAGTAGGTCGGGACGTTTTTTCTAGCCAGATGAAAAATGTCCACAAGTAAAAAAGGTCGTGAATTAGGTTGTGAAAGTGGGACAGGCCCTTAAGAGTAGACGTTTAAACCTCGTGTCTGGGAATGTGTTGAAGGGTGGATGGTAAATGTAAACATGAAATAGTACAGCAGATAACGAAGCTTATTTACTCTTCTGTGAGGAGTTACAGTAGATCTCCCCATGCCATCTACTGCTAGTAGCGTAGATACATCGCAGTAAATTGGAGGCTTATGATTGGTTTGGAATGGGGATGGTGGCGTGGGTCGCATGAACATTCACCGTTCTATATCCACCTCTGGCGGCACAGATGGATCCATCTACCAGTAAAGGAGCTACAGCTCCTCCGGTAGGTTTGGTACAAGCAGATAGTACCACTGAGAAGGGACCTGCGACACAATCTAAAAGACAACTAAAAGATACCAAGAAGAAGGATGAGCAAGCAAAGCTCCAGATGATGAATGTTGAGGAAGAGTCTAAGTCCGAGTCACTGATACAGCCCCCCATATTATGATAGGAGAAGTCCCCGTGTTGAAACCCTGGACTGTTTGAACTAAAAACAAACCTTAACAGATCCCTTCGATGGTGGGGAAGTCAGAGCCGGTGATGGCCTGGGCAGTGGTCACAACTTTTGGTCGTTTTTTCGCTCCTGGACATTCAAGTTGCTGAACCAGGCCACGGTGCAACCAGTCAGAATGCTCTCTACCGTGTCCTCTTCTCATTCAGTAACCCCTTCCTATCCGGTAATCCTAATTCATCAGCATAGGGTTGCCACGGATGGTAAGGTGGTACAGGCAGCTGTGATCAGATTGTCTAAATCAATGGAAGAACAACCCATGGCTGCAGTCAAGATAGGTGACTGCCATTTAGACCTTCTGGTCGATACCGGAGACACTATGTCATCTGTGCCCCCCCCTCCGTGGACATCCCCGTCAGTCAGTTACTGGGAAGACAGGCTCTGTGCAAACTGTGAGCAGTCTTACACTGTACTGCAGACAGTATGTCTATGGAACTCCCTCAAATGCATTCACATCGATTGCTAAATTTAATTAAGGAGGAAGAACAAGGGCAAAAGATACCCATCCTATACTGGTGACAATTAAGTAGCGATCTGTACAGTCAATTGGTTAATCAAATCCATTGTATTCTGCGAAGAGTGCAGGATTCAAAAGGCCAGTATTTACAATATCTTGTTGACACCAGCCAAGAACATAAGCGAAGGCATTGCACTGCATTATATACGCACCTTCCTAATCCCGGATACCAGGAAAGAGTCTCCCCCTGGTTGAATAAACTCGAACAATTAACAGTGACCCCTTATTTGTTTTTTGGGGTCCCGGGATGATCCACCTCTCTCCAAACTAACGGGATCAGGATTTGAGATTGGAGACAATTTTGAGTCACATCTGACTGTAGCTACTAGACCTCAAGCGACAGCAAAAGAAATAGGGGAGATGATAAAAAGACTGAAGGACAAACAGTCAATTCATGTTTTAAAGTTGCCAATGGCAAAAGGAGAGATCCAGATTGACTTCTTTAATGACACAGAACGAAAGATCACATGGGTCAGAGAGGAATGGGACACTATTCTTGAAAAGAAACAGCCGCTGACTGAGGATCCGTCAAGGTTACCAATGGTTCTGGTCCAAGTACCATTGGTCCATGGACAAAGCATAAGAGTCATGCGGGGCGAGTGCAATCAGCCCCTGAACATAAAGTGACTTTAAAAATGGATGCTACCTTGCCATGTTTAAAATGGTATCGACTGACTCCGGAGGCTGAAGAATGGATAGTTATGGTCATAGTATCTTTATTACAACAAGGAGTATTAGTGAAAATGCAAAGTCTGTCTAATACTCCTATTCTGCCAATTCCAAAAATGGGAAGACGTAATGAATGGCTTTTCGTCCAAGACCTGAGAGCTATTAGTAAAATACTGATCCCTATTGCTTCTTTTGTACCAGATACCAATATTATTCTGTCATCTATACCGGCAGAAGCTGACACCTTTACAGTAAGTAACCTATGTTTGGCCTTTTTCTCCATACCCCTGCATAAAGACAGCCAGTTCCTGTTTGCCTTTACCTACAAGGATCAACAATACACCTGGACTAGGCTACCCCAAGTGTATACTGAAAGCCCGGCCGTATATGCAGCTGCAGTGAAAAATGATCTAGAGGAATGTCAATTATCAGAGAGGTCTATTCTGATCCAATTTGTCGATGACCTTTTGGTAGCCTCGGTGACAGGTCCTGATTGTAAAGAGGACTCAATTGCTGCAACATTTGGCAGGAAGAGGGCATAAAGTATCCCTGGGAAAATTATAGCTCTGCCAGCCTTGTGTGCAGTATCTGGGATTCCAGCTGCAGGAAGGCGGAAGGAGACTGGGAAGAGACAGAATAAATCAATAGAGAAGGTCCCGGTTTCGAAGATGAAGAAGGACATTCTCTCCTTCTTAGGCATGGTGGGTTACTGCAGACAGTGGTCCATGACTACAGGGAACTAGATGCAGCATTGTGTTCAGCCACCTTGCAGACTGAGCCCTTCAGAGTAGTATGGACTGCAGAAAGGGAACAGGTGTTTAGAAATCTAAAGAACGCTATGGTTACTGCTCCGGCACTGCGATTGCCAAATTATATAAAGCCCTTTCAACTCTATGTAAATGAAACAAAGGGGTTTGTGACTGGGTCCTTGCTCAAGACTATGGAGGGGGGAAAAAGACCGGTAGTGTAGCGGCACTAGACGTGGTGAATAAAGGTGAGACGTCAGGCTGGTTCAAACAGTCGTCTATTCAGGTTCGACACGTTAGGTTGGTGCGCTAACTATATTAACATTGTTGCTGTAGCTGAGCGAGGTTGTTCTCTTGGGCTCAGCTACCGGTTGACTACACCTAAGGTCTCGAGGTGAGATAACCTTAAGTAGCAGGACACTCCCTCTAGCCCATGACGTCACGTGCCCGGCCTCATACCTCCTGATGAGGGTTCGACCATAAGTGGCCCGTGTATAGGCTGACGCCACAGGACCCTCCCCCCCCAGAACCGGAGGAAGGAATAGCATGGGCGAGGGCGGCTCCTGCATGTGGGTCTGGGACATCCCGGGCTTGGATCGGGACGGAGGGGCCCACGGGCGCAGTGACGCTCTGCGTGGGCGATCCCGAGGTACCAAGGGGTGCGAGGAGACCGATGCAGCAGCCGCCGGATGGAAGAGACACAGTCGCATCTCCTCGACCAGCTAAGGGAGACTGTCCTGTGAAATACGGCCTCCAGCAACGGCTGAGAGACGTCGGCAACAATGAGGAAAACAAAAGTAAATAAAATAAACAAACTAATTGCCGAACCCGGTGTGGTGATGCAGTGAACACAAAATGAACAGAAACAACACAAATTACAGTGAGCAATCAGTGTCCAAAGTTCAAATTGTCCAGTGTCCATGGTGCAGGATAGGAAAGCAGTGCAGTGTTGCAGTGACAGCCTCCGACCTGAATGATGTGCTGCTGCCGGTGGTCAGGCTGCGATGACTGCATCCAGCTGGAAGGTGGCGCTGTGGATGGCGGTGAGGCTACAGTGACGGCAGTCGATCTGACGGTGGCGCTGTTGCCAGTGGCCAGGCTGCAGGGACGGCATCCGGCCGGAAGGTGGCGCTGTGGACGGCGGTCAGGCTGCAGTGATGGCAGTTGATCTGACGGTGGTGCTGTTGCCGGTGGTCAGGCTGCAGGGACGGCATCCAATCGGAAGGTGGCGCTGTGGAAGGTGGTCAGGTAAGTTCGAGCTTCTCTTCCGGCCGGCTGCGGCGGCCATTTTTGTAGTCGTGCGGCCACTTGTTTCAGGAGGCCACTGCAGGGCCTGGAGCGGTGAGGCCCGGTGCAGTGCAGGGTCTGGAGCCGTGTCCACGGTGCGAGGCCGGGCCCTGGTCCATTGTCGGGAGCGGGAGAGCGGCAGGTACTCTCTCCTCTCCAGGGGCCGTCAGGCGTGCATCAGTGATGCTGTGGGCAGGAGGCTGCTACGCTCGCAGCTCCTGCAGCAGCTGGTGGGGCAGCGGCGGCTGGTAAAACCTCTCCGCTCCGGTGGTCGGCTCCGGGCAGGTCATGCGGGGGAGCTCGACGGCCATCACACAAGGCCTGGAGCGGTGTGGGGGTTGAATGCGGGGCCTGGTCCGTTGCCGGGAGCGGGAGAGCGGCAGCAGCCGCGGTTTCTCAGCTCCGGTGAGCAGCAGCTGGTGGGGAAGAGGCGGCATCCCAGATGTAGCGGCATAACTTAATGCAGGGCCGGGTTGTCGGCAGCGTAGTTCTGCAGGGCTTGGCTGCCGGCTGCAAACATCAGGTCTCCTGAGGCTTCGTGCTTCAGGAGAAATCCAAATTTCAATTTGGACAGTCGGGGGTCACCAATGTAGCGGCACCAAACGTGGTGAATAAAGGTGAGACATCAGGCCAGTTCAAACAGTCGTCTATTCAGGTTCGACACATCAATCCACATCATTCTTGATCACCCGTGTGCAGTGACTGTTCGTCATGTTATTATTGAACTCAGCAGCTACACAGCATTTCACAACCGCTAGAAGAACAGGATATGAAGTTATCCTTTTATCACATCCAAACTATACTTATCAGCGATTACCTGCTATAAACTCAGCTACCTTTGTGCCACTGCCAGAAGAAGATTGTGACCATGATTGTCTATTGCTTGTAGAAGCCGCTGCCACTCCCCGGCTGGACTTACAGAGTCATCTGATTGATAATCCTGACCTGGTCCTGTTTACTGATGGCTCTTCACACCGACCTAGTGATGACAGATTATTAGCAGGATATGCAGTGGTCACACCACACCAAGTGCTGAAGGCATACACTTTGCCATCTGGAACGTCCACCCAGGCAGCTGAGCTGTGTGCCCTGACTCGAACCTGCATATTGGCAAAAGATAAAAGTGCTAATATCTACACCGATTCTCGCTATGCGTTTGGTGTTGAACATGACTTTGGGCAGTTATGGAAAAATAGAGGATTCATCACATCAACAGGAAAGACTATTACGCATGATAAACTGGTCTTAAATGTATTGGATGCTATTCAATTGCCACGGCAAATTGTAGTACTAAATATTTATGAATATACTAACATTGTGTGGGATCAGAGAGGAAATGAGGGTGAAGTGAGGCATGTAGATAGTTACAAGAAACAGGAGGAAGGTAGAAGTTGGAGTATGAAATCCAATGAACAACTTTCACACAGAACCCAGTGAACTCGCTGCTGTAAGTAAACAAGCTTCCTTATCTGATTTGAATGTTGGCTTTGTGTCCATATCCCTTCTCATGCACAAGGAGGTATCTCTTTGCTTGCTCATGGACGAGTTCCAACCAAAATTATAATCAAACATATATGGCTCCACTTTTGCAACTGATTAATGAGAGTAAATATCAATATCCTTTCTTACTATAAGTGTTGATCATAAAGATGAACAATGAGGGAACTGTGGAAGAAAAATTAATATTCTTCCTTAGTTAATTGTGATTGGAATTGAACAAGATAACGAAAGGGTGTAGTGGAGGTGACAATAGTAAATCTCTCGTTGACCAGGTGCAGAAGAAATTTGTGGGAATCGGCAAAGTAAGATTAGACGTATTACTTCCTGTCTGAGAATGTGTTGAAGGGTGGATTGTAAAATTAAACATGAAATAGTACAGCAGATAACGAAGCTTGTTTACTCTTCTCTGAGGAGTTACAGTATTACAGTAGATCCCCCCCCCCCCCCCACTGCTAGTAACGTAGATATGTTGCAGTAAATGGGAGACTTCTGATTGTTGGAATGGGGATGGTGGTGTGGGCTGCCTGAATATTGAGATAGAATAATGTCAAGATGCCCTTGTATTGTGTTTGACTTGTTTAAACCATCTGTTGTTGAATAAGATATGTCGCTTGACATAAGCGAAAAGTTTATGACTAATCCTTCAGAGGGGTGACCCCTCGAAAAGCGCCTGGACCTGATGGTATACCTGGTCGTGTTCTAAAAACCTGTGCGGACCAATTGGCTGGAGTTTTCACGGACATTTTCAACCTCTCACTTCTGAGGTCTGAGGTTCCCGCCTGCTTTTAAAAGGGCATCAATTATACCGGTGCCCAAGAAGAGCAAGGTGACGTGCCTCAATGACTATCGACCAGTGGCACTAATATCTGTGGTGATGAAGCATAGTAACATAGAAACATAGAAAATAGGTGCAGGAGCCTGCACCACCATTCAATATGATCATGGCTGATCATCCAACTCAGTATCCTGTACCTGCCTTCTCTCCATACCCCCTGATCCCTTTAGCCACAAGGGCCACATCTAACCCTCTTAAATATAGCCAATGAACTGGCCTCAACTACCTTCTGTGGCAGAGAATTCCAGAGATTCACCACTGTGAAAAATATTTTTCTCATCTCGGTCCTAAAAGATTTCCCCTTTATCCTTAAACTGTGACCCCTTGTCCTGGACTTCCCCAACATCAGGAACAATCTTCCTGCATCTATCCTGTCCAACCCCTTAAGAATTTTGTAAGTTTCTATAAGATCCCCCCTCAATCTTCTAAATTCTAGCGAGTACAAGCCGAGTCTATCCAGTCTTTCTTCATATGAAAGTCCTGCCATCCCAGGAATCAGTCTGGTGAACCTTCTCTGTACTCCCTCTATGGCAAGAATGTATTTCCTCAGATTAGGAGACCAAAACTGTACGCAATACTCCAGGTGTTGTCTCACCACGGCCCTGTACAACTGCAGTAGAACCTCCCTGCTCCTATACTCAAATCCTTTTGCTATGAATGCTAACATACCATTCGCTTTCTTCACTGCCTGCTGCACCTGCATGCCTACTTTCAATAACTGGTGTACCATGACACCCAGGTCTCGTTGCATCTCCCATTTTCCTAATCGGCCACCATTCTGATAATAGTCTACTTTCCTGTTCTTGCCACCAAAGTGGATATCCTCACATTTATCCACATTATACTGCATCTGCCATGCATTGGCCCACTCACCCAACCTATCCAAGTCACCTTGCAGCCTCCTAGCATCCTCCTCACAGCTAACACTGCCCCCCAGCTTTGTGTCATCCGCAAACTTGGAGATGTTGCATTCAATTCCCTCGTCCAAATCATTAATATATATTGTAAATAGCTGGGGTCCCAGCACTGAGCCTTGTGGTACCCCACTAGTCACTGCCTGCCATTCTGAAAAGGATGAAGTGCTTTGAGAGGTTGATCATGGCGCAAATCAACTCCTACCTCGACAAAAACCTGGACCCTCTGCAATTCGCTTACCGCCACAACAGATCAACGGTGGATGCGATCTCGCTGGCTCTCCACTCCGCTCTGGACCACTTTGACAACAAAAACTCATATGTCAGGCTGTTATTCATCGATTACAGCTCGGCATTTAACACAATCATCCCCTCCAAGCTGGTTACCAAACTCGCAGAACTGGGTCTCTGCGCATCCCTCTGCAATTGGATCCTCCACTTCCTCATTCTCAGACCACAGTCAGTTCATATTGGTGGAAATGTGTCAGCCTCGATAACAATCAGCACGGGAGCACCTCAAGGCTGCGTGCTCAGCCCCCTGCTGTACTCACTCTACATTCATGACTGCGTAGCCGGTCATAGTGCGAACTCCATCATCAAATTCGCTGACGACACCACTGTTGTGGGACGTATCACTGATGGGGATGAGTCAGAGTATAGAAGTGAGATCGACCGACTGACCAAATGGTGCCAGCACAATAACCTGGCCCTCAACACCAGCAAAACCAAGGAACTGATTGTGGACATTGGAAGGGGGAGGATGGGGACCCACAGTCCCGTTTATATCAACGGGTCGATGGTGGAAAGGGTCACGAGCTTCCGATTCCTGGGCGTGCACGTCTCTAAAGATCTTTCCTGGTCCGAGAACACTGATGCAATTATTAAGAATGTACATCAGCGCCTCTACATCCTGAGAAGATTACAGAGAGTCGGTATGTCAAGGAGGACTCTCTCTAACTTCTACAGGTGCACAGTAGAGAGCATGCTGACCGGTTGCATCATGGCTTGGTTCGGAAACTTGAGCGCCCTGGAGCGGAAAAGACTACAAAAAGTAGTAAACACTGCCCAGTCCATCATCGGCTCTGACCTCCCTTCCATCGAGGGGATCTATCGCAGTCGCTGCCTCAAAAAGGCTGGCAGCATCATCAAGGACCCACACCATCCGGGCCATACACTCATCTCCCTACTACCTTCAGGTAGAAGGTACAGGAGCCTGAAGACTGCAACGACCAGGTTCAGGAATAGCTACTTCCCCACAGCCATCAGGTTATTAAACTCGGCTCGGACAAAACTCTGAACATTCATAGCCCATTATCTGTTTATTTGCACTTTATCAGTTTATTTATTGATGTGTGTATATATTTATACAATGGTATATGGACACACTGATCTGTTCTGTGTTCATGCCTATTATGTTCTGGTGTGCTAAAGCAAAGCAAGAATTTCATTGTCCTATCAGGGACACATGACAGTAAACTCTCTTGAACTTGAACTTAATGAAATAATTGGTACCCATGTAGTTGATAGAATATTTTCGTAGAATAGTAACTAACAAAAGTTGTTTATTGCACAGTATAACTGTCGGCTAATTCTGCTGTGATGTCAGAGAACTGGTGAGCTGTTTTACTGCAGCCATCTCTCCATGATATCATGCAATAAATCTAGAGGCAAATCTGCAAAGTCTCCGCCTTTCATTTTCCATTAATTACCCACTACATTAATTTCTTCCACGGAAATAATTATAAAGGTTAAAGCAAAAGAATGTGCCAATATTGCTCCTTGCCCTCAGAAGCACACTGCCCTACTTTGTCAAAAGGAAGCGACTGACAGAGAGGTGTTTTCTTGTCAATCAGGAAAACGTGTTTTTCTTTCAGCTCGGTGATGGAATTTCTTACTTCTCTGGTAGAAATATTTTCAAATTGTACTCAGAGAAGGACTTATTTTGTTCACCATTGTGTAGAGCATATCACAAATACCCTAAAACAAGCAATAACTCAATTTTGACAAAATTGTCAGCTGCTTCCTTTAGTCAAATTAGGGCTCCATACCCATCCATTCAAATAAAAGGGCATGCCTTTCCAGCAATGCGTAACCTGGCACAGATACAACAGACGGTGGGTGGAAAATCAGTGTGATCAAGGACTTGAACAGTAGTGTCCATTCATCATATGTGGGTGGGTATCCACAATCACCTGACAGTCCTAACCTTGAAGTTCAATTTCATTTTCAGTTTGGTTTATTGTCACGTGTACCGAGGTTCCAGTGATAAGCTTTTGTTGCGTGCTAACCAGTCAGCAGAAAGACAATACGTGATTACAATTGAGCCATTTACACTGAATAGATACATGATAAGGGAATGGCGTTAAGTGCAAGGTAAAGCCAACAAACATGATCAAGGATAGCCACCTATGAGCTACATAGTACTGCTATCTGGTTGCTCTCTGGTTGTGGGAGGATGATTCAGTTGCCAAATAACAGCTGGGAAGAAACTCTCCCTGAGTCTGGAGGTGAGCGTTTCCACACTTTTATACCTTTTGCCTGATGGGTGAGGGGAGAAGCAAGAATAAACACGATGGAATTGCAATCATTTCCCCACAAGTTGCATTCTAATATTAAAAATAGACGCAAAATGCTGGAGGAGCTCAGCGGGATAGGTAACAACTCTGGAGTGATGAGTTACTCCAGCATTTTGTGTTTATCTTCAGTGTAAACCAACATCTGCAGTTCCTTCCTGCACATTACATTCTAACATTGACGCTTTTTGGTTCACCACTGAAATTTACATATCTTGCTGGACTTTTGAAATGTTGTCAATTTTTAAGCTGTAAAGCCAGCTGTTATATCATTTTTTTATTTTTTTTATTTCAATGGGACTAAAGAACAATGGAGGCAGAAATTGTAAACGTCTTTCCTTCTTCGTGTGGTTTCTTGAATCTACGATGCCTCTTTAACCATTCATTATTTCAAAGTCTTCCTGCTAAATTAAACTTGAAGTCAGTTATTGAAAAGGTGAGATGGCGTCATGACTTAAAATCTCAAAGGAAAACCAATAATTAAATTAAGTGAATAAAACTGAAAAAATAAGACACTTGCCGTCGCCCTTGCCTTCTAATCTGCACATCTAGAATTCTGTGACTAAAATTACCGAGGTTTCCAATCCTCTAATGGTTCCAATTTCTGATGGATCAGAGAGGCACATTCCCCAACATTGTGCAGGTCGGGGTTTCTGATTTACTGAAGCTTCAATGGGTGAGATCAATGGGTGAGTCCTGACTCCAGCAAGATCACTCAATGATATATTGGCAAAGTCACATTTATTTCAGAGGAAACCAAATACAATAAAATAACTTTCAATATAAGATCTCAATTACTGTAGTGGCCATTTGGCTTGTTTTGCGTGTCATTAATTATGGCATGTGTCTTTAAATTTTAGACTGCCCATTATATTGTGGGTGGGATTTATGACGTATTTTGAGCATTTTTGGTGCTAAGTTTCTTGCGCAGAAGCGTAGTTTTCAGTTTTAGTTTGGGACCAGCATGGAGAAGGTTTACCCTTCGACCATGCGAAGCGTAACGGAGACATGAGTTTTCTAACCTTTAAAGCGATAAGCTGGAGTTCGATGAAGATTATAGTGTACGAGTCGGAAGAAGTTTGGATGTACCTTATTGTTTTTCATCAACAATAAAGAATTTATCAATCAAAAGACTGTGTTTGGAAGATTTGCCTGTGAAGAAGTTCTGAAGGTCTCTGACGGTGAGCTCGCATGCATATGAAGACATTCCCCATAACCATGCAGTCCATTTAGCGGCTAGAGGGAGTAATCTCTTGAACGATATCAAAATCTGCGCTACAATTACATAACATTAGTTCGTTTTCAGATTCATTACTAAAGTGGAGCATCATTGTGTTTTTGTCTACGTTCCCATTAACCATGTCATTTTTATGTATTTCCTTGTGTTATTCAGCAGAAGGAAGTGTTATGATGTGATCAGGATGTAGTCAGAAGTCAAGATCATGGTTTCCATTGGGTCGTTCCCATTGTAAAGAGACACAGAGTCATACAGCATAGAATCAGGCCCTTTGGCCCAACACGTCCATGCTTGCCAAGATGCCCCATCTAATCTATCGACCTGCATTTTGCCCTTATCCTTCTAAGCCTTTCCTCTCTAGGTACCTATCCAAGTTTTTTATTTTTTATTTGTCATTGTACCAGTCTCAACCACCTTTCTCTGGTAGCTTGTTCTATATACTCATCTCCTTTATGGGGATCATGACAGAAGCCTCCTAGTGCCGATCCCCAGAAACGACGACACGATGCACTCTGGGCGAGCAATTCTGTCAACATGTTGGACGACGACAGAAGCCAACAGCGAGCTCTGTGTCGTCTGACACACGAGCGAACAATCTCCTTGATGAGAAAAAGATGACCATCAGGTTCTTCTTAAATATTTCCCTTCACTTCCCCATCTAAAGAATAATGTCCTAGTCTGCGTAACCTCTACTGTAGGGCAGCATGGTGGCACAGCGGTAGAGTCGCTGGCTTACAGCGCTTGCAGTGTTGGAGACCCGGGTTCGATCCTGACTACGGGTGCTGTCTGTACGGAGTTTGTACGTTCTCCCCGTGACCATATGGGTTTTCTCTGAGATCTTCAGTTTCCTCCCACACTCCAAAGACGTGCAGGATTGTAGGTTAATTGGCTTGGTATAAGTGTAAATTGTACCTAGTATGTGTAGAATAGTGTTAATGTGCGGGGATGGCTTGTCGGTGCGAACTTGGTGGGCCGAAGGGCCTGTTTCCATGCTGTATCTCTAAACTAAACTAAATTAAAATATAATGCAGTCCGCCCCAGTCCTGGCAACATCCCTGCAAATCCTATTGTCAGTCTTTGCAGCTAAATGGCATTTTGTCTGTGGTAGGGTGACCAAAACTAAACTCATTACATTAAGTGCAGCCAATGTCTTGACAACTGCAACATAGCATCCCATCTTCTATACTCAATGTCCTTGCTGATGAAGGCTGGAGTACCAAAAGGCTTCTTCACTACCCTGTCCACTTGTGATGCCACTTGCAAGACACTATCTACTTGTAGTTTAGTTTAGTTTAGTTTAGAGATACAGCGCGGAAACAGGCCCTTCAGCCCACCAAGTCCATGTAAGACCTACTACCGGCCAACAGGATCTTGGTGAGACAACACTTGGTAGTACCATGTGCAATTTTGGTCTCCTTACTGAAAAAGTCTTGCCATAGAAGGAGCATGGTGAAGATTCACCAGGCTGAATCCTAGGATAGCAGAATTGTCACAACAGGAGAGGTTGGCAAGATTGGGCCTGGAGTTCAGAAGAATGGAAGTGTACCTGTAGAGTGATAGAGACAAACAACATGGAAACAGACCTTTTAGCCCACTGAGTCTGAGCCATCCATCAACCAACTATACCTGCTGATCCTACATTAATTCCACTTCAAATTTTACCACATTCTCATCTATTCTCCACATATTCTGCCTCACCCACATATTCAATGCCATTTTCTGTGGCCAATTAGTAACCTGCATGTCTTTGGAATGTGGAGCGTAATCAGCATTCGCAGGGAGCACACGGTGGCAGAACGATGGCGTAGCGTTAGAGTTGCTGCCTTCCAGCTCCAGAGACCCGGGTTCGATCCTGACTACGGGTGCTGTCTGTACGGAGTTTGTACGTTCTCCCCGTGACTTGCGTGGGTCTTCTCCGGGATTTCCGGTTTCCCCCCACACTCCAAAGTCGTACAGGTTTGTAGGTTAATTAGCTTGGTAAAAATTGTAAATTGTCCCTCGCGTGTGTTGGATAGTGTTAGTGAGTGGAGATCGCTGGTCAACGTGGACTCAGTGGGCCAAAGGGCCTGTTTCCACGCTGTATATCTAAACTAAACTAAACATCTAAATCAACACAGGCAGTTCTGGAGATGGGGATTGATCCCTGCACTTTGAGGATGTGAATGTACTGGCTGCATTCTGACAGGGTTCATTCTGACAGGGCTCAACTGATTAGATACGGGGAGGATGTTTCTTCTGGGGAAAGGGTTAAGGACAAGGGTTCATATTCATAGGAGGTGGGGAAAGACACTTGCAACTGAAACTAGGTGCAACTTATTCATGCAAAGGGTGGTAAATCTGAAGACATCTCTGACACACAAGGCAGAAGAGGACATGTCACTAACTTTATTTAAGAAGGATGTCCAATCCAGACACTATGAACTGCAGATGGTGGCTTATAAAAAAGCACAAAGTGATGGATTAACTTAGTGGGTCAGGCAGCACTTCTGGAGGGAATTGGCAGGTGACCTTTTGGTTGGGGACCCTTCTTCAGACTGATTGTGGTTGGGGGGAGTAAACTGGAATAGAGGTGGAGATAAGACAAAGCCTGGCAAGTGATGGGTGAACCGAGATGGAGGCTTTGTAGGGAAATCACCTTGGACACCTCCTCATGCCTAACCCTTGACCATGAATCCACAGACGAACGCCAGGTCACCATCTCCCAGATTGTTCATGACCTCATTATCGCCAGTGTGTAGGAATATGAAAGCAGTATGAAGATCGAGCTCTAAATTCAAGTAACCCTTGCTTTCCCTCTCCCTCCAACCCTCCCCCATCCTAGTTCTCCGACAAGTTTGACTGTCTTCCTTATTAAATGTTATTTTTGTTTGGTTCGTTGTCACCTTCCCCCAGCTAACAATGATCTATTCTACATTTTCCTTGAGCTTTATCCCCTTAGATGTCTCATTTTCACACCTTACCCTGCCACATCACTGTCTCCCTCTCCCCCGAGTCTGAAGAAGGGTCTCGACCTGAAACATCACCCCTTCCTTCTCTCCAGAGATGCTGCCTGTCCCGCTGAGTTATTGCAGCATCTTGTGTCTATCTTCATTATCTCCAGTGGTCTCCTCTCCATACCCTCCAACCTTATGGTACCGCCTATCACTTAGCTGGCTTTGCTCCTCCTCCCCCCTCTCCCACCCTCAACTACAATCAGTCTGCAGAAGGGTCCGACCCGAAACGTGGCCCATCCATGCCTTCCAAAGATTGTGCCTGGCCCGCTGAGTTATATCCCGCACTGTGTTTGTTTTAAGAAGGAGGTAGATGGTTTTCCATCACGAAAGGTGTCAAGGGGTGTGTGGGAACATGGGTATATGGTATTGGGATGGATGGCACGGTTGGGGGCGCTGCAAGTCAGCTGCCCCACCAGCAGCGTGTTCGTTATTGCGACTCTTTTTGTTTTTTTTACTATATCCAAATGTTTGTTTAAGTGTCTCTCGGTATGTCTTATGTGGGAGGTGGTGGGGGGGAAAGGGGATACCGTCATTCAGTCACTTCCTCGATGGAGAAGCGACTTTTTCCATGTCGCTTCTCAGCCTCCCTCGCAGCCTAGCAACTTGGTTTGGTGCCGCCTTTCCCGGAGTCGGGCCCAGAGCACCAACAACGTGGACTTTTCCATCACGGAGCGGGGTGATCCCTTGCAGGGGGTCGCCAGAAAGGAGTGCTCCAATCGCTAGCCTGGTGACTTTGGCATCGTGGGGCTGTGGTCTGCGGAGCTTCTAGCTGCGGGCGTGGCGTGGACTTACCATCCAGAGCCTGGGATCCCTTGCCGGGGATCGCCGGAGAAGAGCTCCGACCGCCAGCCTGTGGCCTGTATCATCCTGAAGCCGCGGTCTCCGGTAAGAAAGTGGCCGATTCGGGCATTCCAAGCTGCAGAGTGTGTTCGACCGTCCCGATGTCAGAGTTTCGATCATCCCGACGAGAGAGCCTGTACATCGGGCCGTCCGTAGCAGCGGCTACGGAGGGTTTATGGCCCCGACCGCGGGTGAACAAAGGAGGATTAACTGAAATGTATTGCCTTCCACCACGGTGAAGAATGCTGTGGTGGATGTTTATGTTAAATTCTATTGTGTATTGTGTGTTCTTTTTGCAATTGCATCACTGCATGGCAAATTCATTTCATTGTACCTTAGTCAGTGTATATGACAAACAATGATTAAATGGTTCGACCCACTGGCTCCACCTCTTCCTTTCTTCTTCCCGCCCCCCCCCCCACCCTCACATCAGTCTGAAGAAGGGTCTCGACCCGAAACGTTGCCCATTTCCTTCGCTCCATAGGTGCTGCCTCACCCGCTGAGTTTCTCCAGCATTTTTGTCTACCTGACTCAATGTTTGGCTCAGGACTCCAATGATGCGAGTTCATGTTGATAGTGAGCGCTATTGGTGTAGAGTTTGTACCTTCTCTCCTTGATCGGACTTTGCTGGCTTTATCTAGGTATGTTACAAAACTTACCTTCAGCGGCGTTGCAGTTCTGTCACTGGCCGTGTGCGCGACTTTAGCGCCTTTGAGGGGGGGTTAAAATGCCGTTTTCTCCTGCCTGTCCGATATATATCTTCTACTACCTAATGCTGAAAAATCGTTCCGACTGCCGTTCTGTGAAATTTTTTTTTTTAAACGCGCGACAATTAAATCGCTGGAGTAAAATAAAAAAGCGACTTCTAACGCCGTCAACGCAGGCAATGGGACGGATCTCCCGTACGGGACAAAACATAAGGTATCGTTTATTTTACATATAAACTTGCTTCTTAGGATTACTTTAATCAAAATTTCATCAGCGAAAATGTGATTATGTAAATATACGAACCAGCAGTGTTTTTCCTGCCGAAATAGGGTTTAAATTCACCGCAAACCGTAACGTTCCAATCAATCGCGTTCCACAAAATCTCACTCGTAAGATGATTAAAATGGCCATTAATTTATGGGAATTAAACACTAAATTCCTTCCATTTGGCCTGTAAACATGATAATGAGATTTAAAAATCATGTTATATTAGGAATTCTTGTGTGAATGTTATTTGGACACTTAGACTATTTAAAAATGTTAACCTTTTCTTAAGAAATGGATAGATGTTTAGATCTAGTAATTGAATTTTGTAATTAGCTACAATTAGGTAACTAACTAATTATATGCTTTAATTTCAGGTCATCCAAGTAAGATTGTTTCATATTTGTTTCAGAATGCTTCAATCTATAATAACTGAAAATTTCATTCAGTTCTCTTAATTTTTTAGAAAGTTATGGGCTTTTGACTGTCCTCGATCACAGCCTTTGAGTTAAGTCAAAGGAAAAGCAATAGGGAACAAGATGCTAATTTCAGAGTACGAAAATGGCCATAACTTTTTTAATACTGAAGATATGAAAGTGAATTAGGTGTCAAATTAAACTTTATCTGATGGGATAAATTGCAGACTTGATTTTTATAATCAAAAATTTTTGTAACGTTGCTACACTAAATGCTATTCTCTCATCATGTGTCTATACACTGTAAATGGATCGATTGTAATCATGTGTTGTCTTTCCGCTGACTGGTTAGCACGCAACAAAAAGCTTTTCACGCTATCTCGGTACACGCGACAATAAATTGAACTGACTCCTTGGTTCCGCTTTGCGTGTTCACGTTTGCTCCCATTGATTGTGAGTAGGTAATGGGAACATGTCTTCCTAACCTATTCTCTCTCTCTCTCGCCAAAACGGCAGTCACTGTGGCGCAGCGGGAGAGTTGCTGCCTTACAGCAAAATGCGGCCAGAGACCTGTGTTCGATCCCGACTACAGGTGTTGTCGGGAGTTTGGACGTTCTCCCCGTGATCTGCGTGGGTTTTCTCCTTCCCACACTGCAATGACATTTGATTTTAAAAGTTGGCGAAATTCAGAAGGTTCCGAAAAAACACTGGTTTTGGGTAGAGAGAATAGGTGTGGCTGTGTGGAAATGCAAATGCAAATGCGCGCACTGACTGTGCAATGAAGGTCGTCTCCTGTTTCTCTTTCTCTCAAGGCGTGGGTATTACGCCAGAGGTGGGACCAACGCCTCCGCGCACCGAGGGGCTTTCCCGCTTTCCAGGGTTTAAACCCGCTGCGTTTCCGCGGACAGATACAGCGAGCTCTCGACTCCAGCCTGTCCTGGGACCAGCGCCTGTAAGCTGACTGGTTAGCACGCAACAAGACGAGATGACCTTCGTGAGGGTGAGTTTATCAGCGGGCGGGTGGAAGCACCAGCGGGTGGCGAGCCCAGTGGGTCTGGGTCGGGGGGACGTGTGGCCCCGGCTGCCCGAGAGGGTCTCGCACTGATCCCACCGGGTCGCACACCACACAGTCTACCCTGACTGATAGACATCACCAGAGATGCTGTCCGTCCCGCTGCGTTACTCCAGCTTGTTGTGTCTATCTTCGGTGTAAACCAGCATCTGCAGGTTCCTTCCCACACAGAGAAGGAATGGGGGACGGTTCGGGTCTGGACCCTTCTTCAGACAGTCAGAGGAGAGGGAGACACAGAGATAAGGAAGGGTTAGGTGCGAAAACGAGAGATTTCAAAGAGGACGCAGGGGCAAGGAAAATGTAGAATTTTTCATTGTTAGCTGAGGGGAAGGTGACAAGGCGCCTGTCATGTCGCCTTTGATCTTTCATTTTCACACCTTACCCTTCCATATCTCTAGTCTCTCTCTCTGCTGTCTCAGTCTGAAGAAGGGTCTCGATCCAAAACGTCACCCATTCCTTCTCTCCAGAGATGCTGCCTGACCCGCTGAGTTACCCCAGCATTTTGTGTCTGTGTACCTGTAACCTAGAGCTGAGGATGGAAGGGCGTCTACAGGGAGATGGTCAGGAAAAGATGGCTTTTCTTTTTTCTCTTTGGAACAGATGGGAGGAGATGGAGGGGAGTGAGTGAAAATCATGGAAAGGGGTGGAGGGAGTAGATAGAGAGAAACCATGCTTGTTGGCGGAGGAAGGGGAAGGGAGGTGTGGAATGAAAGGGGAAGGGGATAGGAAAACAAAGTGAGTGGCAATTTTGCTTACAGGCTAGTGGTTAGAATCTAAAATGTACAGCCAGGGGTTGCAGTGGAGACAGACTCAGGGGCAGTGTGTAGGTAGCAGGCTCCCCTCGGTCATGAGTAACCATGGGTGATGTATCCTGGTCGGATGCAAGCCTGGGCGATGTCATATGCAGGACAGGCTGTTGCCCATGCAGCACGTCCTCCCTCTCCACGTCGCTGGTCGATCCAAAGGAACAGCAGGGCCGTTACAGTTTGGCACCAGCGCCGTCGCAGGAGCTGTCAGAGCGAGGTTGTAGACAACGACGAACTGCCTTAGGGGCTCCGACTCCGGATTTGCTTGAGGTTTACTCCTGGAGCCTTTTCCATGACTGGATATGGCCACAAGGCAGTGGAGGTTTTAAATCAGAGTTTTCCCTCTCCTAGATGGACTGTCTTCCCAGGCTGAGGAGCCCCATCTGCCCCAGTGTATAGGTACCTGAAAGGAAATAATTTGCAGGGCTGTGCAAAACAGGACAGAGTGCGATTTGATGTATTACTCCTTTTGAAAACTTTTAAAAATCTATAGTTAAAAATGTGAACTAAAAACGGTGGAATACCTGGGCATATCATGCAGCAGCTGTGGAAAGAGAAACAGATTTAACATTTCACAGTGAAGATCCTTATCATTTCTGACAAAGGGTCTTCTGCCTGAAACATTAACCCTCTTTCTCTTTGCACAAATGCTGCCTGACCTGCTGAGCGTCACCTGCAGTTTCTATTTCATTGCTCCTGCATGAACTTGACAGAACAAGCAACTTCCATCAATGCTGCAGGCAGACACAAAATGCTGGAGTAACTCATCCCTGGATAGAAGGAATGGGTGACTATTTGGGTCGAGACCCTTCTTCAGACTGGGAGTCAGGGGAGAGGGAGGCACAGAGATATGGAAGGGTAAGGCGTATAAATAGGACATCAAAGGGGACAAAGTTCGAGGAAAATGTAGAATAGATCATTGTTAGCTGGGGGAAGCTGACCATGAAGCATGCAAAGATAAAATGTAATCGGGAGGACAGCCAGACTGGTCGGAGAACTAGGATGGGGGAGGGATGGAGAGGGAGGGAAAGCAAGGGTTACTTGAAGCTAGAGAAGTCAATATTCATACCGCTGCATTGTAAGCTGCCCAAGCAAAATATGAGGTGGTGTTCCTCCAATTTGCGTTGGGCCTCACTCAGACAGTGGAGGAGGCCCAGGACAGAAAGGTCAGTGTGAGAATGGGAGGGGGAGTTAAAGTGTTTAGCAACCGGGAGATCAGGTACGTTTAGGCAGACGGAGCAGAGGTGTTCAGCGAAACGATTGCCGAGCCTGCACTTGGTCTCGCCAATATATAGGAGTCCACACCTGGAACAGCGGATACTGTAGATGAGGTTGGAGGAGGTGCAAGTGACACCGCCTCGTATACGCTGCCTCACCCTCTGAGTTTCTCCAGCATTTTTGTCAACATGTCTTTACTGATTCTTTTTCTGATATTCCTTCTCAGTTGAGTGTGATAGAATGTAAAAGTTGTTTCTCTTTATTTCATTTGAAATGTTAAATACGTCACTCCACTGTGAATTAGTTTTCTGCTGATCCTTTTTGTTGACATCATTAGTATTCAGCAAAAAACCCTGCTGTCGTGATTTATTTCTGAATGTGAATGAAAAACAATCTGTTATTAGCGGCTGCATGTGGCGGAGCAGTAGAGCTACTGTCTCACAGATCCAAAGACCCAGGTTCGATCCGGACTACGGGTGCTGTCTGTACGGAGTTTGCACGTTCTCCCCATAACCTGCGTGGGTATTCGCTGAGATCTTCGGTTTCCTCCCACACTCCAAAGATGTACAGGTTTGTAGGTCAATTGGCTTGGTGTCAATGTAAATTGTCCCGAGTGCGCGTAGGATAGTGTTAGTGTGCGGGGATCGCTGGTCGGTGTGGACTCAGTGGGCCAAGAGGCCTGCTACCACACTGTATCTCTAAACTAAACTAAACTAATTATAATGGGGAAGGGAAATGTAAAAAAATGTTTTTATCGAATAAAAAATGGGATCTATAGTGTTCCAATTGGGATGACATGTTTCGCAGGTGAGTGATATCTGTGACCTATTGTCATTAGGTGCCAGTGACAAAACCAATTCACAATGGAGTCAACCCTTTGTGGAAGAATTCAGCAGGTCAAGCAGCATCTACAGAGAACATGGACGGGTGATGTTTGAGTCGGGATCCTTCTTCATGTTCTCTGGAGATGCTGCCTGATCTGCTAAGTTACTCCAGCACTTTGTGTATTTTTTTTGCAAATCAGCATCTGCAATTCATTGTTGCTATACTTTGTGGAGCAATGTTCCTTTCCACCTTTATATACTGACCCTCCTTCCAAGTCAGGCATGTACTCCAGTCTTGGTGAGCAAGAAAATCCATCCTTAGTTAGTTTTATATAGTTTTACATAGTTTTATCAGTCTGAAGAAGGGTCTCGACCCAGAACGTCACCCATTCCTTCTCTCCAGAGATGCTGCCTCACCCGCTGAGTTACTCCAGCAGTTTGTCTCTACCTTCGATTTAAACCAGCATCTACAATTCTTTCTTACACATAGATAGTTTTATATGCAGGGCTCCATTTACAATGCAAGCAGACATACTCTCTATAACTAAAGGGGCTGTCCCACTTGGTCGACCTAATCCGCGAGATCTGGCGAGTTTGCCCTCGACTCATACTCGCAGCATGGTCAACACTAGGTCGTAGGAGGTCTTTGTAACTCTCCTTCATGCTCGAGAGTGGTCTCCGCGTACACGAGGCTTCAGCTAGGTCGCGGCGTTTTTCAATATGTTAAAAAATCCCCACGAGTAAAAAAAGGTCGCCATGGAAAAAATCGATACTTTTTTACTCGTAGGTTTAGTCGTAGTAGGTCGGCTTGTTAGTCGAAGGTAATCGAGGGTAGTTGAAGGTAGTCGTAGATAGTCTTCATCATAGTCGGAGTGAGGTCGAAGGGAGGTCGAAGGAGGTCGTCTTCACTCTCTACTATTCGGTGTCCAATTTTCCCGAAGTTAGTCGTAGCTAGTCGTAGCTAGTCTTCAACATAGTCGAAGGAGGTCGAAGGAGGTCTTCAACATGTCATTTTTTCAAACTCTTCTAAACTCGCCAATTAAGTCGCCCAAGTGGGACAGCCCCTTAACAGATTTTTTCTCTCCCCTTTTTCTCTCCCCTTAGTGGTTCTTCAGCTTGGCTATTGCCCCTTTCGTTTATGCAAGTGCAGAGGCCAGTGCATCTGAATATACCTATCAGCATGAAGGTCGAACCTGTCGTCGCTGTCCTCCAGGGTTGTACATGAAGACGCGTTGCACGAGAAGCCACGATACAATTTGTGCACCATGCTCAGCAAACCATTATACACAGTACTGGAACTACGTACACAAGTGCCAATATTGCAATAATTTCTGCCAAGAAAATCAATACGTCAAGTCTGAATGCAATCAATTCCACAACAGAGTGTGCGAATGCAAGGACGGATACTTCTGGAAATATGAATTTTGTATGAAGCAGAAAGAATGTCCTCAGGGATTCGGAGTTATAGCTCCAGGTAAAATCTGTCAATCTTTGTCAACTGTGTACAAATGTGCATCTTTGTTTCCATTTACAAACTATAACTATATTGTACCTTACATTTAGGACACAGAACCAGGTGATTCCACCACCCCCCCCCCCCCCCCCCCAGACTAAATTTATACTTTCCATTTATTCTATCTTTCTCTCGTTTCTACCTATTCAGCTTCCCACTAAAAGCTATGCTATTTTCATTTACTCGTTCCACATTTTAAGCCCACTTTGTGTAAAGACATTACTGCTGAACTACAGTAGTTACTGAATATATTGGTGGCTATCTAGTTTTAATCTCCTGTTGTCATACAACAACTTGTATTCATATTATGTGCTTAATACAGCAAAACAGCCCAAGATACTTCGCAGCAGATGTTTTCAATATTTTTTAAAGCAAGGATAATGTTTTATTATTAATGTTTAATGTTTTATGTGTCATTGTATGTCATGTTGTCACTTGCGGGTGGAGCACCAAGGCAAATTCCTTGTATGTGAATACTTGGCCAATAAACCGTATTCTTTCATTCATCAGCTGTCTCTAAAATCGATCAAAGAAGTACCATTTACTGAAAACGGAATAACATATCTTTACTCAGTCTCTTTATCTCAGTCTGAAGAAGGGTCTCGACCTGAAATGTTACCCATTTCTTCTCTCCTGAGATGCTGCCTGACCCGCAGAGTTACTCCAGCATTTAGTGTCTCCCATTAGCTGCTAAAGAAGGAGCAATAACATTTGTAGTGCTCCCACTGAGGGAAGAAATGGAGGAGTGGGGATAATGCGATGCATTTCCTGCAAGTTATTCGGCTAACGATGTATGAGGAAAGATTGAAAAACAGGGATGATAAAGTTACATAAAGCAGAATACTGAAAGAACACAGCAAGTCAAGTGAAAGGCAGAAAGTGTATGACAATGTTTTGGGTCAAGATTCTGCATCAGTACAGGTGCTAAAGGTGCTGTTTAAACTGTAAGTCAGTAAGTTCCAGGGCAGTGGGTAAATGGGGCCATGATGCATTATATCAGCAGTACAACTGAAAATGTTCTCAAATGTATGGATGGTAGAATTGGGAAGCCAGTCAGGTATGCAATGGTGTAGTGAAATGTGGATGAGGGCTTACCCTGGTCACTGGCAAGTTTTATTTTTGCACCATTGGCCATGACCTGAGTATACTTGGGGGTGGCACTGAACTGGTTAAGCAGCAAAGAAGCTTAAAAAACAGGGGGCAGGATTGGGCAATGTTGTAGAAATGGACGAATCTAGGTAGAAAACATAGAAACATAGAAAAATAGGTGCAGGATTAGGCCATTCGGCCCTTCAAGCCAGCACCGCCATTCAATATGATCATGGCTGATCATCTAAAATCAGAACCCCGTTCCTGCTTTTTCCCCATATCCCTTGATTCCTTTAGCCCTAAGAACTAAATCTAACTTCCTCTTGAAAACATCCAGTGAATTGGCCTCCACTGCCTTCTGTGGCAGAGAATTCCACAGATTCACAACTCTCTGGGTGAAAAGTTTTTCCTCATCTCAGTCCTAAATGGCCTACTGCTTATTCTTAAACTGTCACCCCTGGTTCTGGACTCGCCCAACATTGGGAACATTTTTCCTGCTTCCAGCCTGTCCAATCCCTTAAGAATTTTGTATGATTTTATAAGATACCCCCTCATCCTAAATTCCAGTGATACAAACCCAGTCTACCCATTCTTTCATCATATGTCAGTCCCGCCATCCCGGGAATTAACCTAGTGAACCTACGCTGCACTCCCTCAATATCAATAATGTCCTTCCTCAAATTAGGAGACCAAAATTGCGCACAATACTCCAGGTGTGGTCTCACCAAGGCCCTGTACAACTACAGTAGGACCTCCTTACTCCTAGACTCAAATCCTCTCGTAATGAAGGCCAACATGCCATTAGCTTTAAGGTACACAAAAATGCTGGAGAAACTCAGCGGGTGCAGCAGCATCTATGGAGCGAAGGAAATAGGCAACGTTTCGGGCCGAAACCCTTCTTCAGACTCACAAAATGCCATTAGCTTTATTCACTGCCTGCTGTACCTGATTGCTTACTTTCAGTGACTGATGTACAAGCACACCCAGGTCTCGTTGCACCTCCCCTTTTCCTAATCTGACACCATTCAGATAACAATCTGCCTTCCTGTTCTTGCCACCAAAGTGGATAACCTCACATTTAGGGTCAAATATGAGACCAAGTACAAGAACTGTTGCGTGCAGGTTCAGAATGTTGTCTAGATAGGGATGGAGTCAGTGACTGGGGAACAGAATTTGTGACATGAGCTGAAAACAATAATGTAGAAGGGTCTCGACCCGAAACGTCACCCATTCCTTCTCTCCAGAGATGCTGTCTGACCCGCTGAGTTACTCCAGCTTTTTGTGTCTATCTTCGGCTTAAACCAACATCTGCAGTTCCTCCCTATACAGTAATTGTTAGTTCTGTTCATTCAGTATTAGATGCTGGGAAGTCAGTGTTCCAGTTAGCGTGTGGAGGGGTCGATAGAGGCACTGACAAGGTAAAAATGTTGAACGTGAGCGTGTTTACATGATGTCACCAGGGAAGTATGTGAGTGAATCATGTGGGTGTATACAGGGCAAGGGCAGGTTAACCTATCAAACCATTACTTAACTTTAAAAACCTCCTTTAGTTTTCTTATTCATGAAAAAAACCCAAATTGGTCGGGAAATTCCGAGCTACAGCAAATGAAGATATCCGAAGAAGGATCTCGATCCGAAACGTCACCCATTTCTTTTCTCCAGAGATGCTATCTGACCCGCTGAGATACTCCAGCTCTTTGTGTCTGTCTTCAGATAAAATCATAGTGTTTATTGGACATCCCATGTTTTGCCATTTCTAAACGGATCATTCTTTAAGTGAATTCTTCCTCCAAAATGATTTATTGGACATTCAGTATTAGTTTCACTCTAACAGAAACAGTTTTTTTTTCCATTATTTGATGTGAACTTTAAATTCCTGTGCGTATAATGTGATCACTTTCTTCCATTGTCCAGGTACTCCACATGAAGATACAGTTTGTACAAAGTGTCGTCCTGGTTTCTTCTCCTCCGTGAGTTCTGCCACGATGCAATGTAAGAGGCACACCAACTGCACCGAGCTGGGCTTGGAGCTGGATATAGTTGGCACCACGTGGCACGACAACTTGTGCAGCCCCTGCCAGCCCTCTGGCACTGAAGGTAATGCCAAAGATTTCTTCCTCCTACCTGTCAGCCTGGATGGACACTTACTGGGTTGAGCAACAAACTCTGGAAATGCTCTTTACATTTTATGTCAGAGAAAATTCCAAGCCAAGTATTCCCTGCGATGGTTTCACACAACAGTGTGAGTTGAGACAGTTTCTCAAGTTGATAAGTCAAGTCAAGTCAAGTTTACTCGTCACATACACATACGAGATGTGCAGTGAAATGAAAAGTGGCAATGCTCGCGGATTGTGCAAAATAACTACAAAACAGAATGGAACAGAATCAGTAATTACATATTTGTGGGGGGAAAAAGGGGAAAACAGCAATTTAAAAAAGACACCACACAACAGTACATTTGTACAGTAAGTTAGTCCCTGGTGAGATAAGAGTTCACAGTCCTAGTGGCATCTGGGAAGAAACTCCTTCTCATCCTCTCTGTTTTCACAGCATGACAGCGAAGGCGTTTGCCTGACCGTAGCAGCTGGAACAGTCTGTTGCTGGGGTGGAAGGGGTCCCCCATAGTGTTGTTGGCTCTGGATCTGCACCTTCTGATGTATATTTCCTGCAGGGGGGGGCGAGTGTAGTTCCCATAGTGCGTTCGGCCGAACGCACTACTCTCTGCAGAGCCTTCCTGTCCTGGGCAGAGCAGTTCCCAAACCAGATTGTGATGTTTAATTGTGATGTGATAATTAAGTGGGAGCACCTTAGCAGCATGGCAGCACGGTGGCACAGCGGTAGAGTCGCTGTCTTACAGCGCCAGAGACCCGGGTTCCAGGTGCTGTCTGTATGGAGTTTTTATGTTTTTCCTACGACCGTTCAAGTTCACATTTATTGTCACATGCACCAATTGTTACAGTGAGATTTGAGTTACCATACAGCGCGTGGGTTTTCTCCGGTGCTCCGGTTTCCCCCCACACTCCAAGGACGCTTGTAGGTTAATAGGCTTGGTAAATTCTCCCAAGTGTGTGTAGGGTAGTGTAAGTGCGAGGGGAACGCTAGTCGGTGCAGACTTGGTGGGCCGAAGGGCCTGTTTCCGCGCTGTATTTCTAAACTGAACCAAAGCAGCAGGAATTTAATTGAAATATTTTGCCAAAAATGTCTGAAGCAGGAAGAGATCTCGCACTCTTTTTAATTTCTAATCTCATTCATTATTGGCAGAATGCATATGCTTTTTGGCTGCGGATAAAACCGAACAACTTGTTCAGTGACAGATCTAGTAGAGCAGTTGCCTCGCAGCTCCGGTGATCCGAGTTTGATTCTGATGTCTGGTCCTACCTGTGAGGAGTTTGCATTTCATAGAAACATAGAAAATAGGTGCAGGCATAGGCCATTCGGCCCTTCGAGCCAGCATTGCCATTCAATATGATCATGGCTGATCATCTAAAATCAGTACCCCGTTCCGGCTTTTTCCCCATATCCCTTGATTGCTCCCTATGACAGCGTTGGATTCCCCAGGTGCTCCAGTGTCTATGCATGACTCCATGGGAATTCATTTCCTGCTACTGAAATTGTGACTTCTGCATCAATCACCAATTTGTTTTCCTTCTGAAGGAAGATGTCTTTTTCTCCTTTCCTTCAAACACCCCCGACAGCGAATAGTAAAAAATATTGAATTAATGTTAAGTCCATATTATGTTAAGGAAGGAACTGCAGATGCTGGTTAAAAACAAAGATAGAGATAACAGGCTGGTGTAACTCAGCGGGTCAGAAAAGGAATAAGTGATGTTTCGGGTCGAGACACTTCATCTCCTTTGATGTCTTGTTTTCACACTTTCCCCTTCCTTAACTCTGTGTCTCCCTCTCCCCCGACTCTCAGTCTGAAGAAGGGTCTGGACCCGATACGTTACCCATTCCTTCTCTCCAGAGATGCTGCCTGTCCCACTGTGTTACTCCACCATTCTGTGTCTTTCTTCGATGATAGAACAAGATTGGTTTGTAATGTTGTGACAGATGTTTCTCTATTGGTCAAGTAAAATATCTTTCTGTTTGAAAATAAAATCTGGAAAAAGCTTGTTCATACTATTTTTATTCTGTGTTTCAGAGGGCATTTCAGAGTGCGAAGAAGCCCTGTTTAACTTTGTCGATCGACAAAAAATCAGGCCAAAGAAAATGTTGCAACTTGGAAAAGCATTAACCATCTTGACTCAAGATGATGTGGTACAAATAAAGAATGGCAAGCAACAGACTAGGCTGCTACTTAACGTCGGGAAGATGAAGCGGGATGTGAGCATTTCTGCAGAAGACTTCGTGAAAGCTCTGAGAGAAATTAAGCTAAACAAAATTGCAAGAAAAGTCATTCATAAGTTCCTCAAAAAAGGAAACTATGAACTCATGGACAGGTGTGGTGAGGCAAAACATTACAGGATGGTAGCAGATGGGAAATAGAGAATGAATGTTTAAAAACCTCGATATCTGTCAAAGTCTTCCTTGTTTTACATTCCCCAACACCTTAGACTAGGCGACCATTTCATCGAACACTTGTGCTCTATCTGCCAAGTCATGCTGGAACTCCTAGTTGCTCGCCATTTTCACTCCCCTTCCTATTCCCATATTGACCTTTCTTTCCTTGGCCTCCTCCATTGCCAGAGTGAGGCCACACCAAAACGGGAAGAACAGCGTGTCATATTCCACTTGCATACCTCACAAGCCAACAGTATTAACATTGAGTTCTCCAATTTTAAGTAACACCCCAGTCACCTTGCTCCTTTCCTCTCCTTCGTACTCTCATCTCCTATCCCCGAGCCCCTCATTTCTCTCTCCGCCTTCCACAGAGACTGCTCCTTCCACAACTCCTTGGTTCATTCATCCCTTCCCACCCAAACCACCCCCTCCCCAGGTACATTATCCCTGCAACCGCAGGAGATGTAACACCTGCTCCTCCTCCCTCGTCTCCATCCAGGAACCCCAGCAGTTAGTCCTTCCAGGTGTGATGGAGGTTCATTTGCACCTCCTCTTTTCAGAAGGGTTTTGACCCGAAATGTCACCTATCCATGTCCTCCGGACATGCTGCCTGACCTGCTGGGTTACTCCAGCACTTTGTGTCTGCCTCACCTGTATCCTCCTTTCATTGACCTCTCATTTCCAGCTTTCTCTTCCCTACTACAATCAGTCAGAAGAAGGGCCCCGACCCAAAACGTCGCCTGTCTATGACCTCCACAGATTCTGCCTGACCTGATGAGTTTCTCCAGTACTTTGTGTTTGAAACATCAGAAGCAGAAGTTGCAGATTGTCCACTGACATAGGTGGAATTGTCTATTCTTTTAACAAATAACTCAGAGCAGTAAAGAACAGTTTTTCAATGAAGCTCACTTAATTAACTTAAGCAGAGGGCTAAAATATCACTACAGTGCAATTGGCTGTTCAGTCCAGGAAACCACCGAATAGAATAATGTCCAATTCTATTGGACAGAGCAACTTTATTTTTTACAGTCTTACTTTTAAACAGTATCAGTTAGGATATAGAAAGTTACATTTATCAAGGGTTGAATAGAAGAATGTTACACAATAGATTTTCATCAAATTTGAAGACCAATATTGTAAAGCATTGATCTGCTCTGAAATAAAGTGACCATATAAATAGCAATAAGGCAAATGCCCAGATCAATTTCAGGCAATGTAAAGTATTCGCTAATATTCATTTGATTCTTAAAACTTGGTTTCTGTACAAATCTGACATTAGGTTTTTATTGAGTAGACGTTAGGCTCCCAGTTGCTCAGGCAGACAGCCCAAGGATAACAATCGGGACTGCAGCATATCAGCCACATGGTATGTTTGTATCCAAAGACGTACAGGTTTGCACGTTAATTGGCTTGGTATAAATGTAAAATTGTTCCGAGTGTGT
Source organism: Malacoraja senta (assembly GCA_038087875.1). Classification (NCBI taxonomy): domain Eukaryota; kingdom Metazoa; phylum Chordata; class Chondrichthyes; order Rajiformes; family Rajidae; genus Malacoraja; species Malacoraja senta. The sequence goes on from CM075977.1 coordinate 100,281,102, forward strand.
GTAGGGTAGTTAATGTGTGGGGATCGCTGGTTGGTGCGGACACAGTGGGCCAAAGGGCCTGTTTTACACTGTATAACTAAACTGAACTAAGCATCGGTAGTGATTGTCTGGCAATTTTCAATCCTAGTACTTCAACGACCTATTATTTAGGATATAGCAGCCACATCTGATATAAATACAGAATAATTGCCTGATCTACTAACATTCGTGCTCTACAAAAAGATAGGTGCTGATATTTCCCACCTGCTTTAAAGTAAAGAGAAACAAATTATTAGTAAATACAAGCACAGTCAGAGGGAATTCAAAGCTTCTCAGTATTCACACCACTCATACATCCCACAGCTCCAACCCCACCTATCTTCACCAGTGCCTCTCCATACTATTCTTCCCTGCTTGGCTAAATGAGTGGATGACCAAACTATTCCTGCACTGGCATTATAGAATGTAGAAGTGTTGAGAACACTAACAATATAGGTTTAAGGTGAAGGGGAAAAGATGTAATATGAACCTGAGGGGTAACCTTTTCACAAAAAATGGTGAAACGAACCGCCGGAGGAGGTAGTTGAGGCAGGGACGATCCCAACATTTAAGAAACAGACATTTTTGGGACTCTCTTGAAAATCTACATGTGTACAGCAGTGATCACATTGACTGGTTGTGTTTCTTGCATTATAGCAGTAAGTACACTGTAAAGATTTGGCAGCAAGATGTCTGGGGATCCTGAAGTTGTGGGAGTTCGTCATTAGTTGTTTTTTAGATCTCTCTTTCAATTTTATGTGTTTTTTTTAAATATGGTCCATTTAGTTTGTTTTTTAATATAACTGAATCTTTTTACTGCCAATGTGTTATGAACATGAATTTATGTAACTTTTTTAGATTGATAAGAATTAATTTTATATTTAAAGTAAACCCTCGTTATTAACGAACCAGCGGTGATGGTTTCCGTTATTACTGATTGTCCGCTATGATTGAATAAAGGGGGTAAATACGTACAGTATTGAGAGACAGTCACTAAACACACTACATAATAAATAATAAAGGACACGAAACACACAATACCTTGGGACAGCACACTGGCGCTCCTGTAGAGTTGCTACCTTACAGCGCCAGAGACCCGAGTTCGATCCTGCCCTCGGATGCTCGCTGTGGCAGTGTGGGTTTCCTCCAACTGCTTGGGTTTTCTCCGCATTGCGGAATCGTGCGGGTTTGTGGTTTGGTTGGTTTGTGTGGGTCGCTGGTTGAGCCGCTGCCTTGCGGTGCCATGGACCCGTCTTGGATCCTGGCTCCGGGTGCTCCCTGTGGCCGGGTGGGTTTCCTCCGGGCGCTACTGTTCTATCCTCCACACTGTGAGTTGTCCCTAGTGTGTGGGGTGGAGCTGGTGCATTGGGGTGCCCGGGGGAGGGGTCGGGCCCGGCTCTCTGATGCAGGGGGCAGCTTTGCCGGCGGTCCCACGGGGGGTTTGCCTGGATGGGGTGAGTTGCAGGTCTACACCTCTTTGGGGGAGGGGTAGTGCCCGGTGGAAACCCACGCAGTCACGATGTCTTTGTGTTTACAATGTAGGCAGAAAGATATAACCACTGCCACAGTTCTATCCTACACACTGTGAATAGTCCCTAGCATGTCAGTGTGTAGTGTGTTAGTGTACTGTATCTCCTGAGGTATTCACAAGTGCAGAAGGCAGCATCAATGAGGACGTAGATGTACATGAGAAAGAAGTGGAGAATGGTACCAGGATGGTTTCAAACAAGGACCTATATGGCCAGTGACAAGACTAGAGTTACCAGGGCACATGCAAGTGCCGAAGGCCACACATTTGTTTTCGAGGAAGTGAAATTGATTCCTCTATAACCCCTTCCTGTGTCCTGGAGGGACCACTCTCTCAGTGGCTCCCTGGTTCAGTTATCCCCACACTCAACATTCAAGAGAGTCGAGAGGGTTTTATTCTCATATGTCCCGAAACGGAACAATGAAATTCTTACTTGCAGCAGCAGCAGCACAACAGGCTTGTAAACACAGCACTCAATAGGTAACATAACAAAAAGAATTCATTTTTAAAAACAACATCGTGCAAAAACAAACCAAAGCACAAAGTCCCTCGTGCAAACCAGGCAGTTCCGAGTTGGGTTGGAATTTGTATGTTCCATAGCCTGGTGGTCGAGGGGAAGTAGCTGTTCCTGAACCTGGGTGTTACAGTTTTGAATGAATGAATGAATGAATAAGTTTATTGGCCACGTATTCACATACAAGGAATTTGCCTTGGTGCTCCGCCCGCAAGTGACAACATGACATAGAGTGACAGTTAGGAATGACACATTAAACATTAAACATTAATAACAAAAGATTATCGATTAAATATGTGAATTAAATAAAATACCAGAGCATAAGGAGGCTACAGATTCTTGGTTCCTCTAGACTCCTATTCCCGATGACAGGAATGAAATGAGAGCATGGGCAGGGTGGTCCTTGATAATGTTGGCTGCCTTTTTGAGACAGCGCCTCTTTTAGATCCCTTCGATGGTGGGGAGGCCAGTGCTCGTGATGGACTGGGCAGTGTTCACCACTTTTTGTAATCTCCTATGTTGCTGGGCATTCAAGTTTCTGGAACCAGGTTGTGATGCAACCAGTCAATGTGCTCACTGCTGTACACCTGTAGATTTTCAAGAGAGTATTCGTCCACATACCAAATCTCCTCAATCTTCTAAGGAAGTTGAGGTGTTGATGGGCTTTCTTTATCCTTGCATCAAGATGCTTGGTCCAGGACAGACCTTCAGAGATATCCGTCCATTCCTTTCTGCTCTCCTGGCACTTTCCCCTGCAACCATAGGATTTGCAACACTCATCCTTACTATCTCCCTCACCATCATCCAGAGACCCAAACAGCTCTTCCCCCACCCTTTATATCTTTCCTCATCTGAATCCACCTATAGCTGGCAAGTCCCAGCCTCCACCCAGCTCCTCATCTCTTTACACTGGCCATCTCACCACTATACTATCAGTCCTGTTACTGATACAACAACTACTGTATCTATTTAGTTTAGTTTAGAAATGCAGCTCGGCCCACCAAGTCTGCACCGACCAGTGAACCCCGCACATTAACACTATCCTACACACACTAGGGACAATTTTATATTTATACCAAGCCAATTAACCTACAAACCTGTACGTCTTTGGAGTGTGGGAGGAAACCAAAGATCTCTGAGAAAACCCATGTGGTCACGGGGAGAACGTACAAACACCGTACAGACAGCACCCGTAGTCAGGATCGAACCCGGGTCTCTGGCGCTGGAAGCGCTGTAAGGCAGCAACTCTACCACTACGCCACCGTGGCACCCGTATTTGCCTCCGCAGACGCTGCTTGACGCGTTGAGTTTCTCCAGCAGTTTGTTTATTGCTCCAGATTATAGCATCAGCCGTCTCTTCTGTCTACAGTCTACTGAGAGAATGGTCTGTGAGATAAATATAGGAAGTAGAACAATCGTAGAAGGAAATTGTATGTAAACCGCTCAATAAAAGCAGAACATTTGGGGAGATCATTAATTATGAAATAAGAAGAGTTTATTACGAGTGATACAATATTCATGGGACATTTTATTGTTCATATATACTTTGCAAATCGTATTACCAAAAGTGATTTGTAAGAAGCATTCAAACATGCATTGAGAATAGCTTTCAGATACATTATATATAAGGATTCAGCTAATGTTCTTTTATGCCTAGCGTGGTGTAATGACACAGGTTTAATCTCATAGCAGATTTAATCTCAGCAATCTCATAGTGGGGGAAAGGTGGCCCCAAAGTATTTGAAATTTTTATTCAATTTGAGAGGGATACGATTCAATCAGAAAATTGAACTTAAATTAAATTAGTGACATTGTTATGAGGGACAATTTGTTTAAGATGTATTCGCTGTTATATGCTGTAAGTATTTTGATAAAAAGGACATAGAAAAGGACATTACTAAGAAAGGAAACAAATTGAGAAAAGTGATCCATTCAGAGGCAACTGAAACAGTTAAGGATAGAAGTCAATAATGACCTCTATAATGAGCTGAAAGCTTGAAGCACGGGAGAGCTTTAAAACTTTCAATAGATGATAGAAAAATAGAAAATTAGATAGAATATGGAAGAAAATAGCAAAAAGCTTCCAAAGTCAGGATATTTACAATTTTGTGGGGAAAGGAGGAAACAAATGAAGGGTCCACATATTATAAAGAGAATGAATTAATGGCAGAGGCATTAAACATAGACTTTTATACCTGTTTAATTTAGTTTAGTTTAGAATTACGGCGCGGAAACGGGCCCTTTGGCCCACCGAGTCCGCACCGACCAATGATCCCCGCATATTAACACTATCCTACACACACTAGGGACAATTTTTTACATTTACCAAGCCAACCTACATGTCTGTATGTCTTTGGAGTGTGGGAGGAAACCGAAGATTTCAGAGAAAACCCACGTAGGTCACAGGGAGAACATACAAACTCCGTACTGACAGCACCCGTAGTCGGGATCGAACCCGGGTCTCCAGCGCTGCATTCGCTGTAAGGCAGCAACTCTACCGATGCGCCACCGTGCCACCCTGTTGTCATGGGAGAAGACACAATAAAGCGAGACAATGGAGTTGGAACACATCAGGTCTGAGAACAATGCAGAACTGAGAGCAGTCAATGAAAATGTTTTTGTTGAAATTGTGGTGACAAAAAAAAAGCCCCAACAAGTTTCCAGAACCTAATTACTAACATTTTGGACCACTAAAATAAAAGGCTGCTGAGACATTGAATACATTAATGGTAATCCAAGAATGTCTCGATGTTCCAGAAATACCCCAGCAGAATTCCGCTCCTCAAGACAGGAAGGAGGGGGAATAACAAGGGAAACATAGAGCTGTTAGCTTGGTATCAGTTGTAAGAAAAATACCCAAATCAATGAATAAAAATGAAATACAAAAAAAAAATACTGGAAACACTCAACCGACCAGGCAGCACCTACAGAAAGAATTAAAGTTTGAGGTTAAATAGAACATTACAGCACAGGAACAGGCCCTTTGGTCCACAATGTCGGTGCCAAACATGATGCCAAGTTTAACTAATCTTATCTGCCTGCACGTGATCCATATTCTTTTATTCATGCACATCCATGTGCCTATCTAAATGCCCCTTAAATGCAACTATCGTATCTGACTCCACCACCACCCCTGGCAACACGTTCCAGGCACCCACCACTCACCATGTTAAAAACTTGCCCCGCACATCTCCTTGAAACTTTGCTCTTAACACTTTAAATCTATGCCCTCCTTGACATTTCCACCCTGGGTGAAAGGTTGTACCCACGACTCTCATCATTTTCTAAACTTCTGTCAGGTTCCGCCACTCCACAGGAAACAATCCAAGTTTGTTCAGCCGCTCCTTATAACTAATACTCTTTATTCTAGGCAGCATTCTGGTAAACTTCTTCTACACCCTCTCCAAAGCTTGCATGCCCTTCCTGTAATGGGGTGATCAGAACTGCACCCAATACATTAAATGTGGCCCGACCAAAGACAGATGAAGCTGCCTGTTCTACTCAATTCCCCAAGCCTATGAAGGCAAGCATACCATCTACCTTCTTTACTGCTTTTTCTACTTGCGTTGCCGCTTTTAGGGACCTATGGGCTTGAACACTAAGATCCCAATCAAGTTGGTAAAATATGACCTCCTGTGGACGCTCATGCTGGCTGTCTCTATTTAGCCTATAGTCTTCCAAATGGGAGTAAATCCTATCACGCAAAATCCTCTCGGGTAGTTTCACTACCACTGACATGAGGCTCACCGGTAATATAATCTCCTGGATTGCCTCAACATCCCTTCTTCTATAAAGAAACAACATTGGCTACTATTCCATCCTCCCGGTCCGCAGACCTGGCTAGGAATGATATAGAGATCTTCATTAAGGTGCCTGCAATCTCCTCCCTGGCCTCTCTCAGTAAGCTGGGATAGATTCCATCAGGCCTTAGGGATTTATCCAACTTAATGCACTTCCAGAGACCCAACATCATTTCTTTCTTAATTCAAACTGCCCTATTAGACCTCTCCAATGGATCTCACTGTCTCCCATGTCCTTCTCTTTAGTGAATACATACATAAAGTATTTGTTTTGTACTTCACCTTCATTTTCTGACTCCAAGCCTAAATTCACTTCTTTAGCCTTGTCTGGTCTTATCTTCTCCCTGGTTAATTTCTGCATTTTTAAAGTATATTAATAAAAACGTGAGGTTTTTCTTTAATCTGACTCGCCAATGACATTTCATGACATCCCCCAGTTTGGCTCTTCTAATTGCCCCCTTGAGTTGTGTGGGAGTCAGGAGTTTATAGTGGACATCAGTTGATAGTCTGTACCCTGTGATGGGGGAACAGAGAGATCAAGAAAGGGGAGTGAGGCGTCAGAGATAGTCCAAGTGAATTTGAGGGCAGGGTGGAAGTTATGGGTGAAATTAGTGAAACCAAAGAGTCCTGAACTGGTGCACGAGGCAGCCCCGATGCTGTCATTGATGTTGTGGAGCAAGAGTTGGGGGTTAGTGGCCGGTGTATGTTTGGAACAAGGACTGTTCAACGTACCCAATAAAAAGGCAGGCATAGCTGGGGACCCTGTGGGTTCCCATGGCTACACCGTTAACATGAGGAGAGTGAGATGAATCATAAGAGGTTCTGCAGAGGCAGAGGATATGTTCTGCCAGGCAAAGGAGAGTGTTCGCAGAGAGGAACTGAGGGTCTCAGTTTATGGACGATCCGGAGGTCCACGAGGCCTTACTTGTGGAGAATGAAGATGTTAAAGGACTGGACGTCCATGGTAAAGATGAGGAGGTGTCAGAGAGTTGGTGGCTGGCCTCAGCACATTACAGTCCAGCCTGCAAGACTACAACAGTCTTTGGGCACCATATCTGAGGAAGGATGTGCTGGCTCTGGAGAGGGTCCAGAGGAGGTTGACAAGAATGATGCCAGGAATGAGTGGGTTAACATATGATGAGCGTTTTTGACAGCACTGGAGTTTAGAAGGATGAGAGGACACCTCATTGACTCGTACCGAATAGTGAAATGCCTGGATAGAGTGGATGTGGAGAGAATGTTTCCACTAGTGGGAGAGTCTAGGATTAGAGGTCATATCCTCAGAATTAAAGGACGTTTCTTTAGGAAGATGAGGAGGAATTTCTTTGGTCAGAGAGTGGTGAATCTGTGGAATTCTTTGCCACAGAAGGCTGTGGAGGCCAAGTCAATGGATATTTTTTAAGGCAGAGATAGATAGATTCTTGATTAGTACAAGTGTCAGAGGTTATGGGGAGAAGGCAGGAGAATGGGTTCAGGAGGGAGAGATACATCAGCCATGATTGAATGGCGGTGTAGACTTGATGGGCTGATTCTGCTCCTATAACTTATGGTCTTACGAACAGCACCTCTCTTCTCGGCGGGTTTGTTGACGATATTAGGATTGTTACTGAGTGAGGGGAGGGCTGTGCGTGCAGAAGGGGTGAGATTGGAATGGGTAAGGGGAGTGGAGAAGTCAAGACGGGTAATGTTGTGCCGGCAATTGGAGAATAAAAGATCCAGAGAGGGTAGAAGGCTGGCAGGTGGAGTCCATGAAGAGGAGAAGCGTTGGAGGCAGGGGGAGAAGGGTTCGTCACAGGGAGGTGAGGACTCCTTGCCAGTGAAATGGGCCTGGAGGTGGCAGTGACAGAAGAAGAGCTCAACATCATTTGGGCTCAGCACATGTGGAGCTGTGGGTGTAAGGTACAAAGGGAAGGTCTCTGCTGAGGGCTGTTGGTTCCGCATGAGAGAGGGGGAGGTCAGGGGTGGATGGTGAAAACCCAACAGGGGGGGTTAGGGCTGGGATCAGACCCAGGCTCTCAAGATGGGTACAATGCCCCAACCTAATTTCCTGTGCCTTACCTGGATGTGCAGCCATTTCTCTTTTTCCCCTTCTCCCCCATCCCTCGACAACTAGATTTCTTCCTCCGGCTTCACATTTCACGCCTCTTCTCTTCTAACTCCTTTTTTTCCCTTTTCGTCTCTGGCCTTTGTTCAACCATCTGCCAACCCCCGCCCCCCCCACGCCCCCCCCCCCACGCCCCTCCCCCCAATCACTTGTATCCACCTATCACTTGCCAGACTGTCTGCCCCCACCTCTCATTCCCCTCTCTCTCTATGTTTATAGCAGCCTACAGTCAGTCTGAAGAAGGGTCCTGGCCTGAATTATCACCTATCCATGTACTCCAGGGATGCTGCTTGGCCAGAGGACATGTTCTGCTAGGTAAAGGGGAGTGTCCATGAGGCCTTCCTGGTGGAGGATGAAGGTGTAAAGGGACTGGACTGGAGTGGTCCATGGTAAAGATGAGGAGGTGTCAGAGCGCTGAGTCGCTCCAGAACTTTGTCTCTTTGATAAACCAGCATCTGTAGTTCCTTGTGTCCAAGGGTACATTCAAGTTCAAGTTCACGTTTATTGTCACATGCACCAATTAAGGTACAGCGATATTTGAGTTACCATGCAGCCATACAAGTAAAAATAACACCATACACAATAGAATTGAACATTTACATCCCCCACAGTGGAATCAGCATTCTTCACTGTGATGGAAGTTCAGTCATCTTCCTCCTTTGTTCACCCTTGGTCAGGGCCTTGAACCCTCCGCAGTCGCCGCTACAGATATTCAGGCAGTTAATGGTAGTTATGTAGTTAATGGCAGTTATGTATTTGTACACAAGGATTTTTGGGGTCCAAGTGTATAGCTTCCTGAAAGTGGCAACGTCAATAAAGTGGTAAATAAGGTTTACACGATAGAGCGATAGAGTCGATAGTGTGGTTAAAATAAGGTTTTACTTCGGAGTCACGTGAGTGACTACATGAAGAACCCCGCCAGTGCGCCTGCGCGTCATTACGTCAGACGCATTGGCGCAAACGGACGCGAGGAGCAGAGCACCTCTAGTGGAATTGTAGTTTTTAAACTACAAGGTAAGTATAAACCTTTTTGGAAGTATTTCCGTGGCCATTTGCTGTGGGTCTGTGGGGATTTTTTCCACAGGCATCATGGAAAAAACGGGCAAGGGGAGGAGGCGAGCGACTCAGCCGATAGAGAGTCGCGAGATTGCAGTCGGCAACCAGCCGCCTCTGACCACGGTACAGTCGCCAGCAGACAGCATAGCGACTGTGGATATTGGGGCTGAAGTGAATTTAGTCAGCACCAGTGGGGCAAGGCAAAGCCTATAAAAAGCTGTGGGAATGTGGTCGGTCAAGGACTGCCTCATACCCTACAACAGTCGCCGGCTGGGAGCGGGGCGAACTGTGGACTTGTGCATTAAAGAAAAGAACGGAGCCAGCGTCAGTTGGGTGCTAGGCAACATACAAGTCAGGGCCATGGAGCAAGAGTCAGTTTGGGATTCACCTCCAAGGCTGGATACCACTTTCTGAGTGGATATTCCAAATGGAGAACCTGTACACAGGTTGCTCCAACAAAACATACTCCAGGAGGAGTGATATCAGAGCCAAGCTCCAGAAGCCAGGTCAGCAGCACCTAGTAAAGGGCTGCTTGATAGCACCCTCATTGATGAGGCGCGTGCACAGGGTCAGCAGAGTTTCCAAAACAAGCGAAGATGGCAGCTGCCAGATGGGCTATTCCTGGCAGTACGATTTGCTGCTCTGTGAGAGTTCTGACCCTGAGTCTGACGGTGAGGCCGATACAAGCGAAGACGGCAGCTGCCAGATGTTTTACTCCTGTCAGTACGATTCGCTGCCCCGTCAGAGTCAGGAGAGCCACTTGGAAAAGAAGTGGTCTCTGTGATCAACTATTGTGTCTGCCATCAGCTCTAGTAGCTTACGGTGGATGAAAATGCCAAAAAAGCACGAGATCCCAAGGAACTGCGTATTGCTGAAAGTACTAGCAGTGAACCAAGATATAAGGGGTCAGATGGGCGAAGGCATGTAAGCCTAAAGAAAGTAAACTGCAGAGAATATTGAAGCTGCTGGGTTGATGAACAACTGCAATTTGCAAAACAATGGATGGAGGCCATGGATGGAGATGCATCAAGTGGCACTAAGGTTGCTATGTAGCATCCACTTCAAGATGAATTGTTTCAGGAAGTATGCCATTCGGTCCACCATTAACCCAAAGTTGCAGCAACTCTGTAAAGCCCAGCAATGTGCAGTCATTCAACTTATTCTTCAGAGAAAAAAAAGCTCATGAATCGTGGGAAAGAGTTGGATAATGAGGCAAAAACAGCAAAGTTGATCACAACATCAATGGTCGTCAAGTCTGCAAAGAGGACGTATCCTTTCAGACATCATACAAAATCCTGGACCGACATCAGGATCAAATCGACCATTGAAGCGGGTGCGCAGTTGATGTCCTGCAGCAGGAAAACGAAAAAGCGTGGGTTTTGCCTGCCAGGAGCCAGGGACCACAGGTCACTCAGATGACAAAGGAGGTAGGTGGACCTGGTTCTTATGGGAACATATTAAGGCAAAAACAGCCAAATATTGGAAGCAAATTACTTCAATTATTATTCTGAGTATTATAGAAAGGTTTCGAATTGATTCGATTCAAATACTGGTTTGCCATCCACCATGTTCCAAGCAGAACACTCCAATTTGACATAAAAATAATTGATGGAGGTTCAAGCTGAATTGAAAACTTGTTTAGAAACAAGTAATTGAAAGGTCGGTTTATCAAAACCACCAAATTGTGTTTAAAATTTCTCAACCTAAAGAGGTGAGGAGTATTTTAGATCTGACAAGTCTTTAAAATTTTGTGAAGTATACACACTTCAAAATGGAGACTTTGAGACTGCCAAACAATTTATTTCAAAAAATATGTTTTATGGCACATAGATCTGAAAGATGTATATTACTTAGTGTTTGTTCATTTATAAGATAAAATTATCTGAAGGAACAATTATGGCAATTCAAAGTTCTGTCTAACGGGTTAACTTCAGTTCCTAGAATTTCACTAAATTGGTAAAACCAATTTTGGGGCTAATTAGAGTCCAAGGACAGATGTGGATGGCTTAACTGGATGATGTCCTAATTAGGACGAACAAGAGAATTAGTGAGTTATCTCTCTCAAATTATTCAAACCACTTTTGAAAGTTGGGTTAAATTCATCCAGCGAGAAATTAAGTTTAATACTTACAACAATTGATTATTTGATTCAATTGAAAGGGTAGTAATTTACCCAGGGTAAAGGGTAAAGCTAATTGATGGTTGTATTAAGCAGTTGGAAAAGCAACAATCTTCAATTAAGACAGGTGGCCAGCTTGTTAGGAGAATTAGTGTTATTTCCAGCAATACAATATGGGCCAATGTACTACCAGCAGCTGCAGACTGCAAAAAGAAAAAACACTAAGATGCATGATGGCCATTTTTTGATAGGCCATGCAATTAAACAACAAATGCTGCTTCTGATGGCAGTAGTGGATTTAACATGTCTTCAGTAGTTCAAGCAAGATACGGATTGAACAGCCTCCCATGGTCTTAACAGACTGATATCAGTGTACTAGGATTGGTGCCACTGAAAAGGTATCCATCTGTGGACAGATGGAATATGGAAGAAGTATTATTTTACAGACATGGAGAATCGACGTTTTAAAGTCTATTGGAAGGCTTATGAGCTACAAGCTTGTTGTTAAATACAACTAATCTGCATGTTCAGTTTCAAATTAACAACACTACAGCAATGGCATGTATTAATTGTATGGGTGGAATTTCCATGATAACAAAGAATGGATGTTTAACCTTAAGATTTTTTAATGATATAATAGTCAGATTTGGGAAGCCAGATATGACTTGTTTCCATCCAGACTCAATCACCAGTTACAGAGATATGTGTTATGGGACTACATCAGGAGACAGTAGCGATGGATGTTTCTCGCTATATTAGGATGGTATGTTGTTATAGGCATTTTACTTCATTCTGTCTCATAAATCGGTGTCTGCTTAAAATGAAGCAGTATGCTGCCTCTGGGGTATTCGTGGTACCAGACGGGTCTACGCAGCCATGGTTCCCTTTGATATTGGAATTTATGACACAGTTTCTGATAAATGTTCCCAAAAGAAGGAAGTTACTGGTGTATTCGATAATTGGAGAGTAACATCCGTCATATGCCTGTATGGATGCAGGTTTTTAAAAAGAGGATTGTCTGGGCATGCTGTGGACATGCTTACAGCAGTCTGGCAGAAGAGTACTCAAAAGCAGTACATTTGTGAATCTGAGTTGTGACTCTGTAAACGCTGCTTTCCCATTATGTAAAGAATGAGGGGAAAAATTTTCTGTGTATAAAAGAATATGGAATGTTGTATGGCACATGTCTCAAATGTCTTGGATTTACCTCTATTTAAGGGGTTGAGTTAGTGCGATTTATTCAGACAGAAGTATATCATTCCTTGTTTTTATTGATGAGGTTGGAAAGACATCCTATTGAGTTTCGTTCTTTTATTTCCAAATTAATGAAAGGAATTTTAATTCCAGACCTTCTAAACCTGGGAGGGAATCTGGAATATAGAGTTATTTTAAGCTACTTCATCAATGGAGTCTTGGTACGATTCTGATTTGGCCAAGTTCAGCATGAAGGTAGTCATGCTTATGGCACTTGTAACATTACAAAAGTTACAGATACACAGGATGGAAGTACCTCAGGATTATGTTATGTTTTACATTTTATGACCTACTCAAATGAAGTAGGATCAGGTGTGATAGGATTCAAGAGTGTTTTATTAGCATATTCTATGGATCCATTTCTATATGTTAAGATATATTTGTTGCAATACATTGAGGCTACAAAGGTCTTATGAAATATGAAAACAAGATCGTTTCTCATTCACGAAAAACCATACAAGATAGTGTCAGTTCATCCTATTTTAAGATGGTTAAAAACAAGTTTTGGTTGCTGCAGGTGTGAACATTGATGGTTTTACATTCCATTCAGTTTAGCAGCAACATTGACGATCAGGGCGAAGGATGTCCCGTCGACCATATTTTCACAGCCGCCGGGTGATCTAATAAGTTGGTGTTTCAACACTTTTACCATCGGCCTATTGCCAATACGGGGCTGTTTGCAGATACTATATTAAGTTCTGCTTAAATTTCCCTGGGTTAAAGGGGATACTGTTAATTCTTTTATTCAAATAAATGAATTACTGCATTTGTCAGGCAAATGTTATTATTCATGCATTATTGATTATTTCTCGTTCCGAGTCAATCAATGCAGTGAGAAGCCGGGATTTGGCTGCGGCATGAAATCACAAAGCTTTAAAATCTTCACGTAGTCACTCACGTGACTCCGAAGTAAAATAGTAAGATTAAACGAGAACTTACCAGTTTGAAGTTTGATCTTTATTTTATGAGGAGTTACGTTGGTGATTACGTGCCCACCACGACCCAACCCTCTATCATAAAGGTCAGATGGAAGTTCTTGAATTACTCGTTTTATAATGTTACTATATTACTTCGTTTGTTGTTTTTTGTGATTTCACACCGCTGCTTCGAAGATTGACACGCAGGCACACTGGTGGGGTTCTTCACGTAATCACCAACGTAACTCCTCATAAAATAAAGATCAAACTTCAAACTGGTAAGTTCTCGTTTAATCTTACTATTAAATCTGGTAAGTGTGTATTCACCTGTTGATGGATTGAGCATTATTCACCTGTTCAACGTTCAGCGTTCACCTGTCGGTGCATTGTTACCTGTCAATGTTGCAGCTTTATAAAGCCTTCGGAGTATCTCGTGCTGTTCAAGTTGCCCCGTTACAGGAAGGAAGTGGAGGCTTTAGAGAGGGTGCAGAAGGGGTTTACACAAACACAGCCTGGATTAGAGGGTTTTATTTATAAGGAGAGGTTAGACTAACTTGGATTGTTTTCCCTGGAGCTTCAGAGGTTGAGGGATGAGCTGGTAGATGTATATTACATTTTGTGAGGCATTGAAAGGACACAGGCACAACTTTTTTTGTCGGGTGGAATTGTCCAACATTAGAAGGCAGAACCAGAAGGTGAGAGGGGGAAATTTGAAGGAGATGTTCGGGGCAAGAGTATTACACAGAGAGTGGTGGGTGCCTGGAATGCGCTGCCAGTGGTATCACCATTGTAGACACGGTGGTGGCATTCAGAATAGAATAGAATAGAATGGAATGCCTTTTATTGTCATTCAAACAGCTTGGTTTGAACGAAATTGCATTTTCTACAGTCTTACATTACAAAAAAAAAACGGACCCACACTTAACACAATTTACACAAACATCCATCACAGTGAATCTCCAACACCTCCTCACTGTGATGGAAGGCAAAGTCTTATCTCTTCCCTTTTTTTCTTCTCCCGCGGTCCAGCAGTCCAACTGCAGCGTCGAGGCGAACTGGGGTCCCGATGTTAAAGCCCCCGGCGGGCGATGGTAAGTCCGTGGCCGTTTAAGCCACGCTGGGCAATGTTAGGCCCCGCTCCGTATCCTTTAAACCCCGCGATTCCAGGGAGAAGTTGCCGTTGCGGGAGCTCCGAGAAGCGGTCTCCCACCAGGGACCTGCGAGCTCCCGATGTTGCTGTCCACCACATTTAAGAGCTTTTTGGATAAGCACATGGATATGCAGGAAATAGAGGAATATGGATCACGTGCAGGCAGATAAGATTAGTTTAACTTGGCTTCATGTTTGGTACAGACACTGTGGACCAAGGGGCCTGTTCCTGTGCTGTACTGTTCTATATTCTATGTTTTAACCTGAAACTTTCATTCTTTCTGTCGGTGCTGTTGATCTGTTGAGTGTTTTCTATTTGTATTTCATTCTTATTAGTTGGTTTTGGTATTTTTCTTACAACTGATACCAAGCTAATTGATCAATATTTCCCTTGTTATTCGCATTCTTACCTGTCTTTAGTGGAATTCTGCTGGGATATTTCTGGAAAGTATGGACATCTACCTTTATATATGTTTACCACTGGGTGGCGCCCAAAACGTTAATAAAGAGGTGCTAGAAATTTGTTGGCCATTTTTTGTCACCACAATTTCAACAGTAAGATCTTTTTATTAACCACTAGACCAAGTGGGTCCCGTTGGGCCCCGTCCTCCAACGCGGGGGGGAGGGGCGTGTGGCGTCACATGGGAGGGCTGGTCCCCGAATGCAATATTCCACCACTCGCCCATAGCCCTCACCTGAGCAGGCGCGGCTGATGGGTTCCCCTTGTGACAGGAACCCCCCCCCCCTTCCACACACTAAATGTTACTATTTGACGCACGGACCATGTGGGAGCTCGGATGCAGAGACAATGTGGGTGTCAGCGGGCTTAAAGAATTGCTTACGTTAGTGTGGGTTTACATGTCGCCTATTACATAAGGCAGGGAGTGCCTGCACTTTTAGTTCTTCATTGTTCTCAGACCTGCGTGTTACAACTTTATCGTCTCGCTTTATTCTGTCTTCGACCATTAAAATATGTACAGTCTATGGTTAATGCCCCAACCCTATGTTCTTTCTCTTTGGGCTCGAGGTCCTGTTCCTGTGCTGTACAGTTCTATGTTTCATGTTCATATTCAATCGGCAGGAAAGGAACTAGCAGTTGTAGATAAGATGGATTTTCAAAGGACCTTTGATAAGGTACACACAAAAGCTGGTACCACATTAAAGTAGACAAAAATGCTGGAGAAACTCAGCAGGTAAGGCAGCATCTATGGAGCGAAGGAATAGGTGACGTTCAGACTGATGAAAGGTCTCGACCCGAAACGTCACCTATTCCTTCGCTCCATAGATGCTGCCTCACCCGCTGAGTTTCTCCAGCATTTTTGTCTACCTTTGATTTTTCCAGCATCTGCAGTTCTTTCTTAAACATTTCGTACCACACTAAAGGATCATTTGTAAGATTGAAGCATAGTGCTAAGGCAGAAAACAGTGTGTAGGAAGAACTGTCCATAGATCAGCAAATTGGTAATAGTCAGCTTTTGAATTGTATTGAATTGTATTGAATACTTTATTATCAGATATGACAAGTCACTGAAATTCTTTGCTTGCATACTAAGGTATGCAAATAGTCGCCACATAAAGGCCGGCGACAAAGTTACAAAGTATCCCACGCCAGGTCCCCCTTTGTTCTCCCCTCCCCTCACTGGGGTTTCCCCACACCGGCTCCTCTATTGTTCTTCCCCCAGGGGACATTATAACATCAATAGCTATTTATAATAGACAATAGACAATAGGTGCAGGAGTAGGCCATTCGGCCCTTCGAGCCAGCACCGCCATTCAATGTGATCATGGCTGATCATCCCCAATCAGTACCCGTTCCTGCCTTCTCCCCATATCCCCTGACTCCGCTATCTTTAAGAGCCCTATCTAGCTCTCTCTTGAAAGCATCCAGAGAACCCGCCTCCACCGCCCTCTGAGGCAGAGAATTCCACAGACTCAGCACTCTCTGTGTGAAAAGGTGTTTCCTCGTCTCCGTTCTAAATGGCTTACCCCTTATTCTTAAACGGTGGCCCCTGGTTCTGGACTCCCCCAACATCAGGAACATGTTTCCTGCCTCTAGCGTGTCCAAGCCCTTAACAATCTTATATGTTTCAATAAGATCCCCTCCCATCCTTCTAAACTCCAGAGTTTACAAGTCCAGCTGCTCCATTCTCTCAGCCTATGACAGTCCCGCTATCCTGGGAATTAACCTTGTGAACCTACGCTGCACTCCCTCAATAGCAAGAATGTCCTTCCTCAAATTAGGAGACCAAAACTGCACACAATACTCCAGGTGTGGTCTCACTAGGTCTGACATTAATCACCTGAAAGAAAAGGCGAAGCATTATATTCACATTTGCTGAAAGTTCAGATTCAATGGAGGAAGGAGCTGTGAGGTTGACACTGGATGGATACAAGAGAGAAGTAGTTTGGTTAAGTTAGTGGGTCAGTGGTGGCAAATGGGATGTAATTTGGAAACATTTAAGGTTATTCACTATGAGCTAAAACACATATTTTTAACTTGTATCTAACAAATGCAAATTGGAGGAGCAGCAACTTATATTTTGCTTGGGCAGCTTACAACCCAACGGTATGAACATTGATTTCTCTAACTGCAAGTAACCCTTCCTTTCACTCTCTCTCTGTCCCTCTCCCGTCCTAGTTCTCCGACCAGTTCTACTGTCCTGATCAAATAGTACATGGTTGTATGTCACGTTGTCATCTTCCCCACAGCTAAAAATGAACTCTGAAGAAGGGTCTCGACCCAAAACGTTGCCTATTTCCTTCGCTCCATAGATGCTGAGTTTCTCCAGCATTTTTATCTTCCTTCGATTTTCCAGCATCTGCAGTTCCTTCTTAACCATTCTACATTTCCTTATCATCGTCTGCTTTGATCTGTCGTTTCCACACCATACCCTTCCATATCTCTAGACTTCCTCTCCCCTGACTTTCAGTCTGAAGAAGGGTCTCGATCCGAAACGTCACCCATTCCTTCTCTCTAGAGATGCTGCCTGTCCCACTGAGTTACTCCAGCATTTTGTGCCTATCTTCTAACAAATAGACGTTGGTTTGCAAGAGGATCTTGATTCATTAATCATGGAATATTAGCACAATGTTATCACAATCAAGTTACAAAGCAAATAGTATGTTGGCCTTCACTGGAAGGGAGTGGAGTACAAGAGTAATGAAAGCTTGGTGAGATTTAGCAAGATGCAACTGGTGTCTTGTTTGCACTTTTGACTGTTTCAAAAGACAAATGTATTTGCTTTGGAGGTGGATGAGTCTAGTTTCAATATTGATTCCCGGAATAAGGAAGATGCTGTTCGGAGAAATTAAGCAAGATTAATTTCCACAGAAAATTTAGAATTGACAATGGACAATACACAATAGACAATAGGTGCAGCAGTAGGCCATTTGGCCCTTCGAGCCAGCACCGCCATTCAATGTGATCATGGCTGATCATCCCCAATCAGTACCCCGTTCCTGCCTTCTCCCCATATCCCCTGACTCCGCTATTTTTAAGAGCCCTATCTAGCTCTCTCTTGAAAGCATCCAGAGAACCTGCCTCCACCGCCCTCTGAGGCAGAGAATTCCACAGACTCACAACTCTCTGTGTGAAAAAGTGTTTCCTCGTCTCCGTTCTAAATGGCTTACTCCTTATTCTTAAACTGTGGCCCCTGGTTCTGGAATGATTGATTGATTGAATTGAAATTATTGAAATGATATAAGATTCTGAAGGCGTCTAGCAAAGGAGAGACACAAAAAACGGGAATAACTCAGCGGGACAGGCAGCATCTCTGTAGAGAAGGGATGGGTGATGTTTAGGGTCGAGACCCTTCTTCGGACAGAGTAGAGGTTGAGCCCTAACCCTCTTTTGTTAAGGTAGCACAGCAGTTAGTGCTGCTGCCTCATGGCTGCAACGACATAGGTTTGATTCCAGCCTCGGCTACTAACTGTGTGGAGTTTGCATGCTTTCCCCATTACTGTAGGTGTCTCCTTCTGGTGCTTGGATTTCTTTCCACATCCCAGCAGATGAGCTGAGAAGTTAATTTCCTCTTGCCCTCTAGTTAAGGGCCAAATGATTCAAAGGGGGTAGACACAAAATGCTGGAGTAACTCAGCAAGACAGGCAGCATCTCTGGAGAGAAGGAATAGGTGACGTTTCGGGTCGAGACCCTTCTTCAGTGAAAAAGGGTATTGACCTTTTTCACCCGCGACATGTCACCAGGGTGTCGCCTGCATGGTCGTGAGTAGTCTCCTAGTCACCCAAAGAGTCGTAACGTCTTTCTGGCCGCCGTTGAATTTTCAACACGTTGAAAATTTTCGGCGACCTATGACGGGTGCCGGCAGTCGACGAAAAAGTCGCGTAAGTGGGACAGGCCCTTAAGGGAAACTAATGTGGGGATGTGGGGATGGGACTCGTTCATGTGTCAGACGACGAGTAGCTTGCTGTTGGCTTCTGTCGTCGTCCAACATGTTGACAGAATTGGTCGCCCGACATGTCACAGAGTGCATCGTGTCATCGTTTCCGGGGATCGCCACGAGGTGGCTTCTGCCATGATGCCCGGGATGGGACTGATATGATTACTTTTCTGGCAGCCTGCATTGACCCGATGGGCTGAAAGGCCTCCCTCCTCTGCCACAGTAAGTATGTACCTGGAAAGTAGGCATGACCATGGGATAAAGAGCCAAATAAGTAAAACCGGGATGAAGCCCTTGTGATTTGTAAATCATTTGAATCATCTATCCGAAGGAGCTGCAGAATGGGTTAAAATGGTATATGCTCCCTCTATCGCTGCAGGGCATTGTGTCCAATAACTGAAAACCGAGTAATGCAGAACACAAAGTACATAACTTAGGCATCACAGTCAACATGCCAGGACAAGCAGAATGATGCAAACCATCCTTACTCAGGCTTTTAAATGCTTCTACTACGTTTAATAATGATGACACATTCACCTAAAAAGACTTCAGCATCTGGATGACATTTGAAATGAGAATTGTGTGGTGTGTTTACTACAAAATGTCATTGCTCATGTGTCCCCGAAGCATCGTACACCACAGCACAGTTCTGGCATGAATAACATGCTCCTTCCTCAGCTTGCTCTGACATTGGGGATGAGATGCAAGAAAACATGTGGACTGCAGGTTTGAGTGCAGTTCAGGTTAGGGGGCCCCTCAGAATTAAGGGTTGGGACAGCATTCAGTGTGATGAGAGGGTTCATAGGACATAGTGCAGTACAGCATAGGAATGGGCCCTTCGGCCCACAATGTTTGTGCTGATCATGATGCCAAGTTAAACTGATCTCATCTGATATGATTCCACTATACTCTGCACTTGTCCCCAGGCCCCATCAGAGGCGGGGGCAACGAGTGCCATTTGGCATGGGCCTCATGCCTGTCTGCTTCAAAGGGATCTTGATTTGGGGGCCTCTAAAATCGAGGGGCCTCTGCTTGATCTTGGTTTGGGGGCCTCTAAAATTCAAAATTGGCCTGGGCCTCAGTTCATCTCTGAGAGGGCCTGCTTCCCGCTGCCAAAAAGCCCCTGTCCCACTTGGACAACCTACGCCAACCTTTTTTTACTCGTGGACATTTTTTAGCAGGTTGAAAAACCGCCGCGACCTACTTGAGGCCACGAGGACGCGGAGACCACTCACGAACATGAGGACGAGTTTACGAAGACCTCCCACGACCTCGTGGCGACCATACTGCGAGTATGAGTCAAGGGCAAACTCGGCAGAGGTCGTGAATTAGGTCGTGAAAGTGGGACAGGGACTTTAACGTCACTATCATATCTGCCTCCACCACCACACCTGGCTCTGTGTTCCAGGCCCCTACAGTCTTCTGTGTAAAAAAACCTGCCCCGCACATCTCCATTAAACTTTCACCCTCTCACGTTATAGCTAAGCCCTTTAACGTTGGACAGTGCCACCCTTAGCAAAAGGTTATGTCAGTCTATCCTATCTATGTCTCTCATAAATTGATAAATTTATCACGTATCCCCTCAACCTCTGACGTTATAGAGAATACAATCCAAGTCTATTCAACCACACCCCGTAGCTGAAACCCTCAAATACAGGTATAATTCCAGTAAACCTCCTCAGCAGCCTCTCCAAAGTTTCCATATCTGTCCTGCTCACGATACTCTAAATATGGCCGCACTAAAGTCCTGTTGGGCTGCTCCGTGACTTCATGGTTCCCATATTCAAAGTCCCTAGCAATGAACACAAGCATATCATTCGCCTGCTTAACCACTTCTGTTGCCACTTTTGGTGAGCTATGACCCCTCTGCACATCAATGCTGTTAAAGGTCTTGCCATTAACTATATACTCTCTCCTTGCATTCAACCGCCCAAAGTGCAACACCTCACCCTCGCTCGGGTTAAACTCCATCCGTCAATTCTCCACCCATTTCTGCAGCTGATGTATATTCTGTTCCTGTGGCTAGAGAAGAAACAAAGATCATTGTCAAGGCCTCTGCAATCTCCTCTCTTGCCTCCCTTAATAACCTGGGACAGATTCCAACAGGCCTTGGTGAATATATCCACCTTAATGCTCTTCAAGAGTCGGCACCACCTCCTAGATCTCAAACTGCCTTTGCATTCACACTGATCTCGCTGTCCTCCAAATCCTTCTCCTCAATGAATACAGATGCAAGGTACTCGTTTAGTACCTCACCTCACCTTGTCGTCCACGGTTCCCTTACTTTGCAGTCCTTATCCCTCCTCCTTACTGGAACTTGCTGGCCCTGCACTTTGATCAGTTGCCTTCAAAAGACTCACACGTGTCATCTGTGTACTTACCCAATAACAACTGCTCACAACCTACCCTCCTTAACTCTTGCCTAATGACATTGTAATCTGCCTTATCCCCAATTAAGCACCTTCCCCCAACATCCAGACCTGTCCCTGTTCAAAACAATCTTGAAACGTATAGAGTTGTGATCACGATCTCCAAATTCTTAATTCACCACAACACCAGTCACCTGACCAGGCTCGTTCCCCAATCCAAGGTTCAGTATGGTCTGTTCTTGAGTCGGACTATTTGTCGACACACTGTTTAAGGAAACATTTTTGGATACACCTACCAAACTCTTCCCCATCTATTCTACTTGCCCCAAGTAGGTCCCAGTCAATATTGGTGAAGTCAAAGTCACTCAATGCAACAACCCTGTGATTCTTGCATCCTTCTGTAATCTGTCCATACATCTGATCCTCTATCACCACTGGCTATTAGTGGCCTGTAGTATAATCCCATTGGAATAATTGCTCCTTTCTTATTTTTTAGCTCAACCCAGAATGTCTGAATAGGCATACCCTCCAGTCTGTCCCCTCTGTGTACCGCCATGACATTCTCCCTGATTAGTGAAGTAACTCCTCTACCTCATTATCCACCTCTCTACCTCATCTGAAACATTGGGTTAGTCATGTCCCTCTCACAACCAAGTTACCGTGACGGCCATATTATATCTAAAAAAACCTTGGAAAGGACTGGTCAAGGAATTAGGGAATTAGCTATTTGTGGAACAGTTGCAATCGAGTTGGGGGTGACCATTGGTAAATGGCCATTAGGGAGCTTAAGACAGATTTACTGTGAGGAGCATGGTTTTTTTTTAAGGTGAAGGTATACCACCTAAAGTGGACTTCTTGATGGGCTGGCATCTGCTTATGCTGAGCTGTGGATATCTGTGGGCACCAAGCACTGCAGTGTGCTTCAGTGCGTTATATGGACTGAGAGCCTGGAAGCAAAATGGTTGATCTCGAGCTCACGGAAGAATTTGATCATGGTTGCCGAAAGTTTTTTTTCTAATTGAATTGTATAGAGAACCTAAACTTGTTAAGGCCTGTCCCACTTTCCCGAGTTACTCACGAATTCTCCCGAGTTTTCCCCTTGATTCAAACTCGGAGAATTACGGTAATAGCCAGGCGTAGGTACTCGGGGCTATTTTTTTTTACTCGTGGACATTTTTCAACATGCTGAAAAAACGTACCGACTTACCTGATGCCCCGAGTAACTACGGCTGGCGTTACGAGCCGCTACGAAATATCTACGGGCTCCTACGGACTCGCCACGGACATTCTCCGAGTTTGAATCAAGGGGAAAACTCGGGAGAATTCGTGACTAACTCGGGAAAGTGGGACAGGGGCTTTACTTTGCAGTAGGATTTCAAGAGCGCATTTTCATGTTTGGCTTTTTGTTTCATTTATGAAAATCTGTGGGTTAAGAAATGAACCCCCAAATGTCCCTACATCTGTCCTGCTTTCTGTTTGTTATTCATAGATCTGCTTTTTCATATGCTACAGGCAAGCTGGTTCTTATTTTTAAGTGGTTAACATTTCTTCTGGTCTTCAAAGTCCAATAACACCATCATTGTCTCTGCAAACATTTGCCACTAAATTCATTGGAACAACAAGCAAATCAAAGCCAGCATTCTCTCGCAAGTCAACTTCCCTAGAGTGAGGTCCTAGTTACACTACAGTGGTTACATTGGGCAGGTTACATTCTTCATTTACCCAACGCCAGGTAATGAAACAAATTCTGTTCTGAGCTCTCATGGGAAGAGGTCACCAAGAGG
Organism: Malacoraja senta; assembly: GCA_038087875.1. Classification (NCBI taxonomy): domain Eukaryota; kingdom Metazoa; phylum Chordata; class Chondrichthyes; order Rajiformes; family Rajidae; genus Malacoraja; species Malacoraja senta. The sequence continues at coordinate 100,304,111 of CM075977.1, forward strand.
AAAAGATTCAAGGATGCGCTTAAAGCTTCCATGAAGATGTGCAACATCCCCACTGAGTCTGGGGAATCCGTCAAAGCAGAGATGAAGTATTCAGGTACTGAGCGCCTCATGATCATGTATTGGGAACATGCAGAAGCTTTGTATAAGTGCTGGAAGATTGGCACCACCTCAGAAACCACATATCCGCATCCCTCTTCAGTGCCCTCTTGCCTCCTCTGTTAAAGTTTCTCTAATTCCCTCATTGGTCTCATCAGCCACTTCAGAATCGATAAAGCTGGAGTTGGAGTAAGTTATTGTTAATCCTGAGGGGCTATGTCAGAAGTAGAAAATATTCCATTTATTTAACAGTAATTAGTTGCTGGTAGTCACTTGATTAAAGGAGATGAACATTTATTTCTTTAATTTATTTCTTAATGCCTTTCATTGTAAGGGGCCTATGCTTAACTCTGACTTCACCAGCATACTTTGGCAAGTTGCTGCACTTATCATTTTCTACTGATTAGGCTGAAGAAATGTCCTGATCTAAAACGTTGCATGTCCACGTATTCCAGAGGTGCTGCCTGACCCACTGAGTTACTCCAAAACTTTGTGTCTTTTTTTGTGAACCGGCATCTGCGGTTCCTTGTGTCTATCAGTTTCTACCGCTCTCTCAGGCCTAACCCGTTGAAGGGCCCAGCACAGCAGCCTGCCAGTTTCCTGCCTTCCACTAGCCAGTGACCTGCAGAGCTGCCCGTGTGGCCATTGCTGCCTGACAGTCATCTGGTAATGATCTGCCTTTCCCTGTGTCTGCTCTCAGGGCCCACATAATCAGCCTGGGCAGAAACAGCTACATTTCTTCTAATATGTAGGAAGCAACTGCAGATACTGGTTTACACCGAAGATAGACACAAAATAGGTGCAGGAGTAGGTCATTTGGCCCTTCGAGCCAGCACTGCCATTCAATGTGATCATGGCTGATCATCCCCAATCAGTGCCCCGTTCCTGCCTTCTCCCCATATCCCCTGACTCCGCTATTTTTAAGAGCCCTATCTAGCTCTCTCTTGAAAGCATCCAGAGAACCAGCAGATAATTCCACAGACTCACCACTCTCTGTGAGAAAAAGTGTTTCCTCATCTCCGTTCTAAATGGCTTACTCCTTATTCTTAAACTGTGGCCCCTGGTTCTGGACTCCCCCAACATCGGGAACATGGTTCCTGCCTCTAGCGTGTCCAAACCCTTATGCAGGAGTAATTGGGCCTGTCCCACAGGCAATTTGACTGCCAACGACTCTCACAGTCGTAGCAGGTCGCCGAAAAACCGGCGACTGGACCCACCCCCTACGACAATGTCTACAACAACCTACCACCTAGTCGACGTCAAGCTACGTCAAGCTACCGACAACCGACGACCCATTGGGACGTCCACCTACTACCACCTACAAAAATCAAAGACCACACAGGCGACAACCTACGACAACCAAAGTCAACCAGCGTCCACCCGCGACAAGCTACGACAAGCAACGACCCTGTCGTCGACAACTGAGGACAATTCAGTCGCCGGTACCAGTCGCCGGTTGACGTAGGTAGTCGCCAATGGAATTCAACGAAGTCAGCACCGGCGACAATCTACGTCACCTGGCGACAACCTACATCACCCTGGTGACAACCTATGACACTACATCAGGAGAAGACAAGCTACGACAAGCCCACGGTCGCCGACTGTCACCAAAAAGTTTTGAACATTTCAAAATCCAGCGGTGACCAGAAAAACTCCACGACCCTTTGGGCGACTGAAGAAATTACTCACGATCATACAGTCGCCTAAAAAAGTGGGACAGGCCCTTATCTCAGTGGGGCAGGCAGCATCTCTGCAGAGAAGGAATGGGTGATGTTTCAGACTGTCTTAAGAAGGGTCTCGACCCAAAACATCACCCATTCCTTCTCTCCAGAGATGCTGCCTGTCCCGCTGAGTTAATCCAGCTTTTTGTGTCTATCTTTCTTCCATTGAATACATTCTTTGATTACATTCCATCACCACGGACACAAAGATCTCTGATCTGCTTTGACGCCTTCTTAAAATGTAATCACTGTAAAATGACTCTTTGATCCATCTTTTACATTTTTAAATAGGTAGTTTCACCCAATCTCGTGACTCAATAGATATAATTACAGGGTGATAAACAAAACTACACAAAGATTGGACAATCATTGTACCACAGCTGTCGTATTTGCCAATTCACATTTCTTTGAAGCTTTGTACCTGAAGGATGGGGCGAGGGCTAGTGATAGGTGGGTCCAGGTGAGGAGGTGTTGTTTGATGAATTAATGAGGCGGGGGAGAGAAGGGTGGAGATGGTAACTGAGGCTGGAGGTGGAGAATATAAGAACGTACAAAGGGTGAAATTTGATCTGAAGGGAAGATAGGTTGTGAAATGTAAAACCTTCTATCATCACTCCTCACCTTCCTTCATTATCAGATTTTACCATTTGACTCTTTTTGTCTTTGCCCCCTTTGGTTCTCGTTAACCATCCCCACCCTTCCCTCCCCCACATCCTTGGATCTTCACCTCACTTCACCTGTTAATTTTACTTCGGAGTCACGTGGAGGGATTACGTGAAGAACCCGCTCAGTGCGCAGGCGCGGCATTACGCCAGCAGTGCAACAGCGGCGGCAGCTGGAGTTAGGCTCTCCGGCTGCAGTTTAAAAAACGGACCGTTAGGTAAGTATACTGAAGTAGTGGAAGATCTAACGGAGAAGGAGAGTCGTTGTGTGGTGTGTTCTTTACAAAAATGAGTACACTCATGAAAAGACTCTCGAAGAGAACTGCCCCCAGCTCAACTCCACCAGAGGAGCGTTTAATCTCAGGGGGGCAGCAACAGGCGGCAGGACCGCTCATAGAGCGCTCAGCTATCCCCGAGACCCAGCCAAGCCCAGTCCCGCTAATGCCTGAACAGCGGACAGGGAGAAAATCCACCAGAAAAACTAACCGGCCGGTAATTTCCGATTTGTCGGATGGGGACATGTCTCCACCTAAACGGAGGAGAGACAGCCGCCTGAGCTTACAACAGCTCTTGGAGCAGATGCTCCAGCGGGATAGGCAGAAAGAGCGTTCTCGCGGAGGAAGGTCAGGCACCTCCTCCACAGTGTCTTGTGCACTGCCCTCTGCTCCCTCATTACTGGAGGCGAGCATTGGTGACCAGGCTTGGGCTGGTCTGGAACAGGGGCTGGCGGACGAGTTTGGGAATATGCAAGGGGTGCAGGAGCAGGAAGAGCTGCTAGGTGTGGTGGACCGCTATGTAGCAACCCCACGTGCTGGAAGACCGCTGGAACCAAAAATGGCGGCCAGCATCAATCATCTTTCAAATAAGCCCTTGCAGGAGAAGGTGCTTATTGAGGCGCTAGAACTCTACACAGCACCAGAGAACAGTGAGGCCCTCAGAGTGAAGAGTGTGAACAGCCAGATCTGGGGGCACGTGGGGTCACACAATTTGAGATCAATAATCTCCGGCGGGAAAACATAAGACCTGCCCTCAATCCCAAATTTGCTGGGTTGTGCAGAGCCCCAGCTGCAGAAACGGACGCTCTATTATTTGGGAAAGACCTCAACAAGAAACTGAGGGACATGGAGGAAGCAGCGAAAACTTTTGGCCTCATGAGGGCAGGCCCAGGGACGAGCAAACCAAGACCTACAATACCCAAGCGGCAGCACCCCACGGCATCCACCAGTCGACGTCCTCAATATGGGACTGGTGAAAGCTCGGGGACCCCATGGAAAATGCGCCACCCCCCCAACATCGCCAGCACGTCAGACAAGCAAAGCCTACAAGAACATGAGGAAACAAAAGAAACGCCAATAACCATGGAGGTAGGTGGGTCTGGTTCCTGCCAGCATATAGAGAATAAGGGTGCTTTACTAACAGGGGGGAGATTACACTTGTTTAAAGAAGCATGGGGTACTGTCACGAGTGACAAGTATATACTCAACAGCATTAGTGGATATAAAATTCAGTTCATGTCAGAGAAATCGCCGCCAGTTCAACATTGGCCCCAAAGGGTATTTTCTCCCTCCGTCAAAGAGAAACGTGAGGGACAAGCTGAACTGGTGAGACTTATCAAAAAGGGGGTCATCCAAAAGACCAAACATGAACCTTTGGAATTTGTATCAAATATATTCACTAAAACCAAAAAAGATGGTGGATGTCGCATCATCATTGACTTAACATCACTAAATAAGTTTGTTAAGTATATACATTTCAAAATGGAGACATTTGTTACTGCCAAACAACTGATTTCCAAAGGATACTTCATGGCAAGCATTGATCTTAAAGATGCTTACTATCTAATATCCATACACAAGGATCATTGCAGATACCTAAAATTTAACTGGTTGGGGCAGCTGTGGCAGTACAAAGCATTGCCCAATGGGCTAACTTCAGCCCCAAGATTATTAACCAAAATATTGAAAATAGCCATGGCAATACTAAGAAAACAAAAACATATTGTCATGGCATAACTGGATGATATTCTGATAGTAGGGAAAACTATGGAATTGGCTGTGGCAGCAGTATCAGCTACAAAACAGCTCCTCGAAACTCTGGGGTTCATCCTACATCCAGATAAATCTAAGTTGAAGCCATCCACTATCATGGACTACCTGGGCTTCACAATTAACTCAGTCCATATGACTGTTACCTTGCCAAAGGAAAAAATGGTTGCATTAGCACAATCATGCAACAATTTAATGGTCAACAAATGACCAACTATTCGACAAGTAGCAAGAGTGATTGGGAAAATGGTAGCAGCATTTCCAGCTACACAATTCGCACCTTTGCACTATCAAAATTTACAAAGAGCAAAGGTACAGGCACTAAAACGACATACAGGTCACTATGATCGTGTCATGCAATTACCCACTGAAGCAATATCAGAGCTACAGTGGTGGGCAGAAAATGTTTGGCATAGTTTCAGCTCTATCATCATCACTAACCCTACTTTAGTTCTTCAAACAGATGCCAGTGCTCAAGGCTGGGGAGCAACTAACTCCATATCCAGCACAGGTGGTAGATGGACTAACCTAGAGTCATCATTACTACTGACACTGGGCATTAACTATCTAGAGATGTTGGGCGCCTTTTATGGGTTAAAAGCATATGTATCTAATATGCAGCACTTGCATGTTCGGTTACAGATTGATAATACTACGGTGGTGGCTTATATTAACCATATGGGCGGCATAAAATCATTATCATGCGACAAATTGGTCAACGTGATTTGGCAATGGTGTGTCGAAAGACATATTTGGCTATCAGCTACTTATCTACCAGGTAAGCTAAACACAGTGGCAGACACCACGTCACGCAAATTCAATGATAACATCGAATGGATGTTAAACCCTAAAGTATTTGCTAAAGTTATTAAGCAGTATGGAACGCCAGATATCGATTTATTTGCATCAAGGCGAAATCACCAGTTACCTATGTATGTCGCTTGGGAACCAGACCCAGAGGCAGCAGCGGTAGATGCCTTCACGCTGGATTGGGGAAATTTCTTCTTCTATGCTTTCCCTCCCTTCTGCCTCATCAGTCGGGTACTTCGCAAAATACAGATGGACTCTGCTTCTGGAATTTTGATGGTGCCCGACTGGCCTACACAACCATGGTTCCCAGTTCTACATGACATGGTGGTTGAGTCACCAATGGTCTTTCCCAGTGATCCAGGATTATTAACTCACCCAGTATCAGGCATAAGCCACCCATGCCATGAGAAAATTAAACTCCTGGGTTGCAGGTTTTGAATAGACCTTACCTGGAACTGGGATTGTCCAAACGAACCATCACCACCATGTCGGCATCCCTTCGAACATCCACCAAGAGGCAGTACTTAATCAGCATTAAAAATGGGAGAAGTACTGCCAGGAAACAGGGACAACGTATGCAACAGCAGCCACCAATGTACTGGAGTTCCTGGCTCATCTACACCATGATGAAGGGATCAGTTACAGTGCCATCAACACAGCGCGGAGTGCTCTTTCTGCTTATCTCAAACCAGCAGGACAACAGGCAATGGGATCCCATCCACTGGTGGTAAAACTGATGAAGGGCATTTATAATATCAAGCCCCCTAAACCCAGGTATACCCATATTTGGGATATCAGTGTGGTCCTGACATACCTCAGGGAATGGCCACCAGCCAGATCCCTCAGCCTCGAGCAATCTACACTAAAGACGCTCATGTTGATGGCACTCGTATCCGCTCAGAGGGTCCAGTCACTACACAAGTTAAGGCTGGACAACATGGTGACCACCCCAGATCAGATCACATTCATCATACAGGGTCTGGTGAAGCAAAGCAGGCCAGGAACAGCTAATCCACTGGTGGTATTCCGGGCCTACCCACAAGAGCCACGGTTGTGTGTCGTGACCCATCTACAACATTACATAGACACAACCCACAATATCAGAGGGAGTGAAAAAGCCTTATGGGTCAGCCACAAGAAACCTCATGGCCGGGTAACGAGCCAAACCATTTCAAGATGGCTCAAACAGGTACTGAAGGCTGCCGGAATAGATACTAATACATTTAAACCTCATTCCACTAGGGCAGCATCTACATCAACGGCCGAGAGAATGGACGTACCGGTTGACCATATTCTGAATACAGCAGGATGGTCGATGGAAACGACATTCAGAACTTTTTATAATAAGCTGTTGATGAAACCTGATTTATTTGCAGAGAAAATATAACAAGCTGCAAATATTTAATTTAAGCCCGGGGGAGCTATTTAATTTTTGTTATTGTTAATAAATACCTTTTTTGTTTCTTGAGAAACAGATTCATTGGTTGATTACGATAACACTTCCTCCCTCAAGAACTTCGGCAGTGAGTGAAATAAAACTGTTACACGGTTTGAAATCACAGAGCTTTGAAATCTTCACGTAGTCACTCACGTGACTCCGAAGTAAAATAGTAAGATTAAACGAGAACTTACCAGTTTGAAGTTTGATCTGTATTTTATGAGGAGTTACGATGAGGGATTACGTGCCCTCCGCTCCCACCCTCATTATATGGATCAAACTAATAAATTGATGTCTCCTTTTCTTTACTATGTTTACTTCAAATACCTGTGTCTATCTGTGATTCCACAACGCTGCTTGGAAGTATGCCGCGCCTGCGCACTGAGCGGGTTCTTCACGTAATCCCTCATCGTAACTCCTCATAAAATACAGATCAAACTTCAAACTGGTAAGTTCTCGTTTAATCTTACTATTTCTTCCCACAACCGAGCACGGAATGGAGTGTGTGTTGTGCGAGTCTGGTGTGGGGCATATGGGTTAACTGTGTGTATCTGTTGCGTCATTGTGGGGGGGCGTTGGTTGGGGGAGGACACCACCATTTATGCACGCATGCTTCCAGGAATTTGGAAGCTTTTGTGAAAGCAGCATTAATTATATCTTTCAAGTCCTTACCCATCTTGAAACTAACTTTCTCTCATAATGTCAGCGAGTTCCATTGCGTGTATCTTGATGGCAGTCCTGCTGATGCATAGCCCATCCAACTGGCAGAAGTCCATAACTATTTTGGCTCAGCAGATTATGATGTAGAATTGAGCTTGTATAAGGAATAGTACAGTGCAAAGAACATTGATAGGAACATTTTATCGGCCACCAAGTACCAGAGTTAATCTTGGATATGACATACATTTGGAAATGAAAGAGCAGGATGTAAACAAAAAATGGAAGAGATCTTTGGAGTGTTGATGTACAAAGAGACCTTAGGATGCACTTTGAATTTCCTTGAAAATGGCAACAAAAGTGTTATGTAGTGAAGTGTAGTGACATACTTGCTTCTAAAGTTGAGACATCAAGTTGCAACTGTACAAAACTTTGATGAGTCTTGCTTTAAATTCATCCAGAGTGTCTTCAATGTCTTTGCGGTTGCAGCTCCTAGACTGTGGAACAGCATCCCCCTTCCCATCAGAACTTCCCCCTCCATCGACTCCTTTAAATCAAGACTAAAAACGTATCTATACTCCCAAGCCTTTCTTGACGTCCTCTGAGCGAGGGCTATATGTATATATGTATGTAGTTTGTTTGTTTATATTATTCATATAACAAATGTAAAGCACTTTGGCCAACGAGAGTTGTTTTTTAAATGTGCTATATAAATAAATGTGACTTGACTTGAATAGCTTGGACATTGCAGGAGTTTGCTGGGTAAGGGAATCTTGAAACCATGTGGTTTCAGTCTCTCCAAAGTAAGCAGCGGCATGTTTCCAAAGTAAGTGGCTGCTTCTAATCAGGTCTTTCCTTGAGGTTTGTTGGGTCCAGGAGTCGGATTGCAGTGTCGGGCGTTACAGAGACGCGGTATTCGGTGTGGTCGGGCTCAATATTGGCGAGGTGGCAGTTGGATTATTGTGTTCAGTATTGGTTGCCGCCCGACAGGAAGGATGTGGTAACATTAGAAAGAGTGCCCAAGAGATTCACCAGGATGCTGCCCAAAATGGAGGGCTTGGTTAGAAGGAGAGATTGGATTTGCTGGGTTTGTTCCCACTGGAGAGTAGGAGGCTAAGTGGTGATCTTATAGAATTCTATATATGGAGCATAGATAGGGTGGATAGTAAGAGTTTATTTTTCCCCAGGGGAGTCGAAAACTAGAAGACCAAAGTTTAAGGTGAGAGGGGAGAAATGTAAAAGAGATCTAAGGCGCAAGTTTATTCCACACAGAGGGTGGTGTTTATATGAATCAAGTTGCCGGAGGAGGTAGTAGATGCATATACAATAAAACATATAAATGGACAGGTGCTTGGATAAGGAAGGCATGAAAAGATATAGGCCTAAATGCAAACAAATGGCATTAGCTTGGGGCGGCATCATCATTGGCAAGGATGAATTGAGCGCAAGGGCCTGTTTCTGTGTAGTACAGGTCTATGACTCTCTTTAATCCAGCAGGAATAAGGTGAAGGATGAATTAAGAAAATGCAGAGGAGATGGTTTTCTGAATCAATATGTTGAGGAATCAGCCTACAAGACCATAGGCCGCCCCAGAAAACAAACAAGTTCCACAAACATCCATGTGTCGATTTTGTCCCTAAGTCTTCTTCTTGCGAATGAAACATAAACCAAAGGAATAGTTCGATCTCAAGCCAGGTGTTGAGCAGCCAGGTTGTTGTCTCTGCGTCAATGTCTGCCAGGCCCTGAGCTCCATTCGGTGGGTGGTAGAGCGGGCACCCAGAGATGACATGGTTGGCTGTCTGTTGTTCTGCTCCGTATTCACAGGCTGGGCTCTGGCGGAGCCCCCATCCCTAAGTTAAAAAAGTTTTTAAAAACGCACAAAAATCTTGTGATATGGTAACAATACCTCCAGCGTTGCAATAATTGCAGCAAAAGTACTGTAAATACGACTGATATGAACGAACATTTACAAAAAGTGGAGAGAGTGGGGAAACTAGTTCATCCACTCATAGATGTATATGCATGTATGATAGACATTTGAATTATATTATGTGAATTCCCTAAGGAATACCCATACTTTGGAAGTTCTTGACCTGACAATAACCTGCATTTTATAAATGTTGTTTTATGCAATGAGAAATGATTAAACATTAATCATATTATAAAGAGGCCTTTGTGAAGGGCAACCATATTATAATTCAATTTTACAACACATCTCAAAATTACGTTATTCAATCCAAACTAGGATTATGAATCTAAGCAAAGAAAACAGACGGTTCAAGTGGTGAATGGGCTATGATTAATTAAGAAACACATAATTCACAGACAAAAAATATTCTTGGCGATTACATAAACCTGCTGAAAATGTGACTCACCAGTGGCTGCCAGGATCAAGAGAGGAACTCGCTATCAAAACATGGAGGGGACGGGGGGACACAAATTTTTGGCGGCCACGCGCGCATGCGCACACTCACACACACGCACGCATGCGCACACTCACACACACACGCGCGCGAGGCTTCGGAGTCTCAATCCAGCACTAAATGCAGCTCAACTCTGCCTGTCTCACCGGGTTAACTACAGCCCTGTCTGGACTGACGGGACACCAGCGCTGCTTCTCCACGCTGGCCATATTTCCCGCGTCCAGGCAGGTTCACCTGGCGGGACAGGCAGAGTTGAGCTGGGTTTAGTGCTGTTTCTCTGCGCTGGCTGTGGGCCTGGGGGCACAGCTCGCGTCTGACTCCCGACCTCTCTGGCCACCCGTGGGGGGGGGGCACTCGGGACAGCGCCGGAGACCCGGCCGGGATCGATCCTGCCTGCGGATGAGGCGCAAGTCTGTGCCACGTCTCCCTCAATCCCAACCCCCCCGCCCACTCCTCCCTCCTCCAATCATTGCACCCTCGACCATCAGTCCCACCCCCACTGTCTCGCGGAAAGCGGAGATTTTAAAATCGGGATCACAAAAACTTGGGGGGGATGTCCCCCACCTCTCAAAACATGGGGGGGACGTGTCCCCTCTGCCCCCCCCTCCCCCCCCGGGTTTTCCACCCCTGGCCCAGGAGTGATTACAGATTTAATCCAAGGAAATCCAAGACGTCATAGAGTTGCCATTAAATCCAAGGCTTTATTATAGAGTTGCCAAAAATAGTAGCAGGCATGAGCATTGGGATAATTGAAGAAGTCTGCAAAAGAAGATTGATAAGCAAAGGCAAGGTAGAATGTGAGAGGAAACTAGTAAGAACCTTGAAATTGGCTGTAAATACGTCCATGGGTCTGTAAGAAACAAGACTAATGAGGACAATTGTGGGAGAGGGGAATTTACAACAGGGAACAGCGAAATGCAAGAAGAGTTAAGCGGCTACTTTGTGACGTTGTTCACAGATGAAGGTACAAAATATCTTCACAGATTATCAAAGAGCCCTTGCTTCAGCAAGAATGAGGAGCCGACAGAAATAGGTATTGGTAAAATAACAAGCGCTAAAGTAGTTGGCGAGCTTGAAATGTTGGGGGACTGGGATGGCTGGTCGGTGCGGACTCGGTGGGCCAAAGAGCCTTTCAACTCTAAAACTTAATTAAAAACTAAAACCTCATGTTCCCCATTGACAGTTGTGGCAATGGTGAGTAAAGTGTAACTATGGTACCATTTGATACTGAACCAAATCTGTGAACTCATTTGGGTCGGCACGGTGGCGCAGCGGTAGATTTGCTGTCTTACAGCGAATGCAGCGCCAGAGACCCGGGTTCGATCCTGACCTCGGGTGCTGTCTGGATGGAGTTTGTAGATTCTTCCGTGACTGCATGAGTTTTCTCCGAGATATTCGGTTTCCTCCCACACTCCAAAGACGTAAAGGTTGGTAGGTTAATTGACTTGGTATAAGTGTAAATTGTCCCTAGTGTGTGCAGGACAGTGGTAATGTGCGGGAATCGCTGGTCAGCGTGCACTCGGTGGGCTGAAAGGCCTGTTTCCGTGCTGTATCTCTAAACTAAAATAAACTCAATGATCCACATTCTAGAGGGGTTTTTTTAAGTTGGTTTAAGAGGTAGTGGATGTTCTGGCTAACATCTTGCCAAATTTTAAAGATTTGGCAATTATTCTTGTGGATTGGAGTGTGTGGTCCACTATGTAAGTAAATAGAGCCAGAGAAAACAGGGAACTATCAACCTATTAGCCTAATGTCAGTAATAAGGAAGATACTGTAATCTGCAATTAAAGATGAAATAACAAAACTAATTGTAAAGAATTTTAGGAGCCAACATGGATTCATGAAGGGAAAAATATATTCAAGTAATCTTTAAAGATGTGACATCTGGAGTGGATTAATTAGTCATGTGGTGAATTTTAATAAGATTTTCCATAGTTTGATCAACAAAGTTAGAATTCATTGAACTGGGATATTAGACACATGGATTGTGAAGCAACTATTAACTTAAAAGCAAATGATGTGAGTAAAATGGTCTTTCTCAGGTTGGCATGCCTGCCTAATGAAGTGGTGCAGGAATCAATGCAGGCCCTCCAGGTATTCACAATCTACTTCATGAATTTAGTTCAGGGTTGAGGTGTGGAATCTGTGACAGCACCCCGTCCCTTCAATGAGGCTCTGATCCCTATCACTGGCGGACTGGCCAGGAGAGACCAATCCCCTGTATCATTGATAACAGCTAGGTCAAATTAACTGATATTCAGGGCCGGAGTTAGATGAAGAGAGGCCCTAAGCTATTTCACTTATGAGGCCCCCCTCCCAATCCCCCACCCCCACGACTAGAGGACCATGACTACCCGACAGTGACAGTGTGACACTTTTAGATCCTACTGTATGTTGTCATTAAACAGTTGGTTTTAAAATACATCTTGAATTCACCGCGGAGCGGGCGATGCCTTACCTGGATCGCCGTTTGAAGCTCTGGAGTATTGGGCCTGCTGCTTCAACATCATGGAGCTGTGGTTTGCGGAGCTCCCAGCCTCGGGCCGTGCTGATTTCAACATCCCTTTGCCGAGGGCCGCCAGCATGAATCTCCACCCAGTTCAGCCTGTGGACTTCGGGAGCCACACTCCAGTAGGAAGTGGCCGATTCGGAAGTCCAAGCCGCTGAGAATGTTCTCCTGTTCCGACGTCGGATGGTGACCCCCAAATTTCATTGCACCAATTGGTGCATGTGAAAATAAGTGTCTCTTGAATTGAATCTTGAATATTAAGAAATAAAGAAACTACAAATACACTAAGAGCAAAAATGTTTTTTTCATAGCAAAATCATCCAGAAGTTCACCAAGAAGTGTTTGTCTAAGTTTGTCACTCTCAATGCACAGAATGCTCAATGCAGACAATCTCTCTTGAGACATTGTGGACCTTAATTCATTTTTAATTCTTTTGAGTCTTGAAAAAGACCTCTCTCCCGAGCAGTTGGTGACTATTAAGCTAAGAAACAGCCTCAAGATTGCTTCCACATTAGGGAAGGCCATCTGAATTGTTTCCTTGTATATTATTTGATAAAGGTCTGTATGAGACAGAGAGTGCTCTTCTGTAGGCCTATGGCTTTGTCTCACGTACGAGTGAAAGTGCAAAAGTTCATCAGTAAAGGGCCTGTCCCACGAGCATGCGACTGCATGTGGCAAGCACGACCTAACGTGGTCGCATGAGCCGTACGGCCTCGCGGGGCCGGTCCTACTTCGATCGCCGGAGCCATATGGAGTTGTGCGGAGCTTCGAAAAGCTGACACTGTTCAAATATTCCACGCGGCAACGGCATGCCGGCCCGCAGCCGCCTCGACGCCGTACGCACCCCCTCGACGGGCGTGCACAGCGTCTTGACGCCGTACCCAGCGTCTTGACACTGTAGGCAGCGTCTCGACGCCGTACGTCACGCGCGAACTTCCCGCGGACTTCGCTCGAACTTCACGTCACTCACTCGACCTCCGCGCGGCCCCCGCTTCCGGTTTGGTTGCGCTCGCTGCATGCAGTCGCATGCTGGTGGAACCGGCCCTGTACGGGGATCACTCGACCTCCGCGCGGCCCCCGCTTCCGGTTTGGTCGCGCTTGCCGCATGCAGTCGCATGCTCGTGGGACAGGCCCTTAAGTTTCAGGTCAACATCTTCTGGGTATGCTTCCCTCAACAGTTCAACACCTTGCTGAATTTCTTGCTTAGATGCGGTCAGATTAGCAAGAAAGGAAAACTGTTGTGCAACTTCACGGTACACAGTACCTCTTCTTTTTAAATTGGTTTCAAGTGCATCTAGTATAGGAATAAAGGATTTTATCCTAAACTTCTATTGAAGAGAGTTTATCTGAAGCATCAGGACCAGGTGGACTTCCATCATTTCCTTGCCATTTCCTTACTCTTTGTCTCCTTGTGACAGTTCTGTAGTTAACTTTTCTTGTTTGTTGATCTTTTCTTGTTTGTTGATCTTGTTAACTTTGCTTTTTGATCAAGCTCATCAAAATCTTCTCTAATTTTGCTTACAAAATCCTGAAGTGAACTGTACAAACTTGCACAAGTACTCAATAACAGTTTGGATTTCTGAATGGCTTTGTTGACCTTGTGGAAATGACCTAGCAGACGGGTCCAAAAATGCAGCATGAACACAAATTCCAGTTCTTCCATTTTCTGCAAAAGATTGTTAGCTTGAAGCCTGGTATCACCCTTCACATTAACTTCAGAGTACAAATGACTGAGGGCATCAGTGATAGTGCTGCAACTTTCCAAAATAGCTTCTGTGGCTTTTGCATGTGCCTCCCGTTGGGAACTATTTCTTAAAGAATTGTTCCTTATTGACAATTATATTGCAAAACCTAATTCAAATCTGAATCAAATCTGCTTGAAAAACGCTAACTTACAACTAAACAAACAGGTTCACTTCTTAATAAACTGGCTATATTTGCTATATTTACATTGGCTATATTTAAGAGGGAGTTAGATGTGGCCCTTGTGGCTTAAAGGGATCAGGGGGTATGGAGAGAAGGCAGGTACAGGATACTGAGTTGGATGATCAGCCATGATCATATTGAATGGCGGTGCAGGCTCGAAGGGCCGAATGGCCTACTCCTGCACCTATTTTCTATGTTTCTATGTTTCTAAACAGACAACTCACAAAGCGGTTTGGTAGACCAATTCAAAACGTTACTAATTATCGGCCGATGGAAGTGGCAAGGAAAACAAACCCCAGCCAAGTGAGCAACACAGACACTTGGCTGTCCTCTCTCCACTTCCCTGAACACAGAATTACATGGTATTATATACTGTTGAGGCGGTTAATGTCCCGCCGGCAGTTTAAAATAAAATTGTCTAAAGCCGGAAGATGGCCATGAGGGGGGGATCCAAGAGGAGGGGGTCCATTGGAGACAGGAAAAGGGATCATCAATGGGGGCGAGGACTCCTACCCATGGAAGAATGGTGTGAGGCGGAGGCGACGGAAGAGGAGCTCCAAATCACGGCGGGCGCGGAACTCATTGAGGTGGGGACGGAGAGGGACAAAGGTGAGACCTCTGCTGAGGACAGACTGTTCGGTATCTGAGAGGGGGAGGTCAGGGGGGGATGGTGAACACACGGCAGGGATGGGGGTTGGGGCCGGAGGAAGGCAGGTGAGTGGACTGAGGCCGAGGCGATGTCTGTGGGGGGGTGGTGGGTAGTCAGGGGATAGGCGGGGTATGAGGACTGTAATGTGGGTGGGGAAGAGCTGGGGTCACATGGTTTGAGGGGAATGGGAAAACTGAGGTTACCAGGGTTGGGGATGCCTAGCACTAGGACCCAGTGCAGTCAAACTCAGGGGGTGTGGGAGTCTGCAGCGTGGAAACAGCGCCACCGATGGTAGGTTTTGTAACAACGCCACTATGTCAAAACTTTTATACACCTTGGTGGAGCGGGCCGAGGCCCCCCTAGATCTCGAGGCCCTAAACCTAAGCTTGTCTAGCTTATACGTTAATCCGGCCCTGCCGATATTGGTCACTTGAACCTTGTCGGCCTGCTCACTATATAACTCAGGCATTCTAGGGGTTAGTGGGAGCTTCCCTGTTAGCTGTGTTTTCCTTTTGTAGGTTTGAGGTAGACTGAGACAAACCCTAAAACATCAGTACCATTGTGTTCAAGGCTAGGCTGGAAGACTAATAGGAAGCTCCAGACAGCCAGTGCCTCTACTGAGTGGCTGGGGCAAGCCTGAGATGTCAGTGCCTCTGAATAAGGGACTGCACCCATCCACAGAGGCAAAGACTGAGCTGCCAGGGTAATCCACAAATGGCCAGGGCTGCCTCTTCAACACCCATAACTGAACTGCCAGGATAAACCTGAGACTGCCAGTGCACTGCTGGGAGAAGCCTGAGATCACCACGTCTGCTCCTTCGAAGAGCAGGACTGAGCTGCCGGAGCATGCCTGAGATCAGCAGAGCCACCCGCACATGTGCCCTGATGTGAGGGACAGCGCCCCCATGTGGCATTGGACTTTCTTACCGCTGTAAATTAAATCTATTACATGAGTTCACCCCACTGCAGGTGTCAACGTGGTCACTGCTGATGCTGCCCTCAGCCCCAATGCCACAAATCAAAGAACATGGATGGAATAATACAGCACAGGAATGGACCCTTCGGCCCATGTGCCTATCCAAAAGCCTCTTATGACCACTATCATATCTGCCTCTACCACCACCCGTGACCCCACCACCCTCTGTAAAAAAAAAAAATTGCCCTGCACATCTCCAATAAACTTTCCCCCTCTCATCTTATAGTAGCAATGTTACAACATTTTGAGATTTAAAACATCAAGTCTGAAATTTATCCCATCAGATAAAGCATAAAAATAAGTTTAATTTGACACCTAATTCGCTTTCATATCTTCAGTATTAAAAAAGTTATGGCCATTTTCATACTCGGAAATTAGCATCTTGTTCCCTATTGCTTTTCCATTGACTTAACTCAAAAGCTGTGATCGAGGACAGTCAAAAGCCCATAACTTTCTTAAAAATTAAGAGAACTGAATGAAATTTTCAGTTACTGTAGATTGAAGCATTCTGAAACAAATATGGAACAATCATACTTGGATGACCTGAAATTAAAGCATATAATTAGTTAGTTACCTAATTGTAGCTAATTACAAAATTCAATTACTAGATCTAAACATCTATCCATTTCTTAAGAAAAGGTTAACATTTTTAAATAGCCTAAGTGTCCAAATAACATTCACACAAGAATTCACAATATAACATGATTTTTAAATCTCATTGTCATGAATTTATAGGCCAAATGGAAGGAATTTAGTGTTTAATTCCTGTAAATTAATGGCCATTTTAATCATCTTGCGAGTGAGATTTTGTGGAACGCGATTGTTTGGAACGTTGCGGTTGCGGTGAATTTAAACCCCATATCGGCAGGAAAAACACTGCCGGTTCGTATATTTACATAATCACATTTTCGCCGATGAAATTTTGATTAAAGTCATCCTAAGAAGCAAGTTTATATGTAAAATATACGACTTACCTTATGTTTTGTCCCGTACGTGAGATCTGTCCCGTTGTCGGCGTTGACGGCGTTAGAAGTAGATTTTTATTTTACTCCAGCAATTAAATTGTCCCGCGTTTTTAAAAAAAAACTTCCGAAAACGGCAGTCGGAACGATTTTTCAGCATCAGGTAGCAGCCCGAGAAAATATATCTCGGACAGGCAGGAGAAAACGGCATTTTAATCCCGCCCCCCCCCCCCCCCTCAAAGGCGCCAAAGTCGCGCAGACGGCCAGTGACAGACCTGCAGCGCTGCTGAAGGTAAAGTTTTGTAACATACCTACTTATAGCTCTGGGTATTAGTGTTGGGCATTTCCATCCAGGGAAAAAGGTTCTGACTGTCTCCTCAGATTCACGTCCCCACAATTTTACATACTTCTATCAAGTCTCCCCTCAACCTCTGACGTTCTGGAGAAAACAATCCAAGTTGACTCAATCTCTCCCTGTTGGTGCAACCCTCTAATCTAGGGATCATTCTGGTCAACCCCTTCCGCACCCTCTCCAAAGCTTCCACACCTTTCCTGTAAAGAGGAGCCCAGAATTGCAGGCAATACTCCAAACGCTGTCTAACCAAAGTCCTATAGAGCTGCATCATGACATCCTGACTCTTATACTCAATGCCCCTAGCAATGGAGACAAGCATACCATAGCCCTAGGAGGAAATACAGTAAATCCTCATTTTAACGGATCACTCCGTAATGGCTTTTGGTTACAGTGGGCAGAGCTGCCCGACACCATGGCCTCCCCAGCCCTGGCTTCTGACCTTGCCCCTGTCTGGGAAGGTGCACCAGCGAGTCCTTCACACATTGCACGATCCTGTTAGCGCCGCTGTTGTTGTGGCTCACATTGTCGCTCCTGGGGATAACACCTTCCTCAGGACATACCCGGTCACCGCTGGGCTGTCCCCGCTCTCACCGGCTGCTGCTTCCTCCTTTCGGCCGTCGTATTGTCCAATCCCCGCTCCAGTGCAGCTTCCTCCTCCTTCTCCTGTCACCCTGTCCACTCAGCCTCTCCTTCCCTACTACTCCTTCTACTTCTCGCCCAGAGACACTGCATAATCCCCTCAAAGGGTCTTGACCCGTCCCTTCTCTCCAGAGATGCTGCCTGTCCCGCTGAGTTACTCCAGCAATTTGTGTCTATGTTCAGTGTAAACCAGCATCTGCAGTTCCTTCCTCCACCTTGGAGGAGGGGGCGGGGGGTGTGCAGGGAGCACATTTGCTATCCATGCTAGTATCTGCCCTTTCATACCATGGGCTCTCATCTTCCTTAGCAGCCTCACGTGTGGCACCTTATCAAAGGCTTTCTGAAAATCCAGGTAAACTACATCCACTGACTCTCCTTTGTCTGTCCTGCTATTACTTCCTCAACGAATTCCAGCAGATTCATCAGGCAAGACCTCCCCTTCACAAAACCATGTTGACTGCAGCCGATTTTATCGTGAACTTCTAATGGCCCTGTCTCACGGTGCGAGTCCACCCACGAGTGATCCCGAGTGAAAGAAAAAATCAAACTCGTGGTTGTCTACGAGATTCCAAGTTTATGTTCACGAGTTCAAACGAGTTCCCACGTGTATGTCTAAGTTTGCCGTTTACTTCTCATTTCTGCAATGTACCAAGTTCCTCTCCCGAGTTACTCTTGAGCCAACAAGACTACCGACGTGTGGAAAGATCATCACATGATAAAAATGATGTCATGCAGTTTTTTTTTACAGTATAAAAAGACCCAGCCTGAAGAACGATCTCGACCCAAAACATCACCTATTTCTTTTCTCCAGAGATGCTGCCTGACCAGCTGAGTTAGTCCATCATTTTGTGTCTATCTTTGGTTTAAACTAGTATCTGCAATTCCTTCCTTCAAACTTTTAAAGCAGTTTGTTTCAAGAAACAATCCTTCCAAAATTGCATTCAAAAGTCCATTTGAACTGCATTTGTTCAAGGTCTGGCATCAATCATTGAAAGGCATAGGCTGTTTGTGTCGGGAGGAACTGCAGATGCTGGTTTACACCGAAGATAGACACAAAATGAAGAGAAAGAGATTAGTTAAATCAAATGTAGGTCCCTTGCAGTCAGAAACAGGTGAATTGATCATGGGGAACAAGGATATGGCAGACCAATTGAATAACTACTTTGGTTCCGTCTTCACTAAGGAAGACATAAATAATCTGCCGGAAATAGCAGGGGGCCGCGGGTCAAAGGAGATGGAGGAACTGAGTGAAATCCAGGTTAGTCGGGAAGTGGTGTTGGGTAAATTGAATGGATTAAAGGCCGATAAATCACCAGGGCCAGATAGGCTGCATCCCAGAGTACTTAAGGAAGTAGCTCCAGAAATAGTGGATGCATTAGTGATAATTTTTCAAAACTCTTTAGATTCTGGAGTAGTTCCTGAGGATTGGAGGGTAGCAAACGTAACCCCACTTTTTAAGAAGGGAGGGAGAGAGAAAACGGGGAATTACAGACCAGTTAGTCTAACATCGGTAGTGGGGAAACTGCTAGAGTCAGTTATTAAAGATGGGATAGCAGCACATTTGGAAAGTGGTGAAATCATTGGACAAAGTCAGCATGGATTTACGAAAGGTAAATCGTGTCTGACGAATCTTATAGAATTTTTCGAGGATGTAACTAGTAGAGTGGATAGGGGAGAACCAGTGGATGTGTTGTATCTGGACTTTCAGAAGGCTTTCGACAAGGTACCACATAAGAGATTAGGATACAAACTTAAATCACACGGTATTGGGGGTTCAGTATTGATGTGGATAGAGAACTGGCTGGCAAACAGGAAGCAAAGAGTAGGAGTAAACGGGTCCTTTTCACAATGGCAGGCAGTGACTAGTGGGGTACCACAAGGCTCAGTGCTGGGACCCCAGCTATTTACAATTTATATTAATGATCTGGACGAGGGAATTGAAAGCAACATCTCCAAGTTTGCGGATGACACTAAGCTGGGGGGCAGTGTTAGCTGTGAGGAGGATGCTAGGAGACTGCAAGGTGACTTGGATAGGCTGGGTGAGTGGGCAAATGTTTGGCAGATGCAGTATAATGTGGATAAATGTGAGGTTATCCACTTTGGTAGCAAAAACGGGAAGGCAGACTATTATCTAAATGGTGGCCGATTAGGAAATGGGGAGATGCAGCGAGACCTGGGTGTCATGGTACACCAGTCATTGAAAGTAGGCATGCAGGTGCAGCAGGCAGTGAAGAAAGCGAATGGTATGTTGGCCTTCATAGCAAGAGGATTTGAGTATAGGAGCAGTGAGGTTCTACTGCAGTTGTACAGGGTCTTGGTGAGACCACACCTGGAGTATTGCGTACAGTTTTGGTCTCCAAATCTGAGGAAGGACATTATAGCCATAGAGGGAGTGCAGAGAAGGTTCACCAGACTGATTCCTGGGATGTCAGGACTCTCATATGAAGAAAGACTGGATAGACTTGGCTTATACTCGCTAGAATTTAGGAGATTGAGAGGGGATCTTATAGAAACGTACAAGATTCTTATGGGGTTGGACAGGCTAGATGCAGGAAGATTGTTCCCGATGTTGGGGAAGTCCAGGACAAGGGGTCACAGCTTAAGGATAAGGGGAAAATCCTTTAAGACCGAGATGAGGAAAAACTTTTTCACACAGAGAGTGGTGAATCTCTGGAACTCTCTGCCACAGAGGGTAGTTGAGGCCAGTTCATTGGCTATATTTAAGAGGGAATTAGATGTGGCCCTTGTGGCTAAAGGGATCAGGGGGTATGGAGAGAAGGCAGGTACGGGATACTGAGTTGGATGATCAGCCATGATCGTATTGAATGGCGGTGCAGGCTCGAAGGGCCGAATGGCCTACTCCTGCACCTAATTTCTATGTATCTATGTATCTATGTAAAATGCTGGAGTAACTCAGCGGGACATGCAACATTTCTGGAGAGAAGGAATGGGTGACGTTTCTGGTCGAGTCCCTTCTTCAGACTGAAAAATCGTTTCGACCCATCTCTCCAGAGATGCTGCCGGCTTGGCTGAGTTACTCCAGCTTTTTGGGTCTAGTAAGATTGTTTTATTCCCTTAATTTATCTCTCATCAAAACGTTGGTAAACTTCTAACAAAAATAACTTCTAACAACATTAACGTTATTCCCCCGACAGCAAGGTCCGTAGACCAGAGGGTTAGCAATGTGTGTCTCTCTACTCACCCAGTTAAACTGTATAAAAAGCAGCGGCTCAAAACATTGCTGATTGGGCAGATCGGCCCAAAAACCACCCCTTTCACACTCACCCCAGCCCTGGGAAACAACGTTTTCAGAGCCCTACAGTCACCCCAGCCCGCCCGCCCGCCCGCAAACTCTGAATGAAAGACAAAGCTCAAACTCTGCACCGAGGTCAGGGTCGAACCCGGGTCTCTGGTGCTGTCAGGATGATAAAATATTATCAATTAAAAGAATTGAAAGCAAAAGCTACTGATGATAATTTGTTATCAGTTAATAAACAGCAAAAGAAACTTGAGAAAGTTTAATTGATAAAAGATTTCCTGTCTGAATTGGTTTAAATCTGGTATTTTTACCCATCCTTGGTAATGTGCATAATGAGATGTGGAAGGGACAGCTCTGACCTTTAGTTGTTCTTGTTATGCACTCAACATGCAGGACTATTTGGTTATTTTTTTAATCTTTATCCCGAGATAGGAGAAATAAACAAAAAGATAGTTATTGACATGCCCTGAGTCGTCATCTATCCATGCAGAAATTTCCACACGGTTAATATAATTCTTAGCGGCCGCTTTTTAAATCCTTCTTCCCCATTTGGTCACAATAACCATTTTAATTTTGCGCATTGTTATTCTTGTTACCTTGTATAAAAGATTTTTATCACATAAACAAGAACCAATAATAGTGAGGTTCTTGCTTCAGATTCTTCTGTTCCTCTGATTCTCTCTCTGTTTCTCTCTCCCGTCCCCCACCCTCTCTCCCCCTCCCTCTCTCCCCTCTCCCTCTCACCCCTCTCCCCCTCCCTCTCTCCCGTCTCCGTCTCACCCCTCTCCCTCTCCCTCTCCCCCTCCCCCTGCCTCTCCCCACTCCACCTCCCTCTATCCCCTCTCCGCTCTCCCCCTCTCTCCCCTCTAACCCTCCTCCCCCCCTCCTTCCCACTCTCTCTCTGTACCACAGTTTGTAACATAAAGCGTGTATAAATGATGCTAATCTATGCACCATGGCTGTAGGGTTCACCCTGGCTTGCTCAGAGAGCCTGTTTACTCCAGTAATGGTGAGTTGTGACCTGTTGCAGTGAGAACATTAAGAACGCAGGCTGGGCAGGCAGGCAGGCAGCCAGCACAGAGCGGGCCGATCGATGGCTTATCATTTCGATGATATAGTGAGAGAGAGAGAGAGAGCAGGGGTTAAAGCTAACTTGCATGACTTGCAGCCTGGTTGCACTTTGAGGCAGTGGGCAGAAACTGATTCTACAGCTGATGATGAAGTGGGAGATACACTATATTGACTCTCGAGAGGGAGCGAGCTCTGTGATTATAATTGACTCACAGATGGAAGAGATATCCTCTCTCTACAGGGGACATGAAGGCATTTCACAAACAAACTCCGAGGTTTATGCAGATACAAGGAACTGTTCTATCTTCTACCTTAACAGTCCCGACCCAAAAATGTCATCCGTCTATCTATGTTCCCCGGAGATGCTGCTGCCTGACCTGCTGAGGTACTCCAACACTTTGTGTCTTTTTAAGTAAAGCAGCATCTACAGTTCCTAAGCCACAAGGTGCTGGTGTAACTCAGCGGGTCGGGCAGCAGTATCTCTGGAGAACGTGGGATGGTGATGTTTTAGGTCAAACAATCCTGAGTAGGCCCTTCTGAAGAAGGGTCTCGACCCGAAACGTCACCTACCCATGCTCTCCAGAGATGCTGCCTGACCAGCTGAGTTACTCCAGCATTCTGGTGAGTTCTGAGCCATGTTATCAGTAAAAGGTTCTTGTCATTCAGGGCTCACCCACTTTGTAATGCAATCTTTGGTAGAATATAGAACATAGTCTATAAATACTATTCATAGAAGCCATAAAAGATATTGAGGAGTCTATCGGCTCTTTAAAAAATGGTAAAGCAGTAGGACCAGATGGTTTAGGCTCCGAATTTTATAAAAAATTTCATGACTTGCTTTGCCCACGTTTACAAAGATTGTATGAGTATACTCAACAGAAACTTCCAGACACTTTAAATGAATCTATAATAACACTTATTCCTAAAGCTGATAAAGATCCGGAAGACCCGGGATCATATAGAGCAATCGCACTTTTAAATACAGATCAGAAAATATTAACTAAAATACTAGCGAATAGATTAAGTACAGTGATGAATAAATTAATACACCCTGACCAAACAGGCTTTATTCAGAAGCGGTACTCATATTATAATCTAAGAAGATTATTTAATATTATATATTCCAAGAGAAATATTAAGGAAGATCTAGCAATAATCTCACTTGACGCTGAAAAAGCATTTGATCAGGTCGAATGGTCTTATTTATTTTCGGTGATGGAAAATATGCAGTTAGGGGAGAAATTCTGTACATGGATAAAACTGTTATATATAAATCCCACGGCTAGAATATTTACAAACCAAAGGTTGTCATCTAAATTTAGTCTATCTAGAGGTTGTAGACAAGGATGCCCGTTATCTCCATTATTATTTGCGCTTGCTATTGAGCCACTTGCAGAAAGAGTCAGGGGGCATCCGGAAATACACGGATATAACACAAAGGATACAGTGAATAAAATTTCTTTATACGCAGATGATGTATTAATTTACATTACAAAACCAGAAATTAGTATTCCAAACTTATTAAAGCTAATAACCCAATTTGGTTCACTTTCAGGATACAGAATAAATTGGAATAAAAGTGAAATTATGCCAATAAGGGAACATAACAAACAGATAATACAACAATTTCCATTTAAAATAGTAAAGGAAAAATTTAAATATCTAGGTATTTATATAACTAAGAAATATACATCATTATTTAAAGCAAATTTTCCACCATTACTAAATAAACTACATAAGAATATTCAATACTGGAAAACACTTCCTATCTCAATGGTAGGCAAAATTAATGCCATAAAAATGATTTTTTTACCGCAAATATTATACCTTTTTCAGACAATTCCGATATATCTGGCAAAAACCTTTTAAAAAAAACTGGATTCTATTGTTAATGATTTCATCTGGGATTATAAGAATCATAGGATAAACAAAAGACATTTGTGTAAATCAAAAATGAATGGAGGCTTGGTTTTACCCAACTTTTTGTTTTATTTTTGGGCAGTTAATATTAAAAATATGAATTTCTGGTTGGAAGAAATAGATCATCAGCCAGACTGGTTAAAAATGGAAAAGGAAGATTGTTTACCTTTTGATATCGGTTCGATTTTATTTGCTACGTCTAAATTAAACAAAAAAATTTATAGGGAAAACCCTATAATATTTAGTGCTATACGAATTTGGAAACAATTAAAAAAGACATTAAAATTAGATAATTTATCACTTTTTCTTCCAATTGTGAATAACCCTTTGTTTAAGCCTTCATGGTTGGACGGGGGTTTTACACAATGGAAGAATTATGGAATTAAAAATATGGGACAACTTTACAAGGAAGGCACTTTTCTGACATTTCAGGAGTTGCAACAGACTTACGGACTTCGAGGAAATGATTACTTCAGATATCTTCAACTTAGAGATTATGTAAAATCAAATACTCAAAATTTTCGAATTAGAAATTCAGAAATTCTTGATGAATGTTGGAACAAACATCCTCATACAGAAATATTAATATCTTATATATATAATATCTTATTAGACAGTGACATTCCATCGACGGACTTACATAGACAAACATGGGAAAAAGAATTAAATCAAATAATAACGAAAGATACTTGGGAAGAAAGTTTGCAATACATACATCAATGTTCATTAAATGCCAGACATTCTCTAATACAATTCAAAGTAATACATAGGTTACATTATTCCAAAACAAAACTACATAAAATTTTTCAACATATCTCACCTATATGTGATAAATGTCAACATTTAGAAGCTACCTTATCTCATATGTTTGCAAACTGTATAAAAATTAAACAATTCTGGGTAAATATTTTCAGTATAATATCTAAAGTAACCAGCACAAAATTGGACCCAGATCCAAAATTAATAATACTTGGAATATTAGAATTAAATCAAACATTTAGAATAACACAAAGAAACTTTATTGATTATAGTTTAATAACAGGAAAAAAATTAATTCTAAAATTTTGGAAAGGCCCTACGACCCCCACAATTAAAATGTGGATTATAGAAATGACGGAGACCTTAAATGTGGAAAGAATCAGACTCTCCCTGTTGGATAAACAGGAATTATTCGTTGGAACATGGTCTCCTTTTATTGACTACCTAAAGGGCCAGAACAGTTCAGCACAGGAACCTGACTAGCACCCGGGCTAAAGAATGGATGAAATGCTATATCTAGAAATGTACGAATATATCTCGAATGAAGTTTTCTATTTCAATAAATTTTTCCATTCTTCTTTAACTATCTTTTTTTCTTTTTTTTTTTTTTTTTTTTTTTTTTTTTTTTTTTTTTTTTTAATTTTTCTTCTCTTTTTTCTCTTTCTTTACTTCACCTTTCTCTTTAGTTCTATTTAGCTTAAAAAAAAAAAAGCAAAAGGTATTGGAGACATTGTAATAATATTTAACAATATTATCAATTTAATAATGTAAGACTGTAATGATGTAACTAGGTTGTGTACGCATCTCCAATAAAAAAATATTAAAAAAAAAATAAAAAATAAAAAAAAAGAAGCCGTGCAATAGTTCTATGCTGAAATAAAATTGAAAGTCAAGCTCACCAATTCCCTCTCAATAAACGATATTCCCTTTATCCTGTATCCGTACACTCTGGACAGCAAGATTGTAATCATATATAGTATTTCCGTTGACTGGATAGCATGCAACAAAAAGCTTTTCACTGTACACTAACTAAACTTAAATAAAGAAAAGATAGACGCAAAGTGCTGGAGTAATTCAGCAGGTCAGGAAGCATCTCTGGAGAAAAGCAATAGGTGTTGTTTCGGGTCGAGACACCTTCATCAGACCCAAAACCATCACCTGTTCCTTTTGCCCAGAGATGCTGCCTGACCTGCTGAGTTACTCCAGCATTTTGTGTGTATCTTCAGTGTAAACAGGTATCTGCAGTTCATTTTCACACTCCTTAAACTAAACAAAGTTGCTCACATTTCTTTCTATGAACCTGAATTTTTGAAAAGAGTATCTGAAGCGTTTAGCAAAGAAACTTGCCCTCATACATCATAGACTGGTAGCTGAACCCCCCCCCCCTCTTCCCTCCTTTTTAGTCAGTATTTCCTGACTGCTGACCTTTGCAAATTCTAGCCAGTTCACAGGCAAGGAAACAAAGCAAAACAGAGACACAAGAGAGTGTGAACACTGTCACAGACTCTGCCATTACAAAAGCAAAGTAAGTTTTTCTCTTGAGGTTTAGTTTAGTATAGAGATACAGGGCGGAAGCAGGTCTTTCGGCCCAGCAAGTCCGTGCTATCCAGCGATCCCCGCACACTAACACTATCCTACACACACTAGAGACAATTTACAATTACACCAAGCCAATTAACCTACAAACCTGTACGTCTTTGGAGTGTGGGAGGAAACGTGAGCTGGGGAAAATGTACAAACCACAGTCACGGGGAGAAGGTACAAACCCCGTACAGACAGCACCGGTAGTCAAGATTGAACCCGGGTCTCTGGCGCTGTAAGGCAACAACTCCACCGCTGGCCACAGTGCCAGTATTTTGGATTTCACATCATCAGTTGCCTGAGATCAGCACTGTGATGAATATTTCATTTATTTTATTGTCACGTAAACCGAGGTAGAGTGAGAAGTTTTTGTTTGTTCCGTGCTTTGCCAGTCAGCAGAAAGAGTATACATGATTAGAATCAGGCCGTCCATCCACAGTGCACAGATACAAGATGTATAGTTTAGTTTAGTTTATTGTCATGGAATCAAGGGATATGTGGAGAAGGCACGCACAGGTTACTGATTGTGGATGATCAGCCATGATCACAATGAATGGCGGTGCTGGCTCGAAGGGCCAAATGGCCTCTTCCTGCACCTATTTTCTATGTTTCTATGTAAATTAACTCTGGCAATACGTTTTCCCCACACTGCATGGTTCATTCTTTTTGCCACTGTTTCTCAGATCCCCGGTGAGTGTTTTTTGCTCCTTCACTGAAAATTTTCCATTAAGATCTGACTAATCTTCAACATTTCACTTCTGGCGCTCAGGCCAAACCCACGAGTTACTCACGAGTCACTACGGTAAACTCACGGGCTACTACGGCATTACGAGTTTAAAAATTTCAAATTTTTCCTTCAAGTGTAAATTTGACTCATGGAAATCTTTCAACATGTTGAAAATTTTTCACGAGTTAACAAGTTTCCCGAGTACCTGCCGTTAGCTTTACGAGTCGCTAATTTACGTCCACGAGTTCCGACGTTCCCGCTACGTTAATTCTATGTGATTACCACGAGTTTGATTTGTTTTTAACTCGGGATCACTCGTGGGTGGACTCGCACCGTGAGACAGGGGTTTAAGTACTCAGAAACCTCATCCTTTATAATGGACTCTCAAATCTTACCAACCATTGAAGTCAGGCCTATCGTTCCCACTATGATCGGCATCGCTTCCTTCTTGAACGGCGCTTGTTGTTGGCCGTGGATGGAGGAGGGAGTTGACGTCCGGAGGTGGTGGCCGCTTCAGCTGGACGGT
This sequence comes from Malacoraja senta, assembly GCA_038087875.1. NCBI lineage: Eukaryota > Metazoa > Chordata > Chondrichthyes > Rajiformes > Rajidae > Malacoraja > Malacoraja senta. The sequence continues at coordinate 100,331,822 of CM075977.1, forward strand.
ACGGTAGCTGACGGGGACGAGCTCGTTGGTGCAGACCAGCGGCATCAGCACCTAGTTTTAAAGTGCAACAACACAAAATGCTGGGTGCCACCTATCCATGTTCTGCAGAGATGCTGCCTGACCTGCTGAGTTACTCCAGCACTTTGAGTCCTGTTGTGCATCTACAGTGCTCTGTTTCAACTATATAGAATAATTACTTGGTTATAGTGGACATTCAGCAGTAACGGACACCCCCCTCCTCCCTATGGTTCATTATAATGAGGGCTTACTGTAAGTGATTCACATCCACTGCAGGTTTATTAAAGCAACATGCCATTCTTTACCCACCCAAAGGCAGAATAGTGCAGATCAAGAAGTAAAGGGCCTGTCCCACTTGGCCGTCATTTGCGCACCATTTACGCGACCTCGTCGTCGCGTTGAGACGCACGGATAGCGCGGCGCTCCAGTTTTATGTAGTGCAAAAAATCTTTGCGTGCCTGCGGCGTGACGTTTCACGTACACACGCGGACATATTGCAGTCGCACCCTGACGTCCTGACCTCGTACGTGCAGTACTGTAGTATATGAATCAACTATCACGAATATCTTGATTGTACATGCTTTTGATGGTGGAATGTAGGTGCATTTTGCGATGGAGTTTGAAATCAGCAGGTCCCCATTGAGTCATTTGCCTGTGTACATGTAGGTGACATATTGCGGTAGGCAGATCTGCGACGTTTCATGCTGATGATGATTCATTAATAATTGCGAATATTCAGACACTTGACACCCTTTTATAGAGTTTTAAACATTTTGTTCAACGGGCAGCTGCACCGATAATTGAGTTCGCAGCGCAAGGTTCAATGTTAATGTTCAAGGTCAGGGAGTCAAAGAACAATATTCGGTATTTTGCTTATACGCTGAGTCGGCTCTGATTATTTTACCTGTTTATTTATTTGTTGTTCCACCTTCACTCACAACGTGTCAAGTTCTCGTCATTTCAAACCCCCATCCCACACGCCCCCAAGGGAACGCGCAAAAGTCACTTAATTAATAGGTGTTTAGCCATTTCCTCAGTGCGGGTACCATCCAAATGCAATACAGCGACTTAAACCAATACCATTTGTACTGAGCACAGAGCGAACATGTATATTCCGTGGGTGGGGGGGGGGGGGGGTGAGGGGGGGAAGGGGGGGGAAGGGGATGGGGAGGATGAAAACAACCCAAAGCAACCAATTTTTCTGAATTACACCATAATTCGAAAGAAAATACAGTATTATGCACTAAATGACGGCCAAGTGGAACAGGCCCTTAAGCTTGAAATTCAATAAGATAACCTTATTGAAATATAAACTCAATAGAATATTATCGGGTAGAGTAATAAGACTATTCCAAATTACAAAACAGGCACACTTCGAATTTGGGGATAAGCCACATAAATTATTAGCGAGGCAACTGAAGCAACAAGAAAAGGAAAATACTATCACTAAAATTAAATCTGACAAGGGTGAGCTTCTAACATTACCAAAGGATATTAATAAAAGGTTTGCCCAATTTTATCATAATTTATACACAACTAAAATAAATACAGATGATAGTAAAATTACAATTTTTTTAGATATTTGCAACCTCCCTAAATTGGATAGTTTAGAACAAGAGGAATTAGGAGCACGGATTATTAGTGAGGAAATAAAACAAATAATAAACTCATTGAAAATTGGGAAGACCCCAGGACCAGATGGTTTTAGTAATGAATTTTATAAACGCTTTCAGGAGTCACTTGTACCAAGATTACTCAACTTATACACGCAGGCTTATACCGAAAATAAACTACCAGAAACTTTAGCAGAATCAACAATAACGCTTATACCAAAAAAAGATAAAGATTTAGATGAACCGGGTTCTTACAGAGCTATATCACTTTTAAATACGGATCAGAAAATTTTAGCAAAGATTCTAGCAAGAAGACTGAATAATTATATTAATAAATTGGTAAACCCGGATCAAACGGGATTTATACCCAAAAGACAATCATTTAATAACTTGAGAAGGCTTTTCAATATAATGTACTCTCACAAAGAGGACATTGAAGATATTTCAGTCGTTACGCTGGATGCAGAGAAGGCATTTGATCAGGTAGAATGGCAGTATTTATATAAGGTACTCGAAAAATTTAATACGGGAGAGAATTTTATTAGATGGGTTAAACTACTTTATGATAAACCTACGGCAAGAATATTAACTAACAATATGTTATCTTCAAAATTTTATTTATCAAGGGGTAATAGGCAGGGTTGTGCCTTATCACCATTGCTATTTGCCCTTATGATAGAACCGCTGGCTGAAAGGATTAGAAATCATCCGAATATTCACGGATATAATACCAAGGACTCAAAGAATAAAATTTCATTATATGCTGATGATATTCTTTTATATATTACTAATACACAAACGAGTATTCCCACCTTATTAACACTAATTGAGGAATTTGGTTCTTTTTCAGGATATAGAATAAATTGGAATAAAAGCGAAATCATGTCTTTAAAACCACAGGATGCGAGACACTTATTAAAATTCCCTTTCAAAATTGCAACAGAAAAATTCAAGTATTTAGGTATTCAAATTACGAGAAGACACAAATCATTATTTAGCGCCAATTTTATGCCACTATTAAATAAATTGAATGTTATGATTAAATTTTGGAAAACGCTCCCACTCTCATTGATAGGTAGAATTAACGCTATAAAAATGACTTTCTTACCACAATTAATATATTTGTTTCAAGCGATCCCAATATATATTCCGAAATATTTTTTCAAAAAACTAGATTCTAATATCACTAATTTTATATGGGATTATAGAGCACACAGAATTCAATGAAAGCATTTGTGTAAACCTAAAGAAGCTGGGGGTTTATCACTACCTAACTTTATGTATTACTACTGGGCAGTGCATATTAAGAACATAATGTACTGGTTGGATAGTTCAACTCACCAGTCGGAGTGGATAAGAATGGAAAAAGAGGAGTGTTTCCCGTACGATATAGGAACGATCTTGTTCTCACCAATAAAATTGAATAGTATAATATATAAGAAGAACCCAATTATTCACAATACAATAAGAATTTGAAAACAAATAAAAGTATCCTTGAAATTAAATAATCTACCAGTATTAACCCCAATTCTGAATAATCCTGCATTCAAACCATCTCTTATCGATAAAACATATAAACAATGGGATAGATTGGGGATTGGGAAAGTAGGAGATATGTATGAACTGGGCAAATTGTTATCATTTCAACAATTAAAATTAAAATTTAAACTGAATGATAATCAATATTTTAAATATATACAGATATGTGACTTTATGAAGAAATATATACATAGATTTCAAACTATATTTTTAGACCCTTTAGAAGAAGCAATGAATATTAAGGCTGATTCACAAAAACTAATATCATATTTTTATAATAGTATATTAAATAGAGAATTACCCTCAACAGAGGCACTAAGAGAAGATTGGGAACATGAACTAATGATAAGGATCCCGAAAGATAGTTGGGAAAAGTATCTGATGAATACACATAATTGTTCCATTATTGCAAGACATAATTTAATTCAATTTAAATTATTACATAAACTATATTATTCAAAAACGAGGTTGAATAAATTTTACCCAAATGTCTCTCCCAGATGCGATAAATGTTTGTTTCAAAATGCCAATATAACACATTCATTTGTAGGATGTACAAAGTTGAATACATTTTGGAGCGATATATTTGATATATTTACAAAGCTCTTCAAGTCAAGAATAGAACCTTATATGGAATGGATTATATTTGGAATAATATTAGAAGATATCAATTTAAACAAAGACCAAAAAGTATTCTTTAATTATGGGTTAATAATTGGAAAGAAATTGATACTTAAATTTTGGAAAAATACAGCTATACCAACTATTAAAATGTGGATTAGGAATATGACGGACATAGCACACCTTGAAGAAATGAGACTCCGCCTAATAGATAAATATGACCAATTCTTAAGGAGTTGGTCCCCTTTCATCGACTTTTTGGAATCATGTGATGCAGCAGTACCGTAAAGATTACTGATTTCAGGTCAGGTCGTGGATAGATTTACATCTCCAAACAAAGATTTGAAAATTTCTTTTTTAAGGGTCTTTTTCTACTATTTCTACTTTCTATTTTTTCTTTTCTTATATACACACTTCACGTTTTTCTATTTTCTACTATTTATTTTTCCTCTTTCTTTTCTCTATTTTTTTCTTTCTTTTTTTTTTTTTTTTACCTCCTTTTCAAAAACATAAAACTAGAGGTTGTACATAGAATGCATTACGTTATGACATAGTTGGCACCTAAAATTAGGTGCCACTGTATTGTTTTGTATTGTATTAACTTCTAATAAAATAAACAAAAACAAGCTTGAAATTTCCTCACCTGCTTGGCTCAGTGACTCACAAAATAAACTGACTGTTCTTTAGATTCAATAGACCAGCCCACGGTACTGTGGGTGCAGCATTATATTCCCTTCAGTAATGTTACAGGAGGTGAAAGGCAATATTTATTAATGTCAGCCAACTGTTAACATTGATCATCATTTAAAGGTTACAAAACCGAACACAGAGTAATTGATTGGCAGTTTTTATATCATTAAAATATCAGAGTAAAATCACATCAACTGTTGTGTAAGCTTCTATAGGGTTTAATTTCCCAACATTTTCAATGCCAACAGGAAATTTGGTTCCAACATTTACTGTAAGCCAGCCTGAATTTGGAAAGTTGCAGCGGGGAGTGGAGGGTTACCTAGTTATTGAGTCACAAATTGATGGTTAAAAACAAATTTTGAATTAAATTTGTCATGTACAAGGCAATTGGAAAAAAATCTCAAGCAACAATGTATTATTATGTCTATTTTCAGAATTCCCCCGCCTAATTTGAAAGACTATCACTATTTTGTTTTACTATCACCTGAAGTTCCCTTGGAAAGTACCAAACTTTTCATGTGACTGAAGTAATTGTGATTGATTTTTTGTTCTAAGTGGCTTAGATTTTCCGATTTGATTCTTAGGCATGTTCGAAAATAAAACTAGAATGATTCATAATAGGCTTAGTTACAAAGATATCCTTCCACTGGTACGATGAGAAGTTCACTTAAAGATGGCAAACAGGGTGCAGATGCAAGGAGTAGTTTTGAAAATCCTCATGCAAACAAGGGTCTCGTTTGGAACAGAGAATCCCAGTCAGACCCAGGTCAGACCCAGGTTGACTCCAATGGAAAAGAGTGATAAGGATACAAAGGTGTGCTACCAGCTGCCTGCTTAGGTCACAAAGGAATTGGTCCATCTGAGGAAGGTTACCAAGATAAGTGACGTTTTCAGTTTTTCTTTATGCCAAAGAGTAGTCATCCAATATTTCTTGACTTCATACCGCTCCAAGTTCGTTCAGTCCGCCTGGACCTACCTGATCTCCCGGTTGCCAAACACTTTAATTCCCCTTCCCATTCCCACACTGGCCTTTCTGTCCTCGGTCTCCTCCACTGTCAATGAGGATAATCGCAAGTTGGAGGAACAGCATCGCATCTTTCGCTTGGTCAGCTTACAACCCAGTGGTATGAATTTTGATTTCTCTAACTTCAACTAACCCTTGCACTCCCTCTCTCTCCATCCCTCCCCCACCCAAGTCACACCAGGTTCCCATTCTCACCCAGCAAACAACTAACAATGGCCTGCTTCCTTAATCATCATTAATCTTTTGGATATTTTTCATTCATTTGTTCTATATCTCTCCACATCATCGTCTATATCTCGCGTTTCCCTTTCCCCTGACTAGTCTGAAGAAGGGTCTTGACCCAAAATTTCATCCATTCCTTCTCTCCAGAGATGCTGCCTGCCCCGCTGAGTTACTCCGGCATTTTGTGTCTATCCTCAGTTTAAACCAACATCTGCAGTTCCTTCCTACGTTTATTGTTGGATCTCAAATCGTTAATGGTTTGTAAACCTGTCAACTATACATTTTTCCAATAGACATTCTTCACTATTAATAAGATAAATTAGAACTCCTGACATGTAAGCTGATATGTCTTTAGAATCAACTGCAACATCTTATTTCCCTGTTTGCCCATAGTCATGCACATAGTCATACAGCATGGGAACAGGCCCTTCAATACACTTGTCCATGCCAACCTAGTTCGCTCTTCTAAGCTCGACCCATTTGCCTGCGTTTGGCCCATACCATATGGCCACATTTGACACCAGGTTATGCTGGAGTAAGTTCACACCTTAGATGCGCACATGAATCATGAAAGTATGATCAAATATCAGATGGTCAGTTTCAACTTGACCAAAAAGGGGAATAAATCTAAATCCTGGTTGCTGAGACCTTCAACTTGCTCAATTTTTCCAAATTTTTTACTAAAACATTCTCCAAGATTTCACCAATCACTTTGTTCATTCACACCATCCAATAAGAAACAAATTGCAATCCAAGGAATTCAGGAAGCAGGGGTGAGATAACTGTGTTTCAGAATCATATAGCATGGAAATAGGCCCTTCATCCTAATGGGCCTGGCCCACTTCGGCGATTTTTTCGGCGACTGCCGGCGACTGTCATAGTCGTAGCAGGTTGCCGAAAAAACGGCGACTGGACCCCCTACGACAATGTCTACGACAATGTCTACAACAACCTACCTCCTAGTCAACGTCAAGCTACGGCAAGCTACCGACAACCGGCGACCCATTAGGACGTCCACCTACGACCACACCTACGACAACCTTACGTCCACCCGCGACAAGCTACGACAAGGTAAGACAATTCAGTCGCCGGTACCTGTCGCCGGTTGACGTAGGTTGACGTAGGTTGACGTAGGTTGACGTAGGTAGTCGACAATGGAATTCACCGAAGTCAGCACCGGCGACAACCTACGTCGTCCTGGCGACAACCTACGTCATCCTGGCGACAGCACCTGCGTCAGGCTACGATCGTTGGCGTCAAGCCCACAGGCGCCGACTGTCGCCGAAAAGTTTCGAACATTTCAAAATCCATCCGCGACCAGAAAAAAGGTACGACTCTTTGGGCGACTGAGAAGACCATACAGGCGACAGCCTGGCGACCATGAGGCAGCAGCCTAGTCACCTGTAGTCACCAAAAAATGTGCCTAAGTGGGACAGGGGCATAACATGTCCATGCCAACCAAGATGTCTGATCTAAGGTAGTCCCAATTGCCATTATATATGAACTACATCCTTCTAAACCTTTCCTATCCATGTAAATGCCTTTTAAATGTTGTTATTGTGCTTGCTTCATTCCATATACCACCATTCCCCGTGTGAAAAAGTTGCTGCTCAGTTTTCCTATTGAATCATTGCTCTCTCACGGTAGTAGTGCCATCTAGTGGTTGATTCCTCCACCCTGGGATCATGATCATCCCTCAGCCTCCTGTACTCCCAAGGAATAAAGTCCCATCCGGTCCAATCTCTCCCTATACCTCAGGCCCATGAGTCCTGGCAGCATACTCGTAAATCTTCTGTGTACTCTTCCCAACTTAATGGCATCCATCTTTCCAACAGCAGAATGACAAAATGAACACAATGCGGCAGGTTGCATTACAACTTGGTTTGGGAACAGCTCTGCCCAAGAACCCAATAAGTTGCTGCGAGTGGTAGATGTAACCCAGTCCATCACATAGACCAGACTTCCCAACATTGACTCCATCTACACTTCATGCTGCCTCAGAAAAGCAGCGGATGTAATCAAAGACTTGTGCCATCCTAGTCACACATTCTTCCCTCTGCTCCCATCTGGTGGAAGATACAGAAGCTTGAAAGCACGCACCACATGAATCAAGAACCGTTTCTTCCACTCTGTTATCAGACTTCAGAATGTTCCTACCATAAGAGCTCCATACAGTGTGGAAACAGGCCCAGCTACACTAGTCCCACCTGCCAGCATTTGGTCCATATCCCTCCAAACCTGTCCTATCTAACTGTTTCTTAAATGTTGGGATAGTCCCAACCTCAACTACCTCCTCTGGCAGCTTGTTCCATACATCCACCACCCTTTGTGTGAAAAAGTTGCCCCTCAGATTCCTATTAAATCTTTTCCCATTCACTTTAAACCTATGTCCGCTGGTTCTCGATTCACCTACTCTGGGCATCTACCCAATCTATTCCTCTCATCATCTTATACACCTCTATAAGATCACCCCTCATCCTCCTGTGCTCCAAGGAATAGTGTCCCAGCCAACTCAACCTCTGCCCATAGCTCAGACCCTCTAATCCTGGCAACATACTTGTGAATCTTCTCTGTACCCTTTCCAGCTTGACAACATTTTTCCTATAACACGGTGACCAGAACTGAACACAATATTCTAAATGTGGCCTCACCAACATCTTATACAACTGCAACATGACCTCCCAACTTCTATACTCAATACTCTGGCACATGTGCCGAAAGCCTTTTTGACCACCAGATGTACCTGCGACTCCACTGTCAGGGAGCTATGAACCTGCACTCCTAGAACCATCTGCTCTACAACACTCCCCAGAGGCCTACCATTCACCGTGCAGGTCCTGCCCATGTTAGACTTCCCAAAATGCAACCCCTCACATTTCTCTGCATTAAATTCCATCAACCTGCTCCTTCTTGACCTCAGTGCAGCATTTGATACCGTCAACCACACCATCCTAATTGACCGTCTCCGGTACGGGGTTGGTATTGATGGCACTGCCCTGAGCTGGTTCATCTCCTACCTCAAAGGTAGGAGTTTCTCGACTAACATAGGCAACTCTTTCTCCTCCCCAGCTAATCTCTGCTGTGGGGTTCCACAAGGTTCCATCCTTGGGCCCATTCTCTTCTCCCTGTATATGCTCCCCTTAGGCCAAGTCATTGAAAGGTACGGCATTTCCTTCCATTGCTACGCAGATGATACACAACTCTATCTCCCCCTGAAGCCCAAAAACCAATCAAATCTGCTTAACCTTACCCGCTGCCTCGAGGATATAAAGTGTTGGATGGCCCAGAACTTCCTCCAACTAAACGAGAGTAAGTCTGAGGTCATCCTTCTCGGCCACTCGGACTCAATCAAAATGATAGCAGACAGCCTTGGAAGCCTTGCCCCACTACTCAAACCTCACGTCAAAAACCTTGGCGTGATATTTGACTCAGCACTGAAATTTGACAAACAAGTCAATGCCGTGGTAAAAGCTAGCTTCTTTCAGCTTCGGACGATAGCAAAAATAAAACAATTCCTCCACTTTGATGACCTCGAAAAGATCATCCACACATTTATCTCCTCCCGCCTAGATTACTGCAACTCCCTTTACACTGGCATCAGCCAATCTTCCCTGTCCCACCTGCAACTGGTCCAAAACGCCACAGCGAGACTCCTGACGGGCATTCGAAAAAGGGACCACATCACCCCGATCCTGGCCTCTCTCCACTGGCTCCCTGTGCGGTTCCGTATACATTTCAAGATCCTCCTCTGTCTACAAAGCCCTCAATGGGCTTGCCTCCACCTACATTAAAAGTCTTCTCACCCACCACTCCACCTCCAGATCCCTCAGATCGGCCGACTTGGGCTTGCTGAATATCCCGCGGTCTAGGCATAAGCTCAGGGGCGACCGCGCCTTTGCGGTTGCAGCTCCTAGACTGTGGAACAGCATCCCCCTTCCCATCAGAACTGCCCCCTCCATCGACTCCTTTAAGTCAAGACTAAAAACTTATCTATACTCCCAAGCCTTTCTTGACATTCTCTGAGCGAGGGCTATATGTATATATGTATGTAGTTTGTTTGTTTATATTATTCTTATAACAAATGTAAAGCACTTTGGCCAACGAGAGTTGTTTTTGAAATGTGCTATATAAATAAATGTGACTTGACTTGACTTGAACCATTCCTCAGCCCACCTGGCCAATCGATCAAGATCCTGCTGCAATCTTTCACAACCATCTTTACTATCTGCAAATCCACCCACTTTTGTATCATCTGCAAACTTGCTAATCTTGCGCTGTATGTTCTCATCCAAATCAGTGATGTAGATGACAAACAGTAACGGGCCCAGCATCGAACCCTGAGGCACACCACTAGTCACAGGCCTCCAGTCTGATAAGCAACCTTCCACCATCACCCTCTGCTTCCTTCCATGGAGTCAATTTTCTATCCATTCAGCTACCTCTCCTTGGGTCCCATGCCTTCTAGAGGGGCCTTCCATGAGGAACCTTGTCGAATGCTTTACTGAAGTCCATATATACATCTACAGCTCTGCCCTCATCGACCTTTTTGGTCACATCTTCAAAAAACTCAATCAGATTTGTGAGACACGACCCACGTACAAAACCATGCTGACTGTCCCTAATCAGCTCCTATCCCTCAGAATACTCTCTAGTAACTTTCCAACTACAGATGTTAAACTCACCAGCCTATAGTGCCCAGCATTTTCCCTGCAGCCCTTCTTGAATAAAGGCACAACATTTGCCACACTCCAGTCTTCCAGCACCTCTCCTGTATTTAAAAGCAATCGTAAATTTCAACCAGGGCTCCCGCAATTTCCTCTCTGGTTTCCCACAATGTCATCGGATATATATGATCATACATATGATTATGTAACTTAATTTGTTTCATCCTCATTATTAACCAAGTACTGAATTTTTGCACATATTTTAATAATTTTGCAGCTTGTGAAATAAAGATGGTAAAGCACTCAAACAAAAACGATAGAAGCAGAAATTTCATCCCTAAAAATTAGCTCTTTGCCTGCCAGTGCTTTTGTATACTGTTAAAAACACACAAATATCTCATGCTGCCAAGCTAATCTTAGGGACCAGTTTTCACGTACCTGGAATGTTATCCCTTCCATTTATATTTCCGTCAGAAACTGGGCGGTCCTTGAATGCTGGGTGAATGATTGGCATCCACTAGGGCATGGCTTCCATCAGATGAAGCAGAGGGGAGATCAGACTAACCATACACATTTTGCTGGGAAAATGTATGAAAGGAACAGAAGTAGATTTGGAAAAATACAGGTGGAATTTTGTTGGCTGATTAGTTTAGTTTAATTTAGAAATCCAGCGGCGAGTCTGCACGGACCAGCGATCCCCGCACATTAACACTACCCTACACACACTAGGGACAATTTTACATTTACACCAAGCCGATTAGCTCAAAAACCTGTACATCTTTGGAGTGTGGGAGGAAACCGAAGATCTCGGAGAAAACCCACGCAGGTCACGGGGAGAACGTACAAACTCCGTACAGATAGCACCCAGAGTCGGGATCGAACCCTGGTCTCTGGCGCTGTAAGTGGATTGTCACCTTGTCGTGGTGGAGAAGCTTGTGTGGACCTGAGATCCTGAGAGCGATGCTGTCTGGAGCTATGCTCCTGGTAGGGTCACCCATGGCGGTAAGGTCGAGGGGGAGGTCTCTGACAAAGAGAAATCCAACCAAGACCTCAACGGTGGAACAGGTGGAGGACGATGGCTGACCTTAGTGGGGCATTGCAATGGCTGGGAAGGCGGATGAAGGCTGCAGCAGGAAAGGGTCCCCAGTTGTCTTGGATTCCATGCCACTGGATCCTGACCCAGATCTGTCAAGGACCTGGCTGTCTGTGCACCAGTCTCCCCACGTTAAACAAAGTCACGCACAAAGTCGTCCTCCATGAGATGACAGTCATACTTGTTTCGAGTGACTGCCGATGATGATGAAGGCAGCAACAGTACCACTGCACCACCATGCCTGCTGCTGCTGCTGCTGCTGCTGCTGCTGCATCCAGGGGGTAAATACATGCATACCACGTGTATTTGGAATGTGTGAAGTTTCAGCCCCTCTTTGAATATTTGAAAGGGTTACTCCTCAAATTCTGTTTACGGTTCAGCCTCACTCTTCTGATTTTTGGGCACCCAGTACCAAAGATCCTATAGCGGAGCAAGATAGACCACTCCTTCTAAATGCAATGGAGCGGAACGTGGGCCTTTTTTTCATCCATTTCCGTAACCCGACCCGACCCGACCCGACTCGCAGTGTAATCAACGTTGCGGGGAAACAGTTTGTGTTAATAAATTATAATTCTGAAAATGAGGAGAAGATTTCTTCCAAATAACTTTTATTTTTACGAGGATGTTTCCGTAACCGGCTTCCGTCTCTGCACCAGTATCTTTGCTCCGCTATGGGATCTTTTGGTGCGGAGACGGAAGCCGGTTACGGAAATGGGGCCGAAAATTACCCATGAATCTGCCCATGACCGTACTACGTCTTTTTCGTCGAGTGATCTATCTTGCTCGCTATAGGATCTTTGCCCAGTACAGAGGCGGGTGGGTCAGTCGGTGGATTTCTTGGTCAATTTGCTGCTGGGCTTGGCTAGACTGGCTATTCATGAGTCATGGCTAAGCTTGATTAAGCCTGGGGCAGGATATATGATCCAATCTATTTGAAAGAGGATTTATGGCGGAGGTGCGTGAAATGTTTTATTTTCTTAACACTGCAATTAAAGGTTATCCTTCAAACAAGGGTAAGGATTATTACCCCAGGGCCCCACATACTAAGTGGCAACGGTGGCATGTGTAATGAAAAACAGAGGGGCTAACATTGCTAACTAGCAATAGTAAATGTATAGACAGACACTACGAATTAAGAGATTTGTTGAATATTTTTTATTTTTAACAAGGTTTATTTCTGAAATTAAACAGAAGCTACGATAACTACTAGGTAATTCATTATTTATGTCCAGCCTTGAGATCAAATTGCCCTAATATTTCCCAATCTCCCAGCAACTCACCTGATTGCAGGAAGTCAGTGAATGAAGAGAGAAGAAAGAGAGAAACAGAGAGAGAAAGAGAGACAGAAAGAGAGAGAGAGAGAGAGAAAATGAAATGTGGGGCCACAGAACCAAAGAAACATGGTAAAGGAAGGTCAGATGGTCAACACCTTGTGTGAGCTTAGCTGAGGTGGTTTGAAAGCTAAGATAGACACAAAACGCTGGAGTAACTCGGTGGGTCAGGCAGCATCTCTGGAGAGAAGGATTAGGTGACATTTCGGGTCCAGGCCCTTCTTTGAAAGCTGTGTGATTTGACCAGGAGAGCAAGATAAAGACGTCTGCGAATTGCCATTTTGTGAAAGGAGTACTTGATGAGAAGATAAATACCAACAGGCAACATTATCATTGTGAACTCGCTAACCCGGTAAGGAAAGAGTATGTGCTTTGTTTATCCAGTTCTTGGAAGAGTGACAACTTGAAATGATCGATTTAGGAGTCATGGGAGACCGAGGCTCAAGTAAGAAGAAAGGCTTCTTTTAGAAGATTGAAGGAAAAGGTTTCATCAAAGACGGGTGCTCGGAGACATTGGGAACAACAACCAAAAAACTGGGAGAAAACTACACCACTACCAGCAGAGTGAATTTGGCCAATGTATGCATACGCCAGGCTGTTGTTCATTGACTACAGCTCAGCGTTCAACGTTAGCAGCCCTTCCAAACTCATTGTCAAACTCAGAGAACTGGTCATCTGCTCCTCCCTGTGCAACTGGATCCTCAACTTCTTCATAGGCAGAACTCAATCAGTATAGACTTGCAACACCTCCTCATCACTGACCATCATTGAAGCCAGTTTGGAGCTGACTTCGTTTCAAAGGAGCTTTCTTAATTATGGCTTAATAACGGCAAAAAAACATACTGAAATTTTGGAAAAACGCTCCCACGTCAACGACAAAAATGTGGACTTCTAATATGTCGGAACTGTTACACCTGGAAGATATGAGATTTCTCTTAGCAGGTAAACCAGACCATTTCCAAAAGATTTGGTCTCCATTTATCGACTTATTACAAATATAGGGTGCAACAAAATGTTGATAATAAATGGTTTCAGGACCTGGTGAGGGGTGAGTAAACATATGAAGTAGGTACATCCCTTTTATCTTGTCTTATCTTATCTTACTTATTTTTCTTTTTCCTTCTTTTGGTTTTTCTCTTTTGTTTAACTTTCTTGTGGTTTAGGTCCCTATGGGTGTCCCTGGACCACTCTTTCACTCACTCACTTACTATCTTTGCTAACTCTTTCTATCCTTTTTCTTATTAAAGTTTAAAATAAGAAGTGGTACAAGAAATGTATAATTTTATGTTTGTTTGAGATCACTGTACCGTACAATACTTCTAATAAAACAAAGAATTTTAAAAAAAAGAACTAATCATGAGCATAATTTTTTTTTTTTTTTAATAGGTAAATCACTGACCATCAGCCCAGGATTACCTCAAGGCTGTGTGCTCAGTAACCGGCTCTGCTTTTTTAAGGGCAACACAGTGGCGCAGGGGTAGAGTTGCTGCCATAAACCCCTGTCTCACGGTGCGAGTCCACCCACGAGTGATCCCGAATTAAAAACAAATCAAACTCGTGGTAATCACGTAGAATTAATGTAGCGGGAACGTCGGAACTCGTGGAAGTAACTTAGCGACTCGTAACGCTAACGGCAGGTACTTGGGAAACTTGTTAACTCGTGAAAATGTTTCAACATGTTGAAAGATTTCCATGAGTCAAATTTACTCTTGAAGGAAAAATTTGAAACTTTTAAACTCGTTGTAATATCATAGTAGCCCGTGAGTTTACCGTAGTGACTCGTGAGTTTACCGTATTAACTCGTGGGTACTATCTGTATGTTTATGTTGTTTTTTGCCTGTTTGAGCATGTTTTCGTTTTTTTTGGATACTCCCACACTTTCTTATGGTTATAGTGTTGAAAAGCTTTTTACGAATCCGTTTGATTCTCACTGTTTGTTTACTTCTGTGCACAATAAAAGAGAGTTCTTTGTTATCAAAATCAAATTGATGTCTGCAAGTCTTCATTTTAATATCATCCCAAAGTCTCATGACTTGAATGTAATATTCCTTTCATCATAAAACACAAAACCGAGGAAGTAATACAATCTGTTCACATCTTGATTCTCACAATCATTTGTGAGAGTGAAGGACTCAGGTGCCTCATATGCTGTGCTTTTTAAATGTAAAACAGTTTAACCTCTCAGTAGATCAGAAAATAAGACAAACAGCACGGTGGATGTGAAACAAAGTCTTTATTCATCTTGTTCAATAAATAAAGCACATTTTTGCACATCTTGAGAAAAGGAGCACCACAGCAAACAACACAGTGGTTTGAAAAAGGGCTTCTCATACATGTCAATTAACAAATAAAACACAAAGAAGTATTTCCAGTATTTCCTCTCATTCAGCCTAAATTCTGGCAATAAAACAGACAATTCAATGCACTCAATGGCTATGTTTTGAGATCTACCTACACTAATCAGACAAGCAGATGCATGATAATCACTGCTTCAAGAACAGACAGATGCAATTAAATTATTTACACTAAAATGAAAATATAAATCCACACTTAAAGTTAAATCAAATAAAGTCAGCAGGATTGAAACTGAACATGACATTTCCTGAATTTGTCTGCATGTGGGCTCTTCTTATGCAGTGGTGTACCTGTCGTCGGCTGTCCCTCAAAGTAAGCTGTCCAGCCACGGCACACTGCCCAATATTGAATTGTAGTATGAGCAGAGATGGTCTCTCTGCTCTTTTGCACTCTTAAGGTCGTTTGCTCCACTGCAATTGTTCTCATCTCTGGTTCACGGAGAGTGCATTGAACCCGTTTAAAATGGATTGTGACTTTGAGTGTGTTTTAGTCAGTTTTGTGTGGAAGCTGTCGGTTTTAATCAGAATTGTCTACGGCCCATCGTTAAAATGCATCGTTAAAGTTTTAACATATAGGTCAAATAAGAAAATGGTGTAAGCTCCAAAGACGTGGGTAGGTTAATGGTGTAAATGTCAATGTGCGGGGATCGCTGGTCGGTGCGGATTCGGTGGGCCGAAGGGCCTGTTTCCGCGCTGTATCTGTAAAACTAAAAACTAAATAGGGAATATTAAGGACAGTGGAGGAATAGGCCCAGAAATTTCAGTAGTGTGAAGAAGGGCCTGGACCCGAAACATGGGGGACAATAAATAGGAAGAGCGGCGTGCTTTGTAACTTTGTCAGCGCCGTAGGTGACCGCTATTCGTATACATTGTGTATGCAAGCAAATAATTTCACCGTGCCTCGTCACATGTGACAATAAATTATTCCTATTCCTATTCCTACTCCCATCCAGAGATGCTGCCTGAGTTACTCCGGCTTTTTGCGTCTACCTTCGATGTAAACCGGCCTCTGCAGTTCTTTCCCACACAGCTTCCATACACGACCGGCTAGAGCGCAGGGGACATTTTCGGATGGGATGAAAGCGTTTGTCTTCCCAGGTAATGGGAAGCATGGCTCATCCAACACTGGGTTTCCAGCCTCCCAGTATTCCCAACTTGAGATAACAGAGTGCCACGGCGGTTAACGTAATTATACCTGATATATTCTTATATCTTCCAGAGACACGCAGTTACAATCAGATGACTTAAGTTCAAATCCCACCAGGGCGGCTGTGGGGTGTAAATTGTTATTGGTAATGGTGGCAACAAAGCTATGACAGATGACTGTAAAAACATCTGGTTTTCTCTTGCTTCTGAGTGCAGGAATCTGACATCCTTGCCCGGTGTGATACACGTGCATCTCCTGGTCGCCCATAACGTGACTGACTCTGGAATGGGCGAGGAAGCCGTTCGGTCAAAGACATTGGCCTTGTCAATAACAGCCAGATCCCGATATATGAATAAATATTTTGTTTTGCCAAACACAAAAATGTTGGAGGTCTTCAGCATTTTATTATTTATTTGTTCAAAATTCCATCACCTGCAATCTCTTGCTTCTCAATGTCACTAAGTTAAGTGGCGCGGCGGCACAGTGGTAGAGTTGCTGCCCCACAGCTCCAGAGCCCGGGTTCGATCCCAACTCATGACTTTGCCATCAGCCAGGCTTGTGCTGGAGCTGTCAGGCAATTTCAATAGCCCGGGGCAGCAGATTTGAGAGCTTTAACAAAATTTAAGGCAGCAACATCCTGGTACACAAAACAGTGCTTTGTTCCTGCAGCAGTTATCTTTAAAATCATGCCCCTGAACAACTCATGAAGATGTTTTATTTCTGTGTTAAAGAAGTTATCCAAGTAGATGATTATACTCCAAAGCACACACAGTGCTGGAGTAACTCAACAGGTCAGGCAGCATCTCTGGAGAACATGGATAGGTGACGTTTTGGGTCAAGACCCTTCTTCAGATATTATAATATTGTTCATACTATTATACAATCTTCAGGATTATACTATTGTTTTCTGGCCAATGCCATTGATCAGGGAGATGTGATAAGGTTATTAGACTGAGGGTAACAAAGAATTATAGATAATAATATTTTAGATTTTTTTTAGATTCCTTTATTGTCATTCAGACCTTTCGGTCTGAATGACATTGTGTTGCCTGCAGTCATACACAGAACCAATAATAACAACATACAATAAACACAAATTAAACATCCACCACAGTGAGTTCACCAAGCACATCCTCACTGTGATGGAGGCAAAGTCTTAGTCTCCGTCTCTTCCCTCCTTGTTCTCCCTCTGCGCTGAGGCGATCGATCCAGGCCGAAGATGCCGCCCTCCAGTCCAGCGGACCTCCGTGGTGATGTCGCCGCCGCCGAAAGTCAGAACGCCGTCTCCGCTCCGAGACGGCCCGCCACAGCATCAGCTCCGGGCCGCCGCCCCAGCTCCAGGCCGCTGCCCCAGCTCCGGGTCCCGTAGTCTCCGCTCCGGGCCGCCGCCCCAGCTC
The DNA here is from genome assembly GCA_038087875.1 of Malacoraja senta. Lineage (NCBI taxonomy): Eukaryota > Metazoa > Chordata > Chondrichthyes > Rajiformes > Rajidae > Malacoraja > Malacoraja senta. Next base: position 100,349,535 of record CM075977.1, read on the forward strand.
CAGGCCGCCGCCCCAGCTCCATGTCCCGAAGTCTCCGCTCCAGGCCGCTGCTCCGGCCCCGGGTCCCGCAGTCTCCGCTCCGGACCCTGCCGCATCAGCTCCAGGCCGCCGCCGAAAGCCAGAACGCCGCACCAGCAAGTCGGGCCACCGCTGCCTCAGCCCCGAAGACGGCCAGCCTCTCGTTGGTAAGTCCTGGCTGGCTCTGCCTCCGTAGCCTCGGGGTCGGTCGCAGGTTGGAGGCCGCCAGCTCCGCCATTAGGCCTCAGCGCAGACGGAGGCAGAGAAGGGGGATACGACACGAAAAAGTCGCATTCCCCCGAAAGAAGAGACAGAGAACATGTTTCACCCCCCCCTAACACAACCCAACAAACTAAAACTTAACCAAAACAAGACAAAAAAAACAACAGAAAAAAGTAAAAACAGACGGACTGCAGGCGTGCCGCAGCTGTTAACAACCCCGCCACTTCCGGAATTGACTATTGACTAACAAACAACTGAAATTGGTCCTTGTTTACAAACTTAATAAATATAAAGGGCACAGTGATGGTCACCTTATTAGATTACTAGGAGGGAGCCACTTTGGGATTTCCTGAGGCCATGAAAAATGTCACAGGAACGAAAGTCACCCTGCCTTTTAATTACTCTTTAACGATTGCAAATTGACCGCACACCGGTTTCTTTTCGTTCATTCCCGGAAAACATCCCCTGCACAAACCTCTTCTCCGGCTTCCTCCCGCTGTGTGCCTGACTTCATCAGCCATGTGTCCTCTCCACGGGCCTCCTGGCCGTTCCACCTCCATAGCTTACTGCTTGAGAATCTTGCTTCAACGGGACCCATGGTCTGTTCGCTCACTGGCTGGCTGGCTGACGCTGGTCGAGCTGATGCCAGGCTGCAGGACTGGCATTGCCATCGGGTGCTGCCGGGTCCGGAGGTTGCAGGGACTTTGCCCATCGTGCATGGATGCCCATCCATTGGAGAGATAGTCCCCGTGTGATGATTTTTCCACACGTCGGTAGTCGTTGTTGGCTCAAGAGTAACTCGGGAGAGGAACTTGGTAACTTCGGAGAGGAATTTGGCAAACTTAGACATACACGTGGGAACTCGTTTAAACTCGTGAACATAAACTTGGAATCTCGTAGACACCCACGAGTTTGATTTTTTCTTTCACTCGGGATCACTCGTGTATGTCTAAGTTTGCCAAGTTCCTCTCCGAAGTTACCAAGTTCCTCTCCCGAGTTACTCTTGAGCCAACAACGACTACCGACGTGTGGAAAAATCATCACACGGGGACTATCTCTCGCACCGTGAGACAGGGCTATTACAGCGCTTGCAGCGCCAGAGACCCCGGTTCGATCCCGACTACGGGGTGCTGTCTGTACGCAGTTTGTACGTTCTCCCCATGACCGTGTGAGTTTTCTCCGAGATCTTCGGTTTGCTCCCACACACCAAAGACGTACAGGTATGTAGGTTAATTGGCTTGGTGTATGTGTAAATTCTCCATAGTGTGTGTAGGATAGTGTTAATGTGCGGGGATCGCTGGTCGGTGCAGATTCAGTGGGCCGAAAGGCCTGTTTCCACACTGTATCTCTAAACTAAACTAAAACTAAACTCTCCCTATATCCATGACTGAGCAGCCAGATATAATCGAACGCCACCTTTAAATTCGCCGAAGATACCATTGTCTTTGAATGAATAATGGATAATAACAAGACAGTGAACAGTGGATCAATCATCTGATCCAATGATGCTAGAACAATTTTATTCTCATCATTAGCAAGACCAAGGAGCTGTGTGCTGACTTCAGGAATGGAAAGCCAAGGTACCATGCACCTGTTTTCACTGGTGGGATAGTGGTGGAGAGAGTGACAGCTATAAGTTCCTGGTCATACACATATCTGATGATCTGTCTTGATCAGGCCCAGCACACTGATGCAATTCTGGAGGAAAGCTTTTCAATGCCTCTAATTCCGCAGAAATTTGAGGAATTTGGCATGTCATTAAATCCTCCACCGAATTTGTAAGGGTTTGTGATGGAAAACATACTGACTGGTTGCATCCATCGCAGGCTGGTTTGGCTGAAGAACGTGAGCATAGAGAGCAAGAGGTGGACATTGCTCAGTTGATCAAAGGTAGTGGTGTCCACCCCCCCTCCTCCACCCCATCAAAGGGATCTACAGATACTATCATCAAAGACCCACAACATCCTGCCACGCTTTCTTCTCACTTCTACCATCGGGAAGAATGTCCAGAAGCTTGAGAAACCTTATCTCCAGGTTCAATGACAGCTTCTTCCCATTAATTGTTATGGTCTTGAACCACTCTGGCAACCCTAAGCTGATCTCCCGGTGGCCCAGCATTTCAACTCTCCCTCCCATTCCCAATCTGACCTTTCTGTCCTGGGCCTCCTCCATTGTCAGAGTGAAGCCCAGCGCAAATTGGAGGAACATCACCTCATATTTCGCTTGGGTAGTTAACACCCCAGCGGTATGAACATTGACTTCTCTAACTTCAAATAGCCCTTGCTTTCTCTCTCCATCCCCTCCCCCTTCCCAGTTCTCCCACTAGTCTTACTGTCTCCGCCTACATTCTTTCCTTGTCCCGCCCCCTCCCCCGACATCGGTCTGAAGAAGGGTCTCGACCAGAAACGTCGCCAATTCCTTCTCTCTGTGGATGCTGCCTCACCCGCTGAGTTACTCCAGCATTTTGTGTCTACCTTCAATTTTACCAGCATCTGCAGTTCTTTCTTACACAATCCCCTAACCACAACGGTACCTCAGCAACACACCAATATGGACCAGGCACCGCGACTGGGGCTCCATGTCTTTTGTTTTTCACTATCACAATCTTTTTTATATTTTGAATAATTGATCATTTACTGTGTATTTATTTATTTGTTGCTTCTGTTCTGTCTAACATGCCTGTAGAGCTGCAGCAGGTAAGAATTTCATTGTTCCAGTTCACATCCGGTGTATATGACAAACATTCTTGACTCTCTAAACAGTCAATTCATTTATACGGTTGATATTTGACTCCAAGCTGCAAGTCCTGTGATGTTAGTTTTTGTTTTAGTTTTTAGTTTTAGAGATACATCGGGGAAACAGGCCCTTCGGCCCACCGTGTCCACACCGACCAGCGATCCCCACACATTAACGCTCTCCTACACACACCAGGGACAATTTACATTCATACCAAGCCAATTAACCTGCCAACCTGTGTAGGAAAGAACTGCAGATGCTGGTTTAAATCGAAGGTAGACACAATATGCTGGAGTAACTCAGCGGGACAGGCAGCATCTATGGAGAGAAGGAATGGGTGACATTTCGGGTCGAGACCCTTCTTCAGACTTCTTCTCTCCAGAGATGCTGCCTGGCCCGCTGAGTGACTCCAGCATTTTGAACCTACAAACTGGTACGCCTTTGGAGTGTGGGAGGAAACCGAAGATCTCGGAGAAATCCCACGCGGTCACGGGGAGAACGTACAAACTCCATACAACAGCACCCGTAGTCGGGATTGAACCCGCGTCTCTGGCCCTGAAAGCTCTGTAAGGCAGCAACTCTACCGCTGCGCCACTGTGCCACCCTGGACGAGAAGTGATAAGCTGAAACAGAAAAGCAGGTATGCGGTTATTGGAAGTCAGTGGTTTGCGAACATGCTTAAGTAACTCAAATACAAGTACAGATTAATTTTTACTTAATGTTGCTTTACCATCTTTTGTTTGATAAATCAGTTGATACCCTGGAGGCTTTGTTCTGACCCACCCTACATTAGGTCCAGGAGGCTTTGCCCAGAGTACGTGCGGGTTAAGTATAAGACCATTCCCAATCTCCACAGGAAAAGCTGTTGACGTCCAAAATCGGGGCATTTTAAAGAGTAGTCAGGGGACACTAAGGAATTTGGAAACTAAACATTACTTCGGGTGAAAGAATCAATAATGTGTAATACTGGTATGGATGATCAGGGCATCTTTGAGGTAGAGTGTGTTAGTGGTAATGCATGGCATCTAGTGTGCATCTCAGCAAGCGAGATGTGAAGTGGGCATCTCAGCATCACAGACATTAAGTGTGCTTCCTAGCACATAAGATCCACAAGGGTTGAGATTAGGGTCACAATTTTATCAGTTGAAAATAACTTTGAACGCATCCGAGCTGTGACGGGCAGACCTTTGACTGGAATCTGCATGGGAAAAGTTGGAGCTGGAGACATTCACCGAGGAAAGGAATGTGGCTGTGGAAACACTTTATCACAGACAAGAAGGGGAACAGAAACCAAAGGGATAACAGTGACGAATGTAAATTCCATGGAAGAGATGAAACAGCTTTCATCAGGAATGCACATTCTATTTATTTCAGATTTCCAGACTGCACAATTATCTTTCATTTAGTTTAAAGATGTAGGGTGGAAGCTGGCCCTTCGGCCCACCGAGTCCTTGCTGACCAATGATCACCCAAACACAAATTCTATCTTACACACTAGGGACTATTTACAGAAGCCAACTAACCTGTAAACCTGCACCACTTTGGAGTGTGAGAGCAAACCAGACCACCCGGAGAAAACCCACGTGGTCACAGAGAGAACGCTCAAACTCCGTACAGACGGCACTTGTAGTCAGGATCGAACTGGGTCTCTGGTGCTGTGAGGCAGCAACTCACCATTGCACCACTGTGCCACCCTCTGTTCTCACTTCAAATTTTCTGCATCTGCCGTTCTTTGTTTGTTCAACATTTTTGCAGTTGTGTGTTGGAGAGACAAGTTATTTCCAGCACTCTACTGCCAGCAAGTGGCACAAGTAGGCATTACACCAATCGCATAGCCTCTATTTAAACAGGCCTCATAGTCATACCTATTGTTGAATAGTAAGACACCGTACGTCCAAAATCCTTAAAGCAGGCAGTTTTTAAAGGATTATACCACAAATGCCAATATTCCTCTGGAAATGTCTTAAGTGCCTCAGAAGAAACTGCAAAGCGGAGGGTCAAATGGCCCACTATAACTTTTAGGGATTGTTGGACATGGGACATTCATTGTTCCTTCTAAACTCATCATCAAACTCAGGGAACTGAGTTGCTGTTCATCGCTATGCAACTGGATCCTTGACTTCTTCATCGGCAGATATCGATTCAATGATTCAATACTACTTAATTGTCACATGTACAGTACCTAGGTGCAGTTAAATGCTTTGTTTTTGCACACAATACACAAAGTATGCATAGAGTAACCATATACAGTGCATTCAGAAAGTATTCAGACCCCTTCACTTTTTCCACATTTTGTTATGTTACAGCCTTATTTTAAAATGGATTCAATTCTTTTTTTTTAAATCATCGATCTACACACAATACCCCAGAATGAAGAAGCGAAAACAGGTGTTTAGAAATGTTTGCGAAATTAGTAAAAGGCACATGACAGTCGACCTTGAAGAAGCGAGAGGTTAGAAGGCCCAGACCTTCATCCACCGGCCCTTTGTCCAGAGTGCGATGGAGTCGCAGACTTTCTCTTCCTTCCGGTCTTGGGGTGAGAGCGGCAGTTGCGCCGTGGACCCACTGCAGACGGGTTCCGCGGCCGGATGCCTGGTAGGGTTTGGTAACCGCCCGTGTGGCATCGTGAAGAAGTCTCGACCCAAGGAGTCACCTATTCATTTTCTCCAAAGATGTTTTGTCTGACCCAATGAGTTGCTCCAGCTTTTTACGTCTATCCAAGTCAAACACTGACTGCTGCTGGAAGATCCCCAACTTGTATTGGTCTTCCAACACAGCGAGATATCTATCCACTAGGGTTTGCCGCATCAGCCATCTTCATCTGCAATGCTTTAAAGACCCAGTGAAAATAGAAAATGTTGGAACATTTAACTAATCAACAGAAACGGCGGTAAGAAAAACGGAGTTAACATTTCAAATCAAAAATCCTTTGTCATAACTTGGAAATAGAGGAAACAAATTAGATTACGTTTAGTTTAGAGAAACAGGCCCTTCAGCCCATCAACTCCGCACCGACCAGCGATCCCCACATATTAACACTGTCCTATACGAGGGACGATTTTACTACATTTATACCATTGACCGACAAATTTGTATGTCTGGAGTGTGGGAGGAAAGCAAAGTTCTCAGAGAAAACCCACGCACGTCACGGGAAGAACATACAAACTCCGTACAGACAGCATCCGTAGTAGGGATCGAACCTGGGTCTCTGGTGCTGTAAGCGCTGTAAGGCAGCAACTCTACCATTGTGTCACCGTACTGCCTAATTTAAGTTGGAGAGGTTGGGGGAAGATCGGGTAGCAAAAAGGGAATTTCTTGCCCAAAACATTTCACCTATATATCAGAGCTAAGACATGAATTCTGAACCATTTGGAATTTATAAAGTTCCTGTTTGTACTCCTTCAAACAAGACTTTCTGACTTAAGCCCTTTGAAGAACAGAATTGATTAACTACCTTTCTATCGTTGTAATTAACCCTTGAAGAAGAATCAGAAACTGTTCAGCCTATCTCACCTCCACTCCAGAGCCAAGGTCACTCTGTTCTCGATCATCAAGCTGCTGCATACAGATACTATTTGTGTACACACACGCAAAGGTTGAACTCTAAGTCAACGTCAACTCGCATCCTGACGCATGCGAGGAAATGGTAAACATTATGAAACACGCCCTTCTGCCAACCTGCACCGCGTGGTGCCCCAACAATAAACATCCTCAAGACCCTGGAAAAGATGGTCTTCCTTTCACATCCTGGAAATGACTGCTGAATGAAGGTAGACAACCAGTAACAAAATAAAGCTTTCGTTCCAGCACTTAAGGACAGTCTCTGGCCCTATGAAAAAACAAGGCTCAAAGTTTAAGATATCAAAGCCAGCATAAACCTGATTGTCTAGTGTGTGGCAGAACTTTCTACACTCCTGAATAATACAGAGACATAAACTACCTGCAATAGGCACCTTTAAGCTCTGGAAAGATATCATCAATGCTTTATCCACAAAATCCTCCAAATCCTCTGGTAGGAAGAGTGTACCTATATCAGTGTTCTCTCCCAGGTCAACAGCACTAACATTGTGACTCCTTGATTGGAGAAGGGAATGTATCCTTACGATAGATGGTTGGTAATATGAATGCCAAGGATCTTGAAGCTCCGAGCCTTTTCCACTTTGGCACCATTGATGCAGATTGGGGCATGTCTCCACACCTGCTTCCTGAAGTCGAAGCCTGGCTCCTTGATCTGGCTGGCATTGAGGGAGAGGTTATTGTCCTGATACCATGTTAATAAGTTGTCTATCTCCTTCTTGCATTCCGTTTCTTTTCATTGAGAGAATAGCCCATTCATGGAGGAAGCTACAGAAGTGGTTACAATTGTGACTTTCAAAATACTTGTGGACATATATATGGATAGAAAGGGTTCGGAGAGTTATGGGCCAAATGTTTGCAAATGAGTCTGGCCCAGTATGCCAACTTGACCAGCAAAGGCATGATGGGCTGAAGGGTTTGTTTCAGTGCTATATAGTTCTATGATTCTGTCACTCTGTGACTCTTAACACATGCATCTCTTACAACTCATACTCTTTCATATAACATTCAAACTATAACAGCAGAACAGATGCTATATTTCCCTTTCAGGAGACTACAAATCCATCCTGCTTATGTCAAAAGGCCATATGTTTCAACACGCAATGAAGTTTGATGATGAACCCTTGATTCACTGAGATAAGCATGTTGACTGTATCTACATGCAGGGGTCAGCAATGTACCTTTTCAGGAGGCAGGAGTCTAAAAAAGCATAGTGAAGTTTCATGCCGACAGGTACATGTTGGCTAAACAGACATAAGCCCAGAGTGTAAGGTCCGCCAGCAACCAGGAGCTGAATATATTGAAGCTAGGCATCAGAAGAGAAGCTTTATAAAGAACAGGATGGGGTATTCAGCCAAGTGGGAGATATTAGGAAGTGGCAAGGGGCAGGTAAACAGCCTCGATAAGATAAGGGACAGTTCACCATTGACAACACTGCTCTTGTCAGCAGGTTTGATGACAATGTTATGGTTGCCAGTACAGTAGGCAGTGAAGAAAGCGAATGGCATGTTGGCCTTCATAACAAGAGGAGTTGAGTATAGGAGCAAAGAGGTCCTTCCGTAGTTGTACAGGGCCCCAGTGAGACCACATCTGGAGTATTGTGTGCAGTTTTGGTCTCCAAATTTGAGGAAGGACATTCTTGCTATTGAGGGAGTGCAGCGTAAGTTCACAAGGCTAATTCCCGGGATGGCAGGACTGTCATATGTTGATAGAATGGAGCGGCTGGGCTTGTATACTCTGGAATTTACAAGGATGAGGGGATCTTATTGAAACATATTAGATTATTAAGGGTTTGGACACGCTAGAGGCAGAAAAAATGTCGGAGGAGTCCAGAACCAGGGGCCACAGTTTAAGAATAAGGGGTAAGCCAGAGATGAGGAAATAATTTATCACACAGAGAGTTGTGAATCTGTGGAATTCTCTGCCTCAGAGGGCGGTGAAGGCCGGTTCTCTGGATGCTTTCAAGAGAGATAGATAGAGCTCTCAAAGATAGCAGAGTCAAGGGATATGAGGATAAGGCAGGAACGGGGTACTGATTGTGGATGATCAGCCATGATCACATTGAATGGCGGTGCTGGCTCGAAGGGCCGAATGGCCTACCCCTGCACCTATTCTCTATTGTCTATTGTGAGCAGCATGTTGCAAAGACAGAGGGGATAGATTAGAACCTCCAGATTCCGGGACAGTTTCTTCCCAGCTGTTATCAGGCAACTGAATCATCTTACCACAACCAGAAAGCAGTGCTGAACTGCTATCTACCTCTTTGGTGACCCTCGGACTATCCTTGATTGGACTTTGCTGACTTTACCTTGCACTACATATTATTCCCTTATCATGTTTTGTCTTTAATAGATTATATTTGTCTTTAATAGATTATAATATTAAATCCAATTGTAAGAATTGATCCTATTAACAACTTAACAATTTAACAAGTTATCAATATTAAACTAGAATAGTAACGGACGCTAATAAAAAAAAATAACGAACTAACATAACTAACATAAATTTTTACTAAACCTTATCTATAACTGGGAGGAGGGGATGAGAAACAAGCACCTGGCTCAGGTCCAGGAGCGCGTTTCATTAACCCCTTCAACCAACAGTTGCTTATTACTGAAGGTAAAATCAATCGTTTAATAATTAGTAGCTAAATTTGCGATATATATATGATATGTTATAATGAAATATATAGGGTAAATTTGTATTATATATCTGATTGTGAGGCCCCATCCTATTATGTTATGATTAACCAAGGGTGCAGAGTTATTTGTTTAACATCAACAATGGAAGTCGAAACAAGGTTTTCTCCCACCTACAGGTGGGCCACTTGTTACAGTGTCGACCATTTTAGACACTGTATTTTCACTTTTTCAATTTTTAAAAAATTATTATTATTACCACATAAAGTCACATGTTTGTGTTTTGTGTTTAGTGATAAGCGTAAAAGGGATATGCCAACAAAACTTAGTAATGCAAAGGTTCCCCCAATACCCAAAGACCTGGGACATGGATGCACTGCAAGATTTAAGGGTATTATAATTATTCAAAATGCAAGATGTTAAACAAAAGAACCTAGGAGGAGTCTCATTCTGCAGTTGGAATATAAGAGGTATTAATGAACCTATTAAAAGGGGTAAGATATTAGCTCAGCTGAATGTACAATTCTGACATCATTTTCTTACAAGAAACTCATCTAAAATCCCAGGATCAAGCTAGGTTGAGGGCGAAATGGATAGGTCAAATATATCATTCTTCATATACTTCGAAATCTAGAGGTACGTCAATCATTATTAGAAAAGGTATACCATTCAAAGCAAAGAATACCATAACAGACATTGAAGGGAGTTATTTGATAGTTACCGGAGAAATTCATGATACTCCAATTACCTTGGTAAATATATACGCGCCTAACTTTGACAATCCTCATTTTTTCAATAAAATTCTGAACATAATCGCAGAGTTTAATTATCAAAATGTTATATTAGGAGGAGACTTTAACTGTGTTTTAGATCTGTATTTAGACAAATCAAGCTAAAAACAGAGTGGGAATACGAAATCTAAAACTAGTGAACTTTTAAATACTTATATAAACAATACCAATATAACAGATGTTTGGAGAATTTCTAATCCGACTGGCAGGGAATACTCGTTTTATTCAATGGTACACAAAACATACTCACATATAGATTATTTCCTGGTGGATACAAAATTAATCCCTCACACTGTGAACCCAGCATACCATACAAATTCGATTTCAGACCATTCACCACTAACTTTCTTTTTAAAACTGGAAGGAATGTCTAAGAATAAATCGTTTTGAAGATTCAATTCTCAAATCCTAAAAGATTCGCAAGCGAGTATATATTTAAAAGAACAAATGGACGTCTTTTTTGAAATAAATGACACTCCCGATATATTGCCTACTTTACTATGGGAATCTTTTAAAGCATTTATTAGAGGTGTTATAATCTCATACCAAGCTTTTCAAAATAAAAAGAATAAGAATGAACAAAGACAGTTAGAAGAACTTATTAGACAAATGGATATAGATAATGCTAAAGATCCATCAATAGATAAACATAATAAATTAATTTTGAAATTTAAATTAAATAAATTATTATCAGCCAAACCTATAAGACTTTTCCAAATTACAAAACAGGAACACTTTAAATTTGGGGATAAACCGCATAAACGTTTGGCTTGTCAGCTAAAAAAACGAGAAAAAGAACATACGATCCAAAAGATTAAATCAGAGGGGAATTACTAACCATACCGAAGGATATTAATAAAAGATTTGCGTAATTTTATGAGAACTTGTACACATCTAAAACGACAACGGACTCCAATAAAATTACAGAGTTCTTGGATAATTGTAATCTTCCAAAGTTAGAGTTGAAAGAACAAGAGGAATTGGGTGCACAAATTTCAATCAAGGAATTAGAAGACACAATAAATTCATTAAAGAATGGAAAAACTCCAGGTCCTGATGGATTTACTGATGAATTTTATAAAAGCTTTTATGACAAAATTATACCACGGTTACAAAAAATGTATCAATATGCTTTTAAAAATCAAATATTACCTGATACATTAGCTGAATCAACGATCACACTAATACTTAAAAAAGACAAAGATATAGAAGAACCGGGTTCATATAGAGCTATAGCATTGTTAAATACAGATCAAAAAATATTAGCAAAAATATTAGCTAGAAGATTAAGTAAATATATTAGTAAATTAATAAACCCAGATCAGACGTGGTTTATCCCTAAGAGATATTCATCTAATAATATGAGACGTCTACTCAATATAATGCACTCACACAAAATTGAAGAACAAGAATTATCAATTATTTCGCTGGATGCTGAAAAAGCATTTGACCAAGTGGAATTATATGGATAAAGTATTACAAAAATTCCAACTGGGAGAGAATTTTATTTTATGGATTAAATTATTATATAATAAACCTACAGCTAGAATACTAACTAATAACATATTATCCTCGAAATTTCAACTATCAAGGGGAAACAGACAAGACTCATTATCACCACAGTTGTTTGCTCTCATAATTGAACCTTTAGCAGAAAAAATTAGAACACATCCAGATATCCATGGGTATAATACTAAATACTCAAATAATAAAATATCTTTATACGCGGATGATATATTATTGTACATTACAAAACCTCAAATTACTATACCACACATATTAAATCTAATTGAGGACTTTGGATCCTTTTCTGGATACAGAAAAAATTGGAATAAAAGTGAAATTATGTCAGTAAAACCGAAAGACTCAACACATCTTTTAAAATTCCCTTTTAAAATAGCTACAGAAAAATTTAAATACTTAGGTTTTGAAATAAGCAGAACATATCAAGGCATGTTCAAAGCAAATTATAATCCTCTACTTAATAAATTAAATACATTAATTAAATTTTGGAAAATGCTTCCGATGTCTTTAATAGGCCGAATAAATGCAATAAAAATTATCTTCTTAACACAAATTTTATACCTATTTCAATCGATTCCTATATACCTACCAAATAAGTTTTTTATATGGGACTATAAATACCATAGAATACAAAGAATACACTTGAACAAAGCTAAAGTATTAGGGGGCTTAGCACTCCCTAACTTCATGTATTATTATTGGTCAGTAAATATTAAAAAATATGATCCAACTGATGGACAACTCTGCCCAGCAAGTGGACTGGATTGTAATGGAGAGAGAGAACTGCTCCTCTGGTAACATTGGAGTGATCCTCCTCTCACCAATGAAACTGAATAACATAAATTATAACAAAAATCCAATTATACATAGTACAATCGGAACTTGGAAACAAATAAAACAAAATTTAAAATTAAGAAATCTATCACTTTTATCTCCAATAGTTAATAACCCTTCGTTTAATCCCTCTATTACAGACAAATCTTTTATACAATGGGATAGACTAGGAATTAAAACGTTCGGTGACGTATGAAACTGGAAAATTACTATCATTCCAACAATTACAAATAAAATATAAACTGGGAAATAATCAATATTTTAAATATTTTCAAATATGTGACTATTTGAAAAAATATACAAAAGATCATTATAATATCCCAGCAGATGTATTGGATGAAGCAATGCAGATAAAAGCTGAATCAGCAAACTTAATATCATATTTGTATAATATTATCTTAAATGTAGAAATACCATCTACGGAAGGTATTAGAAGAGACTGGGAACATGAATTAGCTATTAAAATCTCAAAGGAAAGGTGGAATGAACATTTATAATATGTGCATAAATGTTCGATTAATGTAAGACACACTTTAATACAATTTAAAATTTTACATAGATTATATTATTCAAAAACTAAAATTAATAAAATTTTCCCAAATGTATCATCCATTTGTGATAAATGTCAATCTCAAGAAGCTACTACAGCGCACTCATTTGTTTTTTGTACAAAAATCCAAAAATTTTGGATTGAAATTTTTGAAATCTTTACAAAATTATTTAAAATAAAACTGATACCAAAAGCAGAATGGATTATCTTCGGAACAACAGAAGATAGTCCTGAACTAAATGTGTTTCAAAAGAAATTAATAGATTACGGGTTAATAACTAGAAAAAAGTTAATCCTAAAATTCTGGAAAAACGCTCCAATACCAACTACAAACATGTGGATTTCAAATATGTTTGAAACATTGCACCTAGAAGAGATAAGACTCCTCCTGGCAGATAAACCAGATCACTTCCACCTGACGTGGTCTGCATTTATAGAATTATTACAAGTATAGGGTGCAAAAGTACTTTAAAAAAACCTGACGTCAGGTAAAGGGGGATGAAAGCTGGAGAGTTGGTATATCCCATTTGCGTGATGCTTATAATAAAGTATTTGTTTTTCTCTTTTTTCCTCTTTCTCTTTCTTTTTCTTCTTTAGGGTCTATCTCTTAATCCTCTCTTTTTAATTTCTTTTCTACAGGGTCTCTGTTCTTTCTTGTTGTCATGTTTTTACACCTTCACTATTTTCCTTCACTTTCTCTTTTTTCTTAATCTCAACCTTTCCTTTTTATCAGTGTAAAAAATGACAGAGTACATTAATTGTAATAAGATATACGTGATGAGTACTAATGTAATTGGTTGTAATGTAATGTACTTCTAATAAATAAAAATTAAAAAATTAAAAATAATAAAAAAATGTTTTGTCTTTCCACTGACTGGATAGCACACGACAAATGCTCTTCACTGTACCTCGGTACACGTGACAATAAGAAACTAAATAAACTAAAATAAATATGAATGAATAAGTGGAGTAGAAAAATTGAGATGACTAATGTCACACCAGTTGTTTGCCAGAGCAATGATTGAAATCATGATTGGTGGGTGATCCACTGGGCCGCACGGTGGCATAGCGGTAGAGTTGCTACATTACAGCGCTTGCAGCGCTCGAGACCCAGGTTCGATCCTGACTACGGGAGCTGTCTGCACAGAGTTTGTAAGTTCTCCCCGTGACCTGCATAGGTTTTCATCAACAATTGTTCATCCCAGTTTGGCAAAAGAATAAATCAGGGAAGGTAGTGCATCCGTGGATAACAAGGGAAATCAGGGATAGTATCAAAACAAAAGATGAAGCATACAAATTAGCCAGAAAAAGCAGCCTACCAGGGGACTGGGAGAAATTCAGAGTCCAGCAGAGGAGGACAAAGGGCTTAATTAGGAAAGGGAAAATAGATTATGAAAGAAAACTGCCAGGGAACATAAAAATGGACTGCAAAAGTTTTTATAGATATGTGAAGAGAAAAAGATTAGTTAAAACAAATGTAGGTCCCTTGCAGTCAGAAACAGGTGAATTGATCATGGGGAACAAGGACACGGCAGAACAATTGAATAACTACTTTGGTTCTGTCTTTACTGAGGGCGACATAAAGAATCTGCCGGAAATAGCATGGGACCGGGGGTCAAATGAGATGGAGGAACTGAGTGAAATCCAGGTTAGCCGGGAAGTGGTGATAGGTAAATTGAATGGATTAAAGGCTGATAAATCCCCAGGGCCAGATAAGTTGCATCCCAGAGTATTTAAGGAAGTAGCCCCAGAAATAGTGGATGCATTAGTGATAATTTTTCAAAACTCTTTAGATTCTGGAGTAGCTCCTGAGGATTGGAGGGTAGCTAATGTAACCCCACTTTTTAAAAAGGGTGGGAGAGAGAAAACGGGGAATTACAGACCAGTTAGTCTAACATCGGTAGTGGGGAAAGTGCTAGAGTCAGTTATTAAAGATGGGATAGCAGCACATTTGGAAAGTGGTGAATTCATTGGACAAAGTCAGCATGGATTTATGAAAGGTAAATCATGTCTGACGAATCTTATGGAATTTTTCGAGGATGTAACTAGTAGAGTGGATAAGGGAGAACCAGTGGGTGTGTTATATCTGGACTTTCAGAAGGCTTTCAACAAGGTCCCACACAAGAGATTAGTATGCAAACTTAAAGCACATGGTATTGGGGGTTCAGTATTGATGTGGATAGAGAACTGGCTGGCAGACAGGAAGCAAAGAGTAGGAGTAGACGGGTCCTTTTCAGAATGGCAGGCAGTGACTAGTGGGGTACCGCAAGGCTCAGTGCTGGGACCCCAGCTATTTACAATATATATTAATGATCTGGATGAGGGAATTGAATGCAACATCTCCAAGTTTGCGGATAACACAAAGCTGGGGGGCAGTGTTAGCTGTGAGGAGGATGCTAGGAGGCTGCAAGGTGACTTGGATAGGTTGGGTGAGTGGGCAAATGCATGGCAGATGCAGTATAATGTGGATAAATGTGAGGTTATCCACTTTGGTGGCAAAAACAGGAAAGTAGACTATTATCTGAATGGTGGCCGATTAGGAAAAGGGGAGATGCAACGAGACCTGGGTGTCATGGTACACCAGTCATTGAAAGTAGGCATGCAGGTGCAGCAGGCAGTGAAGAAAGCGAATGGTATGTTAGCATTCATAGCAAAAGGATTTGAGTATAGGAGCAGGGAGGTTCTACTGCAGTTGTACAGGGTCTTGGTGAGACCACACCTGGAGTATTGCGTACAGTTTTGGTCTCCTAATCTGAGGAAATACATTCTTGCCATAGAGGGAGTACAGAGAAGGTTCACCAGACTGATTCCTGGGATGGCAGGACTTTCATATGAAGAAAGACTGGATAGACTCGGCTTGTACTCGCTAGAATTTAGAAGATTGAGTGGGGAACTTATAGAAACTTACAAAATTCTTAAGGGGTTGGGCAGGCTAGATGCAGGAAGATTATTCCTGATGTTGGGGAAGTCCAGAACAAGGGGTCACAGTTTAAGAATAAGGGGGAAGTCTTTTAGGACCGAGATAAGAAAATCATTTTTTCCACAGAGAGTGGTGAATCTGTGGAATTCTCTGCCACAGAAGGTAGTTGAGGCCAGTGCAATGGCTATATTTAAGAGGGAGTTAGATGTGGCCCTTGTGGCTAAAGGGATCAGGGGGTATGGAGGGAAGGTACAGGATACTGAGTTGGATGATCAGCCATGATCATATTGAATGGCGGTGCAGGCTCGAAGGGCCGAATGGCCTACTCCTGCACCTATTTTCTATGTTTCTATGTTTCTCTGAAATCTTCGGTTTCCTCCTACACTCCAAAGACGGACAGGTTTGTAGGTTAATTGGCTGGTATAAGTGTAAATTGTCCCCAGTGTGTGTGTAGGATAGTGTTAATGTGTGGGGATCGCTGGCCGGTGCGGACTCGATGGGCTGAAGGGCCTGTTTCCACTCTGTATCTCTAAACGAAATTGAACAAAACATTCCTCTTGAAGATTGTGCTAATCATAGGTGGATCTGAAATGTGAGAGGTGAAATTCTTTTTGGATCACATGTGCAATAATTTGGAGACAGGTGGATAATGGATCAGCCACCAGGCCATTACAATGACAAACACTTGGTCATGAAGAAACATTAGAGCCTTAATATATTTTGAAGGGCTTATGAATCTGACCAACAGCCTTCAGGAGGCTTCATGACTGACTGATTGAAACACTTTGACAAATCAATGAAGGTCATGCAGAGTTGCTGGTTTTGATTTTGACTCTCTCTCAGATCTGATGGATAACAATGACTGTCCCACGAGCTATTCTAAATGCACACTGAGATTCCTGCAGGATTTCCCCAGTGAGGGAAGCAATCAGTTTTACAGGATACAACCAAGGACTTTCTTGCTTTAGTAAGCAAGGCAATGCCTCAATAATGTCCACATTCTAACTCCCCCTTAACTTAAAGACTGTAGCATTGCTGGCATTTCATAAGTTAGGAAAAACTTGGGTATGAAACGTGGGAGGAGAAGTCTTGTGAAAGCTTATTATGCACATTAATTTATGGTCTGGCAGGGCGCCAGGACTATCAGTGACAGTATAATTTCAAAACATTCCTGCCCACATCCCGACTGAAGCTCTTGCTGTGAAAATAACACCAATGTTCAGAAAATGTACTTAAGAAATGTTTATGTCTTTTAATGTTCGGTTCCTTATTCCTCATCATTTTGAAGAATTTTAATGAATATTTCTTGATTGTCTTTCATTGACTGTAATTATATCCAGTGGTTTTCTTAAATTTAGCATTACCGTAGGCTTTTTCAAGATAATTTAACATCTTTCAAGTTTTCGATAATAGTTAGTTTTCCAAAGAGAAAATCAATCTTGGCAAAGATGCCTGAATGCATACGTTCAAAGGCATTATGCAGGTTGAGTTCCCCGGTTTGATGCCTTCCACTTGCTGATATGTTCTGATGAAACATGGCGGGCAGGTTTGCTAATGCGACACGGGAGGGTTTAAACTAGATTGGTAGGGGGGTGGGATCTCGTGCAGGACAGAGGCACGTGAGAGGCTAGAAGTTGGTATGGAGGGTGGTGAGGGAAAGGTTAGTGGACAGAATAAGTAGGTGAAATGCAGAGAGCAAGGAAGGAGGGTTGGTTTAAACTGCACGTATTTTAATGCAAGGGACCTGACGGGTAAGGCAGATGAGCTTAGGGAGTGGATAGGTATGATCAACTGGGACGTCGTAGCCATGACTGAAACCTGGTTACAGGAGGAGCAGGACTGGCAGCTCAATGTTCCGGGGTACAGGAGCTTCAGGAGAGACAGGGGTGAGGGAAAAAGAGGAGGAGGGGTTGCATTGTTGGTTAAGGAGAATGTCACGGCTGTGGTCAGAGGTGGCATTACGACGGTTTGTCTAGTGTAGCTAGAGGAACAAGAAAGGGATGATTATCTTGTTGGGGATGTACTACAGACCCCCAAATTGTCAACGGGAATTAGAAGAACAAAAATGTGGCGGGAGGTTGCAGACAGCTGCAGGTCAAAAAAAGGTTGTTGCAGTAGGGGATTTTAACTTTCCCAATATTGACTGGGAAAATCATAGTGTGAAGGGTTTAAATGGGATGCAATTGCCTAAAAGTGACCACAGTTTGATTAGGTTTAAGATAGTTATGGATAGGGACAGAGAGGGTCCATGTGTTAAAATGCTCAACTGGGGTAAGGCCAACTTTGAGGGTATGAGAGAAGGTCTCGTTCAAGTTGACTGGAGCAGATTATTTGTGGGAAAGGAACATCGGCCAAGTGGGATGTTTTTAAAAGTGTACTGAAGAAAGTTCAGGATGTGTACTGAAGAAAGCTCAGAATAAAGTGTATGTCCCAGTTAGAGTGACGGGCAAAGCAGGCAAACGTAAGGAAGCTTGGCTGACGAGGGAAATTGAGGCATTGGTCAAAAACAAGAAGGATGCATGGGATAGGTATAGGCAGCTGGGATCAAGTGCATCCCTGGGGGAGTTTTGGGAACTAAGGAGTAAACTGAAAAAAAATCGAAGAAGTACTGAGGGTACTATCGTGTATGAAGGTAGACAAAGCTCCAGGGCCTGATCAGATATTGATGAGACGTTGGTGAGACCACATTTAGAATATTGTGTTCAGTTCTGGGCACCATGTTATAGGAAAGATATTGTCAAGCTTGAAAGGGTTCAGAGAAGATTTACGAAGATGTTGCCAGGATTAGAGGGTGTGAGCTGTAAGGAGAGGTTGATTAGGCTGTGTCTCTATTCCTTGGAGCACAGGAGGATGAGGGGTGATCTTATAGAGATGTACAAAATCATGAGAGGGATAGGTTGGGTAGATGCACAGAGTCTCTAGCCCAGAGTTGGGGAATCTAGGACCAGAGGACATAGGTTCAAGGTGAAGGGGAAAATATTTAATAGGAATCTGAGGGGTAACTTTTTCACACAATGGGTGGTGGGTTTATGGAACAAGCTGCAAGATTAGGTAGTTGAGGCTGGGACTATCCCAATGTTTAAGAAACAGTTAGACAGGTACATGGATAGGACAGGTTTGGAGGAATATGGACCAAGCGCAGGCAGGTGGGACTAGTGTAGCTGGGACATGTTGGCCGGTGTGGGCAAGTTGGGATGAAGGGCCTGTTTCCACACTATATCACTCTATGACTCTATGGCTCAATAACATTAATTATTTTCCACTTTCGTTGAGGCTACATGACTTGCTGAATATTTTCTGTTTTTATATTAAATTTCAAGCATGCGCATATTTTACTTTTACTGTATTGATTTGCTATCAGCTAAGTCAGATTTGATTTTCTCTCCTACTTATAAATGTTATCAGTTTCCAAGCATCTAAAAATGTTAGCAATGATTTTACTTTTGATTTAGGGTCACAGATAATTTAATGTCTAGGTTTTTTGCATTTTTGTTATGAATGGATTAAATATATTTTAGATTCACAGATTTTGTTATTGAAGTAATCAAATGATTTTTCGGATGCATTAAATCTGGAAGAAACAGATTACACACAAAATTCAGGAATAATTAGTGTGGTGCCTTGATCCGAGGAGCTGCGGCTGCGGAGCGTCCAGCCGCGGGCTGCGCTGGATTTAAAACACCGTGGAGCCTGGGATCCGAGATCGCCAGAGTCGGAGCTCCAACCAGCGCGGCCTGAGGACTTCGGGAGCCGCGGTCTCCGGGGAGGAAGCGGCCGCTCCAGACATTCCAAGCCGCTGAGGAGTGTTCACCCGACGCTGGAGTTCCATTTTCCCGACAAGAGGGCCTGAAAACATCGGACTGGCTGCGGAGGCCACATATAGGCCCCAACCTCGGGTGATCACAGAGGAAGCGGACTGAACTTTCTGGTGCCTTTCCCCACAGTGGAAAATGTTGATTCTGTTGTGGGGGGACGTTCATGTTGAATTCTACAAAAGTGGCATAACATGGTGCCCAGTTGTGTCATTTTTCTTTTTTTTTAATTTTTCTATGGATGTACGGAAACTTAATTATTTCTTTTATGTAAGCACTTTGGTTTCAACGCGAGTTGATTTAAACGTGCTATATAAATAAAATGTACTTACTTACTTACTTACTTGATATCGATAAACAATATGGACACATTGATCTGAAAGTATATAATTACCAAAAGTACCACAGAAAGCACTCAGAAAACTGCAATCTCACCTGTTGACAATGTTGTGTTGATTTTTTTAATGCATTTATATTGTCCTTATTTCTGAGTTAGCTGAAAGGACAGATAAATGAATTTAAAATGCAAAAAACCTCTAAAATATAATTATAAACAAGATCAGACAGCTAGTCTTTCCAAGTTACAAACGCCCCAGGAGAAGTTTGCTTTGTTACTTATATTCATTTAGTTCAAATTGCTCTTTGGACAGAATCTGCAATAATTGAAAGAGCACACACAATGCATTAAAGACTTCACAATGTACAGTATATCATGCTATAGCCATCTGCCAAACAAAAAATGGTGACTTTAAGTAAATACACGAGAAATTTTGTTTTGGTGATACATAATGGAATTATAGTTTACAGGAAACAATAAAGGTGTCGTAATAAAAATAATATTGAATGGCTGGTACAACAGGTTGTATTTTCTGTAAACTCTCACACCAACTCCCAACATTTATACCAAAACTTGTTTGTCCACTTAGCTATGATCAAGAATCTGTTGCCCTAAAGTACTGTCAAAAAAAACTGATGAACATTTTTGAGCACACACTTCTTTTGAAACAAAAAATGATTGACAAATTAACTATTAAAAATGAACAGTCATTATATGATGGGTAATGTATTTAGTTAGGCCCCAATTTAACACCACCAAAAATAGATAAGGATTTACTTTCACCCGAAGGAACAATTGCATATTTTGTCAAAGTTACAAGAATAATGTTGAATTAACATCAATTCTTAATCCCCTTGCTTTGAGCACATAAGTACTTACTTATTTACTTGCTTTCTGCCTATTATGCCTCCTGCCATGTAGGGCAGCAATGAAGGTCCTCCACTCCTGTCTGTTCTGGGCTAGCTTCTGGACCATTGGTCAGGTCCATTGTTTTCATTTCCTCCTCTACAGTTCGACGCCAGGTGGTTTTGGGTCTCCCTCTTTTCCTTTTCCCTTCCGGTGTCCAGTGCAGGGCTATTCTTGGGATGCTGTCTGGTTCACCATTGACATTCATCCTAGCATCTGTCGATAGCCCTGGAAGTCCATCACGCCCAGTAGTGTTGATTCCTTCAGTTTGTGTTTCCGTAACATATTTGTTTTACGAGACAGGGTTGTTAGCCCTGTGCTCAACCTCCAACCTGGAGGACCAGTGGATCACTCTTCGTCTCGCCTCTACCCTTCGACTTGTACAGCATGGGAGACCCTAACAGGAGACGAATCTCCCACTGGCATAGCTCTAGGGGTCACTGAGACACACAAGCTCCCCGACCACGACAAGGTTGCAATCCAACGGGGAGTTTGGGCACATAACTGGTGACCAATTTAAAAATAAAATTACAAAATACTGCAAATAATCAATAGGTCATGCAGCATCTGTAGAGAGAAAAACAATGTTCTGGAAAATAAACTTTCGTCAGAACTGGAAAAAGTTCAATATGAACAGTTTTAACTTGGAGGGAGGAGAGGAAAGAGGAACGTATAGGGTCAGTGGATCATTGGAGAGTAAATGATAAATGGATGATAGTGCAAAGTGAATGAAGAGTAATGCAATGGTTATAGGAACAAAAGATTAAACTAGACAAGATACAAAGGGGAGAATCAGAATCTCAAGCTCCAAAATCAATTCTACTTATTCCTGAATTTCATCCAGGTCACAGGTCCCCCCTTCAACACTCTCATCGCCCCGCCCCAACTCCCTCTCATCATCTCGCTCCATCGTAAAATATATCTCCGATTTTTCGCAGTCTGATGAACATGAAATGTTGAGCTAGATTGTCCAGCCCGTGGACAAGCAGTTGCGGTGTCTCTAGTTTAATCTTGGATTGCTGCACTGGGTGAAGGTAGTGGATGGTGATGAAAGTGAAGTGGGTAGATAATTACATTGCCTATGTAATCGTTTGCCCAAAATACCACCTAATAAGACATAGATATTTGGAACAAGTAATGAAATAAAGACAAGAGGTGGCACCAGCAATGGCTGCCTCGCCAGCAGCTGTTAGTCCTTTCACCCTTTTTGTTATTTTTAGTGTGTCTAATGTTATGTTTTAAATGTTTCTTAGTATGTCTTATGTGGGGGGTGGTGGGGGAGGGGGGGAAACCATTTTTCAGTCACTTACCTGGATGGAGATGCGTCTTTTCTCTGTGTTGAATCTTCGCTCCCCCCTCGCAGCCTACCAACTGGATTGGCGCGGCCTTTCCTGCCGGAGACCGGCCAGATCTTCAGCAGCGGCGCAGCACTGAATTACCATCGTGGAGCGGGACGATGCCTTGCCGGGGATCGCCGTGTGGAGCTCCAGAGCGTTGGGCCTGCTGACTTCAACACCGTGGAGCTGTGGTTTGCGGAGCTTCTAGCCACGGGCGCGACGCTGACTATAACATTGCGGAGGCCTGCCGATAATTTAGCATTTTTAAAATATTTGTTATCTTTCCAATTTCCTGCTTCATTCCAAAGGATTAACATTAAGGTTCCTGTGCCATTTATGTTTTATGGTGCGAGGAGATACAATAAGGCTGCACCCACCTCAAAGAAGAACACAGCTAAGAAACAGCATCAAGGGTTCTCCATAGCCATCAACTCAAAAAGGAACGAGGCAGCATTATCAATGCACATGAGAGCTGGTCATGTCACCAGGCCACGTGACAATGATTATTGAGTGCCTCAGATACTTTGCTGTAGATATTTCAGTAGGCTTGACCTTGGACAGACAACTGTCCAAATTTTAACCACAAACTATTCAGACATCACGAGCAGATGAGTATGGAAGCTGCATGAGACGTTGGTGAGACCGCATTGACAATATTGTGTTCAGTTCTTGGCACGGTGTTATGGGAAAGATATTATCAAGCATGAAAGGGTATAGAGAAGATTTACGAGGATATTGACAGGACTAGACAGTGTGAGCTATAGGGGAGAGGTTGTGTCTCTATTCCATGGAGCGCAGGACGATGAGGAGTGATCTTATAGAGGTGTACAAAATCATGAGAGGAATAGATCGGGTAGATGCACAGAGTCTCTTGCCCAGAGTAGGGGAATTGAGGAGCAGAGGACATAGGTTCAATGTGAAGGGGAAAAGATTTAATAGGAATCCGAGGGGTAACTTTTTCACACAAATGTTGGTAGGTGTATGGAACAAGCTGCAAGAAGAAGTAGTTGAGGCTGGGACTATCCCATCGTTTAAGAAACAGTTAATATAGACAATAGACAATAGACAATAGGTGCAGGAGTAGGCCATTCGGCCCTTCGTGCCAGCACCGCCATTTAATGTGATCATGGCTGATCATCCCCAATCAGTACCCCGTTCCTGCCTTCTCCCCATATCCCCTGACTCCGCTATCTTTAAGAGCCCTATCTAGCTCTCTATTGAAAGTATCCAGCAACCGGCCTCCACTGCCCACTGAGGCAGAGAATTCCACAGATTCACAACTCTCTGTGTGAAAAAGTGTTTCCTCATCTCCGTTCTAAATAGCTTACCACTTATTCTTAAACTGTGGCCCCTGGTTCTGGACTCCCCCAACATCAGGAACATGTTTCTTGCCTCCAGCGTGTCCAAACCCTTAATAATCTTATATGTTTCAATAAGATACCCTCTCATCCTTCTAAATTCCAGCGTATACAAACCCAGCCACTCCATGGATAAGAAACATGGATAGGACAGGTTTGGAGAGCTACGGACCAAGCGCAGGCAAGTGTAGCTGGGACATTGTTGGCCGGTGTGGGCAAGTTGGGCCAGGGGCACTGCACTCTATGACTCTATGTATAATTTTGTTTTAAACCTGTGACCGCATGGGTTTTCTCCAGGTAATCCGGTTTCCTTCCACATTCCAAAGGTGTGCAGGTTTGTAGCTTTAATTGGCATCTGTAAATTGTCCTTAGTGTGCAGGATAGATCTATTGTATTGGTGATCATTGGTCGGCGTGGACTTGTGGAAGGGCCTGTTTCCATGCTGTATCTTTAAACTAAACTAATTTTATTTACTCCCATTCTCCTGTTTGTTTACGAATACAATTATTTTGACTGTATTGATCGTTTTTATCTTAAATAAAATTGAACAGTTGAATGGAATATGATGCAGTACAATTTTAAGCAAAAAAAATGCAGGTTGTTAAATATGATTTGTGAATTTATTTATTTCTGTTTTGCTATACTTTAAATTTGCCGTCACAGCCAGGATCAAAGTTATATTTATTTGTTTTTATTTTTGTTGTTTTCTTCTAATTTACTACTTTGTGTCTTCATAAGATCTATTATTTATTGTTGTTATTAATTTTTTGTTGGTTTGGATTCATATCTCTTTCTCCTGTTATTAAGTCTTGCCCTGTTCATTTCTTTCACTCCATCAACATAAAAGAGAGTGTTCGATTTATAACGCTGCAGTGAAAGAAACAATTCTACAATAGTCACAAAGCAATAAAAGACAATTTGTAAAAACAAATACAAGGATACGTCCAGGGACTGCTCGGCAGCAACATCTAATGTACTAAATGCCTTTAGCAGCAATGTATTTCAGAGATGTAGGAAGGAACTGCAGATGCTGGGTTAAACCAAAGATGGACACAAAAAGCTGGAGTACAGCCCCTGTCCCACTTTCACTACCTAATTGGCGACCTCTGCCGAGTTTGCCCTTGACTCATACTCGCTGCGTGGTCGCCACGAGGTCGTAGGAGGTCTTCGTAACTCTTCCTCATGCTCGTGAGTGGTCTCTGCGTCCTTGTGGCCTCAAGTAGGTCGCGGCGTTTTTCCAGCCTGATCAAAAATGTCCACGAGTAAAAAAAAGGTTGGCATGGAAAAAATTTATACTTTTTACTCGTAGGTAGGATGTAGGTAGGTCGTGATGGTAGTCGCAGGTAGTCGTAGATCGGTAACTGGCCCGAGAACAAAAATGCAAACATGACATCATTGTATCATGTGATCATTTTCCACTCGTAGCTAGTCGTAGTTGGTCTTAGGTGTGGAAGACTGAGGTCGAGGGGGGTCGTAGGAGGTCGTAGGCATAGTCATAGGAGGTATTTTACTTCGGCAAGTCAACACGACCTTGAAATTTTTTTCAACTCGTCTAGGGTCTTCTAAACTTGTGGATTAGGTCTTCCAAGTGTGACAGGCCCTTAACTCAGCGGGTCAGACGGCATCTCTGGAGAAAAGGAGTAGCTGACGTTTCAGGTCGAGACCCTTCTTCAGACATTTCAGAGGAATGTAATCTGTAATTAATGTAATTTTGGCACGAACATGGTGAGCCAACGAGCATGTTCCTATGCTGCACAGTTCTAATGACAAAAGAAATACCACAAAGCCACAGAATATTTGGGCAAATTACCTAAGTTCTTGATCAAATAAATAGGGAACAGCAACACCTGCAGGTTCTGTACCAAGTCACGCACAATGCTGACTAGAAAGTTTACCACTGAACCTTCAATTCTGCTGTGTCTATATGCTGAAACTCCCTGCTCCTTGGCCTACTCCTGCACCTATTGTCTATGTGGGAGTGGCTTCAGAAGAAGGACTGCACCCAATGTGATTAAATGTGAGGTTATCCACTTTGGTGGCATTAAGAAGGCAGATTATTATTTCAATCGTTTCAGATTAGCAAAAGGTGAAGTCCAGCAAGGCCTGGGTGTTCTTGTACATCAGTCACTGAAAGTAAGCATGCAAGTACAGCAGGCAGTGAAGAGGCCCTCATAACGAGAGGAGTTGAGTATAGGAGCAAAGAGGTCCTTCTGCAGTTGTACAGTGCTCTGGTGAGACCACACCTGGAGTATTGTGTGCAGTTTCGGTCTCCTAATTTGAGGAAGGACATTCTTGCTATTGAGGGAGTTCAGCGTAGGTTCACAAGGTTAATTCCTGGGATGGAGGGACTCAGTTCAGTTCAGTTCAGTTCAGTTCAGTTTTAACACAGGGTCAACGGTACAATGAAATGTTTTTGACAAGACAACACGTCACCTCAGCAATGATATTACAAGGATAAAATTAAGGTTAAAAAAAAGATAAGATAAAAGTGACATTAGTAGGTAAAAGACAATAATAAATAAAATAATCAACATATATGATGTGTTTATGAGTTCAGAAGCCTGATGGCATGATGATAAAAACTGTTCTTAAGTCTGGTGGTGCGTGCAGCCATGCTCCTGTATCGTCTGCCTGGCGGCGACAAGGAGATCAGTCTGTATGCTGGGTGGCTGTGGTCCTTGATGATGCTGTGTGCCTTCCGCAGGCACCGCCGGTGGAAAATGTCCTGAATGGCCGGGAGACAGTTGCCAGTGATGTGTCTGTGCTGCCTTCACCATTCTCTGTAGTGATTTGCGGCTGTGGGCAGAACAGTTCCCGTACCAGACTGTGATGCAGCCCGTCAGCAGACTCTCGATGGTGCAACTGTAGAAGTTTGTGAGGATGCTGGCGTTCATGCCAAACCTCCTCAAGTCTTCTCAGGAAAAAGAGCCGCTGGTGGGCTTTCTTAGTTATTGTGTCCATGTGCAGTGTCCAGGAGAGGTCCTCAGTGATTGCACACAGAGGAACTTGAAGCTGCTGACACTTTCTTTTTTAAAATATTTTTATTTTATTAGAAGTAAGTACAGTAATATGGCACCAAGGTGCCTAATATATATTGGCATTTACATTTTATGTACAGCTTCTTATTTTTTTTTAAATAATAAAAGAGAAAGAGAGAATAGATAATAAAAATAGAAAAACGTGTGATGTATGGTGTGTGAAAAGGAAAAGGGGGGAAAGAGGGAAAGTGGAAAAAAAAGGAGAAAGAAAGAGAAAGAGTAGAGAGTAGGAGATTATAGGAGATAGTTATTTATATTCTTGACCATCCTTCACCCAGTCCTGAAACAGTTGGTTTCTACGATTTTGTTACACCATATGCTTCCAAGAAGTCAATAAATGGAGACCAACTCGTTAAGAATTGGTCTGATTTATCTGTTAGGAGGAATTGCATTTCTTCAAGATGTGTCCAACATGTTTGAAATCCACATTTTAAGCGTTGGTATGGGTGTATTTTTCCAAAATTTAAGTATGAGTTTTTTTGCCGTTATTAACCCATAATTAAAAAATGAATTTTGAAATGTGTTCAATTTGTTCCCATCTTCCGTTACTCCAAGTATAATCATTTCAGTGTTAGGCTCCATTTTTATCTTGAATAATTTTGTAAATATTTCAAAGATATCGCTCCAGAATTTATAACGTTTTATGCAGGAAACAAAAGAGTGTGTTATAGTTGCATTTTGAGATAAACATTTATCGCAAATGGGAGAAGTATTTGGATAGAATTTATTCAGTCTAGTTTTTGAATAATATAATCTATGTAAAATTTTAAATTGAATTAAGTTATGTCTTACATTAATCGAACATTTGTGTATATATATCAAATACTTTTCCCATGTTTCTTTTGTGATTTTTATCATTAATTCTCGTTCCCAATCTTCTCTAAGTACCTCTGTCGATGGTAGTTCTATCTTTAAAAAACTATCATATAAATATGATATTAATTTCTGTGAGTCAGCCTTAATATTCATTGCTTCTTCCAGTGGGTCTAAAGTTATAGTTTGATATCTTTGTATGTATTTCTTCATGAAGTCGCCGATCTGAAGGTATTTAAAATATTGGTTATTTTTCAGCTTAAATTTTAAATGTAATTGTTGGAATGATAACAATTTCCCATTTCATACATATCGCCGATCCTTTTAATTCCCATTCTTTCCCATTGGTTATATGTTTTATCGATAAGAGATGGTTTAATGAAGGATTATTCACTATTGGCATTAACAATGATAGGTTTCTTAATTTTAAAGATAATTTTATTTGTTTCCAAATTCTTATTGTATTATGTATAATTGGGTTATTCTTATATATTGTGTTGTTCAGTTTTATCGGGGAAAAGAGGATCGCTCCTATGTTACAAGGAGAACAATCCTCTTTCTCCATTCTTATCCATTCTGTCTGTTGGGTAGGACTGTCCAACCAATAAATTATATTCTTAATATGCACTGCCCAGTAATAATACAAAAAGTTTGGAAGTGAAAGTCCCCCAGCGTCTTTGGGTTTACACAGCTGCTGACTCTTTCAACCTCAGCATCACCGATGTGGATGGGGAGGTGTCCACTCCCCTGCTGTCTCCTGTAGTCCACGATCATCTCTTTAGTTTTGCTGACATTGAGAGAGAGGTTATTTTCCTGGCACCAGCTGTTTAGTGCCTTTACCTCCTCTCTGTAGGCCGTCTCATTATTGTCTGTGATGAGGCCCAGGATGGTCGTGTCATCAGCAAACTTAATGATGGCTGGCAGACAGGAAGCAAAGAGTAGGAGTAAACGGGTCCTTTTCAGAATGGCAGGCAGTGACTAGTGGGGTACCGCAAGGCTCAGTGCTGGGACCCCAGCAATTTACAATATATATTAATGAACTGGATGAGGGAATTGAATGCAACATCTCCAAGTTTGTGGATGACACGAAGCTGGGGGGCAGTGTTAGCTGTGAGAAGGATGCTAGGAGGCTGCAAGGTGACTTGGATAGGTTGGGTGAGTGGGCAAATGCATGGCAGATGCAGTATAATGTGGATAAATGTGAGGTTATCCACTTTGGTGGCAAAAACAGGAAAGTAGACTATTATCTGAATTGTGGCCGATTAGGAAAAGGGGAGATGCAACGAGATCTGGGTGTCATGGTACACCAGTCATTGAAAGCAGGCATGCAGGTGCAGCAGGCAGTGAAGAAAGCGAATGGTATGTTAGCATTCATAGCAAAAGGATTTGAGTATAAGAGCAGGGAGGTTCTACTGCAGTTGTACAGGGTCTTGGTGAGGCCACACCAGGAGTATTGCTTACAGTTTTGGTCACCAAATCTGAGGAAAGACATTCTTGCCATAGAGGGAGTACAGAGAAGGTTCACCAGACTGATTCCTGGGATGGCAGGACTTTCATATGAAGAAAGACTGGATAGACTCGGCTTGTACTCGCTAGAATTTAGTAGATTGAGGGGGGATCTTATAGAAACTTACAAGATTCTTAAAGGGTTCGACAGGCTAGATGCAGGAAGATTGTTCCCGATCTTCGGGAAGTCCAGAACAAGGGGTCACAGTTTAAGGATAAGGGGGAAGTCTTTTAGGACCGAGATGAGAAAATCATTATTCACACAGAGTGGTGAATCTGTGGAATTCTCTGCCAGAAGGTAGTTGAGGCCAGTTCATTGGCTATATTTAAGAGGGAGTTAGATGTGGCCCTTGTGGCTAAAGGGATCAGGGGGTATGGAGAGAAGGCAGGTACAGGATACTGAGTTGGATGGTCAGCCATGATCATATTGAATTGCGGTGCAGGCTCGAAGGGCCGAATGGCCTACTCCTGCACCTATTTTCTATGTTTCTATGTTTCTATGTTAAGGATGATATTAGAGCAGTACAGCCGTGCTTGAACAGGGAGTACAGGAGAGCCCTGTGGTGTGCCTGTGTTGAGGATCAGTGAGGAAGAGGTGTGGCTGCCAATTCTCACAACCTGGGGCCTGCCCGTCAGGAAGTTGAATATCCAGCCGCAGATGGAGGTCTCCAGTCTAAGATCAAGGAGCTTGGGGACGAGTTTTGAGGGAATGATAGTGTTGAATGCCGAGCTATAGTCAATGAAGAGCATTCTCACATGTGTATTCCCTTTGTCCAGGTGGGTGAGCGCAGTGTGAGTTGCCATGGCGATGGCATCGTCCGTGGCCCTGTTTGGTCTATACGCAAACTGAAGAGGGTCCTAGGTGTCAGGGAGAGAGGAGCAGATGTGAGTTTTCACTAGCCGCTCGAAGCACTTCATGATATGGGCCGAAGGCAGGAATGGGGTAATGATTGTGGATGATCATCCACGATCACATTGAATGGCGGTGCAGGCTCGAGGGGCCGAATGGCCTCCCCCTGCACCTATTTGCTATGTTTCTATGAATGCCGGTGCTGGCTCAAAGGGCCGTATGGCCTACTCCTTCACCTATTGTCTATGTATCTATGTATCAATCGAGAAAACAGCCACCACCATCTCATCAAGGGCAGTTAAAGATGTCCAATAAATGCTGGCAGTGCTGGCACTCGTCAGATCCCAGAAATGAACATAAAAGCAAAGGCTATGTTATAAAGAATGTATTAAGGAAGGGAAGAGTAGAGGTTTAATGAGCAAAATCCAGCTTACAGCTTTTGACAGCTGAATTCATAAATTCAGCATAAGGACAACATTGGAAGAATATGGTATCTCAAATGGTTAAGGTGCTACAGGAGATTGCAGAGATGTGGCAAGACTATGAAAAGATTTGAAAACAAACGTGAACATTTAAAAATGTGAGGTATTATATAAATGAAAACATGCAGAAGGTGTGGGCCCTGTGTGAAAGGCACTTGATACGAGTTAGGAGAAACATTTTGGAGACCTGAGGTTTACAGAGATGTGAAAGATGAAATGCATTAGAATAGTAACATTAACAAAGGTATGGATGAAGGTTTGACACCAAGTGAGCTGGGATTGGGACAGAGCAATCAGACAGGCGTGTACATTGGTGCAAAGAGGCAACCTTACTGATAGCATGCAATGCCTACTGCAATGGCCATTGCTGGATAATCCATGCACTACTGCAGACCGCGCAACGATGTGTACAGCAGTGGCGAGCCACTATACAGCATAAGGACACGAAAGAAGAAGCATCATTGTGAGGTCCAAATTATAATCTGAAGTCTGATTAATGCTGCAAACAATTGAGTTCAGGACCAGGACCAGTGGTCAAGCAGAAGAGAGGAGCTTATGTGTGGGAAAATGAGTTTGCAATACTGACTCTAATTCTAAGCCCACAGTCACAGGCTCAGGACTTGTTACCTATATTAATGTCAGGACCTGCCTGATCATGATCACTTATGCTGACCAAATTGTAGTGCTACACAGGCAACCAGAGTAACTAAATCTTCACCTGTTCAGGTCATGCGCAAGTACGGCCCAATTTCACTTGATGCACTGATGCGCTTTACTTGGTCAGGAATATAGGAACTGCACGGTAGACACAAAATGGTGGAGTAAAAATAGACAATAGACAATAGATAATAGAGATGCTGCCTGTCCCGCTGAGTTACTCCAGCATTTTGTGTCTACCTTCGATTTAAACCAGCATCTGCAGTCCTTTCCTAGGAACTACAAGTCTGGAGGCCCCGATGCTGTATCACACACCAATTATTGACATCAAAGTGAGCAGAAACTGTCTTTTTTCAAGGCTCTCCAGAAGTTCCTGCAAGATGATAGAACACAGCATATCCAAGTACCATTCTACTTCATGAGCCTACTGCTTCAATTCTACTGGATACAGAGCAGAGGAACCAAGGGGTTTGGATATTCTGTACAAGTTTCTCCATTATCATCAATTAATATAAACCAGAAACATTCTATCGCATGCTGTCAACTTCTGAATATTAATTTTTGTAGATGATATATGCATGTGCCTTTAACATAGTGACCTCATACCTACTAACCACTCCCCATATCACAAGTATAACTACAACCTCCCCACCCACAGATCGCTCTCTAGTTCCTGTGACAGACCACATACAGCTAGTGCAATATGTAATGCTCCAGTATGAATAAAGATAGTAAAGTAACGATGTCTTGTTAAAGCTTCTTTACATGGTGTCACACCACTTACCTTGCGCCTCCTGTCTATCGGTTTATCATTTAATTTTGTCCCAGTTTTTTGTTTCCCCTGCCCTCTCATTTCCTCATTATGGCCACTTCTGCCCGTAAGCCTGATGTGCTCGTTTTCGATTTAGACATTGCCCTTCGATGGGATGTCTTCAAACGTGACTTTGAACACTATGTCACGATCGCTCATCCTGCCGCCACCCCAGAGCTCACAGCCTCTCTGCTTCTCAACTTGGCTGGTCCCGAGGCCCTGACTCGATCTGACTTCTTCGTCTACGCTGCGGGAGAATCTGCTCGGGACCCGGTATGTCTGGTGGCTAAGTTTAATGCTATTTGTGACATTCCAACAAACTGCATCTTAGAACGTTTTAAACTGTTCGCGCGGCGTCAGCTCCCTGGGGAATCTGCAGAGAACTATGTCGCTGCGCTGCAACACCTGGCCAGGCGCTGCCGCCTCAACACGTTGACCCCCGAGGAGATTATCAGGGACCTTCTGGTTTACGGTCTAAGCTCAGGGCCGAACTTCTGCGGAAGCCCGATCTGACTTTCAACGATGCGATGCACGCCACCCGCTTAGCTGAGGCTGTCACCTCGGCGGTGTCACCGGCTGACCAGGCGATTAACCTTGCCAGCACTTCCAGTCGTCTGATGAACACGCCCCGGTCGCGGCCCCCGGGGTCACTCGCTGCTCAAGGGGGACGTGCCCCGGGGTTCGGTACTGCTCCCGGGGGAGGTGCCCGGCAAAGGTGCCCTAATTGCAACTTCACCACTCATCAATACAATTTGTGCCCTGCCTTGGGTAAAACGTGTAATGTCTGCAAGAAATTGAACCATTTCGCTGCGGCCTGTCGTTCCCGTGGGAAGCCTGTCGCTGCTCCGAGGGGCAATGTAAACAATCTTTTACAAACTGATAATGAGTTCAGCTCCCCGTGCTATTTCGACGAACAGTCTGTATCTGAATCCGACTCCTCGCAGGGGGAGAACAGCTTGTATACTGTGTTGGGCGCACCTGCTATGATAACGGACCCTTCTGTGTGAGTCACTGTGAACAACTCGACCTTCACTGCTAAGATTGACACCGGGGCAATTGCGAACGTTATGTCAACAACACTCTTCAAACAGATAAGAACTAATGAGCAGATTTTTTCTAACAGCTCAACCTTGCATGCCTACGGGGGAGCGATTCTTACTCCTGTGGGCAAGGCTACGCTAAGCTGCAAGATACTACAGTCCTCTCGGCCCCTCACCTTCTATCTCCTCGATCAAGAATGCATTACCCTGCTGGGTATCCGAGCATGCCAGGAAATGGGCCTGGTATCCTTCCACCGTGACATCCACCAGGTGCAGGCCCTCATGGACCCGTTGGCCGAATATCCCGACCGCTTTGATGATGAGCTAGGCAAACTGCCCTGCAGCTACAAGATTGTAGTGGACCGCAAGGTCGATCCAGTGGTCAATCGAACTCACCGTGTCTCCTTCGAAATGAAGGCCAAAGTGGAGTCGACACTACACAGTATGGTAAAAATGGGCATCCTAAAGGCGGTCATCGAGCCCACCAGGTGGGTCTCTACCATGGTTGTTGCCGCGAAAAAGGACAACAGCGAGATACGCATCTGCATCAACCCCAAAGATGGCTCAACCTGGCCATTAGACGCCCGCACTACCCTATGAGAACGGTAGAAGAAGTCGCTGCACAGGTTGGTCCGGCAACTTTTTTTTCTGTCCTCGATGCCAAAAGCTCCTTCTGGCAAATACCACTTGACGAGCAGTCGTCCATTTTGACAACTTTCGCCACCCCCTTCGGCAGATTTCGGTTTCTCCGAATGCCATTCGGAATCAACTCTGCCAGCGAGGTATTCCAACGGACAATGGAGCAGCAGTTTTCAGATCGACCATGCGCCATCATCATTGACGACATCCTCGTTTACGGTAAGGACGTTGCCGAACACGATGTCAACCTCCGCCAGGTCCTGGACCGGGCCCGGGAAATCAACTTGAAACTGAACCCCAAGAAGTGCCGATTTCGCGTCCCGGAGGTCACCTATGTTGGACATGTATTCACCGCCGAGGGGTTAAAACCAGACCCGCAAAAAACGGCTGCCATTTCCGGGATGCCTTCTCCTACTAATGTGGCAGGCCTACAATGCTTCCTGGGCATGGTAAACTACCTGGGGAAGTTCATCCCCGACCTCAGCGAGCTCAGCGCTCCCCTGAGGGATTTGATTAAAAAAGACACGTCCTGGGCTTGGTTCCCCCACCACCAGACAGCATTCGACATCTTTAAATCCAAGCTAATCAGCACCCCCACACTCAAGTTTTTTGACCTGCAGCGTCCCATTGTCCTCACCTGCGACGCCTCTCAGTTCGGACTCGGTGCCGCCTGTCTCCAGGTCCATGACGGCCTACAGCTGCCTGTCTCCTTCGCATCCCGCACCATGACCTCCACCGAACAGCACTACGCGCAGATCGAGAAGGAGCTACTGGCCGTGGTGTTTGCCTGCTCCAAATTCAAAGACTACATCCTGGGCAACACTTTCACTATTGAAACTGACCACCAGCCGCTTGTCACCATTCTCAACAAGTCGATCCATGCCGCCTCATCACGCCTGCAGCGCGTGATGCTGCAGCTCCAACGCTTCACGTTCAATGTGGTTTATCGTAAGGGCAAGGACATGTTCGTGGCCGACACGTTGTCTCGCGCCCCGCTAACGCCCACCGTTCGCCACCCGTATGAGATGTCTGATCTAATGGTGCTCCAAGTGAACATCGTCCCTTCACAGCAGATGAAGTCCCTGGTTGAACACACTGCCAATGACCCTGCCCTGCAACAGCTTTCCGCCGTCATCCAGCGGGGCTGGCCCGACCGTCGTTCTGCGCTGCCGGCTGGCGCCGTGCCCTACTTCCTGGTCCGTGACGAGCTCGTACTACACGACGGCGTGGTGGTGAAGGGTCACAAGGTGGTCGTGCCCGCTGCGCTGCACGACCACTATTTTCAGGTCGCTCACCGCAGACATCCTGGGGCCGATGCCACCGTGTCTCTCACCCGGAGCCAGTTCTATTGGCCGGGTATGGCCAAATACATCCGGGAGAGGGTCTCCTCGTGTTCCACCTGCAACAGACTCGCCCCCCACCAGCAGCGCCAGCCGCTTCTGCAGCAGCCCGCACCCGAACTGCCCTGGATTGCGGTTGCCATCGACATTTTCGAGTGGCGAGGCAAACACTTCCTGGTTCTCGTTGACTCCTACTCCAGCTGGTTTGTGGTCGACCGGCTGCACTCCCTAACCTCTTCGGCCATCATCGACAGGTTATACCCTAATTTTGGCACTTTTGGCCCCCCGGCAAGCCTGCAGTCGGACAATGGCAGCCAGTTTACGAGCTCCGAGTTTAAAGCTTTCGCTTCCAGATGGAACTTCCACCATTTCACCAGCAGTCCGGAGTACCCGCAAAGCAACGGTCTGGCCGAGCGTGCCGTCCGCAGTGCGAAGAACCTGCTGGAACAATGTGGTGGCATTAACTCCGATTTCTATCTGGCCCTCCTCAACCTCCGCAACATTTCCCACGACTCTGCCATGGGTTCCCCTGCTCAGCGGCTCATGTCTCGCGCTACCAGACTCCCTCTCCCTGTGGCCCAGCGCTCCCTCATACCGTCTGTCCTCACGCCTGCGGCGGTTCAGAAACGCATTGCCATCAGGCACGATGTCCAAAAGCGTTCCCATGACAGGTCCTGCCACCCGCTGCCGCGCCTCTTCCCCGGTCAAGTTGTCCGTATGCAGACCCCTTCCGGTCACTCCAAGCTCGCTACCATCGTCGGCTCTGTGGGGTCGCCCAGGTCTTATCTCGCGACCATGCGGGAGCCATTTACCGACGGTCCCGCCAGCACCTTCGGCTCGTCAACGAGCCACGTCCTCCTGCCGCAGATCCCTTTGCTCCCCCACTGCCGATTTCGCGTCCGGGCGATGCTCTGCCCGTCCTTCCTAACATGCAACGGTCTACACCACCTCAACTCCTTCCGTCCCACCCTACTCCGGCTAGTCCTCGCTCGCCTGCCCGCGCTCTGCCCGCCCCTGATCCCGCATCACCTCCGCTTTTGGTGCCGTGGTCTCCTCCGTCTCCTCCCGTTTCCCCCTTTCAGGTTCGTCTGCCCCCATCGGTGCCTCTTCCTCCTGCCGGAAGGGAGGATGGCGAGATGCGAACCCGGTCGGGACGTCTTGTCAAACTGCCTGTCCACTATGGCGATTTTGTTTAACTGTCCTAGCGCATGAGCCGTGGTCGCCCTGTCACTATTGTATTTGCCTGTCGTTTCGAAGGGGAAAGATGTAGATGATATATGCATGTGCCTTTAACATAGTGACCTCATCACTACTAACCACTCCCCATATCACAAGTATAACTACAACCTCCCCACCCACAGATCGCTCTCTAGTTCCTGTGACAGACCACGTACAGCTAGTGCAATATGTAATGCTCCAGTATGAATAAAGATAGTAAAGTAACGATGTCTTGTTAAAGCTTCTTTACAATTTTGTCTCCAAACATTTTGTAAAAACGTTTACTTTCTGTCATTATGCTAGATAATCTCATTCCAATATAGGTTTCTAAAATTAATTTTAGAAATGAACATGCTCAGAAAGCTAGTCACCTACATTTTATTTAAAACGTTTCCACAAATACAACCAGAAATGCTGGAAAAAAAATTAGCAGGTCGGTCAGCGTCTGCGGAAAGAGAAATAGTTAATGTTTCGGATCTGTGACCCTTGATTAGAATTGGGAGAGATGCAAACTGGTCTACAATAGAAGAGAATGTACTGAAGATCCATGGAGAGCCAAATTCCTCGTATGTTGCAAAACATACTTGGCTAATAAAGTATGATTATGATGATGATGATCATGATGATGATGATGATGATTACAAACAAAGGCAGTGTTGGTGAAATATGGCAGTTACCAGCACATTGAGTATCTTCCAGTATTTTTTATTTTCATTTAGCCCCTGTCCCACTTTCACGAGTTATTTACGAATTCTCCCGAGTTTTCCCCTTGATTCAAACTTGCAGAATGTTCGTAACGAGTCCGTAGGAGGCCGTGGGAGTCAGCCGTAGGTACTCGTGGCATCAGATAAGTCGGGACGTTTTTTCCAGCCTGATGAAAAATGTCCACGAGTTAAAAAATAGCCCCGAGTACCTACGGCTAGCATTACGAGCCGCTACGATATATCCACGGCCTCCTGTGCCCTCCTACGGACTCGTTATGAACATTCTGCGAGTTTGAATCAAGGGGCAAACTCGGGAGAATGTGTGAATAACTCGGAAGAATTCGTGAATAACTCAGGAAAGTGGGACAGGCCCTTTTCTGAATACCGGCATATGCAGTTCATTTGATCTTAGCTTTTTACTAACAATAAAGTGGGCGGCACAGTGGAGCAGCAGTAGAGTTGCTGCCATACTGCGCCAGAGACCCAGGTTAGATCCTGACTATGGGTGCTGCCAATACAGAGTTTGTATGTTCTCCCTGTGACCACGTGGCAATTTTCAGGGTGCTCAGATGTCATCCCACATTCCAAAGACATGCATGATTGTAGATTAATTGGCTTCTGTAAATAGTCCCTAGTGTATTGGATAGAAATAGTGATCACTGGTCAGCGTGGACTCGGTGGCCTGTTCCCACGCTGTGTCTCTAAACAAAAGTAGAATGAGAAAAGAGACATACCCTTCCAAATGTTTAAACATTTTAAATTCTTAATCACTCTGAACCAAACATATCAATGAACTGACTCTTGATCTTCAGAGTGTGATATACTAACCAGATTCCTATTTTTTGATGTTATCTTTCAACCACATGCAGAAGATTTGCAGCCATATTCAGTGAAAACTGAGGAATGCACGATCCAACCTATCTGCCTCCAGTGATCGACACCATCGCTGAACCAGTTTCAAGCCATCTAATGCAACAAAATGTCAAAGAGCATTGAACACAGTAAACCCTCATCATATGGACCATGGGGTGAGGGAGGGAGGGAGGGAGAGAGGGAGGGAGGGGAGTGGGTGGTGGGAGGGGGTCCATTATTGCCAACTGTCTGCTATTACCAAGTAAGGTGCTATCATTGTATATGTAGTAGAAACAAACTGCAGCAGCTGGCTAATACACAAAAGGACATAAAGTGCTGGAGTAACTCAGCGGGTCAGGCAGAATCTCTGGAGAAGGTTGATTGGTGACGTTTCAGGTCGAGACCCTTCTTCAGGATCTCAGTCCGGAGCTGGGCCTGGAATCCAGGTGAGTT
This sequence comes from Malacoraja senta, assembly GCA_038087875.1. NCBI lineage: Eukaryota > Metazoa > Chordata > Chondrichthyes > Rajiformes > Rajidae > Malacoraja > Malacoraja senta. The sequence goes on from CM075977.1 coordinate 100,387,498, forward strand.
GACGGCATCGGCCTGCTGACGGATGGGAGAGAGGTGAGGATCGATGGAGTCATTGCGTGCGGCCCGCGGGAAGCTGGAGTGCAGGTAAGGGTCACCATGCTATTGATGATTGTCAAAAACGATAATTGAGCATGTTGGTAGGTCATCCCAGCATGACATCAATGCAGAAACGCCACAGTACCAGATACCAGGCCCAACCATCTTCCATTGCATTAATGGAAGGTCACAAGTGGACATGTTTGCTAATGATTACTTAATTCCATTTTCAGTCATAAAGTCATACTAAATGCACACTTGCCCTTTGGCCTAACTCAACCATGCCGACAAAGTGCACAATTTAAGCTTGTACGACAACTATCAATGGGAAGCCAATTGACTTTATTTTAAGCATGGCATCTAAATGTCACAATTGATTAAACTTAACATCATGGGCAGGCATCCTCACGTCACTTCCCAATTCAGTTCTTTGAACCTTGCCCAGATGAAATCTGATGTAATCTGGAGTCGAGTTGTCCTGGCAAAATTCAATTTTGATGGAAAATGCCGCTTGATAGCATGATTGATGCCACAATCCATGACTTTGTTTATAGGGTTGGTTGAGTGGTAATTAGCCAGAGTTTATGAGGCCTACTTTTCATAAACGGGATGTATCAGGGGTTTTTCACATTGTCAACTTGATGCCAGTGTTGTAATTGTAATGCAACAGCTTAACTTTGGGGCATCTTGCTCTCCAGTGCATGTCTTTAGTACCAGAGCCAGGATTTTTTTGTTGTTACTATTGGTTTTGATATGTTGTAAACCCTCATTTTAATGCTCCTCTTCATAATGGATTTTGGTCGCATTGCCTGCGCTTAGTCCATATCCCTCCAAGCCATATACAGTATATCAACGTGCCTGTCAAAATGTCTTTCAAATATTGTTATTGTATCTGCCTCAAATACTTCCTCTGGCAGCTCGTTCAATATACCCATTACCATGTGAATGAAAATCTTGCCCCTCAGGCTCCTATTAAAAAATACCCCTCTCACATTAGACCAAAACCTTCTGGTTCTTGATCCCCCTACAGTGGGGAAAAGACTCTAGCATTCACCCTATCTATTCCTCCAATAATTTTATAGAACTCGATAAGATCATCCCTCAACCTTGTACTCAGGCCCTCAAGTCCAGGCAACATCCTCGCAAATCGTCTCTGCACTCTTTTCAGCTTAAGAGCATCTTTCCTGTCGCAGGGTGACCAAACTTGCAGCCTCACCAACGTCTTGTACAACTGTCACAAAATGTCCCAACTTCATTCCCTGACTGATGAAGGCCACTGTGCCAAAAGCCGTCTTCACCATCATATCTACCTACGGTGCCACTTTCGGAGAACTAGGCTCTTGTACTCCTAAATCCCACTCATTAGGGTCCTACAGTTCATGGTGATGGCTGTACCCTGGTTTGACCTTCCAAAATACACTACCTCACACTTATCAGAAATAAACTCCATTTGCCATAGCTGGGCCCACTGGACTAGCTGATTAAGATTCGACTGTAATTCTTGATAACCATCTTCACTGTCTACCAGCTTTTCCCATGTCATACCACCTATTTTAATTTAGTTCCTCAGCAAATGAAACAGTTAACGTTGCAAGAATCTATATAATGTTCAATCATCGTCTGATAATTGGGAAGTAAGATTCTTGCCACATAAGTACCAAGCGATGACTATTACCAATAAAAGGAGAGTCTGAATACCAACCTTAACATTTAGTAAGACTACTATTGCCAAATCCCACAGGATCAACATCCTTGTACTAAATCGTCAACTGCTATCCAGATAAATATTGTGGTTACAAGACCAGGTCAAAGATCAGGCATCATGTTGCAAATATCTGACGTTGTGACACTCCTCAAACCTTTCCACTGTCTGAGATGCATAAGTTAGAAGCATGATGGAGTACTCTTCACCTACTTGGATGGAGTTATTGTGTGCTGATGCAAGAAGATCAATCCTGTTCAGCTTGTTTAATCGGCATTCCACCCACTTCCCCAAACACTCATTCCAGCTTTCATCAGCTTGCAGTGGATGCAGGGTATACCATGTACCAAATTCACTGCAGTTATTCAATGGTCTAATATGGCAGCACTTTCCTAACACATTACCTCAGCCATCAATAAAACCTTAAAGGGCCTATCCCACTTGGGCGTCATTTGCGCGTCATTTACGCGACATCATATACTTGTCACGACGCACGACGCGCGCGTTGTGACTTGCACGTGATGCGCGCATGGTGCGCAGTACGCGCACATGGTGCGTGGTGATGTAGGCAGTGACGAGCGGTCGCGCGCGGCGCCCCAGGATTTTGGGATGTACAAAATCTTTGCGCTCCATCTGAGTGACGCGCAAATGACGCCCAAGTGGGACAGGCCTTTAAGATTTCATTACAGGGGTACTGTGGAGCAAAGCAGAACAGCAGAAAACAATAATGGACCTGTCCCACTTTGGCGATTTTTTAGGCGACTAGGCTGTTGCCATATGGTCACCGGGGTGTCTCGTGTATGATCGTGAGTAGTCTCCTCAGTCGCCCAAAGAGTCGTAGCATTTTTGTGGTCGCCGCTGGATTTTGACGCCAATGAGTGTAGCTTGACTTCTCCTGACGTAGGTGCTGTCGTAGGTTGAGGCCATGATGACGTAGGTTGTCACCAGGTGACGTAGGTTGTCGCCGGTGCTGACTTCGGTGAATTCCATTGGCGACTACCTACGTCAACCTACGTCAACCGGCGACAGGTACCGGCGACTGAATTGTCTTACCTTGTCGTGGCTTGTCGCGGGTGGACGTAGGTTGCCGTAGGTGTGGTCGTAGGTAGATGTCCTAATGGGTCGCCGGTTGTCGGTAGCTTGCCGTAGCTTGACGTCGACTAGGTGGTAGGTTGTTGTAGCTGGTCGTAGACATTGTCGTAGGGGGGTCCAGTCGCCGTTTTTTTTACTATGTTTCAGTCGCTGGCAGTCACTGAAAAAATCACCTAAGTGGGACAGGCCCATAAGGCTTCATGTGTCAATTTAGAGGTCACTCTAGGATGGAAATATATTGCCTCTTTTTTCATCATCCCGCTGCTTATATCCTGGAATAACATGCCCAGCAACACAACGGGAATATGTTGACCAGAAATATCATACACTTGAAGAAGATGGCTCACTATAACCTTTTGAAGGACAATTACAGACAGTCAATAAATGCTGGCCTTGCCAGTGACTCCCAAATCCCCAGAAGAATGAATAAACAATAGAGGAGTAATGCAGAGAAGAAAATGATTGAAACACAGTGCAAGTGTACAGCAAATCGTGAATGCTGCTGAAATAGCATGATGGGTCTTCCTGTTTGTGAAAGGGACATACAGATCAAGTATGTGCAAGTTCCATGGAACAGTGTTCTCCCGTGTGACATTATCCACTTCAGCATGGCATTAGTTTTACTGACGTATTGGCATACATCAGCTGCTGGCTTTTATGTTAAGGTGAGATCATCGCAGTCAGATCTTAAGAAGATTTACAATAATTCAGTTTCAGGCCAGTGTTGCAGCCAGATAAATGTGCAATTGTATGAAAGAGTGGGCAGGATGATTCTTCCTGCGAGTCAGAGGGATCTGGTAAGGATGATAAATAACGGTGCCTGCTGATGGGAGATACTTTATACATCGGACCATAGTGGTGACTCTGGTGCTCTGGCTGAAGGTTGCCTCAAAGTTCTTTGAAAGGACTTAATCGTGGACTATAAAATCCTGAATTATGGAGAAACATGCTTTGTCTGTGCCTGCCTTGTCTGCTCCCCTGGGCTGAAGGAAATGTAGACAAAGTCTTCTTTCCCAGAGCATGGAGTTTGAATATTTCCTACTGCAATGGTGAGCAACAAAGTGTGAGATATGTAGGAAGGAACTGCAAATGCTGGTTTAAACCGAAGATAGACACAAAAAGCAGGAGTAACTCAGAGGGTCAGACAGCATCTCTGGAGAAAAGGAATAGGTGACGTTTTGAGTCGAGACCCTTCTTCAGTCGGCAGAGATCAGACTTATCTGCACCAACGTGAAGCGGAATAGCTGATTCGGGTTGCTCGTGGGAGCTATACGTGAGGGTACGGGAGATCAGAGATCTCAGCGAGGATGAAGACTGTCCACTTTTTAAACAGCACTGATTCCGAGGTGAAAGGATTTGTCTACTTTGGCTGCTCCAGGCGTCAATCAGAACTTAGATTTTTGTGAAGGAAAGAACTGCAGATGCAGGTTTAAAACGAAGATAGGCATCAAATGCTGGATTAACTCAGCGGGACAGGATGCATCTCTGGATAGAAGGAATGGGTGATGTTTCAGGTCAAAACCCTTCCTCAGACTGAGTCAAGGCAGAGGGAGATACTGAGGTAAGGAAGTGTTAGGTGTGAAAACAAAACAAAGAGAATGGACATCTGAAAACTAAACAAAGGGGATGAAGATCAGTCCTTATCTCTGTATCTCCCTCTTCCCTGACTCTCACTGAACAAGGGCCTCGACCCCCAAAACTCCAGTTCAGCATTTTGTGTCTATCTTATATTTTTGTGAATAATGGGATTGGAAAGCTCACTATAAATTAATTTAGCTTATTGCATTAATGTTGACATTATTATGGGAGTTCAGATTAAACATACTAGAACAAACAAAATTCCACTGACAGTTCAGGAGCTGGATTTCCCAACAGTTACTGTGATGTAACATGCGTGACAGACCTGCAGCATGAAACCAGTTAATTCACAATAAAGTAATATTCTAAAGATAAGGCAGCCGCACTGCACAATCAGTTCTGTGATCTTAACACAAACAAATTGTTTCTTTCAGGAACCAGTGGAACTTCTAATTGGACTTTTAAAACAGGGTGTGATTTGAACAAACATGGTAGAATGTATTTACACAGGCACACAAATAGGATGAACTTCAGACAAACCCCAGGAAATAAGTAGAACAATTGCACCACCCAAATGTCTTTGTTGGAATTTGGTGTGTCTGCGATAGGATTTACAAGTTAACACATAGTAGGGACACCATGGTTACACCGTTTGGACGTCCCCAGCTGCCTGTGTAAGTATTAACATCAATAGCATCAATGCTGTGCAACCTATTCACCATCTTTTGATGTGTGGATAAACTTAGAACCTTACCCGACAAGATGGTTTTTTTGGTGTTAATGGCCAAGCATCCACAGACCAATTTACTAAATCCACTACTTCATGGTTTAACAACAAATGCACAGGATAAAGATGACTAAATCAAAAAAGAGGGTTGCATTAATCAAAATGTCATTAATAGGATATTTATGTCTAAAGAGTTAGCAATCAAGGGCAAACATTAACAAATTGTAAAGGAGCTGTGGACAGGATTGATCACTTGGAGCAGACTCCTCTGAGTGAACAAAGAAATGAGTTGAGTTCAAATCATAGATTTAGAAAGCTGTATATGTGTGTGTGCGCCTGTGTGCGTGTGTGAGAGCAGTATTTAAAGTAGAAGGAAAGAGCATATTAACTTTTATAGCAGGTTTGTAGTACTCCAGTAATTGTAAGTATAATTTATATTGGGTAGAAAGGAACTGCAGATGCTGATTTACACTGAAGATGGACACAAAATGCTGAAGTAACTTAACGGGACAGGCAACGTCTCTAAACTGTATCTCTGAACTAAACTATAGTAGCTCTATTTCACCAAATGGAGACAGAAAGAACTGCAGATATTGGAATCTTCAGTAAAACACAGAAATGTTGGAGTAACTCAATGGGTCAGTTGCAATCTGTGGAGGGAATGGATAGGCAACATTTTGGGTTGGGATTCTTATTCAGCCTTGTGGTAGTAGGCAGAGAAAACTTGAAAAGAGATGGGGCAGGATAAAGCTCAACGAGTGATAGATGCATCACTTGCACTATCTCCCCTCTTCCACATATGCCTCTCTTCCTGGCTTTACGTTTCACTCCCCTACTCACCTTATCTGATGCCCTTTTATCTCATATTTAATCTCTAGCTTTTGTCACTTACTCTGGGGGTTTTCATCTGCCAATGAAAACCCCCATCGCCTGCACCCACCAACAAAGATCTTTGCCCCTCAATCATTGGTGTAGGAAGGAACTGCTGATGCTCGTTTAAACTGAAGGTAGATTCAAAAGGCTGGAGTAACCCAGTGGGTCAGACAGCATCTCTGGAGAGAAGGAATAGATGACGTTTCAGGTCGAGACCCTTCTTCAGACTGAGGGTTAGAGGAATTGGAAATGAGAGATGTAGACGGTGATGTAGAACAAATGAATGAAAGATATGCAAAAACGTAACGATGATACAGGAAACAGACCATTGTTAGCAGTACTCATTCTCACCTAGGCCACAGCCCAAAACGTCACCTATTCCTTTTCTGCAGAGATACTGTCTGACCCGCTGAGTTACTCCAGCTTTTTGTGTCTATCTTCCACCAATCACTTGCCAGGCATTGCTTCACCCTCACCTCTTTTCCAGCTTTGTCCCTCCTTCTACAATCAGTCTAAGAGTGGTCCCAACTCGAAACTTCATGTGTTCATTCCCTCCACAAATGCTGCCTGACCCACTGAATTAGTGCAGCACTTTGTGTAAAACTCTTATTTCACCAAATATGGATGTAATGGTATCCTGAATTGTAAACTTGCTGATTCCAATTGATGCACAGGTGTTTCAGTGAATATTAATTTCCCCAGTTTTCTGAAATTAAAAGCCATACATAATTTTAGGAGATAATTTAACGTGCAAGCTTAATGCAGTTAATGACTGCTCATGAATTGTATTAGAATATCATTTGTAAACTAAATTACATTTTACAATATCGCTATGTATTTGTTGTCAAGCTTAAATGGGCGTGCATTCTTTAGCTGTATAAATCCCCACGAATCGTTGGAATTCAAGTCAAAATGCTTATTGCAATCCCTTACACTTCTGTTAAATAAATGACGTAATCGATCAGACTTTCCTCCCGCTGAATAGGACGCCTCTTTTGAAGGAATTTATTGCAAAATCTTTGGAAACATAATGTACATTTAGCATTTAATATTTATGAAAATAATCATACAGAATTGAACCGAGATGGTCGAGTGTTTGCATCAGACAGGTAACTTTAAAATAAATACAATGTCTTGGTACGTTCTGCTGCTGCTGCTATCTGCAAATCGATCACGTCATTGCTGGCAATATAAAAAATGCTTAAAATAATCAGGCCGCAATTGGCTGCGGGAATTGTCAATGATATGATAGCGCGTTGAACCACCCCTTTAGCCCCAGCAACCTGCTTCCATTACAAAGCACTTTGGGAATTAGAGTTTATGTCCACCGCGTCCGAGGAAGCGGTTGCAAATTGCCGCTGCGTTGCTGGTGGTCTATTGGCGGGTTTTTTTTTATTTGTGTGGTGCGGGGGGGTTGTTTGGTCTATACAGGAGAGGCAGCGCTGGCCGCGGCTGCTGATGTCTGTCGCTGCTGCAGTCGTGCAGAGTGTGAGGCGCGCTTCACTACAAGTCCCGGGGCCCCGCGCAGTCCTCGCTCTCTGGGCTGCTGCAGGTTGCGCTCAACCTGATCATCACCCGAGTAACAACACACCCCGCATTCCAGGCAGCCCGTGTCCAGGAACAGTTGCCCAGCTCAACATATCACTGAAGGAATAATGCTCCAATTAAGGAATTTGATATAATGGCTGTTGAAGGTAGGTGTGGCTCGCGTTTATTCCCCCCCCCCCTCCCTATTTTGGGGTATCGTTAACAGCAAATATTGGGTTGTTTTGACTTCCTTCCCGGTTGAACGGGAAATCAGCTCTCGCTGTCCATTCATGTGGTCCCCATTCATGTTTGAGGGAACGTCTGCCTGTGCAGAGGTAGAACCAAAGATCATTGCTATAGGATCTTTGGGTAGAACTGAGCGTGAGATGTTGGAGGGAGAGGAGACTGACCTACATGTATCTCTAAAATCAAAGCCGCCTTGTGGATATTCGGCAGTGTCAGTCAACTATCCAAGGCCAACGTGTTAGTCGGGGAGAAGGAATTTGCGTGTGACAGAATTGCATTATCTATACGTCTGCCAAAAAAAAATAGCGACGTGTTTGACAAATTTTAACGATAGTGTTATGAAACAATGTAATTGTGTATTCTGGTGTGATTTTTTAATTTTTTTTATCGTAGGCAGTAGTGACAAGAATAGTTGTCCACCTCTCATTGTCCCAGAACAAGTTTACATTGTTGCTTTGAAAGTGCCCATAAATCAATCGATGTTTCCCAAACAGAACTCCTTTAACATAGAAGCAATTCCATATATTTCATTTTCATACAGTGTTTTCTTGTTACAGCATATCCCTTTTTTCCTAAAACTTAAAAAAATGAATTTATAAACTTGTCGTTGTGATGGAGCATAACCGGTAGAGGAAGGCTAACGTTTATAAAGTGTCATTCCTCAGGAGGCCTTTAAGATACAGGAAGACACATTCTGCAATGTTTTGGAAAATGTCAACAAAATAATATTTTCAACCTTTTAATTTCTAACAAGTACATTTCCTATTCCAACCTCATCCCCTTCCATTCACAAATGTGAATTCTCTGAGTAAATATTGTAGGGTAGGATAATATTGAATTGGAAAGAGGAGTTGTGTCAAACTTGCAAAGATCCATACATATGATGGACACAAAAAGCTGGAGTAACTCAGCGGGACAGGCAGAGCATCTCTAGAGAGAAGGAATGGGTGACATTTCTGGTCGAGACCCTTTTTAGGCTTCAGTTAAGAAAAAGTTGTGCAATTCTTGTCTCAATCTCAGAAATGTGTTTTTGTATGTGAATGCATGCAATAAATTGTATGCATTTTTTAAAAAACTTTTTAAAGACGTCTGAAAGATAACTGAGACTAGCAGGGAAGTGAGAGGGAGAAGTAGTTATCATCGGAATATGTGCATGCATGATGCCAGTCATATGTATTTCTTAAAATAAAAATGGGAAATGTGCAGCAGATCAGGCAGCATCGGTTTGGAGACAAAGGGTCTTCATCAACATTGGGGAAAGGACTTCTAAACCTCCTAGTTCTCATGAAGGAACTTTTTGACTAGCAACATTCCATTTCTTTGTGGCTTCTCTTTGTACTGCCACTGCCAAACCCATTGTTCAATGTTATCTTGACTTTTTAACATTTATTTTTACTTTAATTTAGTGTTTGAGTATGATGCAGATTGAGAAGGGTTGGAAAGTATGGGTTTGAATTGTAAAGTTGAGGCATTGTTTAAGCAAGAGTTAATGTGGATGAGAAGTGGTTTGGTATGAATTGGAACAAAAGCACTGTTCTCAAGCTGTGGATGATACATCACTGGTGGGAAGCAAGAACATATGTCTACACTTGTAGTTATGCCTACACTACTGAGCTAGGGCTCAGTCATTAAGTTCCACTCCAAGGTAGATGATAAAGATCCAGTTCCCTTATCTGAAGAACAAGGAGTTTTGTTCTCGCCAGGATCCCTAAAGGCTGTTATTACAAAGTGGACTAACTTGCCATTCATCTTGCTGTTTGCATAATGTTTAACTCATAGCTGTCGTGTTTGCTACTTTAGTCAATGCCTACAATGGCATTTCCTTGTTTATTTTTTAAACTTGTTCTTGGCCTGCAGGTGATGTGACAGTCATATTCCTACTTTGCCTTTGGCAGCTCATGGTAGGCCAATATGAACCAATATGGTTTTATGATGGTGTAAAATGGAGAATAATATTGAAGATTGAACACTGGCATCTGGTGGTTTTGTTTGATATTTATGCTGTTCCAATAAAAAAAATTGTTGATGCTGTGCTTGGTGATAAGTAACAACAGAGAGGCACACTGTTGGAGTTACCATGAATATCTGCCTTGGCAGTAGGGGCATGCCCCCTCTGTTGTACAACCCATGTTGTAGTGTGATGTGAAATAACAAAAAAAAAATTGAAACCAGATGTGGCAATCTTACTTTAAAAAAAAAAAAAAATTGCTTTAAACGAAACTCCAAAGAAACTCTACCTATGTTGCCAACTCTGCAATGGGCTAAATTGGTTTTGTTAGTTTTAGCATCAAGTTGAATTCAGCCATTAGTATTTTATAGTGATTGGGGTTGGAAGATATGACTCGAGGACCTGAGTTATTCATTGAGGGGGTAACATTTTGTGCAAATTTAAAATTCCTGACAATTTCTCACCTAATTTCTCTACCTAATCTGCTAAATCCTTCTGCAATGTCCATTTTAATGGTACTGGACAATTCTGTGACTATTTTGTTTTATTTTGCCCTAATCAAATAAAATGGGATTTCATGTTGCCATGTCATAATCTTTTAGAATACATTGTATGATCTGACACTTTTGTTTACAATTTTCACAGAATCTCCACAACTCTCCTGTTTTGTGGGTTTCGACGATTCCGCACTCTCTGGGTGACAAAACCCTTCTAGTCTCTTTCCTGAACGGACAAGGTCTTAATTTGAGGTAGACCTATCATTTTAGACAGTCTAGCTGAGGAATTGTCAAATATTTTTTGTGCATTTCAATGACTGTGCTCATATTGGAAGTGAGCAACAGCGATTCGGCTAAGGGCTCTACTAAATCGATAGATTATTCACTCTTAATATAATTGGTTGGGTTTAGTTAGAGATACAGCACAGAAACGGGCCCACCGGGTCCGCACCGACTAGCGATCCCTGCACATTAACACTATCCTACACCCACTAGGGACAATTTTTACATTTACCAAGCCAATTATGGGCCCATTTGTATGGCTGTACGGTAATTCAAATCTCACTGTACCAATTGGTGCATGTGACAATAAATGTAACTACTGTTTGTCATCTCCATCAATGATTTGGATGCGAATGTACATGGCAAGATTAGCATGTTTGCAGACGATACAAAAGTGGGTGGTTTTGCAGATAGTGAAAATGGTTGTCAAAAATTGCAGCAGGATCTCTTGATCAGTTTATTTTTGAGATATAGTGCAGAAACAGGCTCTTCCTGCACATCAAGTTCACATCGACCAGCAATGTCCAACGAATACAGAGAATACAGAGAAATTGAGCTGTTGTTTTGAAAAGTCTAACATGAGCAGCACCTACGCAGTGAATGGGTTCTGGGAAATGTTGTAGAGCAGAGTGATCTAGGAGTGCAGGTACATAGTTGCTTAAAGGTGGTGTCACGGGTAGATAGGGTGGTGAAAAAGGCTTTTGGTGCATTGACCATTAGTCCGAGAATTGAGTATAGAAGCTGGGAGGTCATGTTGCAGTTATATAAGACATTGCTGAGGATTGTGTTCAATTCTGGTCACCATGTTATAGGAAAAATGTTAAGTTGGAAAGGGTGCAAAAAAGATTTACAAGGATGTTGCCAAGACTCAAGGGTCTGAGGTAGAGGTTGAGCAGGCTGGGACTCTATTCCCTGGAGTACAGAAGGATAAGGGGTGATCTTATAGATGTATATAAAATTGTGAGAAGAATAGATCGAGTAGACACACAGAGCCTCTTGCCCAGAGTAGGGAAATCGTGAACCAGAGGGCATAGGTTTAAGGTGAAGGGGGAAAGATATTATAGGAATCTGAGTGGTAACATTTTCACACAAAGGGTGGTGGGTGTATGGAACGAGCTGCCGGAGGAGGTAGTTGAGTCGGGGAGTATTGCAACATTTAAGAAGTAATTAGACAGGTACATAGATGGGATCGGTTTAGAGGGATATGGGCCAAATGCAGGCTGGTGGGAGGTATGGATGGGACATGTTGGTCGGTGTGGGCAAGTTGGGCTGAAGGGTCTGTTTCCACACACTATCACTCTATAATTTGTCTTTGATAAAATGTATTTGCTTATTGGAGCAAAAAGGATATTGCTGGAAATCATGCATTGAGATTTCTGCACAATACGTTGTATCCTTAAGGTTAGCTAATACTGATCTCCATCTTTCAAGGCCTCTATGTGGTCTCTATCTCTCTCTTGTATACATATGTCTTGCTCCTATCTATACAAACCTCCTATCCATATCTCACACCTTCTATACACTAGCTATTCAAGCATGTTGTTCCACGCACTGTGCAGAGAAGCTAAATCCTTTCTTACTTGAGCATAAAGTCGTATTGACTGATGCTAGAAGCAGGGTAGTTAGAGACAAGCCCATGACTGTCTTTCAAGGCGAGGCCCGAGTCATATTGTTGGGGTAACCCAGATAGTAGTGAATGAATGGATGAGGGGAAATCTATTAACAGTTCTAGTCATAATTACAAGTCTTAATATGGTTTGGAGGCTTCTGTGGGGTTTTGTATTCATTAATTGTTAACCAGATACTATAATAATCAACACTGTGGGGTTTTGTATTCATGAATTGTTAACCAGATACTATAATAATCAAAAGAGGGAAGATAAAATGGGAAATATGGTGGAATTTTGTGGATGTAGGTGTATCATAGTTTTTGTCATTAAATGATCTTCCTTGATTGGCCTTGAAAGTGAGGGTGAGTTCTTGCATTGGCCTTCTGTGGTGTACATAATGAAGGCTTATAAGATTGCTGGTGAGGAGCTCTGGGGTGTTGATTGTTGGGAGGTGAAGGTATATTTCCAAGTCGGAATGGTGTGGACCTTGGAGCTAAACCTGCGTGGGTGATCATATTCCCATGAAAATTGCTGTCCTTGCCCTTCAGGGAGTAGAGTTGATGAGATTTGAATGTTGCTATAAGTATAAGCCTTGCAATCAATGTGTAATTCTATGCTCGTCCCTGATAGTATGTATTGCAACAAAGGTGTATCTGGGGTAGAGCTAATGTTTTGGAGTAATGGATGGAGTCTCGCCAAAGCTGGCTACTTAGTTCTGATGACTCAAGTGCTTGTTGGACTAGCAATTATGCAAACCAGTGTGAATGGGCCTACATCATCTCCCATTCCCACACTGACCTTTCTGTCCTGGGTAGCCTCCTCTGTCAGTGAGGCCCAGCGCAAATTGAAGGAACAGCATCTCATATTTCATGGGCAGCTTACAACCCAGCAGTAGGAATATTGATTTCTCTAACTTCAAATGCTTTCCCTCTCTCTCCGTCCCTCCCCTTCCCTAGTTCTCTGCCTAGTTTCACTGTCCTCCTGATTAATTTTACTGATTGTATGCCTCGTTGTCACCTTCCCCCAGCTAACAATGATCCATTCAACAGTTCCTTGATCATCGTCTGCTTTCAGCTGTCTTTTTCACATCTTCCCCTTCCATATCTCCAGCCTCCCTCTCCCCTGGCTGTATATGGGTTATGGGAGAAGGCAGGAGAATGGGGTTAGGACGGAGTGATAGATCAGCCATGATTGAATGGTGATGTTGACTTTAGGCCGAATGGCCTAATTCTGCTTCTATCACATTACTTTATGACCTTGTGACTCTCAGTCTGAAGAAGGGTCTCGACTCGAAACGTCACCCATTCCTTCTCTCCGCCTGTCCCACTGAGTGTACTCCAGCATTTTGTGTCTGTCTTCGGTGTAAACCAGCATCTGCAGCTTCTTCCGACACCAATCAATGAAATGTTAATTGGGGCAGAATGATCTCCATGATTGTGATGAAGGTTCATGTCCAGCTCTGGTTGTTTATTGAAATTGTAAGTGCATGTACCTGTATTTAAATTCCAGAGACAGAGAAAGCCCATGATCTGTGTCCTCTTCTGGCTGTGAAGCAGGGAGCAATGTCTGCGTCCACATCGCAGCAAGATTGTGGAAGACATAGCAAGCAGTAATCAACCACCCTCAAATGGAGGCCGTATCTGTGCCCCACAGCAGGCTGGGCAGTAGAGCATTGCCCCCTTCAGTATTTTGACTGACCGCACTGTTGTAAGAGCACTATTCCCTTGTTTTGTGTGGTCTAGGGTTGAGAATCGGATATACGGAGATAGCCTTTATTTGCACACAACTGCTGATTGGTTGCTCCGATATGGTGGTTGCCACAAGATAAACGTATTGTGCAAGCTTGCTGACATTTACCAGACAATGAGCATCTTGCAGGAGTGATAATTCTCGTGACTCAATTGCAGTCCCACGCATAAGCTGCTGTGGTTGCAAGTGATTGCTTGCATTATTGAGAATTCGGCAAATTTTGCATGTCACTGCATGCACATTGCATTCTGCTCCAACCTTGAGGTGGAGATTAATTCTCAACCCTTGTTTGAGAAGCGTAACTCTGTTATAACCCTTCCTCTGTGGACAAAATATTAGATGTTGCAAATATTGCCAATATCCAAAGTACCACCGTGAATCTATTTGGGTGTAAAAGAAAAATATAGATCACAGAAAAATAATTTGTGTTAATTCCATATGTATAGGCGTGATAATCTTTTTAGTTTTATTAAGACAAATTAAATGACCTTATCAGAAAATGTATCCGTATAGCCCAGTGTTCCACTGGGTGCCCTGCGCCAACACTGGCTAGTTGCATCCGCTGCTCTAGATGTCAGCTGATCTACATCGGTGAGACCAAGCGTAGGCTTGGCGATCGTTTCGCCGAACACCTCCGCTCGGTCCGCATTAACCAACCTGATCTGCCTGTGGCTCAGCACTTCAACTCCCCCTCCCATTCCGAATCCGACCTTTCTGTCCTGGGCCTCCTCCAATGCCAGCGTGAGCACCACTGTAAATTGGAGGAGCAGCACCTCATATTCCGCTTGGGGCAGTCTGCATCCCGGTGGCCTGAACATTGACTTCTCCAATTTCCGGTAGCCCTTGCTGTCTCCTCCCCTTCTCAGCTCTTCCTCAGTCCTCTGGCTCCTCCTCTTCCTTTCTTCTTCCCCCCCCCCCCCCCCACCCCACCCTGCATCAGTTTGAAGAAGGGTTTCGGCCCGAAACGATGCCTATTTCCTTCGCTCCATAGATGCTGCCGCACCCGCTGAGTTTCTCCAGCAATTTTGTCTACCTACGATTTTCCAGCATCTGCAGTTCCTTCTTGAACACACTGGCTAGTTGTGGTAAGAATATAAAAATTCAAAACTTATTTAAAAGATAAAATTAACTGATGTTAAAATCATAATTCCTAAATTTACAATAAATAAAATGTTTTACTTTTTCCTGGCATCTGATGCCTCCCACTCATTTGAATGTCGCTGTGATATTCAAGATTCAAGAGAGTTTATTGTCATGTGTCCCAGATAGGACAATGAAATTCTTGCTTTGCTTCAGCACAACAGAATATAGTAGGCATGAATACAGAACAGATCAGTGTGTCCATATACCATTATATAAATATGTACACACATCAATAAATAAACAGATAAAGTGCAAATAAACAGGTAATGGTCTATTAATGTTCAGTTTCGTTTGAGTTGAGTTTAATAGCCTGATGGCTGTGGGGAAGCAACTATTCCTGAACCTGGACGTTGCAGTCTTCAGGCTCCTGTACCTTCTACTTGAAGGTTGCGGGGAGTTGAGTGTGTGGCCAGGATGGTGTGGGTCCTTGATGATACTGCCAGCCTTTTTGAGGCAGCTCTTTGCTCTTGCATTTGCTCTTGCATTAACCTGGTGCAGACTCGGGAAGTCTATCACTAGCAGAGAGCTAGGAAGTCTGCAGACGTTCATGCACTGCGGTGCTGGAGTCTATTGGAGAAGCCAGATGCATGGTGGAAGATGCCCTCGATGGCTTATGCCGGCAGCATAAAGGATATCAGGGCATCCCCACTTGGAAATGTGTCTGAGGCCCAGTACCTGCACTGTGGTGGAAGATTTGCTCAATATGTCCAGGGCTCTTATGAGTAAATTACAATCCACTCATTACTTTGAAGGACAGTACATAACTAGTTAACAGGTGCAGACTGTTCAGTTTATTAAAGATTTTGGGTGATTAAAAGTATTTAAAAAATAGGCCTAACAGTGCCTTCTCTAAAGTCAAGCTGGCAAAATGTTAAATATTTTTTGTCAAGTCGTTTATTCGTCACATACACATACGAGATGTGCAGTGAAATGAAAAGTGGCAATGCTTGCGGATTGTGCAAAAAAAACTACAAAACAGAATAGAACAGAATCAGTAATTACATATTTGTGAGAAAAAAACAGCAATTTTAAGAAGACACAACACAACAGTAAATTGGTACAGTAAGTTAGTCCCTGGTGAGATAAGAGTTTACAGTCCTAATGGCATCTGGGAAGAAACTCCTTCTCATCCTCTCTGTTTTCACAGCATGACAGCGGAGGCGTTTGCCTGACCGTAGCAGGGGTGGAAGGGGTCCCCCATAGTGTTGTTGGCTCTGGATCTGCACCGTCTGATGTATAGTTCCTGCAGGGGGGGCGAGTGAAGTTCACGATAGTGCGTTTGGCCGAACGCACTACTCTCTGCAGAGCCTTCCTGTCCTGGGCAGGGCATTTCCCAAATCAGATTGTGATGTTTCCGGACAAGATGCTTTCTACAGCTGCTGAGTAGAAATACTGGAGGATCCTCAGAGAGACTCTGAATTTCCTCAGATGCCTGAGGTGGTAAAGGTGCTGCCTTACCTTACTCACCAGTGCTGCAGCGTGTGATGTCCATGTCAGATCCTCTGAGATGTGGAATCCCAGGTATTTAAAACAGCTCACCCTATCCACAGTATCCCCATTTATCTTCAGTGGTGTGTACGTCCTC
Source organism: Malacoraja senta (assembly GCA_038087875.1). NCBI lineage: Eukaryota > Metazoa > Chordata > Chondrichthyes > Rajiformes > Rajidae > Malacoraja > Malacoraja senta. The sequence continues at coordinate 100,404,093 of CM075977.1, forward strand.
GGATATTGTGCCTTCCTAAAGTCCACGATCAGCTCCTTAGTGTTTTTGACATTCAAGAGGAGGCTGTTGTCCTGACACCAGAGTGCCAGATCAGCCACCTCTTCCCAGTAGGCCTTCTCATCGTTGTCTGAGATCAGGCCCACCACCACAGTGTCATTAGCAAACTTGATTATAGAGTTGGAGCTGAACCTGGCCACACAGTCATGTGTGTACAGGGAGTACAGTAAGTAGAGTCTTGCATCTATGACCCATGACCAAGGAAGGGGGGTGGATAGCAGAGTAGGGGCAATGAAAGGGCCACAGTTTTGCCCACCCTCGTCTTTCCATGCACTTTAAATATGCAGTCATGCTAGTCCATGGTGTGAAATCTGCCGTCCTCGTGCATGAGTAGCCCAGACTCAATCACTGGTCGAGAAATTGGTTGGCACAGAAGTCACAAAGACTGATAATTTAGTACTTGCACAATAAAAGGTAGAGCGATGGAGAGGGTTGCAGAACAGCAGCATCTGCACGGTTCCCTGAAAGTGGCAAGTCAGGTGGATGGTGTAGTGTGGAAGGCATGTGAAAAGCTTGCCTTCAGTGGGAAGGTTATTGAGCACAAAAGTTTGGACATCATGACGCAGCTGTGCAAGTCATTGGTAAAGGGCCTGTCCCACGAGCATGCGACTGCATGCGGCTAGCGCGACCTAACGTGGTCGTGCTAGCCGTGCGGCCTCGCGGGGCCGGTCCCACTTCGATCGCCGGAGCCGCATGGATTGTGCGGAGCTGGTCACGACATCGCGCAGGGCTCCGAAAAGCTGACAGTGTTCAAGAATTCCACGTGGCAAAGGCCTGCTGGCCTGCTGCCGCATGGAGACCGCACGCACCGCCTCGACGCCGTACGCAGCGTCTTGACGGCGTACGCAGCATCTTGACGGCGTACGCCTAGTGCGTGGCGTTGCACGATGACGTCACTGCCCGGCGTGCCGTTGCGTGATGACGTAACCGCCCGACGCCGTGCGACGTCCAACTTCAGTCGGCCCGCCTCCCGCCCAGCTGATTGGTGAGTTTGATGTCGGGACCAGCTCCATACGGCTCCGCGGTTGGAAGTGGGACCGGCCCCGCGAGGCCGTATGCCTCAAGCCACCACGTTTGGTCGCGCTCGCCGCATGCAGTCGCTTGCTGGTGGGACAGGCCCTTAAGACCACACTTGAGGTAACGCGTGCAGTTTTGGTCGCGCAACTATGGGAAAGACGTCATTAACTTAGATAGGGTGCAGAAGAGAATAACCAGGATGTTATCTGGGTTTGCAGGCTAGAGTTACAGGAAGAGATTGCTGAGGCTGGGGCTTTTTGCTTTGAAGCATAGGAGGCTGAGGGGTGACCATATTGAGGTGTACAAGGTCATGAGGGGCATGGATAAAGTGAGCACTCAATCTTTTTCCCTGGGAAGTAGATTCTAAAACTAGGGGGCATAAGCTTAAGATGCACAAGCTTAACTGTTTTTGCTATCTGGAATGAGCTGTTGCCAGAGGAAGCTATAGAAGTGGATGCAATTATGACTTTTGAAAGCCATTTGGACAGTGATGTAGATGGGAAGGGTTTGGATAACAATGAACTAAATGCAGGCAAACGGGACAAGCCCAGTATGGTCAACACGGATAAGGTGGGCTAAAGGGCTTGTTTCAATGCTATACATCGAGTGCTCTGACTCTAAATGACTTTGGATATATTGAATGGAACCGTTTTTTAATGAGGGGGGAATTGGAGAAATAAGCAATGCTGTATAGTTATTTGAGCTCCTTGTTGGTTGGGTACAATTCCGGTGTGTAGCAATCATCTAGATATTTGGCATTGAGCTATGTCAAGGGGTAATTTTAGAATTAAAACCACATTTCACAAAACTGCCAATGTAATTATGTTCCTCTTGTAAATGCCTGGTTTAAGAGCTCTGTTGCAAAAGCTCTTTACAAGAGTTATGAAAGTTTAAAAAAATGGAAGTTCATAATTGAGGAAGATGATCAACTCATCTTGTTTCACTGATATAAACATTTTCAACTAACCATTTAAGTTTTTCTTCTGCTTCTGTTTTCCTGTAAATTTAGTTTTGAGTTTTAATTACTTTTGTGAAGTAGTCCACTTTGACTTTCTTATTTCAACTTGTGCCAGTTAACTCTGCTATTATGATTTAATTGGTGTTTTCGATTTATACTTTTTTTATTTCCTGCTGTCTTGCATATCTCTGCACTCACCATCCTTCAATGTTCAAAGTTATAGATGGCTGCACAGAGTAGTGCATGACATCAGGAAGTTGGCATTGCAAGATGTAGCGATTAAGGAGATAAACTGTTCTATGCAAGGGGACTGCAATGCAAAAAATACATTTGGAGTACTCTGACTAATTTGGAGTACTGCAGTATCAAAGGAAGGATGTACGGATCTCAAGGTGGAATGTAGATTTAGATTCGGATGTGGGTGGGTGAAGGAATCCTACAAGGAACAATTGTCAATGTTCACTGGAAATTGGATGTGATCTTATTGAAATGTGTGTGTTTGAGAGGTTTAACTGGATAGGTTCGTGAGTGTTTTCTCTGGATAGAACCAGGTAAAGTCTCTAGAATTAGAAAGAGAAAAACACATTTGGGAACTGGTAAGATTTTTTTACTTGGAGGGTTGTGAATTTGTCATAGGGAACTAAGGATGCTTGTTAGAAACAAAGAAAATAGGTGCAGGAGGAGGCCATTCGGCCCTTCGAACCAGCACCGCCATTCATTGTGATCATGGCTGATCGTCCCCAATCAATAACCTGTGCCTGCCTTCTCCGCATTTCCCTTGATTCCACTAGCCCCTAGAGCTCTATCTAACTCTCTCTTAAATCCATCCAGTGATTTGGCCTACTCTGTTATTGTACTCTGAAAACGATAGCTTTGGACACTAAATGGTTGGTGATTTTTATGCTTTATGATAAATTTACAGGCTCCTTTCAGCAGGAGCTTTTCCCAGTACCTGACAAGATTTTGATATTCTACTGACAGGAATGATTCTTCATTGAAGGATCCTCTATTGTCAGTGCGATGACTTCGGACCCTCTTGTGCTACCTCCGGTCGCTTGCAAAGGGAAAAAAAACATTTTGTAAAAAGACAATGGTTAACTATTTTAAAGTTTGTTCTAACATAAAGGAATTTCTGGAAACTTCATAATATTTTTAGTCTAGTTTAGAGATACAGCGTGGAAACGGGCCCCTCAGCCCACCGGGTCCACACTGACCAGCGATCCCCGCATATTAACACTGTCCTACACACACTGGGGACAATTTTGTACGTTTACCTAGCCAATTAACCTACAAATCTGCACGTCTTTAGAGTGTGGGAGGAAACCGAAGATCTCGGAGAAAACCCATGCAGGTCACGGGGAGAACGTACAAACTCCTTACAGACAGCACCCGTAGCCCCCATTATACCCCCACATCTACAGATTCAAGGGGTTTATTGTCATGCCAGTTCCAAACATGGTACTATCCTGTGTAACAATCTTGTGCTGGAGGATTCTGTACAGTAAATTTAACATTAAATTATAAAGTGCATGCATTAAGTAAGTAAGTTTATTGGCCAAGTATTCACATACAAGGAATTTGCCTTGGTGTTCCGCCCACAAGTAACAACATGACATACAGTGACAGTTACGAATGACTCGGAAAACACTAAACATTAATAATAATAAAACATTAATGATCAAACACCATTGATCAAGCATGTGAACCAACAAAATACCAGATCAAAGGGAGGCTACAGATTTTTGGCTGTTGAGTAGAGCAACTACTCGTGGATAAAAAATGTTTTTATGTCTGGCTGCGGCAGCTTTGACAGTCTGGAGTTGCCTTCCAGAGGGAAGTGATTCAAAGTTTGTGGCTAGGGTGAGAGGGGTCAGAGATGATCTTGCCCGCTCGCTTCCTGGCCCTTGCAGTGTACAGCTCATCAATGGAGGGAAGGTTGCAGCCAATAACCTTCTCTGCTGATCGGAAATTATTAAGTGAACATTAAATTTTAGACTGAGTCCAGTTCAAGTGAGTTTCAGGGCTGGTTGGTTCAGCAGCCTAATTGCCTGGGGGAAAAAAGCTGTTCGAGTGTCTGGTGGTACGGGAGCCGCCAGAATAGACCGTGGTCCGGGAGGCTGGGGTCTTTGATGATCCTCGGGGCTTTTCCAACACACCGCCTGGAGTAGATGTCCTGAAGGAAGGACAGCTCGCACCCGGTGATGCGCTGGGCCGTCCGCACCACTCTCTGCAGGGCCCTTCGGCTGTGTCTGGTGCAGCTGCCGTGCCAGGTGGAGATACAGCCTGTCAGGATGCTCTCCACGGGCGGGGGGGGAATCCAGGTGCACAGCAGCTATCTAGACCTGGGTCTGACACATTTGGCATAGACCTGTTAGATTCAGGTTAAGTTACACATTCAGTTATCCTTAACTAAGTATCTCAAGCAGAGAGAATTGGTCACATCAACACAATACAAGTAACTTAACATAGAACGTGCAGCACAGAACCAATGGTACATTGTCACATGTACCAAGCTACAGTGAAATTCAGTTTTAGCATGCAGTTCAGTCCAATTGGTAATACTTGTAGAGTTCTTAACTTGGCCATAAACGGCCCTTTCTACGGGTGACATTGCAAGGTCGGCCTGGCCAAGCGAAGTTGTTGGTCCTCGACTGCTGTTCCACTGCTCCATGCCGCTGCAAGCCACGTCCAATCCGTGCGCTCGACTATTTGGAGTGGCGTCCAATCTACACATGACCCAGGCTGCTGCAGGGCCTCCTGTGGCCCAGTCCACCAATGCAGCGATCTGGGCACATCGACCACAAACCATCGTCCCTCACCACACTCAGCCACCGCTCTGTCTCCGAGCCCCAGAGGCATCTCCTGCAGTGACCTCCCAGTATGCAGAATGTTTATGAGGAGAGGCCAATCCACTTCCCGGCATCTTTACTCCCTGCATCCGTCGCCACCATTGTCTTGCATGCAGACCCTTCAGTCCATAATGTCTGTGCTGGACATGATGCAGAGATAGACTAATCTCATCTGTCCTCACATGATCCATTGCATTCCGTTCACTGCATGTCCATGTGCCTACAAAAAGCCTCTTAAATGCTTCTATCATAACTTCCTCCACCACTGGCAGCATGTTCCTGGTGTCTGCCACCCTCTGTGCAAAAAAAAAACCCCTGCTCCTTACATCTCCTTTAAACTCTGCCCCTTTCACCTCTGCCCCTTGTCTTTGACATTTCTTCCCAATTAAGAATTAAATTGGATTTTTTTTTTTTTTTAACTACTGGGTAGCTCAATTCTCATTTACCAACTGCACCTGGAAACAATACTGATAAACTATGGAAGGTATTGGAGACTGGAGCCAAGAAAGGTGGACCGTTTTGGACCAACTGATTGACTGCATCAAAGTGTCATCTGGGACATGTCTAAAGAAGGATCCTGACCTAAGCATTTCCTCCACAGATACTGCATTGCCCACCGAGTTACTTTGGCACTGTTTTGCTCAGGATTTCAGTATCTGTATTCCCTTGTTTCTATCTATAATTTAAATGGACCTACACAGTAGACTTGTGGTTTATATTTTCATGCATGCAATTATATGACTGCCAAATGTAAGGTATTTGAGGATTTAACCAGCTATCATTAGAAGATACCTTGTGTGGATGCTTGTTTGTGTGAATGCCAAAGAGGTGAGTGGCCATTCATGGGAGGTTATCTTATTTTATTTTTTAAACACACTAATACAGTATATTAGAACTCGGCGTTTATCCACATGTTGAGTCCTAAACCAGTTGTGTGAAAATTGGAACAGAAGCTGGGTGTTGACTTTAGTATCTGAAGAACCTCTTCCACTTAAGTTGAGTATCAAATAGAAATGTCAATGACTGACAGTGATAAGGACAGAAAACAGAAGGCAAATTCACCCCTGCTATATATCAAGTAGGCTGTTGCAGTCCATAAGCCTGTTCTGCACGCCAGAAATTTTACAAACTCACCGTTCTGTCCTTGTACTTAAATTGAAGATAATTTATTCATCTCGGTCTTGTTATACTTGATCACTGAGCATTCGTTGCCCATTGGGATTTCTTTGCTTTGACCCATGCTTTGCAAGGTGATGCAGTGGTTTGATCCTGACTACAGGGTGCTGTCTGTTCAATGTTTGTACATTCTCCTCATGATCTACATGGCTTTTCTCCGGGATCTCCAGTTTCCTCCCGCACTCCAAAGAGGCTCAGGTTTGTAGATTAATTGGCTTGGTATCAATGTAAATTGTCCCTAGTGTGTGTAGGATGGTGTTAATGTGTGGGGGTCGCTGGTCAGCGTGGACTCGGTGGGCTGAAGTGCCTGTTTCCGCGCTGTATCTGTAAACTAAACATGTACGTTTTGTTTTAATTATGCTTTTGTTCTTTTGCCCCCCATGCCCTAATAACCCAAATTAATTGGCCTTGTTTGAGGGGGTCAAGCTGTTTTGGGGGTTGATAAAATTCCAAGAACATTGAAAATACTTGGTGGTGATGCTGGGTTTCTGCCATTGCTCAAGTGTGGGCGAACAGCTGGAGGTTTAATACTAGTTCCTTTCCTGCACCAGATCTGAAATATATCTTGTCTATCCACTGGACATCAATAAGCCATTCAAAAGTCCATATTTTTTGTTGCTAGCTGGTAGCAGCACAGTGCAAGGCAAAAGCCGATATGTCACGGTTGCTGTGTTCCATAGATTGACGTGGGGACAACAATGAGATGGAGAAAGCTGTTTGCCTACTGCTGCAACTCCTAGGTGATCTTCTGGTCTATTAGCTCAGCTTTTGTTTGCAAACTCGACCGTTCATGTTATTTAGTGTAAATAGATGTAATTATTTTTCCAGTTTACACCTGTACTTTAAATCAGCTCCTCATGTAAACAAAGTGAATGTAAGATCATAACTTTCCAGCACTGCAGAACTACCATTCAAAATAAATTTGCAGGTGCTATGGGCATCCCCAGGTTACTACTGCCTGGTTTATGGACACCCCTACATACAAATGAGCTCCTACAGCATAATGTTATTTCATTAAAAAATCTGACATCTTACAAATGGCAGAAATAGTTTCCCCTCTTCTCTTGGTAATTGTTCTTTGTTATTAGTCGTGTGTGCCTTTGATGTGATTCAACACTATGGTAGCATGATTGCTTTATTGACCAACTTTTTGTTTATTTTCCAAATTATGGACAATATCAACAAGAATATCTATAAACATTTTACCTGTGGACAGCCAGCAAATAATCTGGCAAATTCTCCAAACAGGGCACGGGAGTTGATGCGAAAGGAATGCTGATGATTCTTTTGTTTTTCTTTTTATTATCAATCTTCTTTCGCAGCATTCCAACCCCATCCATTTACAGCCCATGGACGTAAGGGCATATGATCAAGAAATTAGTAAAGTGCTTCCAAAATTCCAGTTTATCCACTCAACACAAACATGAATGCTGATGGGACCATATTGCTCAATTTAATTAAAATGTAAACTGCATATCACAAAAATAAACGCATTATTATATTAACATAGAAAATTAGACCATTGATCCTTTACATTTGCTTCGCTTTTCACTAGGTGATGGATAATTCTCCATCTCAATACCATTTTCTTGTTCTCTCTACGTAGATGTCATAAGTGAGAGGAGTAGAATTAGGCCATTCGGCCCATCACGTCTACCCCAGATTTATATCATGGCTGATCTGTCTCTCCCTCCTAACCCCATTCTCCTGACTTCTCCCCATAACCTCTGACACCCGTACCTATCAAACATCAGATGTCCTTTACATCTAAAATGTTTTCTGCAGTCAATGTCAAAAATATGAATGTTTGGTTGGAAGATATGGATCAACAACCAGACTGGTTAAAGATGGAAAAGGAAGATTGTTTGCCTTTTGAAATTGGTCCCATCCTGTTAGCTCCTACAAAATTGAATTAAAAAATCTATAGTGAAAACCCTATAATATATAGTGGAATTCAAATTTGGAAACAACTAAAAAAGACATTAAAATTGGATAATTTATCATTTTCTCTCCCCATTGCAAATAATCCTTCATTTAAACCCTCAGTGTTGGATAAAGGTTTTGTACAATGGAAAAATCATGGAATTAAAAAGATG
>CM075977.1:100412445-100451868 GCA_038087875.1 Malacoraja senta
GACTGAAACCTGAACCCAGGACTAGATGAATAGTTATGTTTTCTGACCTACAGACCTATCTCCTAAGTTGTATTATTGATAGTTTATCTTATTTTTCTAATTTCTTTATTTCTTTATTTTTCTTGTCTATAAATATAAATAAATAATTAGAGTCAATGTTAATATGTAACCGATAAAGGAGGACCCCAGCTACTTTGGTAACTGGGTCCCCGGAACCCTGGATACTTAATATGTAATCGTTATACAAAGTTTGTATTGGGTTGGACTATGATATGCAGATACCTCTAATAAAAAATTAAAACATCAACAAAAAAAAATGTTTTATGCTTTTAAAAATAAATCATCAACCTGACTTTTACAATCCTCTGTTTTGAGGTTCAACACCTGTCAGAGTAAATAAATGTCTCTTATTAGTCCTAAATGTCTAGCTTTGTGACAACATCCTCCCTTCATTTTAGATGTAGCAACCAGAGAAACATCTTGCCCACATCAAGTCTGTCTGTTTATGAAAGTCCTGTAATAATTGTAGCAGGATATTCTTGCTTGTGTTTAAATCCTCCTGTCGTGAAGGCCAATATATAATTGACCTTAACTATTTATTGCCTTGAATGCTTACGACAAGTGACCAGTGTACAAGGACATCAGAGTCACTTTAAAAATAAAAATCATCATATCTCAATCTAGCGCCATTTAAATAATTCCCAACCTTTCTGCTTTTCCAACTACTTGACTAGCAGGTTTAGCTCTATTACATTGCACCTATAGTACTTTTGCTCAATTTCTCTAAGCAGTAACTAGTGGGATGCAGTCTAGATCAGTGCTTGGGTCTGAGCGATTCATAATACAGTATGGCTCAAGGTGTGGGTGATGGAGCCAAATGCAATGTTCAAAGGTTTGCCTGCAATGCTAAATTGGGATGGATTGTGAATTTTGAGGAGGTTGCAAAGCGGTTTCCTAGCAGTAGAGAATATAAAATGCCAAATACAAGTGCTTTTAATAGTTGACATCCTTCAGTCTCCTGTATTTGAGTGATTTCTTGCTGTGTTTCAATAGGTTTATGTACTATAAGTTTTTTTGCAGTGATAACAATCCAGCTATTGGAGTTCAAACCCTGCCATGGCATCTTGTGGAATTTAAATGGTTAATAAACGATTTGTTTTTAAAGCAATTTGTATATGTGTCTTTTTACAATACTGCACACAATGTGACAAAGAGCCAAATTTCAAGTTCCTTCAAAAATGTTGACAAGCACTTTATTGGGTTCATGACTAACATAGTATCAACAAAAAATATAAGAAAAGATCGCATATCAGAGTCGCTTTAAAAATAAAGTTTCCGAAAATGGTATCAGAATACACAAATACATTTTGTGTAACGGTTGTCGCGTGGTGTCCTTTTCCTTTCTATGTTTTCACATGGAACAATAAAATTGCAAACACCGTTTCCACTTCATTCACCTGATCATGTAGTAGAATACTGCATCCATCTGAAGATACAATGGGATATGGGTCAGCTGCAGAAATGAGCGAAGAAATGGCAGATGCAGTTTAGCTTGGGCAAGTGTAAAGGGCCTGTCCCACGAGCATGCGACTGCATGCGGCTAGCGCGACCTAACGTGGTCGCTTGAGCCGTACGGCCTCGCGGGGCCGGTCTCACTTCGATCGCCGGAGCCGTCTGGAGTTGTGCGGAGCTGGTCCCGACATCGCGCGGGACTCCGAAAAACTGACCCTGTCCAAAAATTCCGCACGCCAAGGCCTGTCTCAACGGCGTACGCCTAGCGCGTGGCGTTGCGTGATGACGTCACCACCCGATGCCGTGCGACGTCCAAATTCAGTCGGCCCGCCTCCTGCCCAGCTGATTGGTGAGTATGATGTCGGGACCAGACCTGCACAACTCCAGACGGCTCCGCGGTTGGAAGTGGGACCGGCCCCTCGAGGCCGTACGCCTCAAGCCACCACGTTGGGTCGCGCTAGCCACATGCAGTCGCTTGCTCGTGGGACAGGCCCTTAAGGTGTTGCATTTTGGGAGGTTGAATGTAAAGAGAGTATACAGTTAATTCCGAAACCCTTAAGGGCCTGTCCCACTTGGGCGTAATTTGCACGTAATTTGCGCGATATCATTTACGCGTCACGATGCGCGCGTGGTGACGTAGGCAGTGATGCGTGGTCGTGCGCGGCGCCCCAGGATTTTGGGATGTACAAAATCTTCGCGCGCCATCTGCGTGACGTGCAAATGACGCCCAAGTAGGACAGGCCCTTTACTACACGATGTGCAGATGGATTTTGGAGTCCATGTTCATAGCTTGCTAAAGGTGGCAGCACAAGTAGATAGGGTGATATCGAGGGGCATTGTATATAAGAGTCAGGAAGTCATGGCGCAGCTATATAGGACTATGGTTAGGCCACAGTTTGAATATTGTGTGCAGTTCTGGTTGCCCCATTACAGGAAGGAAGTGGAAGCTACAGTGTTTCAGCTACAGGGAGAGGTTGTTTGGCTTGGATATTTTTTTCCTCTGGATCACCGCAGGTTGAGGGGAGATGAGAGAAGTATATGAAATTGGGAGGCAATTGGTAGACAATCTGACCTTTTTCCAAGGGTGGAAATATCCAACGCTAGAGTGCATAGCTAGCTATAAGGTGATCGGGGGGAAGTTTTAATGGAGATGCGTGTGGCAAGGTTTTGTTACACAGGGAGGTGGGGGCCTTGATGCATTGCCATGGTGATGGTGGAGGCAGATACGATAGTGGCGTTTGAGGCTTTTGGATAGGCACATGGAGGTACCGTGAATAGAGGGGTATGGATCATGTGCAGGCTGTCGCGATCAATTCAGCTTGGTATTGTGTTTCGGCACAAACATTGTTGGCCAAAGGGTCTGTTCCTGTGCTGTTCTATGTTCTAAATATCCACCTTGGACATACTCTACTATTGTTACCTATATGTGACCAGCATTAATATACTTCACCACCTGCAAGCTATTCTGTTGGCTACTCTGACAGCTTCTCACTAAGAAACATCTTTCTCTGAGAAGCATGAAGGCAACCTGGCATTGGAACACCGCCACCTGCAACCTCTTTGATTTTACAGCATCGTGACTTGGCAATATATTGTGTTCCTTTGTAGTCATAGAGTCACAATCTTGGTATTCCCCACCCACTGTATCGTGGGAGTATCTTAACCATCACTTTCACAAAGGAAATTGGTGATAGGCTCTAAATACTGGTCCCAGGCTCAAGGCCCAAATCCAAAAAATACATTTTATGGTTGCAGGTAGACAAAAATGCTGGAGAAACTCAGCGGGTGAGGCAGCATCTGTTAAGGTTCACTTCTTAATAAACAGACAACTCACAAAAAGGTTAGTTAGACCAACTCGAGCTTTACTGATCATCGGCCCGGGAAGTGACGGGGATACACCAGTCAAGTACGCAACACAGACACTTGACTTCCCCCCCGTGCCACCACTTCAATGAACAAAGAGTTGCATGGTGTTTTATACTGTGTGTGTGTCACTTAGTCACATTCCAAAGATATTAGTCATGGTCAGAGATACAGTCAATACACATTACCACAGGATGTGTCTGAGCTCTTGTCAATTAGTAGACATTTCAAAGGCATCTTATCAGTTGGTACTTTCAAGACAAGACATTTCAAAGGCATCGGTCATTGTCTCAATATACATCACTGAGACAAGTCTGAGCTTCTCTCTCATCAATTGGTAGATGCATTTCAAATGTCTCAATACACAGCAACCTGAGGCAAGCCCGGGCTTGTCTCTCTCTCTCTTATCAATCCACTGAAAGGCCTGCTTGAAACAAAATATAAGCTATAACCTTGTCCAGGATTCTATTATATATCTTTTACATATTTAAAAGCATTTAACCTTTTCACATCTAAGGAGCAAAGGAATAAGTTACGTTTCGTATCGAGACCCTTCTTTCGGAGAGAGGAGGCGAACTTCTTCAAAGTAGGCATACCTTGAGGAGATTTGGCAGTGGAGTAGACAAAATGTTTAAGAAAGAACTGCAGATGGTGGAAAAATCAAAGTTGCATATCTGTTCATTTTCATAATTGACCAAGTGAATGGTTGGCTGAAGTAGATAGTAAGCAATCTCTGCATGACATCTCCAACAGCAAATTGCTTTTGGTTGCCCACCTTGGAGGCCGTGTAGTCACTCGCTTAAATAGCAGTCTTTTTATCTGTGACATCTGGAAATTTGGCAGGTACACTGTGCTGGCAAAATGCAAACTGATACATCTGGATTTTGTTCTTGTTCCATAAAAAACCAGCAGGGAATCTTCAGACAAATCTTCTTGCCAAGATTGGAAATGCTGATTTGGAAATTTTGCTGGAGCCTTATTTTTAAGACTTTGATAGAATCTCAGCCTTTGAAATGTTCCTCTAGCCACTTTTCAACTTTTTTATTTTGTGGTTTCTTGCGACAGGATGGTGGTGGCCCGTCAGTAACGACGATGGCAGGTTGTGCAGTCTCAATTCTGGTGTGATCTGACATGGCTCACTAGTCGGAGAAGAGGGCTGCACAAAAACCTGTGCGTGAATGGGTTTAAGGTGGAGAAGTTGTTGCACTATAACAACCCCACCCTCTCGGCCGCTGAAGTCAGAGTCCAGAGGTATGAAAAATCATCACGGCTGGAGACTTCATGGCTGCAGTGGAAGGCCATATCGTCTTCAGTGCTCTGACTAGCCCTTTGCAGTCAAAGTCAAAGTCAATTTTATTCTTCACATGCACCCGAAGGTGCAGGGAAATGAAATTGCCAGCAGTGATACGTAAAAAGAACACACAATACACAATAATTCCACAGTGTGTTGCTGGGTCACCTTTCCAGCCGTTGGTTCATAAAGATCTCTTCCGCATGGTCTGCCAAAGCAGACTTTCCATGGAGGATGAGCATGTCCCACAGGTTGAACTGGACTACATGGTACCAGTTGCAAGGCTGCACCTTGACCTGACAGTATGCACCTACCAAAATGCTCAGATTCTATCGTTCCTCTTGCTCATGACTAAGTTATACTTAGGCGGTTGAAGTCAAGAGTGTTTTATTGTCACGAGTACCAAAACAGAACAATTAAATTCTTATGACTAGCACCCTTATTTCGGGAAGGCACAATATAAAATTATTTATGAAAGATGACCATGGAGCTGCAACATTGGATAAAATACAGGCCTTGCTGTTGCTTACTTAACTATATATGGGATTGGGACAATGCTGTTACGGCAAATGAGAAAGGTCGTGAAGAAATGATCATTCTTGAACTTTAATGTCCTGCCGTAAGTGTGCACGCCTTGAGGATTTTATTTTCGCTGCTGATTACTTTCATTTTGAAATGAAGGATTTATCCAAAGCAGATTTGTTTTTTGATAGATCTTCCTTATCCTGACAACCAACTGTAAAAGCAGGCAGCACAGAGCAAAATTAGTTGGGTGGGAGGCGATGAGGATGTGAATACCATGCAAGACCAAGACTGAACTACTTGTTACACCTCTGCATTTATTACCGGTGGAATGTCTACTTCATGTAATTGCCTTCTAATATTTACGCAAACTTGTCATAACCGTGGGCAATGGACGTGTCTGGCTAACGTGAAGCATTCGGGAGACGAGGTAGATGTGCTGAGCCGACTGGTTTTTACAAGCAAAAATTTGCGGGTTCCTTCTGCTCCCTTAATTATGAAATCTGAATCATATTGCATTTGAATCTGATTTCCTGATTTTGGAAATGTGCTTGAGGAAATTGGAACTATCTTCAGGGCAGAGTCCATGTTTAGATTAAACACCTTGCTTTCCCTATGGTCCTTGGCCTCTCACGACCAATTTTGATTGAGGAAGCTTTTTGTGGGAAATTTCACCCAACATAGATAATTTAATTTGTTACTGAAGTTAATTTGTTAATCAGTCTGAAGAAGGGTTTCGGCCCGAAACGTTGCCTATTTCCTTTGCTCCATAGATGCTGCTGCACCCGCTGAGTTTCTCCAGCATTTTTGTGTACCTTTAATTTGTTACATGTTTGGACTGAACTAATTATGACTGGTAATTAAACTTATTTCTTCTCGCATGGCCAGTGGACACCTGCAGAATCTCTGGGAGGATCTGCCAGAGGAAAGTCACCCCAAAATATCTCGCCAAATATCCCGACTGGATAGGCCATTTAAAAATCTACAGGGAATATCTGGGAAAGTTTCTATGCAATGTGAGATGCTAATGGTTTTAGTTGCATTAATTCTATATGTTGGAGCTAATTTGAATTGTGTTATAATATTTAATGTAATATTCAATGCTAAATAGCATATTGATTAGTAGGACTGGATGTTACAATCCCTAAGGTTTTTCACTACAATTGACATTCTTGGGGATGGCCACTAGATGATTTGCTACCAATCAGACACATCTTCAGTTGTGTACCTCAACATCACTGGGTGTTTCGGCCTTTTATCACAAGACACCCTCAGTCAAGGCAGGCCCACCGCAGGGTGATCAGCCCTGGGTGTGTGTCTTATGGTTAGCCTCTAGATGGTCACGTGGCAGCCCAGACACCATCTTTTCTCTTCAGCCACAGTCAGTGACTGCTCCATTCGGCTTTTTTCCTTCCATCTTCCTCTCTACTGCTGACTGTGGCTGGTTGGGCTCTGGACTGGTGTCCGTTGGTGGGACAGTACTTGGTTGAGCTTCACCTGGGATGCTGATACCCTGTGGACTGTGGTGGTTAACCTGCCACTGGGCTTCACTTGACTGATTTGGCCGACCTCTTAGAAGGTAATGGTCAATGCGAGGACCCACACCAAGCTCTCCCAGGCACCTTTCCCTGCCCTGGTGGATCTTGAGACCCTTCTCTGATGTTATCTTTTCCCAGCCACAGATGCAGCTTCGTAGCTTATGTCCTGCCGGTGCTGCTGCTCTGTCAATTGCTGTGCTAGTTCTATTATTCATAGTCGATTCCTTCTGTAGCAATATAAGGGTGGATCCAAAACGCTGATTAGTGATGGGTCCTGCTGGCATGAGGAGCTAGCCCATGCCAGCCCCGGTGGGGTCTATTCCCTCCGGTCAGCAGTCTCTCCAGGCCGTAGGGTGACAAAAACATCGCACACTACTCCAATTGCAAACTCACCAATGTCTTCTACAACTGTAACATTATGTCCTAATTTTATATTCAATTCCCTGACAGCATCTTATCTACCTACAATGCCACTTTGGGGGAACTATGTATTTGTACTCTTCGTCTCTCTGCTCTGCAACCCCTACCATTTCAAGGTCCTGCCCGGGATGATTTTCCAAAATGCAACACCTCGCACATCTGAATTAAAATCTATTAGCCATTCCCCAGCCACTTGCTCAGCTGATCAAGATCTCGTTATAGAAACCTAGAAACATAGAAAATAGGTGCAGGAGGAGGCCATTTGGTCCTTTGAGCCAGCACCACCATTCATTGTGATCATGGCTGATCATCCACAATCAGTAACCCGTGCCTGCCTTCTCCCCATATCCCTTGATTCAGCTAGCCCCGAGAACTCTATCTAACTCTCTTTTAAATTCATCCCGTGAATTGGCCTCCACTGCCTTCTGTGGCAGAAAATTCCACAAATTCACAACTCTCTGGGTGAATTTTTTTTTTCTCATCTCCGTTTTAAATGGCCTCCCCTATATCCTTAAACTGTGGCCCCTGGTTCTGGACTCCCCCAACATTGGGAACATTTTACTGCATCTAGCTTGTCCAGTCCTTTTATAATTTTATGTTTCTATAAGATATCCTCTCATCCTAAATTCCAGTGAATACAAGCCCACTCTTTCCAATCTTTCCTCATATGACAGTCCCGCCAGCCTGGGAATTAACCTCGTGAACCTACGCTGCACTGCCTCAATAGCAAGGATGTCCTTCCTCAAATTAGGAGACCAAAACTGCACACATTACTCCAGGTGTGGTCGCAACAGGCCCTGTACAACTGCAGAAGGACCTCTTTACTCCTGTACTCACTGTACTTAGCTTTTTTCACTGCCTGCTGTACCTGCATGTTTACTTTCAGTGTCTAATGTACAAGGACACCCAGGTCTCGTTGCACTTCCCTTTTTCTTAATCTGACACCATTGAGATAATAATCTGCCTCCTTGTTCTTGCCGCCAAAGTGGATAACCTCACATTTATCTACATTATACTGCATCTGCCCACTCACTCAACCTGTCCAAGTCACCCTGCAACCTTGTAGTTTTGTGTTCTCTGCAAATTTGCTAATGTTACTTTTCATCCCATCTAAATCATTAATATATATTGTAAATAGTTATGGTCCCAGCATCGAGCCTTGCTGGCACTCCACACGCCACTGCCTGCCATTCTGACAGGGACCTGTTTATTCCTACTCTTTGTTTCCTGTCTGCCAACCAATTCTCTATTCATGTCAACACCCAACCCCCAATACCATGTGCTCTAATTTTGCTCTCTAATCTCATGTGTGAGATCTTATCAAAGGCTTTCTGAAAGTCCAGATACACTACATCCACTGGCTCTCCTTCATCAATTTTACTTGTCACATCCTCAAAAAATTCCAGAAGATTAGTCAAGCAGGATTTCCCTTTCATAAATCCATGCTGACTTGGACCAATCCTTTTACTGTTATCTAAATGCGCCATTATTACATCTTTAATAAGTGACTCCAGCATCTTCCCCACCACCGATGTCAGGCTAACTGGTCTATAATTCCCTGTTTTCTCTCGCGCTCCTTTCTTGAAAAGTGGGATAACATTAGCTACCCTCCAATCCACAGGAACGGATCCTGAATCTATAGAACATTGGAAAATGATCACCAATGCGTCCGTGATTTTTAGAGCCACCTCCCTGAGGACCCTGGGATGCAGACCATCAGCCCCTGTGGATTTATCAACCTTCGGTCCCATCAGTCTATCCAATACTATTTCTCGCCGAATGCAAATTTCTTTCAGTTCCTCCGACTCCCTAGATCCTCTGTCCCCTAGTATATCTGGGAGATTGTTTGTGTCTTCCCAAGTGAAGATAGAACCAAAGTACCTGTTCAAACTCTTCCTTGTTCCCCATAATAATTTCACCCGTTTCTCCTTTCATGGGACCCCCATTTGTCTTTACTAATCTTTGTCTCTTAACATACCTAAAGAAGCTTTTACTATCCTTCTTTATATTCTTGGCCAGCTTACCCCCATACTTCATCTTTTCACCCTGCATTGAACTTTTTGTTACCTTCTGTTGTTTTGAAAGTTTCCCAATCCTCTGGCTTCCCGCTACTCTTTGCTATGTTACACACCTTTTCTTGTAGTATTAATCCCTCCCTAACTTTCCTAGTCATCCACGGTCGCCTCTTACTCCCCTTAGAATCTTTCTTCCTCTTTGGAATGAAATGATCCTGCATCTTCTGGATTATGCCAAGAAATTCCTGCTGTTGCTGTTCCACTGTCATTCCTGCTAGGAGCCTTGCAGCTCAACACTGATCAGACTGAGGAGTTATAGGTGGACTTTAGGAGGAGAGCAACCCTCCTGACCCCTGTCTCCATCATGGGTGTGGATTTGCAGTTTACCAAGGAGTATAGCTGGACTGTAAACTGGACTGGTCCAGGAACACTGAGGCACTGCATAAGAAGGGACAGAGCCGTCTGTACTTTCTGAGGAGGCTTCACTCTTTCAGCATCTGCAGTAAGATGCTGCAGATGTTCTATCAATCGGTGGAAGCCAGTGCCATCTTCTTCGCTGCCGTGTGCTGGGGCAGCAGGGCGAAGGCCGCAGACAGCAACAGAATGAACAAGCTCATCAGGAAGGCTGGCTCTGTCCTGGGGATGGAGTTGGATTCATGGCAGGTGGTCTTGGAGGGGAGGATGCTCCTCAAACTGGAGCATCCTGAAGAATACAGCTCAGTCCCCTTCATGACAATCATAGAGTGATAGTGTTGAAACAGACCCATCGGCTCAACTTGCCCACACCAGCCAACATGTCCCAGCTACACTAGTCCCACCTGCCTGCGTTTGGTCCATATCCCTCCAAACCTGTCCTATCCATGTACCTGTCGAACTGTTTCTTAAACGTTGGAATATTCCCTGCTTCAACTACCTCCTCTGGCAACTTGTTCCATACACGCACTGCCCTTTGTGTGAAAAAGTTGCCCCTCAGATTCCTATTAAATCTTCTCCCCTTCACTTTGAACCTATGTCCTCTGGTCCTCGATTCCCCTATTCTGGGCAAGATAGGTCAACCTGAGGAGCACCTTCAGCAACAGACTGGTTCCACCAAGATATAGCACAGAACGCCATGGGAGATCCTTTTCCCTGTGGCCTCAAGCTATACAACTTCTCCCCCTTCTGTCATGGGCTAAACTGACATCTCTATCTCTTACCCCCCCCCCCCCCCCCCCCCAAAATCTTTGCATGTTCCCAATCCTGGGCTTTCCACTCTTCAATTTAATTTCATGTTTCATATATATTGTGTTTTATTACTGTTGGCAAACCAACTTCGCTCCTGGGATAATAAAGTTCTATTGTATTGTTTCGCAATAATGTTGGTAGGCTAATTGGACTCTTTAAATTGTCCCTGGTGTAGGTGGGTGCAAGAGAATTAAATGTTCAAAGCTTACAAAGTGAACTTGTTGCACCATTGTTAGGTTCCTAAAGGTCAAGCAGTGGAAAGTACTTCAGAACAGGTTGTACCTGGTGACTTTCTTGGCACTGTCTCATCTAATTAAAACAGGCTGGGCTGTGCCTTGCAGGGAGGTAGACGGGCTGAGGCAGGATAGATGATGGATCCTATGACTTCTCTTCCTGGTTCTGTTGACGCTTGATCATTAGACTATTGCCTGTACCTGATCTCTAATTCTTTATGTGGTCATTTTGCTTGTGACTGGGATTATATATTCGGGTTTGTCATTGCCCAAACCAAATAGTAACACCATGCTTTCACTTCCTGTCTAGACCAAAAATGTCAATGCCAATAATGAGAATTTCTATGTGAAGCTGTACCACAGTCCTAGGGGTACATGGATCCCTCGCTGGCATTGAGGCCAGCTCTCACCCATACATCAAAGGACCCACACAGTGCTGGAGTAACTCATTGGGTCGGGCAGCATCTTTGGAGAACATGGATAGGTGACATTTTGGATCGGGACGAATAAGTCTGCAAAAGAGTCCCGACCTGAAGCGTCGCATATCCATGTTCTCCAAAGATGCTGCAGGACCTGCTGAGTTTATATATATATATATATATATTTTTTTGTAAACGTGGATCTGCAGTTCCTAATTTCTACATTATGGCATGTATCGATGGGCCGACCCTGCTGAAAACCAAGCACTTTGTTTCTCTGTGCTTTCAGAGTCTCAAACGCCAACTATGTATAAGGAGCCGACAATGTCTTGGCTCACCTTGCTCACCTGCCTTGTCAAGTGCTGCTTGTCCCACCTGTTGCAAGCTTATTTTAAGTCATTTCAAATCATCATTGATCTTGGACTGACAAAGCAACGCTGTCGATGGTATTTTGATTATTTATCTGCTTTGACAGATGCTCCCTGGGTGTAATTATTTGCTCTAGTCCAACTCTGTCCCTTACTCCCCATGTCCTGGTTCACTTTAGTTGCGATCCCGATTTTGTTTAGTGAGCCACTCAGTCGCATCGTGCTCTTTCCCAAATCTTTTAATATTCCATATGAATTTAATTTGCATTGCGTAAGAGTGTATATTGGAAGCAATCTCTTTTATTCCACAGATGTCGCCACCTCCTGCCCTAACATCTCCTCTGAAACCTGCTGCTCTGCCCCCGAGAGCAAAATGCCTTGAGCTTTTGAGACTTGAAGGAATATTCCAGTGCTGCCACAGTGGAGCAGGCCTGGGCTTTTGTAGGTTGGGATTGTCCTGTCCAGATTGGAATAACATGCGGCATGGCTTCTGGAATTGATATTGGTAGTATTGAGTAGCATTTATTGCTATATTTTGCAATATTGGTAGTATTGTGTAGCAATAGGTCGGCACGGTGGCGCAGCGGTAGAGTTGTTGCCTTGCAGCTCTTGCAGCGCCAGAGACCCTGGTTCGATCCTGACTACAGGTGCTGTCTGCACGGAGTTTGTACATTTTCCCCGCGGTGGTTTTCTCCGAGATCTTTGGTTTCCTCCCACACTCCAAAGATGTATAGATTTGTAGGTTAATTGGCTTGGGTTTGTATACTTGATATACGTGTAAATTGTCCCTAGTATGTGTAGGCTTGTGTTAATGTGCGGGGATCACTGGTTGGCGCAGACACGTTGGGCCGAAGGGCCTGTTTCCGCGCTGTATATCTAAACTAAACTAAACTAAAACTAAACTATATTTGTTATTTTATCTCAAGGGTCATCTCAATCCCATGGTATTCCTAGTGCTGCACAGTATTCTAATATTTATTCAGAAGGACAGATCATATTAATTCTGTTGACGCCGCTCATATCCTCGAATATTACTTTTTCTGTTTAGGAATGTCTTAAAACAAAGGCGTTTTTGCAACACTGGGGGATGTGAGCATTCCTTTGCCTACTGTGGTTCTGCCATTTGCAGACAAGATGTTTGTTTGAATATGTGGAATTCTTTTGCTTTTGCAGTAGGTGTAGGAATTGAGCAAGAACACAGGAGGTCCCATATATACAATGAATAATTATTTGATATTTAGCTCACTGTGCTAGAGCTTGTATGAGTTGTAGAGGTAGCCTGGTCTATCACACCAACCAAACTCCCCACCATCGACTCTCATCTATACTTCCCATTATCTCCAAGAGTAGTCATCATAATCAAAGACACGCTCTACTCCGGTCATTCCTTCTTCCTTCTGGAAGGAACAGAAACCTAATAGCAGAGGGGAAGCAACTGTTCCCGAGTCTGGTGTGCATGTTTCCCAGCATTGAACCTTCATTGGGCAGAAGGTTCAATGCTGGGAAACATGCACACCAGACTCGGGAACAGTTGCTTCCCCTCTGCTATTAGGTTTCTGTTCCTTCCAGAAGCGAGGGTACTATCTGATTCACCTCTGCCATACTGTGGCATTGGACTCTGTCTATGGAACTGATGCACTGCAATGCTGAGAACTATATTCTGCACTCCGTATTTTCACCTTTGCTCTACTCATTGTACGCAACTTTAACTTGATTGTATTTGTGTACAGTTTTATCTGATCTGATTAGATAGCATGAAAAACAAAGCTTTTCACTATACCTATGTGTGTGGAATTCTCTGCCTCAGAGGGCGGTGGAGGCCGGTTCTCTGGATGGTTTCAAGAGAGCTGGATAGGGCTCTTAAAGATAGTGGAGTCAGGGAATCTGGGGAAAAGGCAGGAACGGGGTACTGATTGGGGATGATCAGCCATGATCACATTGAATGGCGGTGCTGGCTCGAAAGGGCCGAATGGCCTCCTCCTGCACCTATTGTCTATTGTCTACCTCAAGAATGTTTAATTGTAATATGTACTGAAACAGAATAATGTAATTCTTACTTGCAGCAGCAGCGTATAAAGTTTGGTACAAACTTCTGTCTGTACATGTGACGATAATAAACCTAAGCATTATAAAATGAGAGATCCTGCCAAATAATTCATGAATCAGATGAAGTGCCTTGTAACATACCATCGTTAGCACGTATGTAACACTGATAGAATTGCAAGACCTCTTAAATGATTCTAATGTTTTGTAGGAATAATACTAATGTCCCAGTTAGCACTCTGATAAACGCACCTAGTAATACTAGTAAAAAAACGCATGAGTTTTTTCTCAGGATGAAATTGTGAGGTAGTACTCACAATGGCAGGGACACGCTAGCTGCACAATTCTTGCCATGCCTATCTACTTGGGATTTGGTGCTCAGGGCCAGAGCATCCACTTATGTTGGGCTGTTTTGATATGCAACAAAATGTCCTGTGGTTTATTTGTGAATACTATTGGGCAGCACGTGGAAAATGCATGTCACATTTTCACATTTTGTTTTTCACCCGCAGAAGTCTACGAGGGCAGGTTTTGATTGACTTTTAAGGTTCCACAAGGGACTTCGTTAATTATTTTTTTCCGATGCATTGATTCTGTGTTAATGGAACTAGTTAAGCCCTCTAAATGGGCAATGCATCTTATTCGCAGAAACATCCTGGGATGTGTCCCGGTTGTGACAGACTTTGTTCCTGCTAACACCTTGAAATATTGTCTGAATGCTGAAGATGGCATATGAAGTATCATTTATTGACCACTTTACTAAGTTCTGGTTTGACTTGAACACTGCAATTTTCAGAGCCTTGGGCAAAGAGGCAGGGAGTAAGAACAATTGGTTAGCTTGTAGTGAGGGGCAGAAAGACATAAGCAGTCAAATGACTTCCGTTGGTGCTGCATGGCATGAGGTATGATTCTGGTGCAGATGACTGCTGTACATCTGTTGCGTGCTCTGATCTATTTACTGGCCATCACTCCAGTTCTCAACATTTTCTCCTAAACTGTGAAGTGTGACATCTTTCTATGTCGTGACCTATTTGGCAGTCCCTTAAAATGTTGGGAGGTAAAATAGAAGACTCACATTGGTAAAGATGGTGATATCAATTGAGTTCAGCTTACACCCATTCATGTTCAGCAAAACCCTTGGAGGTAAAGCAGCGTACCCAAGATCTGTGCTTTAATAAACTTTTAAAACATGAGCTATTATAGGATAAAGCACTACAAATATTATAATAAAATGTCATCTTATAAAACAATTGTGATTATAAAATGTTGCTAAATGCCATACACTGATAATCTATTTGTACTCGAAAGATCTTACACAGCTTCCAACTATTACTTAAATTCAGCTATAATTATCTCTAATCTCTGGTTCGGAACAGTAAACACTCAAAAAGAGCATGTTATGAATCTAAAGATGATCAAATCCAGCCCATTGTTTCCTTTCAAGTTTCTCTAAGCTTCACCACCAACACACAAACATACCTTATTATCAATTTTAAAAAAAAAGATAATTGACCCAGGTCCTCCCTTTGATAGTCCATGTGAGTGAATTGTCAAATTGGTCCTCGTTCGGATTGTTTTATTGCCATATGTTACAAAACGGAACAATGACAGTTCTTTCAGTAGCAGCACAATAGGTTTGTGAATGCATTCCTCTAAATAAAAAACCCCAATATAGTGCAAAAACAAAACAAAGCCAGAGCTTAGTTGGAGTTTGTGGTGTTCAATAGCCTGATGTATATTGGAAAGAAGCTGTTCCTGAATTAGCACGTTGGTTTTCAGACTCCTCTACCACCTTTCCAATGGCAGAATTGAAATGAGAGTCGCCAGGGTGGTCTTGGTCCTTGATGTTGGATATCTTACATTAGTTCCGATTTCTTTGTATCAGCGAACAGGATTGCTAGGAATGGGAACAAAATACACCTGCTGGCCGGAATGATTCCGGGGCGCGCTGAGCAAAATAAATACCGCTGTGGGCCGGATGCTAGTGAGGAAAAAAAAATACGCCTGTGGGCTGGATGATTTCGAGTTACGGGCCGCATACGGCCCGTGGGCCGGAGGTTGCCGATCCCTGACTTGAGAGGATGTTGCCAGGACTTGGTCCGAGCTACAAGAGAGGTTGAGCAGGCTAGCACTCTGCCTTGGAATGCAGGAGAATAAGGATTGATCTTGGAGGTGTGCTAAATCGTGAGAGGAATAGATCGGGTAAATGCACAGTCTCTTGCCCAGAGTAGGGGCATCAAGAACCAGAGGACATAGGTTTAAGGTGAGAGGGGAAAGATTTAATAGGAACCTGATTGATAGTGCTTTTACACAAAGGGGCAGTTGGTGTATGGAACAAGCTGCTGGAGGAGTTAGTTGAGGTAGGTACTATTGCAACATTTAACAAACATTTTGACAGGTATATGGATAGGATAGGTTTAGAGGGATATGGGCCAAATGCAGGCAGGTGGGACTAGTGTAGATGGGACATGTTGGTCGCTGTAGGCAAGTTGGGCTGAAGGGCCTGTTTCCACGCTGTATGACTCTATGAAACCTATGCTTTTCACAGAGAGCATGCAAATTCCACGCAGACAGCAGCTGAGGTCAGGATTGAATCGGGTCTCTGGCACTGTGGCAACAGTTGTACCACTGTGCTGTCCATCTTGATTTTCCTTTTCATTCAATTTGTGCTACATTTACTTATTTCAGTGTTTACACATTAGGCTCACACTGGTAATTCCCTGTTTTCACTTTCATTCTCAAATCCTTATTACCCACCAAACTTTAGGATGTAGGCACCAGGTCGTTGTAATGTATATCCTTTCAAGTTCAACATTTCCTACTACTATTTTGTGACTCACATTTATTTCCTATGTTTTTCTATTGCTTATGTTTTGGATGGATATTTGTCGCTGGTGAATTTGAAGAAATCAAAAACGAACGACTGCTTTGGTAAACTCCAACCATTAGAAGAATTCTAAAGGACCTGTCCCACTTTCACGATCTAATTCACGACCTCCTTTACTCGTGGACAGTTTTTATCATGCTAGAAAAAACACCCAGACCTACTTGATGCCACGAGTACCTACGACTAGCATCACGGCCTGCTACGACCTACCTACGACCTCGTGACGACCATGCAGCGAGTATGAGTCAAGGGTAAACTCGGCAGAGGTCGTGAATTAGGTCGTGAAAGTGGGACAGGCCCTTTACGACACTAAACTGCAGAATATGGAATCTGGTGCAAAAAAAATAGCTGAAGCAACTCTGCGGGTCAGGGAAGCAGGAGAGAATTCTACTTCAAATTTATCCAGTCAATGTTACACACAGATCATGCACTTAAGAAGGTGTAACTGCATACGTGTGGGAATATTATCAAGACCACCTACCATATAGAATTATGTTGACCACAGTATCTTGTGTCACCATCAAGACTAGTTGACTAGATTTTAGAACTAATGCTGCAAATACAAACTACTATAGATCCTGAAAATGGTGATTTTTTAAAAAGTGGTGGTCTTTACTCAACTGGAAACTATTTTTTAAACAAATACTAGACCAAGGGGACCCGTTGGGTCACGTCCCCTCAACGCGCGGTTACGGGGGGGGGGGGTCGCTGCGGTGTCATAATCACACTACCACCCCCACACACACGGGGGGAGGGCGGTGAGAGGGGGGAGTGGGGGAGGGGAGGGGGTGACGGGAGTGGGGGGAGAGAGGAGTGGAGGAGGGGGAATGGAGGTGGAGGGGGAAATGAAGAGGGGGAGGGGGCAGAGGGGGTGGAGAGAAAGGAGGGGGGAGAGAAGGGGGAGTGGGGCAGAGTAGGGGAAGAGGGGGAGGGAGATGGAGGGGGAGGAGAACGGGGTAAGGTGGAGAGAGGGGTGGGGGTAGAGATGTTTGGTAAAGATGGCGGCGCGTACAGTTGCAGCGGCCCCCTCGGGAGATAGTCGGAGCATTAAAAAGTGAGTGTTGTGTGTTTTGTCCAGTCTGTCCAAGATATATGTACTGTAGGAACATGATCCTAAACATCGGGGCAAACCATGGTAGTAGTACGGGCGCGTTTTGGTGCGATTTAGACCAAATACGCCGTTATGGACTACTACTACCGGCTGCAAAGCCAAAATGATTGGTTTTACTGTATTTTAACGTTGTTTTTACCTACTTTTTAACTATTTATACTGTTCCATCATGGACTGGATTATTTTTAGTGTTATTATGTGTGAAATGTTTTAAATTTCATGTGCGATGCTCCGGTATTCCCTGGGTAACGTCTTTTCATTTTGCACTGGAGAGGGAGCGGATGGGGGAGATGGAGTGGGGAGAGTTTGAGGGGTGGGGATGCGTGTCGTCAGAGGTGAGGGCAGGTTCTTGAACGCAATAATCACTCGCTCTCTCGCTGCAAGAAGACGGCGTGTTTTTTTCAAAGGCCTTGCGAGCGACGCGACTGGCAGCAGGAGGGAGGGGGTGGGGGAGGCTCCGGGCTGCAGGCTGTATGATTCAGGCCCCGAGTAGGGGGGGGAGAGTGGTCAGGAGGAAAGACGTGGGGGGAAGAGGAGGAGCAGGGGGAGAGGAGAAGGGGAGGGGGGAGAGGAGGGGGGTGGGGAGAGGAGAAGGGGGGTGTAGAGTAGGAGGAGGGGGGAGAGGAGGAAGCGAGCGGGCAGCGGAGCATGCGCCAACCAAACAACATCAGCGGCCTCAATCGAGACTCTGGGGGTGGGGGGAAGGGGTCATCCGAATGCTTCCGTAGGCGGCTCCCGGCCGCAGACACACACTAACCACCCAATTGATATTATATTACGAAGGGAGGGAGGAGAGGGGTAGGGCTGCCCAGCAGCCGTCGGCCTCAGAGTGAGCCTCAGCTCCATGGCCTCGCATCCTCGGCGCTTCAGACCCCGAGTACAGGGGGGGGGGGGAAGTGGAGGGGAGCCGGGTGGCAGGAGCCGTTATCGTCGCGAGGGGCACGGGTGAGTCCAGCTGTAGGAGGCGTGGCGCGAGCGTAGTTGGAGCGGGGGGGGGAAGTTGAGGAGTGCTGGGCTGCCAAATGAAGAGAGAGAGAGAGAGAGAGAAGCGGCTTGGATTGGTCGGCATGTGGGATTGTGACGTCAGCAGCTGGTGAGTCCCGTTTCGATTTTTAAATGAGTGAGTGAGGGGGGGGGGGGGGGGGGAAGGATTTTATTTTAAAATGTGTACATAAAAATGTTTAAATGTAATGAGGAGTGGATTTGCGAATGTAGAAGTGAAATCGCTAGCGAAATGGGAAAAACTCGGAGTTTTTGCGTGTGGTGTCGGAATCAAAGGCCAAAAATCTAATCTGAAAAAATATCTGAAAATCGAATCTGACATACACCCACCCCCACCCACCCTCACACGCCCCCACACACCCAGTTTTACAAGTATACTAGACCAAGTGCAGACCCGTTGGGTCTGTTCCCCCAACGTGCGGTTGCGGGGAGGGGGGGTAGCATGCAGCATCACACACACTAACTACCTCCCCCCCCACCGCACACACGCTAACTACCCCCTTGATATTATATTAATATTATTAATTTGCTCCTTTTACCCCATAACGGCCCTATCTACTGACGCATAGCCCCCAACTCGCACGCGCTTCTAGAGAGGGGGGGGGGGTAGAGAATGAGGGCAGAAAGAGAAGGGGCAGAGACAGAGAGAGAGGGGCAAGAGACAGAGGGAGAGGGGGTGGAGGGGAGGAGAGGGAGGGTGGGAAGGGAGGGGGAGAGGTGGGGGGAAGGGAGGGAGAGGGGGGAGGGGTGAGAGGGGGGTATGAATGGGAGGAGAGAAGGGGGGTGGACAAGGGGGGGAGGAGAGGGGGGGTTGTTACCGAACTGAACTCACTGTGGAATGAATCCATTAACGGAGCCACTCTGCTGCTGTTTTCTAAGTTGTCCCTGCCTTCCCTCTGGAAGCCTCCTCGTCCCCATCAGATGCCGAGTTCCCAGAGCCCTGGTTAAACGCGGGGGCCGCTCACGGTTAAGTCTGTGAAAGCGGCCCCATCAGAGACTGTGAGCACCAGCAGGGTTCACTATAGGAAGGACCATTGCGCCTATTGTAATGGGTGGCTGCTCGTTCCCTCACACCCCAGCCTTTACCCAGTCCGCCCGTCGCCTTATCTCTTCTCCCCTGAAGCAGGTCGGTCAGGCACAGTTGCCAGAAGCTGAAAACTAAATATTGCAGCAGGAAAACTGCGGCTGCGGTTCTGGCAACAGCCGGCGTTCTGCTCTGTCTGGGGGGAGAGGGCGAGTGGGGGTGAAGGGGGGGAGAGGAGGAGAGGATGAGAGAGAGAGGTGAAGTTGGGGGGGGGCGTTGGAGTGTGCGGGCAGGCGGGCGGGCTGGAGTCCAGCAGCGGGAGCCATGGCGCGAGCGTACTTGGAAGCATACTGGAGGCAGGTGGGCCTGGATTGGTCGGCATGTGTGCATTGTGACATCGCAGCTGGTAAGTGCCGTTTAGATCTTAAAAATTGAGTGAGTTGGCGGGGGGGGGGGGGGGGGAGAAGGATTTTATTAAAAATGTGTACTGAAAAATGTCTAAATGTAATGAGGAGTGGATATGCGAATGTAAAAGTGAAATCGCTAGCGAAATGGAAAAAATCTCTGAGTTTTTGCGTGTGGTTTTGCCAAGGAATCAAAGGCCAAAAATCTAATCTGAAAATATCTGAAAATCAAATCTTACAGACACAGACACACACACACACACACACACACACACACACACACACAGACACACACAAGTATATAGATAGATAGAAGGGATCAAGTGTTGGGCTTGGGGAGGGAGTCTGAGAAAGAAAGGTCCATGATGTAGAGAAGCTGAGTCATTAAATTCAGAATTGAATGGTGATGCAGTCC
Source organism: Malacoraja senta (assembly GCA_038087875.1). Lineage (NCBI taxonomy): Eukaryota > Metazoa > Chordata > Chondrichthyes > Rajiformes > Rajidae > Malacoraja > Malacoraja senta. The sequence continues at coordinate 100,432,737 of CM075977.1, forward strand.
GAAGTGCACAAACGAACAATGATGGGCTCACAAAAATGCTGGAGAAACTCAATGGGTGAGGCAGCATCTATAGAAACCTTGAGGAGATTTCGCAGTGTGATGATGGGTTCAGATACTTTACAAAAGACAGAAGTGGAAAAGCTGGTGTTTGTTGTCTGGGGAAAAAAAGGATTTGGTTATAATTTCAAATTGAGCTCGGAAGATTATGGAGTGTCCAATCAAAGCATCTTTTGAGGAGACGGTGGGGGTTTAAAAGGGAATTAAAGAGTAAATTGTTCACACCGTAGCAGGTATCTGGAATGAGCTGCCTAGGGGTGAGGAACACGAGATTGCAGATGCTGGAATCTACTGCAAAAACTGCTGGAGGAACTCGGTGGGGAAAATGGTATCTGTGGAGGCAAAGGGGTGGTTAACATTCCGGACAGTAATCTTGTATTGGGATCGTGAGCATGTGGAGGGTGGGCAGTATGGAGGGAGAAAGCATGATGGATGGGATGGTGAAACAAGGTGAGGTGAGGGATGGAACCACGCAAGGGATGGGGAAACATACTAGACAGGCTGGTGGATGATAGTTTTAAACAGAAGGAAATAAAAGGAGGCATGGGGAATAGATGAGGGGGCAGAGGAAGACTGAGACAGGCTGGAAGGTAATAAGTAGAACCAGATAAGGGAAGAGGATAGGACGGTCACGGTGGCGCAGCGGTGGAGTTGCCGCGAATGCAGCGCCGGAGACCCGGGTTCAATCCGGACTACGAGTTCTGTCTGTACGGAGTTTGTACGTTCTCCCCGTGACCTGCGTGGGTTTTCTCCGAGATCTTCGGTTTCCTCCCACACTACAAAGTTTGTTGGTTAATTGGGTTGGTAAATGTAAAAATTTCCCCTAGTTGGGTGTAGGATGGTGTTAATGAGCGTGGATCACTGGTCAGCGCGGTCCCGATGCGTCGAAGGGCCTGTTTCTGCGTTGTATCTCTAAACTAAACTGAAGATAGGAATGATCAGCCTCGGAAGAAGAAACCCAGCTAGATAGGTGTGCGGGTGATGGGCAGATGAAAATGGGGAAAGTTGAACAAAAGGTGGGAACTTGGATGAACTGATGAGTGGGAAAGGAACACTGGATGTGGGTTGCCTTAAATTTGAAAATCCAGAACGCATCTGGTATCTTCTACCATTTTGAAAACTTCCACTCCTTTGGCCCCTAGGCCTCCTCTTCACCGAGACATCCAGTATTTATACACCTCCATTACTCATCGGGAAGTTTCCAAGACCCTCTGCTTCTTTAGTTTAGTTTATATGGTCACGTATACAGAGGTACATTGAAAGTCTTGTTTGTGTGCTATCCAGTCAAAGAAAAGATTATATATGATTCAAGGGATATGGGGAGAAGGCAGGCACGGGATACTAGAAATAGAAAATAGGTGCAGGAGGAGGCGATTTGGCCCTTCGAGCCAGCACCGCCATTCATTGTGATCATGGCTGATCGTCCCCAATCAATAACCTGTGCCTGCCTTCTCCCCATATCCCTTAATTCCACTAGCCCCTAGAGCTCTATCTAACTCTCTCTTAAATCCATCCAGTGATTTGTCCTCCACTGCCCTCTGTGACAGGGAATTCCACAAATTCACAACACTGGGTGAAAAAGTTTTTTCTCACCTCGGTCTTAAATGGCCTCCCCTTTATTCTAAGACTGTGGCCCCTGGTTCTGGACTCGCCCAACATTGGGAACATTTTTCCTGCATCTAGCTTGTTCAGTCCTGTAATAATTGTATATGTTTCTATAAGGTGCCCCCTCATCCTTCTAAACTCCAGTGAATACAAGCCTAGTCTTTTCAAGCTTTCTTCACTGCCTGCTGTACCTGCATGCCAACTTTCAGTGACTAGTGTACAAGGACACCCAGGTCTCGCTGTACTGATTGTGGATGATCAGCCATGATCACAATGAAAGGCGGTGCAGGCTCGAAGGGCCAAATGGCTGCCTCCAGCACCTATTTTCTATGTTTCTATGATTACAATCAAGTCGTATACAGACTGCAGATCCTCTTCTGGGATCAGTACGCAAAGAGCCGGCTAGCTCTGGACCCATCTATGAAATCTTTTCAACAAAGATGCAACCACTTCCCCTCTACCATTCTCTTCTACCTGACAGAACTTGTTCTTGCCCCCTGGAACTTCTCCTTCCATTCTTCTCGCTTCCTACAAATAAAGTGTGTAATTGTAGAAGATAGACACACAATGCTGGAGTAACTCAGCAGGACAGGCAGCATCTCAGGAGAGAAGGAATTGGTGACGTTTTGGGTCGAGACCCTTCTTCAGACTGATGTCGGGAGGGGGCGGGACAAAGATAGAATGTAGGCGGAAACAGTAAGACTGGTGGGAGAACTAGGAAGGGGAAGGGGATGGAGAGAGAAAGCAAGGGCTATCTGAAGGTAAATGTGTAATTGTAGACATTTGCATTGGACAATCTACACCTGTCTTTTTGTTGGCTACATGGAATAGCCCTCGTTCCAAACCTACTCTGGCACCATTCACCAACTCTCTGATTTATATCAACAACTGCATTGTTGCTGCTGCTTGCACTCATGCAGAACCCAGCAATATTATCACCTTTAGAGAGAGTGTTTTATTGTCATATGTCCCAGATAGGATAATTAAATTCTTGCTTGCTGCAGCTCAGCAGAATATGTAAACATAGTACATAACGGCAGAAAAAAAGTTCTGTGTGTATATATACACATGCACACATACATAATAAATAAACAAATATAGTGCAATGATAATAGTCTGTTGTGGTTCAGAGCTTATTTGTTGTTGTGTTTAATAGCCTGATGGCTGTGGGGAAGAAGCTGTTACTGAACCTGGATGTTACAGTTTTCAGACTCCTGTACCACCTTCCCGATGGCAATGGTGAGATGAGTGTGTGGTCAGGATGGTGTGGGTCCTTCATGATCATGGTTGCCTTTTTGAGGCAGCAACTCCAATAAATCCCTTCGACGGTGGGGAAGTCAAAGCCAGTGATGGACTGGGCAGTGGTCACAACTTTCTGCAGTCTTTTCCGCTCCTGGACGTTCAAGTTGCCGAACCAGGCCACGATGCAACCAGTCAGAATGCTCTCTACTGCGCACCTGTAGAGAAGTTCAAGAGAATCCTCTTTGACATTCCGAATCTCCGTAATCTTCTCAGGAAGTAGAGGCGCTGATGTGCCTTCTTTATAATTGCATCAGTGTGCTGGGTCCAGGAAAGATCTTCGGAAATATGCACGCCCAGGAATTTGAAGTTTTTCACCCTCTCCACCATCGACCCGTTGATATAAACGGGATTTGCTGTTAACTTCCATCTTGAATTTGCTGGAGCCATTTCTGATACTTCTCTCCTTTTTCTAGATCTCTTTATCAACATCTCTGGAAACAAACTATCCACCAATATCTATTGTAAACCCACTTCCATTTCTATCTAGACTACACCTCCTCCCACCATATCTCCCTGTCCTTTTCTCTCCGTTTCTCTGTACCTGCTCTCAAGATGGGGCTTTCCCCTCTCACAACTTAGGAAACTCTCCCGTTCAGAAACTTCCCTTCCCACCGTAAATGATGGAGCATCACTGAGGGAACAGATAAAAATGGTTCAAATGTCCACTAATCCCAATTTCCTCTTTATTTTTTGAGCCCTCTATCAAGAACTTGTATGGGACGCTGTCAGCATTGGTTTTCATGCCTCATAAAGGGGCTGTCCCACTGCGGCGACCTAATTTGTGAGTTTAGGAGAGTTTGAAAAAATGTCATGTTGAAGACCTCCTTTGACTATGTTGAAGACTAGCTATGACTAGCTTCGGGAAAATTGGACGTGAGAGTGAAAATAGTGGAGAGTGAAGAAGACCTCTTTCAATCTCCTTCAACCTCCCTTCGACTATGTTGAAGACTATCTACGACTACCTTCGACTAACCTTGATTACCTAGGAATAACCTGCCGACCTACTACGACCTACTACGACTAAACCTACGGGTAAAAAAAGTATCAATTTTTTTCCATGGCGACCTTTTTTACTCACTGGCATTTTCCAGCATGTTGAAAAATACGCCGCGACCTAGCTGAGGCCTCGACTACGCAGGAACAACTCTCCAGCATGAAGGAGAGTTACAAAGACCTCCTAGGACCTTGTGTCGACCATGCTGTGAGTATGAGTCGAGGGCAAACTCTTCAGAACTCGCGGATTAGGTCGCCCCAGTGAGACAACCCCTTAAATATTCTGCAAAGATCTAGAGTTAATGGATTACTTTCTGAAATAAACTTGCCATTGTGATGTCAGGAATTCAGCAGCCGATCTCACTAATGCAATGAAATAATTGAAAAGGTTCATTTTATTCATTTTCATTTTAGTCGTGTTGGTTAACGAGCAACAATTGGCCAGAACATGGGGCAAATTTACCTGCTTTTTGAAGTGCTATGGTATGTTCTATACCTATTTGAATCATAAAATGAGGCCTTTATGTAATATCTACTTTAAGAAGTTATTTGAAGCCCTATGGAATTCACTCTGTACCAAAATGTCAACTCTAATTATGATACCACATCTTTGAAGAGGAACATGAACCTTCCAATTTGGCCGAGTGCTACTGAAAAACCGCTAGCAGTCTGCAACAGACTATTCAATCTTAAATAAACATACTTGTACCAGGTGGAACAGTCTTTCTGTGAATCAAGATTCATTACTTTGTACATGTTAACAATGATGAAATGTGATAAGTGAAAGTCCATTAGATGTGGCACTGGCACCTTGTGTGCACTTGGTGAGTGAGTCTGCGACTTCCCATATTCCAATGTATATATAAGATTTAGATTATATAGATGTACATTGGTTCACTATTGAGACAGACAGCAAATATGAAATGCCTCTGAGGGTGGTGGAGGCTGATCACTGGAGACTTTCTAGAGAGAGTTGGGTAGATCTCTAAAATATCTCTTAAAGATAGAGGAGTGAAGGGGTATGAGGAGAAGGCAGGAATGGGGTACTGATTGTGGATGATCAGCCGTGATCACAGTGAATGGCGGTACTGGCTTGAAGGGCTGAATAGCCTACTCCTGCACCTATTGTCTATGAGAACTTTTTCACCCAGAGAGTTGTGAATTTGTGGAAATCTCTGCCACAGAGGGCAGTGGAGGCCAATTCACTGGATGGATTTAAGAGAGAGTTAGATAGAGCTCAAGTGGCGAGCGTAATCAAGAGATATGGGGAGAAGGCAGGCACGGGTTATTGATTGGGGACGATCAGCCATGATCACAATGAATGGCAATGCTGGCCCAAAGGGCCAAATGGCCTCCTCCTGAATCTATTTTCTATGATTGTTTTACAGTCGATAGCAACATCATGGATGTCTCTAATGCAGTTATGTTCTGGTGATTTCATTTATTGTTTGTGATATCAATAGAAGAATTGTGATTCTGTGATTATTGAGATACTGTACAATAGCAATGGTTTGAAGGTTGGCTTTGACTTATTATGGATGGTTCCTATTAAATATACCTCCCGACTATTACTCTGCACGCTAGTATAAGCTGAGTGATTATTATATAGATGGGGGCAGAGGTTTTCATTTACAGTTTATAATCTATGCATTTGCTTCAATCTGGAAATCTTACAACCCAGTGTTTCTGAAGATTTAACATCTTAGGCACACTAGGCAGAGCTGCAGCCTCGCAGCGCCAGAAGCCCAGGTTCGATCCTGACCTTGGATACGTTCTGTGTGGAGTTCACATGTTCTCCCTGTGACTGCATGGATTTCTTCCAGGTGCTCCGGTTTCCTCCCACTTCCCAAAGACGTGCGGGTTTGTGGATTAACCAGTCGATGTTAAATTTCCCCGAATGTGGAGGGATTGGATAAGAAAGTGGGCTCACATAGAACTAGTGTGAGCCGTGATTGATGGTCACTGTGGACTTGGTGGGACGGAGAGGTTATTTCCATATTGTATCTCTAAACTTGCTCTTTCTAATCAAGTACTTTTAGTCATCAGAGGAGATGTTAGGTGCAAATCCTTATCTGCCCACTATGTGGCAGCAATGTATTTGGTTCAAAATTTAGGTCAAAATGTTCTGAAATAACTTTCCACTTGGCAAAATATGACCTTCAACTGAAGTTTAAACTACAGTTTTGATTTTTAAATGCCAGTGTGAACCAGTTTTGCAGTCGGCAGTGAAGTTTTAGACTTTAGATAGACACAAAGGTCAAGTAACTCAGCGGGACAGGCAGCATTTCTGGAGAGAAGGAATGGGTGACGTTTCGGGTCAAGGCCCTTCTTCAGAACTGTCTGAAGTTACTCCAGCTTTTTGTGTCTATCTTCAGTTTAAACCAACATCTGCAGTTCTTTCTTACACATTTAGACTTTAGATGTCGAAACAGGCCCTTTGGCCCATCTTGTTGGCGCCGACCAACAATCACCCCACACATAAATAATATCCTACACATTAGCGACAATTTACAATTTTACTGAAGCCAATTAACCTACAAACCTGTACATCTTTGGAATGTGGGAGAAAACAGGTGCACTTGGCGAAAGCCCACGTGGTTAATTGTGGGATTCTGTGGAATTCTCTGCCTCAGAGGCGGTGGAGGCAGGTTCTCTGGATGCTTTCAAGAGAGAGCAAGATAGGGCTCTTACAAATAGCAGAGTCAGGGGATATGGGGAGAAGGCAGGAACGGGGTACTGATTGTGGATGATCAGCCATGATCACATTGAATGGCGGTGCTGGCTCGAAGGGCCGAATGGCCTACTCCTGCACCTATTGTCTATTGTCTATTGTTACGGGGATGGACGTACAAACTCCATACAGACAGCACCCGTAGTCAGGATTGAACCCGGGTCTCTGGTGCTGTAAGGCTGCAACTCTACTGTAGCGACACCATGCTGCCCAAAGATACTAGAGCTTTCTTCTATGATCTTTGGTGCTGCTCACTGTCACTCTTCTAGGCAAGTAGCAAACCCAAGCCGCCTGCTGATTAACAAAAGCCACATAAAGATGCAACCTTTAGCAAAGTGGTGCGATTTCCAATGATTCTCTGACATCTCATGACAATGTCTGAAAACAGTCAATTGCATTGAAGATGTTCAAATTCTAACCACAATTTTTAAAATAAATGTCTTAAATTTTTTAAAAACATTTAACTACTTATGTAGAAGTAATAAACATTAGAACCTTCACACGAGACAAAGTTGGAATTTTGAAATTAGAGAGAAATATTGTGCCAAAAGGTTGTTAATCAATAATTATAGCTTAGTTTTCCAATTAAAACTCCTCATTCATTAAAAATACATTGTTTTATATGACTCGATTTAAACAAGAATACACAGTTCAGACACTAGAAATAAAGAAATTAAATGCATTGCATTTACAAAGAAATGTGTATCAATTGAAATTTGCCTGTCTATCTCGGGTATTCCCACTGTACGCGTTCATTCAAAGAGTTCTCCCGAGTTTGCCCTGATTCAAACTCAGAGATTTACAGTAATGGCCGCTCGTCGGTAATCGGTACTCACGAGTCTTCCCGTGCTTACCTGCCGTTAGCGAGTCTTCCCGAGTACCTGCCGTTAACGTTACGAGCCGCTAAGAGACGTCCCCGAGCTCCGACGTACCCGCTACGTTCATTCTCCGTGCTTACCACGAGATTGGGGGGTTTTTAAACTCGGGAGAGGACTTGAATGAACTCGCATCGTGTGACAGGGCTATTATCTAGTAAGTGGAGTTATATACCTGTGCCAGTTCTAAATTTTCACAGGATTAGCATGCTCATTTCGCAAGATAATTGCTATAAACCTGCAGAAATTTGCACTCTACCCTTTTCAACTCCTCTGAAGTCCAGCATTGATGCAAAGTAGCCTTGACGATAGCCATCAGTTACATGGAGGTTTAAGACTAGGGCATTTGGTCCCTCTGTCCAATAGTGAGCAAACATTTTGAGTTTTGTTGATAATAATTGTTCTCTGTTCTGAGAAACTGCCTGATTATAGGCAAACATTTTGGACCAGAGATCTCTGATGCATTTAAATAGAGGTTATATTTTGTAGTTTTCCACTGTTTTGCTAATTTTTAAGTTTTTTAGTTTGGAGATACAGCGCAGAAACTGGCCCTTCGGTCCACCGAGTCCACGCCATCCCCTCACATTAACACTATGCTGCACATACTAGGGACAATTTGCAATTTTACCAAGCCAATTAACCTACAAACCTGCATGTCTTTGGAATGTGGGAGGAAACTGGGGCACCCGGAGAAAACCCACACGGTCACGGGGAGGACGTACAAACTCTGAACAGGCAAGCGCCCATAGTCAGGATCGAACCCAGGTCCCTGTTGTACCACCGTGCTGTCCTAATTGCACAGACTGTGCCAAAAAAGGCCCTTGGATCCTGCATCCTGTGAAAGCAGGAACGTGCTGATACCAATCACAATCAAAATCAGTTTTATTCGTCACATTGCAGATAAAGTGCAAGTGAAATAAATTTGCCAGCAGCGGTACAATGATAAAGAACACACAAAAACACACTAAAAATGTAACACAAACATCCACCACAGCATTCATCACTGTGGTGGAAGGCACAAAATTTGGCCAGTCCTCCTCCATTTCCCCCCGTGGTCGGGACCTCAACCCTCCGCAGCCGCCGCTGCAGGCGTCCAGATGTGCAGACAAGGTAAAAAGTCCAGGTAAGTCCTGAATCGGTGCCTCCCCACCGGAGATCGCGGCTTCAGGCTGGTATAGGCCGCAGGCCGGCGGTCGGAGATTTAAAGTTCGCATCGCAGACTGCAGGGCCGGTGGTCGAAGCTCCCCTCCAGGGATCCATGGCGAGGGACCCCGCTCCTTATGGTAAGTCCCCGCCACGCCCGCGGTAGAAGTTGGCCGCGGGCCAGTAGTTGGAGCTCTTCTTCCCCCGGGTCCCCCACGAGGGATTCCCAGGCTGCGGACGCCGCGCCAGCTGGAGCTCTGCAGACCGCGGCTTCCGGCTGCCGGCTGCCGCGGGCCAACGAAACGGAGCGCTCCCCTCCGGCGAGTGCCCGCTCCACGCCGAGAGTCCGCGCTGCACCCGCCGCTGAAGCCCCGGGCGCGTCTCCGGGAAAGGCTGCCCGATGCTCGCTGTTAGGCCACGGGGGAGGCGACACGGAAAAAGTCGCCTTCTCCGTGGAGGAGGTGACCGAAACGGTTTCCCCCTTACCCCCCCACACCACCCCCCCACACAAAACAGACCGAGAAACATTAAAAACATACATTTAAACATACTTAAAAAAACAAAAAAAGTTGGAAAAAATGCTGACAGGGCTGCCGGCTTGCAGCGCCCCCACTGACCAGCTTCTGCATTTCAAGTTTAACATGCATTCTCTAGAAATTGTCAGATTTCCTCCGTTGTAACTCTGAGAGCCTGTAGCTTGAGTTATTCTCACTGTTAATTAAAGACCAATGCCTGTCCTATTGATTTTCCTTTTAAGTGCTATTATTGAACTGCAACAATATAATATGTAAGTTCAAAACTGCTTCAATTTTGCTTTAAAACTGCAGTTAATATTTCTGTTTACACGATGGTATTGAACTTTTGTGGAGGAGATATTATTAAAAAACAGTTTTGAGATGTGCTTTTTTAGTGTTCGTGTATGTATATATAATGTGTGCATTATATAATGTGTGTGTATATGTATATATAAAAATAAATAAAACGTGGTTTCTGATTGGTAAGTTACTGCCTCGGTCAGATCTTGAGCTTTGCCAGACATTTCAAGCGCTGGCAAAGCATTCCATGTAGATAGAGCTAATGGTGCAGAATAAAGGCAGAGAGATAAGGGATGAGGTCTGATCCAGCAAAGGAATAATTATTGAGAAATATGGACACAGGGCCAAGATGCTCAGTCCTTTGAACTTGCACTGCCCGGCAACACGATAATGGCTGATCTTTACCTCAACATCATTATCCAGTCCTATCCCCACATTATTTGATTTTTTTTAAATATCCAAAAACATGTTCAAAATGTATTCAGCTGCGGGGCTCCCCACAGCCCTCCCAATGTAGAGAAGTCTTAAGATTTACCACCCTTTTGAGTAAAGATGTATCTCCTCATTTCAGTCCTATGTGGTCCACCTTCATTTTGAGAATGTGACCTTTAATTCGTGGCAACTAAGCCAGAGAAACAGCCTTCCTATGTTTGCACTAAGTGCTCAAATAATTTTGTGTGGGTTTCACCGAAGTCATCTCTCATTTTACTAAAGAATAGAAACCTCGTCTCCATTTTTGGCAGACTCATCATCCCAGAATGAGTCAAGTAACTTTACTGTATTCCCTTTGTAACAAATATATCTTTAAGGTAAAGAGAGAAATTAATAATAATAATAATAATAATTCATTTTATTTGCTGGCACCTTTCTAGACACCCAAGGACACCTTACAGGACATAAAATCACATAAGAAACACATAATCGGAATAAAATAAATTATAAAGACACCACAATACACAAATCAAGGACAGAATTCACTCCAAAAGCACAAAAGAAAATCAGAAACACAATTTGAGGAGAGAGCAGCGGCAGCCAAACCGCACCAGCGTTCACTCTCCCCTCCGACCGCCATCTTGAACACAGACCAACAAGACCAACAAGACACAACACACAAATTGTATCAAGTATTCCAGATGTGGTTTCACGTAGGCATCTAATAATGCCCCTGTCCCACTTAGGAAACCTGAACGGAAACCTCTGGAGACTTTGCGCCCCACCCAAGGTTTCCGTGCGGTTCCTGGAGGTTTTTGTCAGTCTCCCTAATGGTCGAAAGTGGTTTCTGCTTCTTCTGTGTTCCGGCGATTATTTCAAAAAATTCAAAACCGGCTGCGATTAAAAATAGGTTGCCGTTTTTAAAATCGGTAATTTTTAGTCAAAGCCAGTTGCGATGCTAGTTGAAGATGATTGCCGGAGGTTGCAGGTAGTGGAAGGTCTTACCTTCCACTACTTCCAACCTCCGGCAACCACCTGCAACCTCCGGCAACCACCTTCAGCTAGCCTCACAACCGGCTTCGACTAAAAAATTACCGATTTTTAAAACGGCAACCTATTTTTAGTCGCGGCCGGTTTTGAATTTTTTGAGAACAGACTCTTCCCGAAACTTCAGAGTTCGGCTCAAAACGTTGCCTATTTCCTTCGCTCCATAAATGCTGCCGCACCCGCTGAGTTTCTCCAGCATTTTTGTCTACGTTCGATTTTCCAGTATCTGCAGTTCCTCCTTGAACATTATATTGCTATTTATGGGGCTCACTGAATGCAAATTGGCTGCTGTGCTTCCAGGATTACAAGTGCCTTGACTTCAGAGTATAAAGCATATGGGACATCGGAGCTTCAGAAATGTACTAAATGCACATCTTGCTTTTTTGGTTTCTGCTTTGTGCTCTCTCTCTGCACCCTCACTTTAGCAGTGCCTATAAGCTTGAATGTGGAGAGATTTCCATAATGGAAGATTTATTTCTCCTCCAGCCTGACTGTTCATACAATTTGCTTTTCCACTGATGGTGGCCGGATTGACATGTTTACTTATGCCTTATTGTTAAACTTCCATTTCACAGCTGTTCATTGTAATAACCAGAATGGTGTGGATCATGCGGTTTGTACTGAAGATGTAAGCCTACAAGTACTTGGTGATCCAGAGGTCTTGAATTCAAATGATGAAAAGATTTTAAGAATTGTGGAATCAAATGACATTCCAAAGACTCTTCACGTGCCAGAAACCGAATCGGTGAAGGTAAGCGCAGTTGCAATTGGATGTATAGTTCAGTTTTCCTACATCTAACAAAATGCAACCATCTCAAAGAATGAGGCACCTAGCCATAAATATTATACGTAATCGGTCTTGTGCCATCCAATATTGACTAAAATGTAAGAATGCTGAATTAAAAAAATTACCATTATTCTTAAACTGGTAAATGAGGGGTGATCTGTATGTTGTATTTACTAAAGAGAAGAAAACAAAGACCAAAGTGTGAATGTGTTACCAAGTATGGGAATAGTGAAGAGAATTAATTCACTTAAAAATTTGCCCCGCCTACGGTAGTAATGTCGTTTTTCCCCAAATTGGTGACGCTGTGGTAACAAGGAAGGTGGTCCACGACTGCAGGAGGATATCAATCCGATTGAAATTGAGAAAATGTCAGGAGATGGAATTTAATCCTGACAAGTGTAAGGTCATAGTCAGCGAGTCAGGCTGCAAAGAGGCCCTTCAGCCCAACTCGTCCAGCCGACTAAGAAGTCCCATCTAAGTTAGTCCCACACCCGCGCTTGGCCCATATCTCTTTAAACCTTTCCTATCCCTGTACCCATCTAATTGTCTTTTAAATGTTATAATAGTACCTGGCTCGACTATCTCCTTTGGCAGATCATTCCATAGACCCACCATCCTCCGAATGGGGGAAAAACAATTACCCCTTGGGTTCCTATCTTGAACATCTCATCTTAAACTGATATCATCTGGTTTTTGATTTCCTCTATACTGGGTAAAAGACTGCATTCTATCTATTCCCCTCTTGATTTTATACATCACTATAAGATTATCGCTCACCCTCCTGTGCTGCAACAAATTAATTCTTAGCCAGCCTAAATTCTCCCTATTTCTCAGCCCCTCCAGTCCTGACAGCATCCTCTTAAATCTTCTTTGCATTCTTTCCAGCCTAGTGACATTCTCGTTATAGTAGGGTGACCAAAACTGAACTTAATACTCCAAATGTGGCCTCGCCCACACCTTGTACAACCAACATAACATCCCTACTTCTATACTCAAGACCCCTAACCACCCCCTCCCCAGGTCCTTTCCCTTGCAACCGCAGGAGATGCAACACCTGTCCCTATACCTCCCCCCCTCGACAGAGTCTGAAGAAGGGTCTCAACGCAAAACGTCACCCATTCTTTCTCTCCAGAGATGCTGCCTGTCCCACTGAGGTACTTCAGTATTTTGTGTCTACCACTAACTGATGTTGGTCAACGCACCAAATGCCTTCTTAACCAACTAATCTACCTGTGATGCCACTCTCAGGAAACTATTTACCTGCACTCCTAGATCCTCTGCTCCACATCACACCCTATGGCCCTACCGTTCACTGTGAAGGTCCAGCCCTGGTTTAATTTCCCAAAAAATGCAACACCTCACACTTATCTGCATTATAAACTCCATTCACCATTCCTCAGCCTGCTTGCCCAGTTGATCAAGAGCTGGTTGTAATTTTTGTTAAATATATTGTCTATGATTCTACCTACTTTTGTATCTTCTGCCAGCTTGCAAACCATGCTTTATACATTCTCATCCAAACCATGCTTCACACATTCTCATCCAAACCATGCTTTATACATTCTCATCCAAACCATGCTTCATACATTCTCATCCAAACCATGCTTCACACATTCTCATCCAAACCATGCTTTATACATTCTCATCCAAACCATGCTTCACACATTCTCATCCAAACCATGCTTCATACATTCTCATCCAAACCATGCTTCATACATTCTCATCCAAACCATGCTTCACACATTCTCATCCAAACCATGCTTTATACATTCTCATCCAAACCATGCTTCACACATTCTCATCCAAACCATGCTTCATACATTCTCATCCAAACCATGCTTCATACATTCTCATCCAAACCATGCTTCATACATTCTCATCCAAACCATGCTTCATATTCTCATCCAAACCATGCTTTATACATTCTCATCCAAACCATGCTTTATACATTCTCATCCAAACCATGCTTTATACATTCTCATCCAAACCATGCTTCATACATTCTCATCCAAACCATGCTTCATACATTCTCCTCCAAACCATGCTTCATACATTCTCATCCAAACCATGCTTTATACATTCTCATCCAAACCATGCTTCATACATTCTCATCCAAACCATGCTTCATACATTCTCATCCAAACCATTGCTTTATACATTCTCATCCAAACCATTGCTTCATACATTCTCATCCAAACCATGCTTCATACATTCTCATCCAAATCATTGAGACAAGCAACAATGGAGCCCAGCACCAATCCCTGAGGCAAGTCACTTGTCACAGGTGTCCAGTCTGAAAAGCACCCTTCCACCACTGCCCGCTGCTTTCTTCTCTGAAGCCAATTCTGCATCCAGTTAGCTAGCTCTCCCTGGATCCCATGTGATCTGACCTGTTAAGTTGATAACTTTTGGGAAGTCATTAGGGGCAGGACGTGCAGTAAACGATAGAGCACTAAGAAATGTGGATGCACAGAGACACCTAAATATTTACCTGAAAGTGGCGACATGGGTTGATAGCATTGCGAAGAAGTCAGATGGCACCCTCCCCATTACATGTTGGTGGGGCCACATTTAGAGAAATATGAAGATAGACACAAAAAGCTGGAGTAACTCAGTGGGTCAGGCAGCATCTCTGGAGAAAAGGAATAGGTGACGTTTCTGGTCGCGACCCTACTTCAGACTAAGAGTCAGGGGAAAGGGAAACAAGATATAGACAGTGATATAGAGAGATATAGAAAATATGAATGAAAGATATGCATAAAAGGAACAATGATATAGGAGACAGGCCATTGCTAACTGTGCAAGGTGAAAATTAGTTAGACTTCTCACTAGAGCCTCACTAGGCTGCCAGGATTGAAGGACGTTCATCATGGGGAAAGTCATTAGGGGTAGGACTAGTGCAGTAAATGTTAGAGCATCCACCCCTCGTGGGTTGTGACATAACATTGCATGTTGGTGGGGCCACATTTAGAGTATTGTTCAGTTACGGTCGCTGCACGAGAGAAAGAATGTGATTGCAGTAGAGAGAGTGGAGAAGAGGTTCACCAGGATGGTGACTTTCATCATGAGGAAAGATTGGACAGATTGGACTTGTTTTCCCTGAAACAAAGGGGGTTAAGGGGTTACCTGATAAGATTGTGATGCGTAGATGGGGTGAATAGTCATGGGCAGCAACTCTACCACTGTGCCACCCTTTCAGAATTATGCCAGCCCAGGAACTTGAAATAAGTTAAGTGAATCAACAATTGGACATAGGTTATAGCTGAGTGGAAGAAGTTTTAAAAGGAATCAGCAGGGTATGTTTTTTAAATCTCCAAGAAGGGTTGACATTGGGAATGTGCTTCCAGAAGAGGTGGTGGAATCTAAACGATCACTACATTTGAGTAACATTAGATACTTAAATTAGCAGGGCAATGGAGAAAATGGGCAAATAGGATTAGTATAGATGAGCAAAAAGATCATTTGGAGGGGCACATTTCAGTACCCTTCATCTGGCCCTATGACTCCGTTTAGTCAAGGTAGTTGGCAATTTAGTTTTTCCAAAAGGGTGGGAGGTATACCAACATCGCATTTCATTTTATGTGAAAAGCAGTGCATATTATATTCATTTAAAGGCATGATATCTTTAAAAAAGTAACTGGTCATCTGCCATGTGGACAATTTGTCAATTCAGATTTTTCGATTACAGAGGCTCCCAAGTTATGAATTACATGATTTATGGAAATCTAACTACTATGTTTAAGAAGGAACTGCAGATGCTGGAAAATCGAAGGTAGTCAAAAATGCTGGAGAAACTCAGCAGGTGAGGCAGCATCGTTGCCTATTTCCTTCGCTCCAAAGATGCTGCCTCACCTGCTGAGTTTCTCCAGCATTTTTGTCTACCTTTACAAGGTTTAAAATTGCTTAACAAACAGGGAAGAAGTTGAGTAACAATAAAATGCTTTACAGTATTCATTAATGATGCATAAATTATATTATTAGTTCAATTATGGGCTATGATAGGGTGGTTACTCCATAAAAGGGGAGAATTCTAACTAGTGTGTGTAGAGCGATACAAAATGAATTGCCATAGAAAGCTGATCCTGAGATACAGAGAAATCGGCCGATGGAAAGAGACCTTTTCTGGGGACTGCTAGTGTAGAAACAGATCGCGTCGCATATGCTTGCCATTCTTCAAGTGTGGTAAAGGTTGTTCTGAATAGATATCATCCATGTCCATGGTTGGCCATTTGTTGACGATTGTTTGTTCAGGAGTGTTTAATTGATATATGCACTGGCAATGGGGCAATACATTTTTAACTTCTGTTTATAATGGGCCGTAAATGCAATTACACATAGATAAATATATAATAAACATGATGAAATCTTTGAATTAATGGGTTGGACCCAGGGCAGATTTAGTTTAGCGAGAGCGTGGAAACGGGCCCTTGGGCCCACCGAGTCCGCACCGAACAGCGATCCGCGCACATTTACACTATCCTACGCACAAGAGACAATTTACATTTATACCAAGGCAATTAACCTACAAACCTGTATGTCTTTGGGAGAAACCGAAGATCTCGTAGAAAACCCATGGAGAACGGCCAAACTCCGTACGGGCAACACTCGTGTCGGATTGAACTCTGGTCTCTGGCGCTGTGAGGCAGCAACTCTACCACTGTGCCACCCCTTCAGAGTTATGCCAGCCCAGGAACTTGAAGCTGTTGACTCTCTCCACCGCTGTCCCATTAATGAAGACTGGTTTGTGGATCTCAGGCTTTGCCCTCCAGAAGTCAACAATCAGCTCCTTGATCTCGCTAACGTTGAGAGCAAGACTGTTGTTTGGCACCATTGAATCACATTTTCAATCTTCCTGTATTCTGATCCACCATTACCTGTTGTACATCAAATATGGTGGTATCATTGAATTTTAAGGGGGCAATGGAGCTGTACGGGTATAGTATACCATCATGGACATAGAGCAGGGGACTGAGCACACATCTTTGAGTGCTGCCCTGCTGATGACTATTCATGATCATAAGTGATAGGAGCAGAATTAGGCCATTTGGCCCATCAAGCCTACTCTGCCATTCAATCATACCTGATCTATCTTTCCCTCTTAACCTTGTTCTCCTGCCTTCTCCCCATAACCCCTGACACCACACTAATCAAGAATCTACCTATCTCTGCCTTAATTGAGGAAAACGTGCTCTGAGCTGTGGAGCCTCGAAGTTGTAATTAAACTTTGCTAAATTTGAGACCCAGGATATAGATAGAAAAGATTTGGGGCATACTGAAAACTTTAATTAGTAATCTTAAACCTTCTCTTTCATAGAAACATAGAAATAGAACATAGGTGCAGGAGGAGGCCATTCGGCCCTTCGAGCCAACACGGCCATTCATTGTGATCATGGCTGATTGTTCCCAATCAATAACCCGTGCCTGCCTTCTCCCCATATCCCTTGATTCCACTAGCCCCTAGAGCCCTATCTAATTATCTCTTAAATCCATCCAGTGACTTGGCCTCCACTGCCCTCCGTGGCAGGGAATTCCACAAATTCACAACTCTGGGTGAAAAAGTTTTTTCTCATCTCAGTCTTAAATGGCTTCCCCTTTATTCTAAGACTGTGGCCCCTGGTTCTGGACTCACCCAACATTGGGAACATTTTTCCTGCATCTAGCTTGTCCAGTCCTTTTATAATTTTATATGTTTCTATAAGATCTCCCCTAATCCTTCTAAACTCTAGTGAATACAAGCCTAGTCTTTTCAATCTTTCCCCATATGACAGTCCCGCCATCCCAGAGATCAATCTCGTGAACCTACGCTGCACTGCCTCAATCACAAGGATGTCCTTCCTCAAATTCGGAGACCAAAACTGGACACAATACTCCAGATATGGTCTTTCCTAAAGAGAAAATACATGAAGTGCAATACTATGCTTAATGACCAGAAAAAAAGATCAAATGGTAAAAAGAGCATGTTGACTGAATAAGGAAGAAAAACTATAATTGGTAAATGTTTTGTTATAGCATTGAAGAAACTTTCAGAGATTTATATTGGTAAGGTGGAGGGATGATAGCGTGATATTGGATCTCTTAGTTTTTAAAATAGGATCTCTGTAAAATGTGATGAAGTAAATGGGTATTCAATGGGTGAAGCTTGAAATTAAAAACCCTATGTGTGATCGTTTCAGGAACATGTTTGAAGGCTACCTTTACTTACAGGTAACCAGTTTTTAGAAATGAAGACCAACTTATCACTCAGATCAGTCATATGTGGTGCAAAAGTTGCTATGGACAGGAAAATATTTGATCAATAAACAGTGCTGGAGAAACTCGGTGGGTCAGGCAGCATCTGTGAAGGAATATTGACAGTCTCATTTCACACCTTACTCTTCCAGATCTCTCCTTTCCTTCTCCCTTGATTCTCAGTCTGTAGAAGGATCTCGCACCGAAACGTCACCCATTCCTTCTATCCAGAGATGCTGCCTGACCCACTGAGTTACTCCAGGATTTTGTGTCTATCGACAACGTTTTGAGTCAGGACCCTTCCTACTGATTAGAGGGGGGGAAAAGTGGTGTTGGGATAAAGCCATGCGTGATAGCTAGATATGGGTGAGTGGGATTCAATCAGCAGATGAAATGCCAGAGTTGAAGAGGAGACGAAGATAAGGAACGAAAAGGAGGAATGGAACTTAAAGCTGGAGGCAGGGATATGGATGAAAGGGGAGGGGGATAAAATGGAAATGTGCGACTCCGGTATGGGAGATAATATGCACAAAAAATCTGGGTGATGTGAAATGGTCTGAGAAATGTATGCCCTGAGAAAGGGTGGGTGCAAGTGAAATTGAGAGTGTATTGCTTGAAATTGAAGAATTTGATGTTCATACCATTGGGCTGTAATTAACCCAAGCAGAATATCGGTGCTGATCATTCAGTTTGTGTGGCTTCATTCAGGCAATGGAGACCCAGGACACAGAGGTCGATATGGGAAGGATGCTAAAATGGTTAGCAAACGGGAGCTTCAGGAGGCTTTGGTGGACAGGTCAAGTGTGCGGAGAAACTGTTGCCTAGTCTACACTTGATCTCATTGAGGTAAAGGAAGCCACGTTGAGATCGCTGAATGCTGTAGATGAGGTTGGAAAAGGTACAACCTGAACCTCCATCTGGCCTGATAGGACTGTTAAGGTCCCTGGATGTAAGTATGGGAGGTGGTGTAGGGACGGGATAGGGATATTTGCTGTTAATTTTTGTCCATGTTTCCTGGGTATACATTGAGTATGTATGAGAGTTAGAACCAATTTCATATTTTACATGGGAGATAAATGTTTTATATGCATCCATTTGTGCACACACACACACTCAT